>CM060597.1:14818423-16018423 GCA_030578255.1 Tiaroga cobitis | reverse complement strand
ACTCCCTTTCATAAAGACCTCATTCATGCCCATGAAACACTATAGCGCACGGTGGTTGCATGTGTGTTATATCCTTCACAGCCAACAAAAGTGCACACAACACATGCACAAACAGTAAACACATACAGACACTGAAAACAGATGCATATTCACACTTTAACCCAACTATGAGTCACCTTGAGGGACTTTTAATGATGGGGGGGGGGGGGGGGGAGTAAATGAGAAGTTCAAATAAAAGAAGAGTGAGACAGGTGACCTACCTATTATATATATATATATGTATATATATATATATATATATACACACACACACACACACTCACCTAAAGGATTATTAGGAACACCATACTAATACTGTGTTTGACCCCCTTTCGCCTTCAGAACAGCCTTAATTCTACGTGGCATTGATTCAACAAGGTGCTGAAAGCATTCTTTAGAAATGTTGGCCCATATTGATAGGATAGCATCTTGCAGTTGATGGAGATTTGTGGGATGCACATCCAGGGCACGAAGCTCCCGTTCCACCACATCCCAAAGAGGCTCTATTGGGTTGAGATCTGGTGACTGTGGGGGCTATTTTAGTACAGTGAACTCATTGTCATGTTCAAGAAACCAATTTGAAATGATTCGAGCTTTGTGACATGGTGCATTATCCTGCTGGAAGTAGCCATCAGAGGATGGGTACATGGTGGCCATAAAGGGATGGACATGGTCAGAAACAATGCTCAGGTAGGCCGTGGCATTTAAACGATGCCCAATTGGCACTAAGGGGCCTAAAGTGTGCCAAGAAAACATCCCCCACACCATTACACCACCACCACCAGCCTGCACAGTGGTAACAAGGCCTGATGGATCCATGTTTTCATCCTGTTTACGCCAAATTCTGACTCTACCATCTGAATGTCTCAACAGAAATCGAGACTCATCAGACCAGGCACGATTTTTCCAGTCTTCAACTGTCCAATTTTGGTGAGCTCTTGCAAATTGTAGCCTCTTTTCCCTATTTGTAGTGGAGATGAGTGGTACCCGGGGGGGTCTTCTGCTGTTGTAGCCCATCCGCCTCAAAGTTGTGCGTGTTGTGGCGTCACAAATGCTTTGCTGTATACCTCGGTTGTAACGAGTGGTTATTTCAGTCAAAGTTGCTCTTCTATCAGCTTGAATCAGTCGGCCCATTCTCCTCTGACCTCTAACATCAACAAGGTATTTTCGCCCACAGGACTGCCGCATACTGGATGTTTTTCCCTTTTCACACCATTCTTTGTAAACCCTAGAAATGGTTGTGCGTGAAAATCCCAGAAACTGAGCAGATTGTGAAATACTCAGACCGGCCCGTCTGGCACCAACAACCATGCCACGCTCAAAATTGCTTAAATCACCTTTCTTTCCCATTCTGATATTCAGTTTGGAGTTCAGGAGATTGTCTTGACCAGGACCACACCCCTAAATGCATTGAAGCAACTGCCATGTGATTGGTTGATTAGATAATTGCATTAATGAGAAATTGAGCCGGTGTTTCTAATAATCCTTTAGGTGAGTGTATATATATATATATATATATAATATATATATATATATATATATATATATATATATATATTTTTTTTCTTTGCTAAAACCTCAATCGTTTATTTTAAACACCTGTCTTTTAGATCATATTGTGCTCAGGTGTCAAGCTGCTAATCATCTGGGACAGGAAGAGACGTATCAGAGGTGTTATGAAAGTGTCCCGTGTTTAGTGGCTAACAGCATCTAGGTGGAACAATGCAGCCACTCCTCTCTACTGTTGCATAAACACACTAAACTGAACTAACCTGCACTGAGCCAATTACAGTAGCCTGTGTGTGTCAGTGTGTGCGTGTGTCCAGAACAGGTGTACGTGTGGCTTAATCTCCTGTGCAGTTGAAGTCAGTGTCACACCATGATCAAAAGACAGCATTGAAATAAGGGTAAAAAAAAGAAGCCTTTTCTTTCTCTCACTCAGATAAGCTTGAGCACAAACTCATTGGCTGCATGGCTGGAAAACGGACGGCGATATTGCCAAGAAGTGAAAAGGCAGGGGTGAGCAAGAAAGACAGAGACGCTCAGACTGAGTGTCTTTTGTCTGATGAAGTCCCACCTGCAGCACTACGGCCACAGAGATGCAGCTGCTCTCCTTTCCCTCTTCCTCTCTTTGTTTCTGTCCATCATCCCAGGCTCTTCCTCTGTTTATTGATCCCCTCTGCATTCCCAATTCTTATTATTTTCAGTTTTTGGGATTGTAGCCCTAAAGGGGCAGTCACACTACACTTTTCGTTCTCTTGACTTCCATTCGTACGCATGCGAATGCGGGACAGTGGAAACGCAACCTCATGAAGTAGTTTCGCATTTATTTCTCTTAATTGCAACTAGGGGCTGTTTAAACAACACCGTATTTAACTAAAAAAAAAAGTTTGTATGCGGTTTTTTTTTTACAAAGTGACATCGCCAGCTACTGGCCCGGCAGCATAATACAGCGTTTTTAGTGGTTTTAGTGGCTTTATTTATCTGGTTGGTGAAACTTGCTCATCTCTAATTGGCTATCGTGGGTATCACGTCAGAGTCAGCCCGATCAAGACAAGAGTCGTAAATATCAAACATGTTGGATATTTGCGATTTGGGATCGGGCAGGCTCCGACGAGATCGGGAGCAGTAAAATAATCTTAATGACATCACACAGTTGAGGATATTTTTGGACAAAAAGTCAGTTTTGAGAAACCTTGAATTAGGCCACACCCCCCAGATCATTGGGGGTTGCAAATTGGGCTTAAAATCTTCAAGTGTGTGGCCAGCCTAATGAAGCTAGTAACTTTTTTCTAAATAATCACTTGAATATTTTTCTGAATTCACTTCTCCAAAAAGCAACTGAATCCCTGTGAGAATAAGAAATCAATACACAACGTTTTATTTTTTTTCCATCTACATTAGAATTTGTAATGTTAAAGAGAAGTAACCTGTGGTTACTTTTTGACAAGTTTGGATCCGTTTACGGTCTCCGAAGACCAGACTGAGGACAGAGGCTGTCGCAAGCTGACCTTTTGTACGTCAAGTGTGCCAGGACTATCAGCAGACTCCTTTACTTCAGTGCAAGGACCTGGAGTCTGTTTTCAATGGATTATGCTGTTCTCCGCAAATGTCTGTGTGTATATAAAGAGAACGAGAGAGAGAGAGAAAGAGAGAAAGTGGCCGTGGCGGAATAGAGAACATTGCAGTACTAGCAGGCACACTGTCCTGACCTCACTTAAAGAGACTGTCAAAAGTGCACATGGACGCACACACACACACCATGTTCCCGTCTGTTCCGACCTTCACTGGATTCTCGTCATTTATGATGTCAGAGCTCACAGCCTCCAACGTAAGCCTTCTTAGTCAGCCTTAGTTTATATTTGTGAGAGTATTGATGTATTAAAACTGACAAATACTGACATGTCTATATTCAAATCGTTTGGACTGAGTTACTCTAATAAACCTACATGAGTATAACTGCAGTAGGGATGAATCGTTACTTTTAAACGTTCGAATGCTACAAGTGAAACAAGCACTCTAAAAGGGATACTCCACCGTTGTTTCATATTAAACTATGTTATTCCCTTAACTAAGACGAGTTGAAACATACCTCTCTCGTCTCAGTGTGTGGACTAAATCGCTCTGTATTGCGGCAAAACTTTGTTAGCACTTAGAGCACTTCGGGAGCACTTTGACGCATATATATCTATGGACTCGGCGCAGTAATATCATCACTCCGGAGAGGATTTTTCAGGAGTGATGATAAAGAAGTGCTCCCAAGCACTTGCTGTGGTATTCCGCCATACATTATAGTTATCCACTTTACACGCTTAGAAGAGCACAACGTTTTATTTTGTGTCGCCATTCTTGGTCGAGTTACACTACTCGTGTTGCTGGATTTAAATAGGGAAAACGTGGAGGTGTTTGGTCGCTTCTCTGCTTGGATGCTAATGAATGAACTGGGCTAAGCTAAGTGCTAACAAAGTTTTGCCGCAAGACAGAGCGATTTAGTGCACGCACTAAGACGAGAGAGGTATGTATCAACTCGTCTTAGTTAAGGGAATAACATTGTTTAATATGAAAAAAAAACGGTGGAGTATCCCTTTAAAGGGAAAGAGCTCTAAAAGGGTTAAATCTTTGCCATAATCACACTCCCTTTAAATTAATGCTAATGGCAAAAATATTTTAAATTAAGCAGAAACAATTAAATATCGGCCAATAAATATCCAATATCAAAGATTTCTAGTAATTATGAGAAATAAATTGCAATGCTATGAAACAACGTTACTTTATTGCAAATTAAATTTTCCTGTACTTGTAACTGTCCCAATTGTGACTTTATTTCTCATAATTGCGACTTTGCTTATTGTATTTGTGACTATTTCATGCAACTCTGCCTTTATTTCTTGTAATAACGACTTTGCTTCTTCTAATTATGATTATTTAATGCAATTTATTTCTTGTAATTGCGACTTTGCTTTCTTGTAATAACTGCATTAGGGATGCATCGATAGTAAAATTATTTTAATATTATAATAATCCCATTATTATTGTAGTTATTAAGTATAATAACCACAATAATCAATATTAAAAAGCTAGCCTATACATGTTTGTATAATGAAAAAAACAATTAAAACGCATTAAAAAGGGAAAAGTTAGTATACTACAAGTTCTTAAAGGGTAAAATCTTTACCACAGTCTATTGCTATTCTTTTACATTAATGCTAGATGAATGCAAAAGGAGTCTAAAAATGTAATTAGGTAGAAACAATTCAATATCGGGCCAATAAATATACGATAAGTTCTGATAAGTATATTCATCACAGATACACATTCACACACACTCTACAGTTGCAGGTGCACAAGGTTGAAGCACAGCTCAGGGGGCACTTTGACTGGGAGACAGATCAAACACACACACACACGAGCGCCCGCTCAATGCCTCTTACAGGAACCTGGATACACATTAACAGATACATGAGCACATTCAAAGAGACACAACAAACGCACTGGTGTCCTGATCAACGACATGCAGTAGCACTGTGAGTGTGTGTGTGAACGCATGTGCATGTCTGATTGTTTCCGACAGGCAGGAGAGACGAGAAGTAGCAACCATGTGCACATACGTATGCGAGTGTGTGTGTGTGTGCGTGTGGTGCTTTGGAAATAGGTCAGTTTAGGCTGGGTTTAGTGGCACTAGGCACAACTCAAGCAGAGAAGAGCCCTGGGGCTCAAAGACACACACACACACACACACACCTCCCTGCTAGCAAAGACATACAGGCATATTCCACTATCTACACAAAATAATTCAAAAGAAAATGCAGATCCAACATATACACACAAAGAAATAATGGTGTTAATCTCGCCAATTAAAGTTACTGACAAAAACATTTTTTTTAGTTAATCAATAAAACGAGACAAAAATTTGCATCATGTTGATATTAAACCATTGAATTTTTTTTTTGTCAAAAAATTAACTGAAAGGTATCAACAAAGCACTTACAATGTTTTCACAGATTTCTTTTTAAATAATCATATAGACAATAAAGTTGAGGAATGAAATTAATATATAAAATATACAAATTTGGAATATTTGGTGTAATTTTGTCATGATCATTTTATTTACTATAATTAGATGACATTGCATTTGTCGACCAAATGACGCCAAAATTATGATGACAAAATATTGACAATTTAAAAGATATTTTCATCCAAAGAGAATTGTCTTTTTTTTTATTTATTTTTTTACAATGAATACTGAGGCTGTTTAATTATAATAATTTTGTTCTATATTATTGAACGCAGAAGCAGCTCTGATCTCAGTTACACTGTCACGGTTTAAACACAAAATTCAAATGTACACAAACACAAGCTCTCTAATAACCAGTGCATGGCTAGTCTTCAGATTGTGAGGAAAGTAACACTAATGAGCTTCAACTCACTGTGACATCAACACAACCTGCTGTCTGCCATCACACACACACACGCTTATGCCCATAACTCAAACACACACCTATAAATCAACAGGATGGTTATACAGACAATCATAAAACACATTAGCGAGCACACACACGCACGTTAAACATCATAAATCTTTATTCCTACAAACATTAACCTAAGTAACCACATATATTCCAAAGATGAAAACACACTGCGTGCGAGAGCCTTTTAAAAGTGTCTGTGAGAGAGCTTTAGAGACTGTGAGGATAGAATGTAAAGATGAGCAGATGAACAGATAGAGAGATGATAAATGAAGGGAAGTAGTCAAGGATAGAGAGAAAAAGAGGAAGTGCTTGTGTCTGTTGTACCGGCTGCCCTTAGACCATTACTAAAGGGAACTCCCAACGGAACGACTCAAACACACTCAGAGTCAAACAAAGGAGAGAAAGAGAGAGAGAAAGAGAAGGTGGGTGTGAGGTTTGGTAACCAAAGTACATCACACAAATTGAACCCTTTCTTGAAGAAAATAACTTTTGTCCAAGCAAACAAAACCACTTAAAGAGATAGTTCACCTAATAATTAAAATTCAAAACGTTATCATTTACTAAACCACATGTTTGTCGAAAACCTGTATGCTTTTCTTTCTTTAGTGGAAGACAAAAGGAGATGTTTTGTAGAATGTTCACTCTGCTCTCTTCCATACGTGAATGGATACAAGTTCCAAAATTGACATAAAAGCAACCTGAAATAACCTGTTCACTATATTCCAATTCTTCTGAATGATGTGATTCCTTTGTATGAGGAACACGCTGAAACATAAGCAGAACATTTAAATAATACAGATCATTTTATGATGTAAAAAAAAAAAAATAAAAAAAAATAAAAAAAAAAAAATTTTTTTTATAATAATAATAATAAAATAAAGTGCCTCTGTCCATGTAGGTGATTCTGTCCCCATTTACCATGTGGAATAGTAGTGAGCTTTCTGCAAAATATCCTAACTTGTGTTCATATGAAAGAAAGAAAATCATCAGGTCATGGGTCACTCTATTGTGATCAGAAGAAAAACAATTAAACTGCTGTAGTCAAACAATCTTATTAGACAAATCGGTTTAATTTTTAGACCAGGAAGAGGTTTTTCTAAAGACTTTAGCAGAAACAAAAAAAAAAAAACTCGCCCACATATAAACAAACAAATGAATTGACCAAAGAAAAGTGAATGTTTGTGTGTGCGTGTGTGTGAGTGAGAAGAAAGAGAACTAGCAGGAATTTTGCACCCAAGGTTCACTAATTCCAAGTCCAGCCAACAAGAGAGCGAAGGGAATAAAAGCAGTGCAAATTGCCAGAGTTAGTGCTGGAACACACACACACACACACACACACACACAGACACACACACTCGCTGGCTGTCTTGCTGGTATCAGCCATCCTGTGCTAGTTGTTAAAGCAGTATTAATATTCATGTCGAGGGCTGCTGCTGTCAGTGAGGCAGTTTTAAATGAAGACTCCGACCTTGATCCAATCCATGGGGTCTCTCCTTATCCAATACAAGAATGTGACTTCAAGGCCTCCCTCTCTCTCTCGTTCTTTTTCTCTCTCTTAATGCACACTTTTCCTAAATTTTTTCCGTCTCCTAACCTCTCCCCCTTTCACCCCTTTCTTTCCTGATTATTCAGACTTGGAGCTGGTGTGTGTGAGTGTCTCCAATCTCTTGTTTGATTTTGCTCACAGACAAGAATGGATCTGCCTTGATAAAGATGGCTGTTCAGATTACCTTGATCTCTCTCTCTCTCTCTCTCTCTCTCTCTCTCTCTCCTTCTCAGTTTTGGTTGATGAGGTGGGTGTGATACATTTTTAAATTTGATATTGAGAAAAAATAACAAAAAAACCCACTTCTCTGTAGTGAAACGCATCGAAACAACCTGTATGTGAAAAGCGACAAACCAAAACAAACACAGGACGTGGTCCCTTTATGTTATTATCTGGGGTGGCTTGATCTAAATATGTTTTATAAGATCTAATTTACCTAACCAGATTCTCTTTGCAATGACAGTTGAGAAACTTGGCCGCAGATGCAGACAGTTACACTAATGCGGGAGGCGCTGAGAATGCAAAACATAGGCTACTTGTTCCACTGGCATGGAAAGCAACAACACATGAAATCAATCTTCCATAGCTGGAGGAATCTGTATTCACACATGTTTGCTAGATTCAGAATAGCATAGCATATCTTTATTTGGAACAAACATTAAGAGAGGTACACTATTCTGAATTCTGGATGTTTCAGGGCTAAAGATAAAGAAAGGTTTAAGTCAATTTGATTTATCTAGTAAGTAAGCAATTTTTTCTAGTAAGTAGTGATGCAGCGAAGTTGGGGGTCAGTAAGATGTTTGAAAGTTTTTGAAAGAAGTCTCTTATTCACATCAAGGCTACATTTATTTGTAAATGGCTGCAGAAAATGACGTCGTCAAGGTTGATGTCATAGACGAGACAACATGTCAGTGGTAACATGGTGGACGTAGTAAACAAAAGTCTCTTATTCCCACCAATGCAGGAATTACATTGATCAGATAAACTGTAATAATATTTAACAATATAATTGTAATATGGCGATTTGGTGCTCAAGAAATATTTCTTATTATTATTAATCTTAAAAAAACAAAACAGTTGTGCTGCTTAATATTTTTGTGATCATTTGTCATAATACCCTTTTCAGGATTCTTTGATGAAAAGAAAAACATTCGTTTAAAATGGGAATGTTTTGCAACATTATAAATGTATGTAATGTCCCTTTTGATAAATTGAACGTGTCTTTGCTGAATCAAAGTATTAATGTCTTAAAAAAAAATCTTACCGACTCCAAACAGGCTACACTGGTGTGTGTGTGTGTGTGTGTGTTTAGGTCAGGCTTGGGTCACTGTGTTTGTGTGTGTGTGTGAAAAAGAGACTTTGAGCCAAAGCAGAAACAGTCTCTAAATGGATAACAGTCCAGACAGAGAGTGACAGTTGCACAAAGCTAGTTTTTTTTTCTCAAATCAACCCATACACACGCACTTGAGCATACACTTGTCCTCTGCGGTTAAGGTGTATCCCTATTCCTCACTTCCCATCTCAGAAGCCTCCAGTCTCTTTATCTCTGCAGGCTAAATAATGAACTTGCATTAGTTGGGTCGGTCTAGAGCAGAGATCACTCTGATCAATGTCTGCCAAACAGACAGAGCCCACTGATCAATTTCATTCTCTGATGCTCCATTCCTCCTTTCTTTATCTCTTCCTTTTGGACTGAATGTGTTCATCTGTTCTTTCTGCCTCCTGTCCTCCACCTTTCCATCTCTCTCTCTCTTTTGGTGGCCCCCCCTTTCTAATAAATCTCATGAATGGTTCTCTCTCAGTAGCTCTCCCTTAAACGCGTCATAGCAATTACAGCACTCATAAAACGGCGCCATATAGACCTAGACCCTGTGTGTGTGAGTTTGTGTGTTCGAGATAACGTCCTTGAGGGGGCAAGAGAAGAGCTGGTTATTGATTGGAGGTCCCCGTACAACACATAGGCTTTTGATTTCTCTTGTAGAGCACTGCTTCTGCCTTGTCCTCAAAACAGTATTCTACAAAGTCAAATAGAGTGGACTATTGACTGGTGCTCACCTACACCATCACAATGAATGACACACTCTTGACTGTTTCTACAGTCACATTAGATTGCATGAAAACAAGCACTTTAATATGCCACAAAACAAGCACCAGCTATGTAAGTTCTGAGTGTAATTTAGAGTCAATACTTTCACAATAGCATGACGACACTGGTTTTGGTATTTTGACACTTAAAAATGTCTCGAAATATTACTGCATTAGATACAAAGATAAAAGCAAATAACGATTTCCGTAGCAACGTTTACCAATACTACATCCACCATGTTAGCACTGTCATGTCTATACATTTTGCAGCAATTAACAATTATTAAAAAAATGTAAAGAAATGCATGAATGAACCATTCAAAATAATTTATAACATGCATTTTCAAAATCATTTCATGTTGACGTCAAATAATTTGCACTTGATATTTTGTTACACAATGCAAATGTAAAGTAACATAATGCAGGTTAAGTAAAATTGTTAAAAGAACTGTGCACCGCATATGTCAACTGGAAGTAACATTTGTTAATAAAAGCTGCCAAAGACTTTTTTCCTTTACAGCAGCCAGCCAGGATGTACATATGTCTCACACCAGATGTAGTGTGGGGCGAACGCTTATTAAAACAGCAATAAAGAAGAGCTTTCATCATGCAGTATTCTGAATTTTCAAGTGACAAACAGGTATCAAGATGGTTCCTATTATGGAGTGATGAATATAGATTTTTTTCAAAGGCCAATGCTGATAGCAATAACCAGGTGCATGGCCAATGGTGGATATAATCTCAATTTATCTGGTAAAGGCTAATACATAATTAGATGTACAGTACACATATGCTAAAATATGAACTCAATTAATAAAAATAAAAAATCTGAATACAAAAAATAGGGATAGTTCAATCAAAAATGAAAATTCTGTCATTATTTACTGACCCTCAAGTTGTTCCAAACCTGTATGAGTTTCTTTCTTCTGAAGAAAACAAAAGAAAATATTCTACAAAAGAATATATTTTGAATGTCGTCAAACAGTTAATATATAAGATATTTTGAAGATTATGGGTAACCAGTTGATGGGCCACCATTAACTTCCATAAAATGGGGGGAGTCAATGTTTGGTTACCCATAATCTTCAAAATAGCTTCCATCCCTTTAAACAAGCCAATCCCAATACCAATGATCTTTAAAATACAAGCATGCAAAAATGTTGGTCAATCAATGGTATTTAGACAGCAGAGAGGCTGATTAAAATGCTCATATTTGTATAGTGGACACTATTACCAGTCAATGCCCTCAAAATGCCAAAATACTGGCCTTAATCGGCGTAAGCTGATATATCTGTCGATCAAAGCTCATTACTATAATGACCTTATTTCCATACGTTGGAATATGTATGGATAGCTATGCACTTATCTGACAGCAATGATAGTTTAACATTTATGTTTGAAAGCCTGAAACCATCACCGAAATCACAGCAATAAGGCAATACAAGAGAAATAAGAACCACTTGAGTATGAGCACACATACTAGAGACAGCCACACACAGTTGTTAACTTGTGGGATAAAATAAAATCATCTTCTTGGTTAAAGAGAGGTCTGATAATCTGTATGAAGAGGGATTTGATGGAATGAATAAATGCATTAATACTCCAGGCGCTTAGCGTTGCAATCACCCTATTGCAATGCAGAGAGAACTGTGCCCGCGCCACGGCATCAGTGCCGCTTCCAATGTGTCAAATGTTAATGACCTGCCAGTGAGAGGAATCTATCCACATGTTCATTTGTCATTAAGAAGGAATATTTTAACACCAGACGCTCAAGTGCTACAGTGTCACAACAATTTAACATAGTGGGAAAAAGGAGGAGAAGAGTGGGAGGAGGGGAGTTCTGACAGATAAAAAGAGGAAGAATGTATTCCTGCAGCCAGCAACTCTTTAAAGGGGGGGTGGCGAAAAACAAAAATGCTTTGTATCAGCACAAACGCACACACAACGACTGCACCACTGCGCTGCTGCCAATATTTTGTTGTGTCAGTAGGTCAGAGAACAGGGAGCATTATGGGAGAAAGTGCCTCTATTGCTTGAGTGGCATTTAGTTTTGTTGTATAACAGAGACTGAGAGACGATGCTACTGTTACTGCTTGCTGGGTGCTTGAAGAGGCAACGATGGCATCTACCCGGCGTCGTTTTGTTCCTACTGAAGAGCAACACGTGTAGCTGTCTTACTCATTGACTCCTACACAACCACATGTACTCAGAAAGTGATGTCATTACCAGCAGCTGCACAAACATGCACAGGGAAATCAATGAGCGTATGGCACATTTATTAGGTCCTGATGTGGCAGCATAGAGAAGCCCAGCCCAGCTGTTATAATAGAAAGCAGTCTGAGTGAGAAAAATCCAGAAAGATCTAACCTATAGAGACATGGAGAGGAGACATAACCTCAGCCAGCTGGTCCTAGAGCTGTGTTCCCACATCAAACTGAAACTCAATGAAACTATTAGAACACATACTCTTAGAAGAAAACACTTTATGCGTTCAGCAGAAATTACCAAATGGGGTAAATTAGGGGACTTGTCCAGCTAATGACAGAGTAACCTTGTAAAACAATCCTAATACAGGCTTATACAGCCTATACCTTGAATAGGTCAACTGATTTGCTTTATAAGTGCAGTTGCCAGTATCTAGAAAGCAAGTTTTTCTGTTTAATTTTTTTTGCGAATTTGAGTGAAATTTCTTTTTATTTCAGCAAGTTTATATACATCTCATTTGCAGTCATTGAATTAATACTTTATTTTATTCAGCGAAGATGCATTAAATGGGTCAAAAGTGACAGTAAAGACCTTTAAATTGTTAGAATAAAAATATGTTTCAAATAAATGCTGTTTTTTTAAACTTTCTATTAGTAAGGGAATACTGAATGATCATGGTTTCCACGAAAATATTAAGCAGCACAGTTTTCAACATGGATAAGAAGAGGACATTTTTCTTGAGGACCAAATCGGCATATTAGAATGATTTCTGAAGGATCACAAGACACTGAAGACTGGAGTAATAACTGCTAACATTACAGCTTTGCCATTACAGGATGACATTTTTAATTTCACAATATTACTTTTTTTTTTAACTGTTTTTTACAGCCTTGGTGAGCATATAAGAATAAAAAATCCCTAACATTATATATATATATATATATATATATATATATATATATATATATATATATATATATATATATATATATATATATATATATATATATATATATATATATATATATATATATATATATATATATATATATATATATACACACACACACACACACACACACACACACTTGTTTTTGTTTATCTTGCCAATTTAAATGGGAATCCTCAGAGGTTGTGGTAGACAAGACAGGCCTTACTTTCTCCTAAGCTCACCTAAAACTTTTTATCCCTTCATTTCTTTCATAATATTTCCCTACCTTGACTGAACCTCTGGAAAAAAGCTGTCAATAAAGCCCCCCCCCCCCCATCCCTATGTCCAGACAGCTGTTTAGTTAGGATTAGTAATGCCCTGTCAAGCAGATGTAGTGGAAGCTTTACAAAGCTAATATCATTTACCCCCTTTCCCCATAATGTTTTCCCTATGCTGTCCTTTTACTGACCGATGATTGTTAGTGGTTGTCCTATTGAACAGATACAGCTAGATCTATTAGTGCAGCAGAACAATGTTGGCCGCAGAATCCTTTCAAAATCCATTGGAAAAAAAAGTATTTAAATCTCAGTGAAAGTGAGAGAGAGAGAAAGAGCGCAATAAGATTCCCTGGCTGCGTGGTAGCTGTGGAATTTTGGTCCTAACGGAGAGTAGCTCCAGCTTTCATAGCGCTGTTTGTTTTGGACGTATGAGTGAGGTAGAAATATGTTCCTCCAGTCCTTTCCACACACAGCTCTGTCGCAACAGCAAACAACCCCGCGCGGCACATTGAAACGCACCGCGAGACAGCCGCCATGCCACTTCAGAGAGCGTCGTGTTTTCTGTTAACACGGATACGGCTCGACTTAAAGCCAATTACTCACGGAGAATAAAGTCAACTATGAGGAGATACGTGCGAGATAAGCTTATTGTTTCCAACGAGGAAATTTCACCTGCATCAAGGCAGATATTGATCTTACATTTGATTTGACAAGCTGAAGTGAAAGTCGTCTGCGGTCGTCTTCCTGGTCGTTTTTTCTTTGTGCATTCGGGTTTGACACAAATTATGGTAACCGTAAGGCAAATGATAAACTCTTTATGAGCAACCCGTCAAATTGATAGCAGATAAAACCAAGTGCTGCCTCATTCCTAAAAAACGTGCAAAACACCACCACTGACTTTTGGCTACACTAATTTCTGAAGTGAGCACGATAACAAACGCACAAGAAATCATCCACTTTGATGTCTCGCCCTATTTTGTGGTTTCGGCAGGGTCTTTAGCGATTTAATTCATCTCAGAGCTCTCCGGGGTTTAGGAAATCTGGGCCAAACAGTGATTGAAGCCATTAGAGCAACCCCTTCAAAAATACTTCAGGGTGTGCATGATTACATGAGATGAAGTAAAGGAAGGGAAACTAAGGGACAAAGAGCATGAATGACTTACTGTCCTCTACTCACAACAGTCTGACCCCTTTAACCAAAATGTGATTTGTTAGATGTTTATTTGGATTGTCTACATTGATGAACTCCTAGCTTATTCAATACATCATGTACTAAAACATGCAGTTATATGTGTTAGTGCACATAAAATTCAGAGCATTGGCAAACCCAGCTTTACCTAATGACCCGACTCTCAATTACATCATCATCTTTTTGTAGGGCTCATAGGACAAGAGGTTAAGATACTTATAAAACCCTTCTAACCACTACCTGCAGTAGCCTATATATACAGACGTCTACAAACACAATCAGATTTACAGTCCTTTTATAAGCCTATGTAGGAATTCTTAGTTTGCTTCTGGAAACAAATGTTTTAATATTCTGGTAATGGCTGAAGAATGCAGGAGAGGGAAGAGAGTCAGACAAGTATGACTGATTTTTAAATGGTTTTTGTAGTGAATGATTCATTATCCCCCTCTCTCTCTCTCATTCTCACACACACACGTTCTTTCTTTCTCTCCCTCACTCCATCTTTCCTGTCATAAAGAGACTGTCATGCAATCACAGTGCGACATGAGCTTGCCCCTCCACCAAAATGAGCATCTCACGCTTTCCCATGTTCTCTAAAATAACTAAACAGTGGAGAAAACAAAAAACACAAGAGCCACAGAGACATAGTGATGTGTGTTGAGTTTCTCAAACATAAATGATTCCAACAATAAACAGTTTCTCTACCATTGCACTTGTTGTCTATATCTAGGATTTCCAGTGGCTTTGCATAGGCACATTTGTTGTGTAGACATATTTGTAGCAATTTAAAGGGTTAGTTCACCCAAAAATGAAAATTAAGTCATTAATTACTCACCCCCATGCTGTACCAACCCCGTAAGACCTTCATTCATCTTCGGAACACAAATGAAGATATTTTTGATTAAATCTGAGAGCTGGATCACTGCTACATAGGCTGCCTAAGGGACTGACACTTGACGGTCCAGAAAGTCATTAAAGAAAATGTTTAAATATTCCATGTGCCTACAGTGGCTCAATTATAAGTTTATCAAGCGACGAGACTACTTTTTGTGCGCAAAAACAAACAAAAATAACGACTTTATTCGACTATTCCTTTTCTTCATTGTGGGCCTTAGACGAGAGTTCAAGAGATTTCCACGACGCATGCGCGAGAACTGAGATGAGGACGTTCTTCTTTGACTCCTTCTTGTTACCGGCTGCTCACCGCTTAGAAGTATTACCGCCACCTACCGTATAAGATGACGTGTTGGAAGCGCAAAACTTTCTGTTTACAAGCAGAGGAAGACGCGCGCTGTACAAAAGCGTATGTACAGCGCGCGTCTTCCTCTGCTTGTAAACAGAAAGTTTTGCACTTCCAACACGTCATCTTATACGGTAGGTGGCGGTAATACTTCTAAGCGGTGAGCAGCCGGTAACAAGAAGGAGTCAAAGAAGAACGTCCTCATCTCAGTTCTCGCGCATGCGTCGTGGAAATCTCTTGAACTAGTCGAATAAAGGAATAGGGAAGGAATAGTCGAATAAAGTCGTTATTTTTGTTTGTTTTTCCGCACAAAAAGTAGTCTCGTCGCTTGATAAACTTATAATTGAGCCACTGTAGGCACATGGAATATTTAAACATTTTCTTTAATGACTTTCTGGACCGTCAAGTGTCAGTCCCTTAGGCAGCCTATGTAGCAGTGATCCAGCTCTCAGATTTAATCAAAAATATCTTCATTTGTGTTCCGAAGATGAACGAAGGTCTTACGGGGTTGGTACAGCATGGGGGTGAGTAATTAATGACTTAATTTTCATTTTTGGGTGAACCAACCCTTTAAGCAAATTCAAAGTATAATGTGGCCAAAACACTAGTGGTCTTTCTTGACACGGGCAATCAATTTTTTTTGAAACTGCACAACTCTGCAGAAAGTGCAGATTTCCACAGAATTGGAATGCCATTATTCACAACGTCCTACATACTCCCAAACCATTTTATGTTCTTTTCATTAATTTAGGCCTATATTAGAGTTGACATTTTTTTTGTTATTTTCTGTGATTAATGTGGACCGTTTATTGTGAATAATAATAATGGCGCACTTGGTTTTTTTTCAAACTTCCTGAGGCTATGCTAATGTTTTTTCTCTAATTCCTGCTTATAATGTTTAAATCTATCCAGTCAGTGGAAGCCCCAGCCCTCTGATGACCCGTAAACGGAGGAGGAGGAAGAATGGGTCCGCCTCATCTGCCACCTCTCGACACTGCAGCGCCCCCAGAGGCAGTAAGCTTCATGCCTGGGGAATGCTTCATGCCTCACAAGGCCCGGGGGCCGGCCCAGAACCCGCTGCCGGCCCGGGGGCCCTGTCGGCTCCGCCCAAGCTCTTTGCCCTGCCGGCTCCGCCCAAGCACTTTGCCCTGACGACTCCACCCTTGTTGCCTGCCAAGCCGTCTCTGCCCTTGCCCTCTGCCAAGACTCCGGATCCACCGGAGACCGCCTGGTCTGTCTCTCCGGTTCCGCCCTGGTTGTCCTCCAGGGTTCTTGATTGGCCGGAGCCCTCCTGGTCCGTCCCCCGGCTCCGCCCTGGCCTTCTGGCAGGAATCCAGACCCCCTTGAGCCTCCCTCCCTGGTCCCTTGTAATGATTTCTGGGGCCATTCCGGCAGGACTGGCTTGACTCCCCTCCCTTGACTCTTTGTCTCTGTTTTGTTCCTCCCATCTTGTGTTGTTCTGTTGTTGTGTCGGTCTTGTGTTGTCATTTTTTGGTGTTCATCGTTAGAGACGCCAGATCAGGGGGGTAGTATCAGAGTTCTGTCACTTCGGCCTGTTTATTCTAGGGTTTGGGACAGAGCTCTGACACTGCTATCTTCTTGTCTTGTGTTGTGTGCGGAGCGTGGTGTTCGGGTCCCGGCACTTCGGTCAAGTTTGGTTTTTGTTCTGTGTCGGGATTCAGACATTCATGCTCCATGTGTTTGTTGTCTGTTGTGAACTCACGGAATGAGTATTCACTCATTCTCGTGCGTTCTGTCTTGTGTGAGCATGCGGCTTCGAGTTTGCTCAGGCTGTACGCTCATCTGTCCACGTGTGTTGTGTTCTGTGTAGCACGGCTGGTGTTTTTTTCACTTGCTACGGGGTTTCATGTTGTCATGTTTTGTGTGAACGCGGCTTGAGTGTTCTCATTAGCTGCGTTTTCGTGTCTTGTTTTGTTTGGGCACAAGGCTCGTGATTGTTCACTGGCCATGTGCTCATTCTTGTCATGTATGCTTCCTTGTGCCATGTGCTCTCCTGTTGATTGCCTAACCCCTCCCATCTTGTTACCTGATTATTGGCTCAGTTGCCCCACCTGTCCTTCCTCGTTACCTGCCTTGTTTGCTCCCTATTTAGGGTACGTTTACATAACAACGATATGCTTAAAACAGAGAAGTCTTTCCTTTGAGTTTTCCACGTACAGACGATACCATTGTCAAAACGAGCCCCATTCCCTTGGATCCGCGAAAACGACTAAAAACAATGTATTCTGCTGCCAAGCCATTAGATGGCGATGAAACACTATAGATTGAACGCGTCATATGCATGTGCATGACGTCATCGTTTTCAGAGATTCACGTTTTTGTTGTTTACACAGAGACCGTTTTCAAAAACTTGCACTTTGAAACCCGTTTTCAAAAGTTTACGTTTTCAGGCACCCAAAATGCCGTTGTCGTGTAAATGATCCATCAAAATGCATAAAAAGTTTTAGGTTTTTAGTTGAAAACAATGTCGTGTAAACAGCCCCTTATTCTCCTTGTGTTTGCAGTCCTGTGCCAGATCGTCGTTTCCTTATGTTTTGCTTCCCTGCTTGTTTCAAAGTCAAGTCAAGTCAAGCCAAGCCACTGATTTGCCCCTCGGGTAGTTTTTGTTTTTGTTTTATTTTTACATTTAAATAAAAGCCCATCTATTCTGCATCACTATTCTGCATCTTCTGATCCCCTTACCAAAACCTGACATTTCATGCATGCTTGCTAAATGAAAGTATCCATCTCTTTAAACAAAACAAAAATCTTACTGACCCCAAACTTTTGAACGGTATATGGTAATTCAGAAGCAATTTTATTTTTCGCAGATTCCATCTGGAGTGACCTTGGAATTCCTTCATCTCATGGTCTCATATGCTTCTTATGGACAAGCAGAAAACAAAACACATGCACAAAAAACCATAACATTTGCATTCTCATCACATCTCTTTACTTAATTACACTGAGATGTGATGGAAAGGTGTGACACAGAAAGGACAGGCCTTTATCAATAAGTTTAGCCTTCTGAGAGGCTTCAAGCTGAAACTAAAATGAAAAGGCAATTATGTTTAAATTGATCAGAGTGTATGAAGAGCTATTATTAATCACTTATATCAATTATGGAGACTCCACCCTCCTACTGGCTGGGGTCACCAGGGTCAAGAAGATCATGCTCTGTGGATGAAATGGCTGGAGACACCTGTATGTGTATGTAACCCGAGTCACTGGGCAAACCACAGCCTACCGTGGTAAAACATTATGTCCGGATCAAGTTACTCAATGAACCCTTCACCACAATCTGTTACTATGGGCTTGCAAATGGACACCTGTGTTCCAGAATGAGCCCATTACTGCCATAGTGGCACTCTCACTGACCTCACAACATACACGCACATACAGACAAAAAATGATGGATGAAATAATAAAAGGAAGGAAATAAAAAAGAGAAAATATATGTGGGTGTATTTGATGAAGGCTAGAGGAACAATGAAAAAAACCTAGAAAAAGTAGGTGTCTATCCATCTTTACAGAAAGCAAACATGAAAGTGGCAAGCACACACTTGTGATCAAACGTAGACATGCACACATGCGCGCATACACACACACACACGCTCTGTTAATGGATGACACAAGGGAGGAGGGAGGAGGAGGGAGTGACCTAGAATACCACTTGCAGACAAGACAATAAAGAAACAATGCAGCAGACAGCCCATAATACTCACTAAAATAATGCCGTTACCAGATAGATCATTACCACAATCGCACAGTCATAGATCATTTTAATTCCACATATATTACTTTGTTTCTTTCATCGAGAACACACATAGATAAAAATGTCTTTGTGTATGAATAAATAAAATCCTTCCCCTACCATCTCCAGTAATTAATAATTTACACCCTATTCCATTTGTATCCCTTAGAAAGACGTAGGAAAAAGATCGGACTTGTGTAAAACTGCCAAGGTTACTACGACAACTGCTTCTGGGAATGAGTGAAGTGCCATTATGAAGTGCCAGGAATTCTGGGTATTTTTACTTTGGACCGCAGATGAAAGCGCAGCCGTTCTCATGCGTTCTAGTGGGCATGAGCACTGTTTTTCCGGACCATTCATCACGGTGTATCGTAGTGACACGTTCAAACGAGAAACATTTACTTGTCCTTTTGTTGCAACATGGTTTCTTTGAAGTCTTGTGTGAGTTGCAGTACTGATTAATCTGTGTTCAGCTGCACTCTTGGAAAAACTTTTAACAACCATCAGTTTTTCAAAGTTTAAAACGTCTCTAAAAGTCAGCATGAAATCAAAATTGTACACTGTATGGGCAGTATGACATCGGCAGTGATTTTGACGTAGGGGAGAAAATAATTTCTATTGTCGTAGGGCAAAAATGTATCCTTGGCTACATCCACACTGCGAGTCTTAGTGCTCAATTCCGATTATAGCTGTTCACATTGTTGTTTTAAATGTGGCAAATATCAGAAATATGGCAAATATCAGATTTGACCCGTATGCACAAAAGAACGATAAAAAGATGACACGCAGCAAAGTCTTACGGAAGTAAACACAAAGGACATTAAAGTAATCGATTATGCGCTTATTTATAGCATGATCTGCTGGGGAGGGCAGCAAATTTATGCGCAGGCAATATAAAAAGGTTTTAATATAACATAAAAGAGTTTTTAAAAACTTAAGATACGAGCCCTCATGATTTGCTAGAGCTGTAACTAAAATACCTATAAGTTCTGACACAACACTGTCCTTCCACTGACTACCTTTCGAAACGGTCTTGATAACTTCGGGTGTGTAAAATCTTCGGAGTGACTCCCATGAGCGCAGAATTGTGGCGAATGTTGCCCTAGTCTAGAGTGGTGTAAAAGTCGCATGAATTCTGATATGACTGTTCAGACTGAGGTGGCATTGCAAAACATATGACCCGTTTCGGATTTAGGACCACATATGGAAGTGGCCCAAATCGGAATTGAAATGATAATTTTTCGTGTGGTTTGAGGGGTTCACACTGTCATAACAAAAACAGATCTGAGTCACATATGAGCAAAAATCGGATTTGGGTCACATTTACCTGCAGTCTGAACGTAGCCTTTGATCGCCTAGACTTGACATGTTCATCGATGGCCAATTAATGGTCTTTTCTGACAAGTTCTGAAAATTTAGGTTGCACTCCTACAGCTCCCCTCATACAGCGCATGTGCAATGAAGAACCAACAGGGCTGATTCATATTTTGCACAGTTTTCTATTAGTGTACGCATGCACACCGGCTGTTCAAAGTCCTGCTTTGAGTTTTCCACTAAATATTTGTCCCAAATTATTGTTAATGTACATAATGAATTCCCCCTAGGCTGGAAGATTGCATGTTGTGCATTTACTATCTTCTTGGTGCTTGAATAATGTCTATGCTTTTGCCTGTTTGGTGATTATATTCACTGTTTGGACTGCCATCTCGAACCTGAGAACGCAAGTAGAGAATGACTCGCCCAGTGTGTGATACGATGAGTTGTCTTGCATCGACCGGCTTTGTCAATGCTGAATCATGGCTAAATGTCTTGGCTACAATTTATCATCCAGGCATGAAGCACTGTAAACATTTCCTAACCCTTTGAGATCACATTGAACAATCTTGACATTGGATTATCTCAAAGAATTAAAAAAAGAAAAAAACTGTAGTGTATAGCGGGCTTTGAAGGGACATTTTTGTGTTACCAATCCCTATAAAGAACAGACAGTCGGATTACATAGATTAGAAAACCTGGCCAGCACGAAATGGAAACAGTTGAAACGTGGCCAATCAACCAAGTGCTGAGCAGTGACCATACTCAAACACATTACAGACATTTGGATCTGCTCTTTATGTCACTCATTCAATCACTGTCTCATTGCCCTTCAACAGTACACACACTTTCTGCGATGATATTCTGAGAATGCTTTCTAGAATGTTCAATATTCTCGCTTGTCTATCTGATCAAAGAACGGTTGCAGTTTATTTCATCACTGTTAGAGACTTATAGGGCTTATAGTGGAAGGTAAAGCAAACTGTATCTCATCTACCCCGAGCACATGCCTACATTCTCCAAAAGGAGCCACAGGTTCATTACAGTCTGAGTGTGTAATGATGATGCAAGCGGGAGGCCACTGCTGGTGCCGAACAAAGACCTGTATTCCATGTGGTGAGACTATAGACAGACAGTGTTGCAACATAGTCTAATTATGAGAGGAGAGAAGAGGGAATCAGGTGGTCTTGAATGATCTTCTATGTTAACTATTAAATTAGCCATGCAAATCAGATGTGCTAAGGTCTATGAAACTAAGAGATACGCACAAAGAAAGGGAGAGAGACAAAACGGAATGCTAAACATCCACACCAACACAGCTTAACCACGGCAACAGTCTTTTCCCCCTAGAGCAATACAAATAATCAGAACAAACAGTATCCAAGAAAATTTGTAGGCATGATGCAATTTAATGGGTATGTGGGTTTTGTTTTGCTTTTTTCCCCCAATCTTTTTCACGTGACCTTCCCTTTTTCACTCTGGAGAATTCATTGCATGATCTACAAACAAAACACTATACTGAACTTAAAAGTGCAGTAGGCGATTTCTGAAAACTGCTGTTTAAAGTGGATCAGACCGAGCACCACAACACACTTGTAGCCAGCCAATCAGCAGTAGGATTGGCTACAACACACTTGTAGCCAATCCAGGAGAGAGAGAGATTGGGAACTCCAGGAGAGAGAGAGTGAGCAAGAGGGAGATTTGAAGACTATAGAAAGAGAGATGGCTGAGAGACATTACAAAAGAGAAAGGGCTTTGGAAAAAGAAGGTTTATGATCAGGTATGATCAAGTAAAATAGTTTTTTTTTGCTGTTTCTGTAATGTTGGTGAGCTGCTGGCGACTAACGACGAACTCTTGCTTGTATAATCTTGCGTACTGTATGTTAATTTGTTCTTCTTCCTTGCTGTTCATTCGTCATCTTCACTTTATTTTCTGTGAAGCATTATTTTAGCTCAATTATGCAGTTAGAAAAAAGATCAAAACACTTATACCAACTTAAGATTCAACACCAGCAAACCAGATTAGGTTGATTTCAGATGGGGTTTTTTTTAGGGTATGCTAGTTTAACTTCAATCTTACAAATGAAAAGAAGTTACTGATTTGCTCTAAAGATGGCACACGTTCAAATAACCCCTTTTCCTGGCGCCAAGTAAAACCAACATTAAGAATTGAATTTGGGAACTTTTAATTTTTTATATTTAAAACACTTTAGCCTAATTCAATGCTCAATGAATAAGCAATAACTTGAGATGGAGAACAACTCCACTTAGAGGTCTGGAATCAGTCATAAATTTCCCACATATAGTATGCACAGAAACAGAAACTTGGCGGCGGTTATTCCCAAATCAGTGTGTGGAAAGTAAGCAACTTTTAAAAGCAATTTAGCTGCTGATGCAGCTAAAATGAAGCTCCAAATGAATGATGTTCCTTTGGGCTCTCGAGCCATAACAGATGCCGGGTTCACAGGGGGCTTTACAGTAGTTGATTGTCAGAGATAAAGTAAGCAGTCTCTATCTTTAGAGCCTTCACGTCCTCTGACATTTTCTCCAGAGGCAGCATATGTTTCTTTGTTGCTAAGCTCTGCCTCTCTGATTCATTCAATAATTTGGGCTTACACATTATAGACTTCATCTTCTCATTCACAGCTGTGGCACTGATTTCGCATTCATATCTTACAAGAATCAGGTCCTTGCAAGCTTTCTTCCATGTGTCAGAGAGACGCAGGGGTTTCCGGAGAGAGTCACTTAAAGCTGGCAAAACTCTGAGGTGAGTGTTCTACAGTTTTTTGTTTTTGTGCAAAGTGTTGGAGAGAGGAAAAGGAATTACTCAACCAAATTTTCTGTAAGTGCTCCTGTTTGTTTTCCATCCCTAGGCAACACTGTTATTTCCTGGTGAGGTCTTGGCTGATCACAGTGACGCAGTTTTTCTCTCCTCTCCTCACCTTAACTTGCTCTCTCTCTTTATCCTTCTCACAAACTGACATTAAAACAGGAAGCCAGAGAGATAGCAGAAACACAGATGAGGGTTTCCCTTCACAGGCTAACGGCCCATGAGTTTTTCCTCTCGTTCTCGTTTTCTCAGTTCCTTTTCTTTGCAAGGAGTCAATACCATCGAACTGCTCTGGAACTGACTGCATTTCTCTGAATATGTCTAAAAAAAGCATAGAATGTACATACAAGGGTAAACAGGACTAAAGATGCTGGAAAAAGAAACGCTATGAATGATCCACGATGTTTGTCTTTTATTCATGGTCTGTGGACACTTTGATTGATTAGATATGTATCTACTTATAAAAAGGTGTATGTTTATAGACCACAAACTCGGTGTGGAACTATAGTGGCTAAATGCATCCTGGAAGAAGATGCTCCCAGACTTTAATCAGATGCTTTGAAACTGAGAAAAGAACTCTTATCGCAATTTGGTAGGTAACTTGTATGAATTCAATTTCAATTGTAGCTTTTCATATACATACCACTGACAGTTAGGTTTATGGGTCGGTCTTCATGCTTACTTTTTTTTTCAAAAAGGTGCACGTTTTCGTACAATTCACATCATACAAATTCATCGCCACCTCTTAAAATAGTTGTTTTCTCATGATATTGAGTTGGGCACACACAATTAAGGTATTTTTATGATTATTTATTGATTTAACTTCCAAGGGCTCAGGTACCCATGCCCATCCTGAGCATAAACATGACAATGAGGAAGAAATGTCCATAAACCACTACAAAACACCTGGCCTAGGACAGTCCAACCTTTCTCTCTTCTTCTTTGTCTAGATAAGAATCACTTCAACACCCTGCTATCTCAATCTCTCCCTCCCTCCCATCCTTATCTGTCTCCTCGATCCACCATATGCCCCCCTCTGCAAATCAGCACAATTTCATCCTTGTCTCCTCACGAAGGAAAAACGACTTGAGTCGCTCAAGGTGATGCACTGAGAACGATTCTTAGTTAGCGCGGGAAAATGACAGAGCGATTGTTTGTGGTATGAGGGTGTGCTGAGTCTCGCTCTTTGAAGACTGCTTTTGAACTCACAAACACCAGCTCTCTACAAAGAAAAAAACCCTCAGAGTTAAATTCCTTCGCACAAGCCCTGACTCAGTGATCTCATCCTAGGAACGTCGGTAAGATAAAAGTTGGATGTGTTGTTTTAAACTTTCGCCAAACTTTGAGGTGAGATCCAAGTGTATTCACGAGCGGTGCTCGCATTACAGTGAACCGCTCTGTGCGTGCACGAGAGATCTGAAGACTAGCGCGCGCATTCCACTCCGACTCTTTTATTCATCCGTCAACAGCAGCTTCAAAGCGCACTGACTCATTTGGCCACAGATCAGTTCAAATCGAGTGGAGCAGAAAGATCCGGTGCGGGAAATCTACAACTGTGATATTTGTTTCCAGAGACACAAATTAGCTTAACTCAGGGGAACGTAGAATTTTCGCATAAATACTCATACGTTTAATATGATATACATATATTTAGTCTAGCCTATTGTATAAAATACATTTATTTTAAAGTATTATAGGCTATATTATTTTAATAATTTATTTTTAATAATATTATATAGGCAAATAATTAATGAGCAGGCGACTATCAATGACCCACTTCAAAAGATTGAAATCCATAACCTGGGCTGGGATAAAGAGGACAACGGGGTTACTTGGGCGGGACCTGAAAATGTATCGACTATAAATGACTCTCATGTCAAGAAACATTCTCCGAAAATGATTGATCTATGCCAATTGTAGCCTAACCCACAATTGCATTGGATTGTTTTATTAATAGCCTAACCCTAATAGCCTTTGCAATTTTATTCTTTATGACAATTGAGGCACATCTGCTTGTTAAATGTTAGAGAAAACGATCCTATACTACCGAGGAAACTCCCTGTTGAACTAAAGGGAAACTTAAGATACTGAGAACCTGGGACTGTCCAGCGGGGGTAAACATGCTGTATCTGCGGAAATACAATAATAGCTTTCGGAAATCTGTTTGGGCAAATCCATGACAAAGCGAGGGCGAAGGGGGAGCAGCGCGTAAATCAGACTCGTCATTGAACGTTCTCCTTTATAGTTTATTGATCGACAAGAAACGGAATTACGAGGGATCTCAAGCGTGTTCTAAAACAGACAGACATATAGACACTTCGCGGTTATTTAGGCCTATATGATAAACGGTGATATATGCTGGCTGCCTGCCTTTTAGTCTTTCTTATTTCTTATACGAGCCCTCCGCCACCTTTATAATCCCATTACGTATTCTGCTATAGCTCGGCTTAATCCTGGACACACTGGCAGTCCTGTCCCGCATTTCATCCACCGTCTGTCTCTCTTATCTCTCACCTCTCAGCAATCCACATTAACTGTTAAACACTAGGCTTAAACGCAGCCGCAATTCCGACAGTGAAAACTCACATTATCGCTCATTTTGAGATGATTTACAAAGCGTCTGCAGCCCCGGAGCCGCGCTCTCGTCCAAGTCCCCAGTTCTCAGTCTTTTGTTAGCGAGCGCAGCCCCGCTGAGTGTCTGATAAATGCCATTTCATTCCAACAAGCAGACCACATGCTGCTTAAACAGTGAGGGGCTTTTACCTCTCTGACTCTACATTGCCTCCAGCCGTATGTGTGAAAACAAAGGTTTTATCAATCGTCAAGTTGCCTTGCATGCATCGAAAAAGCAAGCAATGGTGCTACCCGTTTAAATGACTGCGCTGATAGGATTTCTTAACCTGCTAATTTTCTGAATCAGTTTTTCATTGTAGTTACGGAAAGCATTTCAAATAACTTGTAGCCCTATCTATTATGTTACGGGTGCATATTTTTTTAAGTAATCAAATGGATCTATTAATTAGCCAAGTAGCCCTCTTATTCCTAGTGACTAGAATCTATTCAATTAGTCACCAGTAGCTACTTCCTCTGCCTGCTAGTCACGAGCCTATCCCAGTCGTGATAAAATAACCATTCCATTGCTAACACTGGCAAACTGCAACGTCTAAAAAATAGTAGTTTTATTAGTATACATAGTAGCAGTAGTTATTATTAGTATATTGCATATTTACTAGCCTACTTATTTAAAAGACACTCTCATATCTAGCTCAATTGCTACCAGTAACCATCTCTTTTGTTAAAATATCTTTCATGTTACAGAATGGCTACTTTATAATTCAACAAAAAATACTAGTAAAATCAATATAGCTAAATGGAACTTCCTCGGAGTGTGTGCGTAAATGCTTGAGACAGCGTCAGTTAATCTTTGATGCAGTCTTCAAGCTTGTCATCTAATCTCTGTCTGCCTTATCTCGATCACACAAAACCATGGGATTTCTCCACTCAAGTTTCCAAACTTCAATGTGGACCTCAAGCATGACAATAGGAGTGTTACAGTTTAAAAAGCACTACTGCGTAAAAAGCCAGTGTGGATGTGTACGAGGTGCGCGTGCTGACAAAGTGACACACATACGGGGGGTTTAGTAGTAAACACCAAATGATCGTAACATTATTGCGAACCACCATTCAAAGCAATCCAATAATATGAAACTCATAAACTCACTAATGGGTCCATGCGAGGTGAGTCTAGCCGCTGGGAGACCAGAAGCATCTTGGAGTGCGGGTAAACCACGTAGCCACTGTTAAATCCACTTTGTTTCAGTATGTGTAAACTGTCTTACAAAGAAAAGCCTGATTTGGGAATCTACTAAAATATGGTTAATATAAGTCTGGAAACTGTGCTATCGCCCAGTTGTGTGCGCGATAAGCAACAAGGAATGAGGATTGTGTCCAAACGAAAGCTAATCTGACATTCCGTTCAAGCGCCAGTCGTGTTGATTCTCTTGAACAGGGACTAATAACACAAACGTCTGTATCAGCTCTCGCTCTACACGGCCACTTACGATCAGAGAGCTCTGTATCTTCCTGACTGGTGGGCGGAGTCAGCCCGTCTATAGGACGCTCCTCTGCACGATGTCACAGAGGAGGAGACGCAGATGTTCCACTTGCCGTCTGCACTTAAAGGGACATTACGTCCATCCACAGCGATTCTGATTGGCGACTCTGTGCACTAGTTCACACGCGTATGGGCTTTTCACAATAGTGCTTGGGGATTTTGATTCATCTATGTGACTCGAATCTTTTAAGTCTGCCCACCAAAAAAAAAAAAAAATCGTTCTCTTGGTCTTTTTGTGTGTTATGCTTGAGTCACTGAACTATTCATTCAATCGATTCATAAAATAAATAACCTAGATCAGGGGTACTCAATCCCGTTTCTAGAGATCTACCTTCCTGCAAAGTTCAGCTCCAATCCTGGTCGATTTAGAGAAAAAGTAACTAAAAGTAATGAGAAAGTAGTCCAACTATATTAACTTAATTTTGCAATGTAATTTATAAGGTTACTAACTACACATTTTTGTCATGTAATTTGGAATCAGTAACCCACAACAATTTGTAAGTCATCTACCCACCACGGTCCAGGGATGTTGTGGAAAGTAATGAATTACAATATTGTGTTACTCCCTAAAAAAGTAACTAATTTGCTACTAATGTAACATCTAATGTGTTACATTATTGTTACTTTACTTTTGCATTACTTTTCTCACCTGGGCTGGGATTGGTTGTTTGTTTTTTAATCAAAACAACAAAAAATTTTTTTTTTGCCAAATGTAAAGGTCCTTGCATACCAAAAGTGAAACGAATAAGCCTCAGGCTAAAGGAAATGCACATTTACACCTATACAGTAGAGGGCGCAGCTCAAACAAACATGGATTAAAGAAGAATGGGACTTTTTTTTTTACAAATGAAAAACAAATTTAATGTTTATCTAAAGTAATTTTTGCTTTATACCAGGGTAGAATTGGATCGTTGAAGGCCAGCAGCAAAGACATTGGTTAAAGGGATATTTCACCCAAAAATTAAAACTCTGCCATCATTTACTTACCCTCATGTTGCTCCAAACCTGTATAGGTTTCTTTTTTCTATTGAACACAAAGTAAGATATTTTAAAGAATGTTGGTAACCAGACAATTGACAGTAGCCATTGAGTTCCATTGTATTTTCCTTCCCTACTATGGAAGTCAATGATTAACGTCAACTGTTTGATTACCAACATTTGTTAAAATATCCTTTTTTGTGTTCAACAGAAGAAAATCATACAGGTTTGGAACAACTTGAGGGTGAGTAAACGATGACAGAATTTTCATTTTTTGGGTAAACTATCCCTTTAATAAAGTGAGATTAATACAAAGTATATTTGTGTTATTTAACAAATTTAATTTTTGCAGGTTTACGTAATATTGTTAGTCTGCATTTTACCGTTTTATTCATTTTGAGGAATACTGAATCTGTTTTTGTGCAAGTGAGATACATGATCACATTTAGTCTAAAACTACAATAAACCATCATGTTTACACACAACATCGCCGCACTTACGATTTCTTTCAACATGGGGACAGAAGAGGTGTAACTTACATTACTTATTTGAAGTAACTTACAGTAGATATTTTGTTGTAAATTTAAAAGTAATGTGTTACTTTACTAGTTACTTGAAAAAAGTAATCTGATTACGTTACTCAAGTTACTTGTAATGCGTTACCCCCCAACACTGCCGGGGATTAGTTCTTACTCAAAAGTGCTCATCAATGTGATTTTTTGTAAACACACAACTTCGTTTCTCAACTGACTAAAAAGAAAAGAAAAAAAGTCCATTAATGTTTTTTTTTTTCCATTAAAACATTATTTTCTCTTTCTCTTTATCACATTATCATTATGAAGCACATATCCGAATAGATGAGAGCTGATCTCTAAATTTAGATAAAGCGTATATTTCTATTCTAATGGGCATTTCTTCTTAAGAAACTAAAACTATTATTAAAAAAAATAGTCATTGCACCAGCTCTTATTCAAAAAGAGCTTCAGTGAACATATTTACATATAACCTACAAAAGTCTAATTTCAATGCTGGCACAAACACAGAAAGAAAGAAAGAGGACTCTAATCCTCTACTTGCACCTGGAGTCAGGAGAGTTTAGGTTACAGAGTGCACGCACACACACACACACCCTTCCCAAGTTCTTTCACACACAATGCACACACATAGAGGAGCCCCCCACCCTGCTCATTCAAATACAAGCCTACAATACAAAGTTAATCACTTTTCATGTTTTGACAAGCATTGGGAAGATACGGCCCCTAGAGCGTGAGGTTTCAATATCACTTCAAAACAGTTTCTGTTGTATATGCTCGTCTTTATCGCAGTTCTGAGTTTGTACTTCAGATATAAAGTCACAACTCTAATGGCATTGCATATGGTTACACACACAAACATACACAAAAAGCGCAATCCCACAGTGATAGCAATCTCAAGCATTCAGACACTCCCTGCAACTCCTTTATACGCATCAGGTTACAAATGTGCTAAACCTCTTCTTCCCCTTTAAACCCACCCCCTTTTCTCTTCCTGTGTCCAACTGCATTGTTGAGAATTCCAACTCATACATACTAAGGCTATCACAATGTCGTACACAGCCAGAGGGGGGAGAGAGAGAGAGAGAGAGAGAGAGAGAGAGAGAGGGTGCTGCTCAACAAGATATAGTCTAAACAAGAACGCTCCTTCCATCGACTTTGTGTTTATGCAGTGAAGTCACTCATTCCAGTTAGGCTGACATGAAGGTTAAGGCCTTGCTGTGTTAGGGAGTTCTCCAGCTTTTCTCCTCCCTTGATTCCTTTGTCTTTCCTCTACAGCCTTATATACACGTGCCATATATGTGGAATGGGTGTACAGTGCACACACACTCTCTCTCTTCCTTTCTCATTCATCATCTGGACAGCTGATACAGGCAAACTGCTAGTTACATTTTCTCTGTTCAATGCCTTGCGAATTCAATTAAGCTGATGATATGCTGAGTAGAGTCTTAGAGGGCCGAAGTAACACTCAAGTCACACACTTTGCACATGCATGCAGACAAGGACCGCAGCGCTAGCACAATGTACCAAAAAGAATCATAGTTTTACCATGCTAATGCTAACTTGCTAATTTAGCTGTACTCTTTAATGTTCCTCAGAGCACCATAATAATACCATTATGAACATAAATAAATACCATGATGAGCATTAAGTGCCATTATATAAAAATTAAAAAATGTATTTAATAAAAATAACAACAGTAAAATTATGAAATATTATTAAAATAATTGTTTTTTTAATATTTTAAAATATAATTTATTCCTGTGATGGGAAAGCTGAATTTTTAGCAGCCAATGTTGAAAACAGTTAGGTTTACTGCTTAATATTTTTCTGGAAACTGATATACTTTTTTTTCCATGATTTTCTTTTTTTGGGGTGAATAGAAAGTTCAAAAGAACAGCATTTATTTGAACATAAAAAACATTTGTAAACTTATCAATGTCTTTACTGTCACATTTGATCAAATGACAAATTTGAATGTGTCCTTGCTGAATAAAAGTCCATTTAAAATTAAATTACTGATCCAAAATTTTTAATTGTTGATAAATAATTGTTGTAAATAATAGTCTTGATAAAAAAAAGTCATACAATGTAAAATGCAGAAAGGTATGTGTGAAGGTGGGTTAGGTTTAGAGGTAGGAGCTAATGATATAAAATATAAAATATCATTAGCTCAGTTAACAAAAGTCAAAGTCAATGGAAATTCCCCACCATAATAGAAAAACAAATGTATGGGTGTTTATATATATTGTGTATATCTTTATACGTGTCATGGGATAAATCATTATTGCGTGGCCAAAGTCAGCGCTTACATTTTCCCTTGTTATATTAGGAAAAGGATAGCAAGTAAATTCCACTACAATTATCATGGTGTAGCAACAAGAAAAAAAGGAACGAGGAAGAGAGGCAGAGAGTGTGTAAGAGAGACAGAGAGTGTAACAGAGAGAGAGAAAGAATTTATAGGGAAAAAAATGCATCATGAATTTCTTCCGTATTAGTTTGGCAGGAACTTTCGAGAACATTGTGTTAATGATTAATATGAAGTCCATGCCTGGCAGCCTCTCTCTCTCTATCTCTTCTTCATACACACTCACTCACGCACACACACACACACACACACACACACACACACACACACACACACACACACACACACACACACACACACACACACACACACACACACACACACACACACACACACACACACACACACAACACATAAAATAACTGACTCCTCACCATCTCTCTCTCCCTACTTCCCCCTTTCCTTTTCCCATAGGCCCAGAGATGGCCAAAATCAGCATAGCCAGTTGTCAAGGTAACCTCAATACAATCTATTTACCCACCTCTCCTCTCACTCGGCAAGGTCAGCTCTCTCTCTCTCTCTCTCTCTCTCTCTCTCTCTCTCTCTCTCTCTCTCTCTCTGTTTTGTTCTTTGAACAGCAGGGTAGAACACCCCCTAAAACCATCATTAGCACAAAACCAAAAGAACTGACAAAAGAACAAGAACTGAACTTTCCAAGTCACCAGTCTGCCACTGCATTCAGCTCCACTCCTAGGCCTCCCATTATTGAATTGTAATTTCCATCTACCCCAAACACACACACAAGAGCGTAGAACTTTTCTCTTAACCCAAAAAGAGATTAGTGATTATAATACCCCCTGCTATGAGGCAGCTCTTAAACTGAAATAAATGTACCATGGAATGCAGATCTTTTCTGTCTTTATTTTGTCTCATTTTCATGTTCAACTTTATTGCGAAATGTGTATAAATATATGCATGCTTTATGTTACTAATCTACTGAAGCACACCTAGCATTTCAATATGTTTTCCACCATCTGAAGGAAATAAATGATACACCATTTCCCCACCTCTGCTAAAACATTAAACATTATCATAAGAGCTCCAAATGTAAAAGACAACAAAGACATCTGTCCTACACTGACCAAACCAGATGGATGAAGCCCAGTTTATGTTATCAACAGCCCTCCTGGAGGTCCTCATACAAAGCTAGAACACAGTACCTACACCAGAATTAAAAGTATGTTTTTTTTTACTGTTTTGCTAACAGTTTTCACATTCTCTGTTCTCTGAATCTAAGCAGTCGCAGAATAGTTCATCATCTAAGAGCTCAAAATGTGTTGTTACCGCATTTTGTCTATGTATGTGTAGAAGTTTTTCCCGGCGTTTCTATCTTTTGACGTTCAAAAGTTTGAGGTCGGTACGATTTTTGTTTATGTTTTTGAAAGAAGTCTAAAAAAAGTGAAAACAGTAAAATTGTGAAATATTATTACAATTAAAAAACATTCTATATTCTTTTTAAATATATTTTTAAAATGTAATTTATTATGTGAAGGTAAAGCTGAATTTCCAGCATCATTACACCAGTCTTCGGTATCACATGATCCTTCAGAAATCATTGCCGATTAGGTGCTTGAGAAACATGTCTTATTATTATCAATGTTGAAAACATTTTTGAAAACCAGGATACATCTTTTATTCTTTGATAAGAAGAAACTTAGTTCAAACGAACAGCATTTATTTGCATAGAAATCTTTTGAAACAATGTACAAAGCTTTACTGTCATTTTTGATAAATTTAATGCATCCTTGCTGAATAAAAGTATTAATAAATATAAATCTTACTAAGCCCAATCTCCAAATACATTAGCAATGCAAAATGTTATTTGTGTTGTCATGGTTTCTGTTCTTTGTTAGCACCTGTTCTTTGTTCTGTTTGACAAGTCACCTGTTATACAGCCAGCTTAATCTCTTGGCTGCTTGTGAAGTCTACAGTCTTTTCCTGACACAATGACTAATGACTTTTCCTGAGTTACAGACAACTGTTGACTAGAGACACAGATTCAGCTCCTTATCAGGCTCCTCTATATCATTACATGTGATGATTCAGAGTGCTTTAAAGGTAGGCCTACTACGCATTCTTGTTTATATATCTCATATGCGGCAACAAAGCATTTTCGATAACATTAACACTACTGCCAAAGCATATAGCCTATGGGGAAATCACTTGAAACATTTGTTGTGTTGAGCTATTTCATTTTCAATTTCTTTTGTTTGATTTTTTCATTGCAAACAGCTGAAAGTCTGTACATTTTGCCAATAAACCTGATTTGCAATGGGGGTTGAATAATTTGCGATTACAACTGTACTTACAGTATTGAAATAAACAATAAAGAAAATTATTATTTATTCTGGAAGTCTCACAAACATCCCTCATTTATCCTTATTGAAATCTTTTTTTCTTTGGAAATCATTGCCTGTGATTTTCAAAACGCATCATTTGCACAATCAAGTAATCAAACTATTTCCTCTACAGACAGTTAAGTGAATTTTCTCAATTCCCAATAATTTTCCAATCATGCAATTTTCCTAAGGAGGATCCCTTCTTCGCACATTTACTGTTCATTTTTTTGTGCACTATTGGAGTTATTTAAACAGCTTTGCAAATGGGTCTGTAACAAAGATGTAGGCAAAACAATTGGCAACATCCAATCAGACACAACATAATATAAAGCAATATATCGACCTTCATGTTCTCATTAGGAGTTCATAGCGATTTCTACAATATCAGCAATATATAAATATCTGTGTAGAGTAAAAATAAGCGCAGCCTTGAGTTGTCCCAGGTGCATGTACGATCCCATACTGTTCTGTGATTACAAAATAAGTTGAAGTAAATGAAATGAATTAGACTACCTGACAGACATGACTGAAATAAATCTCCTGAGAAATCAGACCTGCTTCTGTAACAGTACAAAAAGAATAAAGGGGCGGGCCTATTCTTTCCACAGCTAATCAGAAAACGTAACCAGTTATAAACACTGTGCATGTGAATCAATTTGTGCATTTGGTTTTGCTCCTGTTATGTCTTTTAAGGTTGTTTTTGTAGAGAGGGTGTTGGCTGCCAGCACTTTTAATGGCAGTTTAACGAACACCTTTTTTGCAATAATAGCACTACCATGCAGAGAAAACATGATTGTTTTTAACTATTGTTATGGTTCCTAATTGCGTTGTTACACTCCTAATTGGAGCCATATTGGTGAGAATATGCTCTTAGATTGTTAGCGAATTCTTTTATCCAAAATCACTTACAAAAGAGAACAACATGAGCAGAAGCAAGCACAGTCAGAAATACAGAGAAAGCACAAGAAGTGCTACAATATCAAATTTCAATTGAGCCCTAAAACAGCACTTCTATAATATTTTATAATGTGCATAATGTTTTTGCGCATAAAGTTTCATCTGCATTAAGTGCCATATGCTGGGGACTGGGGTTGCTTGGTGTGATTCTGAAGTGTAAGTGTGTGCAGTGTTTTATGAGCTTACTAGAGGAAGCTCCCAGTGTTAGCAATAGGTCAGTAAATCCTTTGTGCCCTGCTGGCAAAGCTGGCACTGCCACACTACAAAACTCACTGCCAACAACTGAGTAATTAGAGAGAGAGAGAGAGAGAGAGAGAGAGAGAGAGAGAGAGAGAGAGAGAGAGAGAGAGAGAGGAAAGGCACTGTATGGTAGAATGAGACTTGTAACTAAATCTGTTGATCTGCCTCACCTTGTTTGCTTTTGCACTCATAAGCCAATGTGAGTCAGTCAGTTGGGTGTGTCAGAAAATCACTGCATGAACTTTGCTCATGTACATGCAAACACACATATACATTAGTTGATAGGTCTGAATGAAAATGTAGGGTTATGCAATGTACTTCTGTAATGTGACATATTTCTGAGTGAAACATTTAACAGACCTAAAATGTGTTGGGTACACTGGTTGTTTTTGATTCACTAAAAATCAGTCATTCATTAGGAAAAATGGTTGCACTGATATTTGGGAATCAGACTGATCTACATTAATACGTTATAATAACTACGTTTTTTTTTTTTTTTTTTTTAAGTTGTGCACAGGTCAAAGCCATTCGTCAAGTGCAGGAGTGCCCAATCCTGTTCCTGGAGCTCTACCTGCAGAGGTCAGATCCAACCCTGATCAAACACACCTTGGGCACAGGATTGGGCACCCACTTTTAGCAGTGTTCATTGCCATAGTACCTTGCGCTCCACTGCTAACCTGCCCCGGAACAAGTTTATATTCCAGGTAAGAGATCGCAAACCAAAATTTAACCAATCAGCTGTGAGCAAAGTGGCACATGTCTGATGCAATAAAATCCCTCCCACTGTTTCTACTCCAAATTAAAGATCACTACATAGCAAATGATTTTTAAAGACAAAACCATCTGGCTTTAAGCAATGCTTATTTATAATGATGAATTTTTATGATTTAGATATTATTTAAGTAATTATTATTTAATATATTATTTAATCCAAATTTTAGTTGATCATTGTTATTAAGCACTTAGTTTAAATGAATATTCATATATAAAGGTAATATAAATAAGCTTTAGACTCAATAAAAATGATTACATCTGAGATTAAATGTTCAATTTATCAACTTATATCAACTAAACTAACTGCACAACTTTTATTTGCCCTGATATAGCACGATTTTTTTCCATTAGTTGTCCTCTTTCGTAGAATGCTGTTTTCTTCTTGCGGTGTAAATTTGATTATATTCTTAATATTTTTCAATCTTGTTTATTCTGGAGAAGAGAGAAGTGAATCGCAGTTTCACTGTTTCACAGCATGTGATTGGCTGTTCGCTAGAGACATAACCCCTAAACTCAGGATCAAAGCCTGGTTTGGTTTTTTCAACTCGAAACTAATCCTGTAACCCTGAGTTACAACACCCCTGGCCTACGAGGACATGACCCCCCCCCCAATAAACAACCGTGTTTACACTGTTTGCATTCTGGCATAAAAACGTTGCATTCCTCTGAGAAACTTTTGCATTTGCTTGCAAAACTTTTGTAATAGAAATAATATTCGTTGGAATGGAAAAACAATTATTTCAATGCTTTTGCGAGCAAATGCAAAGTTTCTCAGGGGAACACAATACTTCTGCGAGAGAATGCGAAAAGTTTTGCGAGCGAATGCAAAAACATTAATACAATTTTCCTTTGAAATACTCCATAGAAACTTACCCAACTAACAAAAACATGTTTTAAGAACGTTTTGCTAATGCTCTCATTAAGTTATGAAAACATATTTTTTCATACATAATGGGAACGTAACTGTCTTTTGAGTGTTCTCTAAACGTTTTGAAACAAGTAGTTAGTAAAAACGTTTAAAAACAGCCGAATCTCCAACTAAAACGTTCCAGAAAAAATGTTTCATGAATGATATATGAATAATGATTTTGTGCTAATGTTTTCGTGACAACTTTGAATGAACGTTCTATTAACGTTTGTTCACAACTTTGTGAGAACCTTGCCAGAACATTAGTCAAAGTTCTGAGAACGTTCCCTGTCATCGGGTAGCGCCAATTTCATGTTGATTTTAATATTTCCGAAGCTTGTGTATAAAAGCCAATAAATGGACAAGCTGTTAGCCTGTCTGCCAATTTTTTTTCTTCATGGTATATTCATTGAGAGGTTGAAGTGTTATAAAAGAAAGGTCATTTTCACTAGTAACTCTTAGTTGTTGCTCGGATAGACAAGACAACTGCAGCAAGAAAGACCCGAGGGAAGGAATCAGTGTCTGCTAGTGTGTGAGAGAGCAGAGAGAAGTAGGTGAACGTGTGAAGGAGACAAGAAAAGGGACACTTATGGTCTCTCTTTCTCCCTTCATTCTCCCTGTATCAGCAGAAAAAAAAATTAAAAAAAAAAATGCTGGCCTCTGTTGACACAGCCCTGACCTTCCCCTCATTCTGCTCCCCCAAGTGTGAAATTGAATGCCTGCCAGAAAGAATGAGGGAAGACGGAATAGAGAGAGTGAGACAGAAAGAGAGAGGCTGAGTGGGAGAAACAGAGAAAAGGAATGGGAAAAAAGGATCTGTACAAAGCTAAGAGAGAAATCCAATATCACATGAATCAAACAGTGCAGATTGTTGCTGTGCTTTTCCATTTATGGATAGTCCTCCATATGACAAACACTCCAGGGATTTTTTCCTTCACACATGCTGCTCTGTAGAGAACAGAATTAAAACCTAGCCTTGGGTTAGTGTCACAAAGATGTTACAGAGAAAGGCTGTGTGGAAACATGGTCAATGCGTTGTTTGTTTGACCTAGAATATTCAGTGTTATAAAGAGGAAACTGTTGGATTTATTGAGCCTTGCAATAAACCAAAACAATGTTGAACATACATCCCAGCAAACAACTTTAGGTTCTGGGAACGTTAGTTTTTGGTTCCCAGAACGTTCCTAGAACTTTCCCTTAAGGTTAGGGGAACGTTCCCGGAACGTTCTCCTTACGGTATAAAAATCGAACCTAAAAATAACCTACATGGAGCGTTCCTATAACGTTCTTGTTTGGTTGCCAAAAAAAATAACCTCATGGGACCATTCGGGAACGTTAGGGGGATGTTTGCTGGGATAATGTGAACATTACACCCACTTCCTTCCTAAAAACAGTTTCACATGCATTTCCCCAAGAAAAAGATATATAACAAACATTTTACACCTTTGTCTCAGTCCTTAAATGTTCCGCTTTACTTTGTAAAAACTGAGGGACGGGGGAGAGAAGTGAAGTGGAGTCAGGAGGTGGGCGAATGTACTGTCTGTGATGTCACGGGGGTGTGTGTGTTCCCCATAGCCACCAGCCTCATGCTGACTCCAGACATTTCTGTCATTCCTACCAGACCAGCTTCCATTGTGCTGGGGGAGACCTTCCATTCATTCAGCCCAGGAAGAGGGAAGGGAAAGAACAGGGAACAGGGAGGGAGGGAAGAGCAGAAAAAGAAGAGGGTGGGGGTAAGATGGGGATGTTCTGCCATTCTGTAGTTTGCGTTTATGAGGAATTAAAAATTCGTAAAATATCTACAATGAATTGCTTTTTAAAATATATAGGCCACTCAAATAATGACTGTTAGAGACAAAAAATATTATTTTATTCCTGAACCAAAGTGGCTGTTCTGTATGCTATCTGACGTTCTCTGAATTGTGACAAAAGTCGTTTGTACATTGATTTTTCCTTTTAAATCACACAATACAGGTTTCACAATTTAGATGAAGAGTTTATACAGTACTAGCGCACCATCTAGTGGCATGTTTGTGAAATAGGATTTCAAGGAGATGAAGGTGAGTATTTTCATTTGGGCGAAAATGGAGTAATACACTTATGGATAAGGAGTGATAACGGAGGGTTTAAAAGCTGAAACGCGAAGCTAATTTTTATTAAAATATTTACGAAAATTGTTTAATAAAATATTTACGAAAATTGTTTAATAAATGTGTTTATTTTTGAAAGTTGTCAAAATTATTCTTTTTCTCAGCGGGACTTCTCTTCAAGGTGGATGAAGTTGGCTTTTCTCCATTTCTACCAAATACGAGATAATATTATGCTATTTCATTTTACATGACTACGTTAAGTCACGTGACGTCCCCTTGTCATCATTTGAGTATTTTATAAGTATAAGTATAAGTATTTTACAGATGCTTGGGAGTTGGAGTTGCTTTATGACCATGGAATGAGAGTAAGATTTTATATCACTGTGCAAAATATGTTATCGTAAATTTTACCTGCTTGTCACTTAAAACTTAACTTAAAGCCTAGCAATTTAGCCCGACCACTTAGCACTCTCAAGAGGCGTAAGTTAACCGTTAACGTTACTTCTGTTGAAGCATGGCTATGAAAATATCGGCTAAACCAGACACAACAGTGAAGAGTGCTTTGCTGAACTCCACAATTACTAGCCAGGTAACATATGGTATGAATTCATGTTCAGTGGTTGTTGTTGTTGTTGGTAAAAGTGTCAAAACAACAAAAACGCTTCTAAATATGTATCTTTTCTGATCTAACGTTACAGCAGATAACTGCGCACAATAGAAAGACAAATGCCCTATGACCATCCCATCTTTTGCAATACAGACTTTTTTTATGAACCAGCACAAAATTATGGAATGAAGTGAACTCACCCACGTGACATAATCCTGCAATTTGATGCTGTTCCGTGGTATTTGGATGTAAATGTGGTCGTCCTTCTGTAAATTACATTACGATACGATCAAATTGTAGGTCTCAACGGCCGGGAACTTTCGTAACCTAGAAAACTAGTTTAGAGAGACGCTTCTATGCAGCTGAAGCGCGCGTCCGCGGGAAAAGGGATAGGCCAATGTCTCTTATTTTTCTCAGTTGAAGGTGGTTTACCTAATCTGGGGTGCTGGAGGGTTCAACAGTTCTAGCTATCAGGAATATCTGAAATAAACAAACCTAGCAAGCCATTTGTGTTTTGATGTGTATATTTTAAGGGATAGCCACGTTTGGTTTGAATAGGCATATGTTGGACATGTGTAAAGAAGAGTAATGCTCTGTTGAGATAGTTATTTTTATTTTTTGTTTAAAGTAAAAGAAAAAAGAAAAATTACATGAAATTACCTAATCCCCCCCAATTTCCATTAAATAGGCTACTACTACAATAATAATACAATATTTAACAGTACAACTTTAAGTAGCGTGTTTTTATCTAACAACATGTTCTATGGTAATTACAATTATAAAGTATAGTAAGCCTAATTCCTCAAATTTGAATTAAAAATTGTGTGTCCACTAAACAACGGCCTTTATGTTGTTGTATTATTTTCTATAGGAACATATTATGCATAATTAGACTTCGGGATAATCAGAGGCTTCGAGTTCACATCACCTCTTTTGTTGCAAGGGCTTAAAAATGGATAGATTTTCTCAGTAAAAGACTGACCAGTGAATGAGTAGATAAGAGCCTTGGTCTCCACATTGTAGAAGGAGACCAGACCCTCCTCATAATCCACAAACAGCCCCACTCTCTGGGGCTTGTCTTTCATGGATAGGGAAACAGGACAGGATTCATTAGCCATATATTCACCCCCATTCCTTAGCCATATACACCAAAGTCCATTCTCTGGGCTCACTCTTATTTTCCCCTTTCTCCTAATAGACTCTCGAGCCATACCTAAATCCCATTCAGTCTTATCACTGACTTGGACCTCAAAGTAAAATCTCCCACAGGAAAACCCATCCTTTCCCAGGACACAGGCAGATGAGTCAAATCTCTCAGGGTTATTGGGAACATCTGTCCAGGATCCACCATGACTCACTTGTTTTCCGTCTTTAGACAGCATGAGTTTAGGGTAAGCTGTGTTAGGATCCAAAATCACATCCACTGCAGGAGAAAGACAGGTGAAGTGATGAATGCATTACAAGCAGCCCTGAAGCTCATGTTATTATTAATCATATTTACAGTATATCTTACCTGCATAAAGTTTCTGTATTGAGCTCAGATCTAGCAATGGAGAAGTACCCACACCGTAGCATGAGACCCTCACTTGTTTATTAATCATTTCCACTATCTTCGTTGAGGGAGTGCCGCTGTCTGTAGCTTTACCCAGATTGAAGTAGATTTTGCCCTCTGTCTGAACTTTGCTTGTTTTCATTTTCGAAATCTCTGTCAGGGTGCCCTGCTGTGTTCTCAGAGTAACAGTTGCATTCTTTTTCTCAATCACTGAAGAACTTTTAGGTACCCATGAAGGAAGTAAGGGAACAGATTCTGTTTTAGTGCTGCCAAATACAAATATCCTATTGGCTGAAGTTTGTGATGTTGCTTTAATGAAGTTGAATCCTTGAATAACATAAGGTTGAGCTGTGAAAGTAAATGTTCAAATTCACTGAAATGTTTTAATACTGTATTTAGTAAACAACAAGACGGAAGCCTTATTTTATCAGATCAAAAACTGAGCAAAACACACCATTATACAGCTGCAGCTTATACAAAATGTTGCTGGCCAATCAGAATTCTGACCAGAATAAAAAACTGAGCATATATTTAAGCTGACTTGCAGTCCCATTTAAAAGTGCAGTAAGTGATTTCTGAGAAACACTGTTGATATTTGAAATTAACCCAAATAAACACACGCCTCCTTTCATTGCTCCACACCCAAAATGCACAAACACACAATGAAAGAGTGGATGTCTTTTATCATAGCTGAAGTGAAGCAAAATATTGCTTCGTGAAAAATAAAGCAAAGATGAAAAATGATAAAAAGAACATACAGTACACAAGAGTATACAAGCAAGAGTTGGCTGTTAGTCACCAGCTCCAGACAAACAGTGGCTGTTTACATGCACAACTTTTGTTTCAATCGGACTGAATTCACTCCGATTGATGAATCCGAACGTAGTGTTTACATGAACGCTAAACATGTGATTGGGTTGATGTTTATATGTCACAAGCTTCAAATCGGAATAGGTTTTTTTGACATGCGCAAACTGCACGAATATACAGTTTCCTGCTGTTTGCGCATAATAACCATTCTCCTGCATTGGTTCTTTATTTGTTTTAAACAGCAGACTTAATGTTTATCCATTTCTGGTCATAATTTGCAGACAATGAGCATATGAACTGTTGTGCCGTGCTGCTTATATTTATAACGCTGTAAAAATGCCCCTCCCCGCGCCCAAAACTGTGGATGAGAGACCGAAACAAGGACTGTTGGGACGTTGTCCTGCTCCATTTCACAGACGCTGAGTGAAAGGATACTTTTAGAATAACAGGACACTCATTTATATGACACTTTATTCAACAGGAAGAAACAGCTGGTTCCGCGCGTCATACGTCATCACGCTATTTCAACGGCATTGCACATGCGCAGTCCTTTCAGTTTCGGTTTTCAATCCGATCAAGTGTTTACATGTTCTCTCGATCGGATTAGAAAAGGAATAAACCACCCCTTTCAATCTAGGGATATCCCGATCAGGTTTTTTTGCCCTCGAGTCCGAATCCGAGTCATTTGATTTTGAGTATCTACCGATACCGAGTCCCGATCCGATACTTATATAATACATAAAAAAAGATTAAAGAAGAGAGAAAAAACAGATCCAGGATGTTCCTTATTTTTTATTTAATTATTTTAACATTCATCAACTCTGTTAACAAACAGAGCACTTCTGTGAGGTGGCTTGAACAATCAAGTAATAAATGACATAAAATCTTCACTTTTGGACTTTAGTGCAACAGTAAATATAGAAAAAGTCTAATATAAAAACAAATAGCACCTCAACTTAAAATACCCGGCAGGCATGTAAACAAAAAATAAAAATGTTTTAAAAGTGTATAAAAAAATAATTAGAATATATATATATACATTAGGGGTGTAACAGTTCACAAAATTTGCGGTTCGCTTCGATACAATACAGCAAAAAGAAAAAAATGCCAGAGAAATTTCCTATTTATTAAAAGAAAAACTATTTTTAAATAAGTTTGAGTTTTCCTAGATCTTGAAACTTTCAGGTTTATAAATGGGTGTAATCTTTGAAGGATGAACAAATAATGTTTTGGTAATCACATTAAAAATAACATTTAAATATATATTTATATAATATTTGAGTTTTGAAGTGCAACATTAAATCCATGTTCATTCACGGCACAATGTTTCTCCTGGTTCCCACGTCAGCGCTGTTTGATCTAATAGAGAACTACGGTTAATAACGGAGAAATTTGAATGCTTCTCACTAGATCTCGCAGCAATGTTATTACTTCAGTGGCGAATTCAAATGTTTTCTTCACTGGATCTCTTAGCACAGTGTCGCTTGATCTCGCGCTCCACAGATGTTGCTGGTCCAAACTGATAAATGGTCCGTTAAGCACAATATAATGTAGCGCAGATTCGTTCCGCTTTCAATACGTTTGCCATTTGATGTTGCGCAACGTTGTGGTGATCGCACCAGCGCGGATTTTGTCTTCAGGAGAAATGGTCCAAGGAATCGTTCGGTTTGTATGCGTACCGAACCGGAAGCCTCGTACAGAAACGGTTCAATAATTACGAATACATGTAGGCCTACCGTTACACCCCTAATTTACATATATCCGAGTCCTGATCGGGAGCTAACGTCCGATTCCGATCGAGTCTGAAACCACGTGATCGGGCCCGATTTCCGATCGCGTGATCGGATCGGGACATCCCTATTTCAATCCGATCGAAATTTCATTCGGATTGAGCTCAATTGGATCGATTAAGGTGTTTACATGAAGGTTTTTCAGTCCGATTGAGCCGTCAATCCGATTACTAACGTATTATCTGGTTGCGTGTAAAAGTAGCCAGTGACACTCAAAACTGTATATAGCTAAAATTACAACAACAGCATTTCTTGGTTCTGTGAAACATAGAAAAAACAATGTTACTCACATATTGAGAAGAAACAATGCAACCTTGGTGTCCATTTTCAGGCCTTCCTGCTTAGCTCTCTCTATTGCTGGAATGCTTTTCTAATATTAACGTGGGTCCTAAATCTCTTGCCTGATCATAACCTGTCTTTTTTTCCAGTGATATTCCTGTGACGTTTTCTCTTTTGTAATGTATCTCAGCTATCTCTCTTTTTATTAACAGTCTTTCTACAGTCTTTCTTCAAATCTCCCTCTTGTTCACTCTCTCCTCCCCCAATATAAGTAGGCATGCCCCCTAGGCATAGACATGCCCCCTTAGCGCTCTGTCCAATCCACTTTCAACAGCAGTTCTCTGAAATGGCTCACTGCACCTTTAATAGCAATTTAAAGTAGGCCTTCATTTACTTGTTTAGAAATCTCTCAGTGGGCTAATTGTGATTACGCTTAAAGAATTTGAACATGATACGCGTTTTAGATAATTAGGATCAAGTCAGTCACTATCTAGGATCAGTATAGCCACACTACCAAGTCTTGATTTTTTTTTTCTCTGTCTTTATCATGCCTGATAAAGCATGCCGGTTACCATTCAGAATGGATTGAGAATGCTGGTTCATATATAAATTCACCTCCATAATGCTTACTGATCTCATGGACTTTTTCCAGTTCCTTGTTGACTTTTTCTTTGAGGCAAGTAAGAGCTTTCTCCAGGTTTTCTGTGTTCAGTAGATCAGTGTTAATGTTGATGTTCGTCCAGGTCTTGACTTGTGGAGGGCTGCACATAGACGAGTAAACCTGGAGCAATGCAGGAGAGGAGAATTGCTTCAGAATGAGGAGTGTTGTCATGTGATGTGAGCAGACAGAGGGACACTGACCTGTAGGAGGTGCAGGTGATCTTCAGTGTGTGAGAGCTGCTCCAGCTCAGTGTCTCTTCTCTTCAGTTCAGTGATCTCCTGCTCCAGCTCTTTAATAAACTCTTCAGCCTGCTTCTCTTCTGCTTTCTGCTTCTGCTCCATTCCTTCCAACACCTCAGACTGACATCTCTCAATGCAGTGGATCAGAGCAGTGAACAGATCAACTTTGTTTGCTTTATTTCTCTCTGTGGTGCTCTGGTTATGTAGAGAAGAATATTAGACAGTCAAATCACAGTCAAATTCCAAACCATTCTTTCCACCACCTCTGTACAGTAGATAATCATACTCAAATAGTATGTCATTCAGTTTGTATTTATAGTATTATTCTTGTCACTTCACTTTAACGACACACCTTGTTGGAATTTGCTACGTTTTTTATCTCCTTAATCTTCTTATGTCTGTCCTGGATCATCACCTTGATTTCTGCCTGTGTCTTTTCCAGTTGAATCTGAGGACAGAAACCGAAAGCAATATTATGTTGAAGTAAATGCAAAAAGTGTAAACATGCATTCTCTTTCTGTCTTGAAAATATTCTTTTCAGTGATTTTGGATTTCACCAATTTAATTTACTTTATGCTTTATTTGATTCATATTTTGGCAGTACGGTTCATTTTCAAATTGTTTAGGTGTATTTTCTTTTTAATGGAATAGTAATAGATCTCCTCAAACTTGAAAGATTTGTCATAATTTAAGAACAGGCCAAAATTTTGATGTTATTAACTGGTATTATTTTTTCTGTAATTTCGATGTGCGTTTTCAGAGCTTTGTGGCGGAGAAAATTATGATGTCTCACAAAGCTATTAAATGGCTTCAGACATAATTATAATATGTGAGTCTTATGGACTACTTTTATCAGACTTTTATGCTAGCTGCTTTTTTTTGTATTTTTGGTGCTTTACATTTATAAATCGGCATTGACTGGATTTGGAATGAAAAAAGCTGCTCTCTGTTTCACAGAAGTTGGAATGACATGAGTTGAGTAAATAAACTTTTGTTTAAACAGTTCCTTTAAGAATGGAATAAATATGATAAAATATCTTCTAAAGCTTCTCACCTTCCTGTATCCACTTTCTTCCTCTATAGGAACAGCGTTATGAGTCTTATGTACTGTTTCAGTGCAAAACAGACACAGACATGTCTGATCATCTCTGCAGAACATCTCCAGTGGTTTATCATGTTTCCCACAGATATAATCTTCCAGGTTCTCCACGGGGTTAATCAGTTTGTGCCTTGTGAGCCTTGGTGCTGTTTTGTGATGGTCAAGGTGAGTCTCGCAGAAAGATGTTACACAATGCAAACAAGACTTTACTGCCCTTTGCGTGTTTTCTGGGCAGACATCACATAAAATTTGTTGAAAATGTTTTGTTTGGTGTTGAAGTTTCTTTGGCTGTTGGTGCACTTTGAAACGGTCAACAACCTTTTTAAATGCTGCATTTATCTTCAATTCTGGTTTACTTTCAAAGTCTTCCTTACAGAGAGGGCACAGAAAGAGCTGTCCACTCTCCCAGCATGCCTCGATACAGATGCTACAGAAGTTGTGTCCACATGAAGTGGTGACTGGGTCGGTGAGCACCTCCAGACATATATTGCACTGGAGCAGCTCACCAGAGAGTGATGAGGTGAAGGAAGTCATGACTGTTACTGGAGAAACTGTGACACCATGAGACTCTGTATTGGACTGATCAAGGATCATTACATTATACAACAAGTAATAAAAGCATTTAACAGATTAAACATTGCATTGCGATCTTAAACTTAATGTTCAAGCACTGAACACTGGCTGTTTTTTCATATAGAGGGTATGCGCATGACGTCACCGTCGGCCGGAGTGAATGCGGTCACGCCCACAAGTGGCAAAAAGACTGAGCAGCAGCATTTGTTTTCAGCGTGAATGCCGTGAAAAACACACAAAACACATCTAAAACGGGAAAGAACTTTGCGATTGACTGTACAACTAGATTTGACCAGAAATCTGAGGTACTGTATATTTTTACAGACTGGAAAAAGCTACAGAACAGACTATATTCTGCATAATTGGATGTTTTTAAATAAACACTGACAAAAAACTATACAAGTTTTAGGGCTGGACGATATGATGATATACAGTATAACATTAATGTAAGTGATCACTTGGATTTAGACCTATCTATATTGTATTTATATAAAACGTTTACAGGCAAACTTTCTTAATTTATTTCCCCGGCGTCGAAATCAGGCACATATAAATGTCAGGAAACACGATTCCTTTACTCGCGTTTTCGCAGTTTCCCCTATAGAGGGTATGCGCATGACGTCACCGTCGGCCGGGGTGAATGCGGTCACGCCCACAAGTGGCAAAAAGACTGAGCGGCGGCATTTGTTTTCAGCGTGAATGCCGTGAAAAACACACAAAACACATCTAAAACTGGAAAGAGCTTTGCGATTGACTGTACAACTAGATTTGACCAGAAATCTGAGGTACTGTATATTTTTACAGACTGCAAAAAGCTACAGAACAGACTATATTCTGCATAATTGGATGTTTTTAAATAAACACTGACAAAAAACTATACAAGTTTTAGGGCTGGACGATATGATGATATACAGTATAACATTAATGTAAGTGATCACTCGGATTTAGACCTATCTATATTCTATTTATATAAAACGTTTACAGGCAAATTCTCTTAATTTATTTCCCGGGCGTCGAAATCAGGCACATAAAAATGTCAGGAAACACGATTCCTGGCTGCATGTCAATATCCATGGATCACTGGATCTTTGATAAGTTGTAAGGAACACTATATCGAGTCCAACTTTTAGTTTAAACTGATAATAGTTTGTTTTACTCGCGTTTTCGCAGTTTCCCCTATTAACTCCAGTCACGCAGCAGCTCTTTTGCCACTCAGTCCGGCTGAGGGGGGCGTGTTCCGGCGGGGAAGTGACGTTAATGCATTCCCTCTATAGGCAGCATAGGTAACAAATAGCTTAAAACACAGTGCTAATGGTAAAATACCGTATGATTTGTCAATTCTTCACAATCTAATTTGACTTGCATGTGAAATGCCACTGAAAAACTGGTAAATAATTTTTTTGAATGCCAGCACACATAAAAACTATGAAAAAATATCCATTTACATAATTGATGCATGTCAAATGTCACATTATCAGTATTATTTATTTAAGAATTGTCCTAACTATATCATATAGGTTAAACATGACGCTCGGTCTGTTCTTCCTAAGAATTATATAGTTTAATCTTATATATAAGTAACATTAAGTTAATTGCTTTACAATGTATCGCTTTTGGTTTGGTCTGTGAAATCTCACCTGTCTGTTCGTGTTTTCTCAGGACTCAGGAGAAGAATGCAGTGCACAGTCACATCAGATATCAACTCCTCATTTATTCAGGACAAAGAACTCGGCAGGTTTTTATGGTGAGGTAAGGTAGGTTTCAGTTTCACTTCACTGTAAAGGTTGGTTTTATTCTTTCTGTAAATCTTACATAATACTGCCACACACCTTGTCCCTTTGTCATGCTTTCTTAAAGACTATAATAAGATTGTCACTTAAATCTTTGAGGATATTTTGAGTCTAGACCAATTCAATTTGTTCTTCTTTTATTATTTATAGCTGTCCTTTTGGGAATATCATTGCAGAGTGTGACATTATTACCTGATTGATTATTTGCAAATAATATTTGTAATAGTCTCTCTATTTCTGCTAAATTATTATGCTTCATTTTAAGTGCATTCAAACAGACTCCTTATTAAAGGTAATAAAAAAAATGAAACTTAAATATATACATAGTTATTATAAAATGTAAAGTGTTATTATATTATGTTTATAATTATTATGTTGTAAAAAAAATGGCATTTTGACCTCGCTGGAATTATTGATAGAAGCAATACAAGTAGGAGAAGCTACAATAGTGGCTCTTGTCTTCAGACTATTCAGGCTTGCCCTAACCTTGGTTAGGTACAGATACATAGTATGTTGTTAATAGTAGTGTTGTTGTTGGTCCAGGACTTGACTTGTGGAGGGCTGCATGCAGATGTAGATGCAGATGCAGATGCAGTAATGCAAGTGAGAGGAGATCCCTGAGCATGTGGTTTCCTCTGGTTAAAGAACATTAAATATAACTGAGTAAAGAACGCTGACCTGTAGGAGGTGCAGGTGATCTTCAGTGTGTGAGAGCTCAGTGTTTTTCCTCTTCAGCTCAGTGATCTCCTGCTCCAGCTCTTGTTAAATCATTTTTGAGCAAAGAGTTTTGATTACATGATTACATTTGATTAAAATACAAAACGTATTTAATTTATCTTTCATTTTAATAATGTATTTAAGAAAAATGTGTGTATCTACCAACGGATAAGAAAAGCTTTATGAACGCTGCAATGCTTGGCAGTAGTCCTCAATGTGTTTTCTCGTATGAACACTCATTCCTCTCATCTGTGTATTAGTGTTGCCTCTGACTTTCAGAAGAAAATGCATAGTAGAACTGATTGTCCGTGCTATTTAAAACCAAAGATTGAATAACTTAATGTTCAGTAAAGGTAAGGTTTTTAAGGTGATACAGTTTCACTTTCACTTTATTGTAAAGGTGTGTGTGCTAAATCCTCTTTACGTCATACGATCCCAAATGTCAACAGGACTACCTAGCCCTTAACTATTCCTTTGTTGTTTCTTTGCTGGTGCTGGTGCTGGTGCTGGTGGCATTACTGAAACTTAATGTAGTTTAAATGAAATTTAATGTAGCCTATTATTTAACGAAAATCAAGATATTGGTCGTCTGTGCACGGCACGCATTTATGAGACTCTATTAGAGCTGCAGATCACTCCGACTCACCCAGAAAAAGAGTTGTGAGAAATAAACCTAATAATAATGTGACATAAAATACATTCCTTGTACTTTTTTCTCTGAGGTATTTGTTCACATATTTGTTGTGCTCGTCGCAACAAGAAGTTATCGTGTTCATATCTATCAACTGTCATTCTGACTGCCAGCTGACAACCAGAGTTCCTGTCTATAGAGATTTACCTCAGTGAAGAAAGTACACAGATAATTTTTGGGGATTTCAAGGCATTGTATTTCAGGTCACAATTTGTTTTTAATGGGCAAGTTGGAGTGAACTTCACAGAAGACCAGCTGCCAAGTCAGGATTTTCATTAAATAATACATACAATTTTGGTTTGTTTTTCACAAAACCCTATTTTACACCCCCAACCCCAACCTTATATAGCACAAGTCGCATTGGTTGCTATTCACTACCATTATATGGACGAGCGTGAGATGGAGCAAAAAGCCTTAAGATTTTTTTTGTGAAAACGGCCCCTGATGTATTTTGTAAACATCTTTAAATCAGTGCCATGTCTATAAAAAGTATAGGCCCTATCGCAGTCTAATTCCTTATAGGCCACACACTGTTGGTATATTCGGTTGTTAATTCACCTTTTAGTGCTTAATCCTGTACACTATTTAGTAATTTACGAGAGTGACACCAGCATTCTAAAACCAAATCAACTCACGAAACATTCTGATAGTTACAACCGCATTTGAATTACTTGTTAATTACTTATTTAAATGTGCAGAGATCGTTTCTCTTTTCTGTATGTGGTTGTTACACCCCGTCTAGGGGGAAAGGGGGCAACATGAAAGAGACAGAGAAATGCGAGGAATTGGAACAAAAAGTTATTTATTTCTTAATTTGGGACTTACGATTCAGGAGCTGACAAAGCCAAAGTAACAAACAAAACAACCTTAAATTTAAACCTCTTTCCTAAACCCTAACCCAAAAGAAAAGAAAATGAGAATACAAACCTGTAAACCTAACTCCCTAACCAAAAACAGAGTCCAAACAGTTTACAATAAAAAAAAAGAATGGCGTCAAGCTCCCTACTTTCCCCAAAAAATCAATATATACAATATATTTACAATCTGGCAAACAAACTGAAAAGGGCAGTCCAAATCAGTGTCGGTAAACAGGCAAAGGGTCAAATATACCAATGAAGATATTCAGATACAAACAGCTTTCAAAACAAATAAACAAACAGTACTCACAGTCTCAATACTCTTAACAGTCTCAAATCACAAACTTTCTCTTTCAAATCAAAGAAACAAACAAAAGGCTACTCAGTCTCAAAACTCTTAACATTCAAATCACAAACTCTCTCTCTGCTCACAACACAATATCTCCTGACTTCCTGTAAAGGAAGTGATGTCTCTATTTAAAACAAGCTGCACCAATCAGGATCGAGCAGCAATCATCGTGCAGGAACCAATCAGATGGGCGTTCCAATCATCCTGCAGGAACCAATCAGATGACGTTCCTAAACAGACACACTGAGAGACTGACAAAACAACACAGATAACAAAATACAAACCATAGGGTCGTAACAGTGGTACGCTGCAATAAAAACACAGGGAAAGAGGGAAAAAGGACTCATTCATTTGTATTGCCAGATCTTGCTAGACAAAACAGCGAACAAGAACAAGCCCATAATAAATTGAAATAAATCCAGATGCTTTGTACTGAAAACACGACTAAAATATCCCAATCCGCACCTGCCCACTTTAATAACTCCATGAACTTGATCGTTTTATAAGCTAAAAACAAATAAGCCCGAAATGCTTATAATAAGAGGACGTGGAAACACTTAGTCACCATGAAATCAAAATTGATTATTCTTATTTTGAGTATTGGAGTATTTATTATAAAGGGTTTATCGATGCACAGCATTATTTTTTTAATTTGTGTGTCCACTTAATCTTTAATCAAAATCAGAATCCCTCTTCTCATCATCTCTTCTCTTCTGATGATGCGTTTACTGGTGTGAGGGCGGGACAACCTGTCTCTCACATGACATCACAGCAATAGCAAACCATAACAAAATAACGGTCCAATCAATTCCCAATAAACAAAATCAAGTCCTGCCCTACATTTGATCTTATTCGAGAAGCCGTTTCACATGGAAATACAGTTCGTCACAATAGGGAGGAGAACACTATCACAACTACAGTTTCATTTTTTTTAAAAACGCTTTACAAAGCAGCCTTCCAATACAAAACACAATGTCTCTGTTGACGGTGGTTTAGTTCAAATTCACTGCAATATTTATTGGGTCAAAAAGAACGGATACCGAACACACAAGATGCCAGAACGTTGTTATGGTTTACAAATAAAATGTATTTGTCTGAAATCGCTATCCAGGGTAGTCTCTCTTACAACCCAAACATATCTCAGAGAGCTACAAAATGAGCTCTATGCAAAACAGAGTATTTATTCAGTAAAATCATACATATTCATTTATCATTGAACAAAGACTTTCCAAAATAATCTTGATAAACAAATGAACAGATTATCATAAGGCCTACTACTTCCTTTTATCATAGATGTTCACTTTCCGTTTCATCTTCATCCACAATGGTCTTCCTCAACATTCCATAATATGCCCACCTGACATACGTAAATACATTTTTATTTGGAAACATTTTATCTGATTCCCTAGACTCTCCCCAGACCTTCTGACCTTGACTGCAGAAAGAGGCATTATTCGCAAGTTGCTTCTCACAGCATTTGTAACATCAGAGAGGGAGAGAAAGAGAAAAGAGATAAAAAGGACAATATATCTGAGTCTTCTAACCAAGAGTGTGATGGAATTGAGGGGACCTGTGCTCAGTAGTTGAACTGAAGGTTTCAAGCAGATCACTGACCAACAGGGGTTATAGCATACTACATGTAAGGGTTAGATTTGAACTGATAAGTATTTGAATGCAAGGCCTCAGATAACTTACAACATCTCCATATTTATCAGTCAAATCTAACCCTTACATGTATGCCATAAACTCCGTTGGGCAGCGACAATTAACCTTCAGTTCGTCCCCTTAATTTCTTAAACAGATAATACTTTTTTTGAAACCATTACTTTTGTCCTCCTTCCCTATTCCCTCTATCAGAAGCACATCTTAATAAACTATAAAAGTAGAAAATCTGTTTTCAATACATACAATACAAATACTGTTTTACACACACATGTATATGTCAAAAACACATTATATCTTTTTATCATTTAAATGTTACGTAAGGAAATCTATGTAACTCATGTAAGATTAACAAAATTGATCATGTATAAGCAGTGGAATTGATCAAATACACATAAGAAATAATATTATATATTTCTCTTACAGTGCACAGTACATAGCCATAAACCCAGGTATTCTATAGGACATTGAACAGCGCTATTTAATGCTTTTAAAATAATAAAAATAAATGCTAAATAACTTTAAGACTGAGTCGGTACACTAATGTAGCATTGTTTTAGAGATAATGTCTCAATGTTTCCCATGGCCCTACAGAGGACAAGCGGTTTGGAGAATGGATGGATGGCTTCGTGTTTGTAAGAAATGTTAATATACTCAAACTCAATCATTTAAATTGGAATCACACATTTTTAATAGTGTCAGGAAAATGGCAAACTTTTGGGTGGATGTTTTTGGCCATTGGCACTGTCAAACCATTTTGCATGACTTAAATTTTAAGTATACAATCTTATAAATATTTTGTATAGTGAACAATAATTTATTGGCGTAATGGCATTGTTATTGATGTTAAAATCTATTTATAGTGAGATCTCCGTTGTTTTCTAAAGGAGAGGTTTACTTGAGACATAGACAGCAGGAGAAGTGAACTTCCCAAAACTTTTGAGTCACAGTTGCTTTAACAGGTGCTGACCAAAAGCATCCTGTGCCTTTAAGAGGAGCTGCAGTCTGTGATTGAAAGGACAGAGTGTGTATGAGTCAGACTCGGGGGCATTAGAGCCAGTGTGTGTGAGTGTGTGCAAGCTGCCAGGAAGAAGGGCAGCAACTACACCAGCTACAGTCCCATCAGACTGCTGTCCTATGCACAGTTTGTAGCAGAGCTTTTCTTTCTTTCTCTCTCTCTCTTCTCTTCATCTATTTTAATTTTCTAGTCTTGGAGTGAAATTGATTCTTTGGGGACTTATTTAGGATCCTGACACACCCCCAGTGGTCCATCTCTGTGCGGGACCACAGTGCGCTGTACTGTGACTCACAAGTGTTACTAGTAGCGGATCCTGCTGTAACTACTGTCCACCCATGCTGCGTGTGTTTATCCTGTCCGCAGAGAATGTGCTGACGCATGATGAGGACATTAGCGATGCCTACTGCACCGTCACTTATGAAGGTAGGAGACAGACCAGGGGTAAATGAGGAAGGGTTTTATATCAAATATGTTGTAGAGAGTTTGCTTAGACTGGCACTTTCTTTTGTGCACAATCACAATCATTCTCTTTCACTGCCTTGTTGTCAGTCTTCCTACTTTCGACATTCCATCAAGCGGGCTATTATTGGAAAAGCAGTTGCAGTCTCTCTCTCTCTCTCTCTCTCTCTCTCTCTCTCTCTCTCTCTCTCTCTCTCTCTCTCTCTCTCTCTCGCTCGTGTATTTTTATGGGTGTCCTGTTGCACTTGGAATATGTGTGTCTGAATGAGTGCTGCAGTGCTGCTCTGTGTTTCTAAGAGATGCTATGTCATCACAGTTTGGTTCAATGTGGGGCTCCTGTTTGCTTTACGTTCAAAGCTCATAATTCATGAGACGGGCCAGAGAGGCTCCTCTTGTGTCAGCCAGGTGTTCTGTTGGTTGGTTTCTTTGATTTATTTATCTTTTTTTATAAATATATTGAGTGAATTATTTGAATTAAAAGTGACAGTGAAGACGATAATGAAAAAAATCAATATGGATTCCTCAAAAATGTTTCAACATTGAAATTTATAAGAATGTTTCTTGAGCACCAAATGTTGTTTATCTCCCCCCCCACAGACACGAGTAGGAGTCCATTCCCCCCTAAGGGGTTATACCCTCTGTGTTTCTTGGGAAATGCAGCTGGTTTGCTCAATAGAAGGCTTGTCGTTATTGTAGTCATGAGGCAATCATATTCCAGCAGGCACAATCAGAGTTGGCTATGTTAAAGTGCTACTGTATACCACCATATTAGATCAATACAATAGAGCATTACCTTCCATTACATCCATTGAGTGGCGTGTTTTAGAATAACTTTAACTATAATGAGAGTGTGTTCATTTTACTGATTTGATCCGTGCTGTTTTGTTATTACGTCTTTTATTGCTGAGGTTTTGGAAGATCTATCAATTCAAATCCGGAAATCTAGATACTAATGACCCATGTTTTGACTAAATCCCCTGTATTTCATTCATATATCTATACACAGCCAAGTTAAGGCTGGTCTATGCCTGCTCAAAATTCAGTGTAAAGTTGCAATGTCAGACTAAATGATGCTTTCTCTGACCCATCTCAACATCTATTATGAAAGCAAACGGTTTTTGCTGTGTAAATGCATTTATGCCACCTCTGAGCAGCACTAAAAAGTCTGTGGAAAGATGTAAATGTGTAAATTTAGCATAACATCTCAATCCATTTTTTGTGTATGGTTTATGTAAGCAGTGTAGGCTAGCATAACCAAAATGTTTTCCAAAAATAAGACCTCACTTTCGTGAACATTCCCTCCATCTGCGATTGGTCGGTCAAATGGAGAGTCACTCCCCAGACTCAAGCAATTGGCTGAGCCACTTTTGCTGTGTCAGGCTGGTTAAGAGGCTCTATATTTAGTGCCAAAGTGTTCTTTTTCAGCTAAATCAACTTCTAGTTGTCTCTACATATTAAGGATAGTTGAAAGTATTTTAACATAAAAACAAAACCAGCTTTTAAGATTCAGGGAGATGAGGATTCAGGCTTCAGGAACGTAGTCATGACAGTTCAGTCTGACTGAGTCATGGCACTAGATGGTGCTCCTCGACTGGAAATGTAAGCTAACCAGTTTCAAGCCTACACAGAGACCATAGAAACTCTGAAGTATAACAGACTGACATAATATAATAACTCTCTATGGTAAACTGATGTGCGCAAGTGCCTAAATGAGTGGATTTTAGTATATCGATGTAGGCTTTACAGGTAACATTAAATCCGCAAATACTTTGCTTACACTAATTGTTACAAGATGTTGTTCACTGCATTTTATAAAGATTTTATATTCCTGAAGGTTTCTAAATGCAAGTAAAAGTAATATAGTAAGAGAGAAAATGTAGATAACGAGAGAGAAGAACAAGCTGCAGGAAATGTTTAAATTTCCTCTTGAGTTATGGGCAGGGTCACTGGAGAGGAAAGTATGGTCCAGAGTACGCTAAGTTCCTACATGACAGTCTCTGTGTACACACGTAAGAAGTGCTTGTAAGGGAAGATTGTGAAACTCATTTATCAATTCAGACGCCTTACCAAAGACGCAGGCAGAAATTGATTTTCTCAGGATAGTGGTGGGCTTTTACAACCTCTGATACATTCCATTCTGGACATCACGCTCATCTTCAGCTTTGGACCTAAAAACACAGGACGCGTTTATCTTCAGAGAAACCATTGCGGGGGTCCTGCCGGGATCTGTCCCTCTTCTGTGGTCTGATGCTAGTTTAGCCTGTTTCTTGTTGGAGAGTTTGGGCATCAAGGCAGCATGTTGAGGTGTTTGCTACAGAGGGCGACCAACCTGAGAAATGTAGAAAAGGGGGAGAGGCATAGCGACCCACTTGCTAGCATCACATTCAGAGGTAATTGACACCAAAAATATGATTGACAGGCTTTTTGAATGCATGAAAAAGTAAGATCTTCAGATTTCGGTCGTTGAGACTCTTTTTGGGTTGATGGATGCTAATTGTGGATGCTTATGTGAAATGATCAGGAATTGTAATTTCAAACTTGAATAGAAACGTGAGAGCAGAACTTTGGTAGTGTTCCCCTTTACTAAAAATATTACTATTTTACACAATGAATGATTCAATAATTTAATGTAAACCTTTTTGACCGGTCCTTCTGACATTTGTTGAGAGGTAGAGATAGCAGATCTCTGACAAATATATGACAAATGTTTTGATAACTTTACTCTAGGTAGATCAATAGGTCATTACAGTCAATAGCAGAGTGATGCTATTATATCACTGAAAAATGCTGGATATTCTTAAAGATTTCTGGATAGATCTGAGCACTGTTAATAATTTTATAAGTTCTTGTGTTGAATGAATGAATGAATGAATGTGACGGGCACTGGTTTTAGACTACCTTGTAAACTGAGTGGCAGTTCCTCTCATTGTTCCATGCTTCCTGTTCCAGCACAGGGATGTACAGGAACATGCGTTTGTGAGTGTGTGGGATTGATGAGCTTGAAGTGTTTTTGTATTCCGAGTTGCCACAGCAACACAATCCTTCACTTTCTTTCTAATATCGTGATCCCATTTGATTCTCAATTATTACAAAACAACAAAATAATATGAGTATAATTAAGTTAATAAATATTAAGTTAATAAAGTTGAGGTTTTGCTTTGAGTATGACTTAATTTATTTTCTGATATGCTTTTGCAGGATGCTCAGAGAAACAATGCAGTTCCTGCCTGTGTTATTTAGCAGATCATTGGTGATCATTCTCTTCGGAAACAGTTTTCGTCAATATCAAGGAAAACAGATTTTCTGACTTTTCATTTGGATATACTTGTGACTGATATATTCTTTTGGTTTTTACAAAGAGAGCTGTATAGTTGTAGCACTAATATGGTTATATCTGGCTATATATTCATTAATTAATTCATTCATTCATTCGTTACAGTGTTATTTTAGCATTATTTATATATTATTATAGTGTTCATTCATATTTTAAATAATTTTTTATTTTAGATTTATTTAAATTTTAGTTTAAGTTTTAGCAAATTTGTTATGTGTTTGTCATTTAAAAAAATATATATTTCTATTTAGCCTTATATTTATTTCAGTGTTAGTAATTTTAAATCTTACTATATTTCAGTTAATTTGTTTGTCATTTAAGTTTTTCATCTAATATTTATCTATTTTATTTTATGTAAACCTTATTTCAATTAACAAAAAAATTTTGTTCTACAAGTAAAAAAAAAAAAAATCTGTCATCAATTACTCAGCCTCATGTCATTCTCAACTCTTAAGACATTTGTTCATCTTCAGAAATCTGAGAGCTTTCTGTTCCTCCATTGACAGCCTATGCAACTACGCATGTGTCGTGGTGCTATCGTGAACACGTTGCAGATAAATATTTTGTAATTAAAATAGTAATGTGTTGTTGTTTTTTGCGCAAACAAAGCATCCCCGTCGTTTCATATAACTGAGGTTAAACTACTGCAGTCGTATCGATTTCTTTAATGATGTCTTTACTACCTTTCTGGGGCTTGAAAGTGGTAGTTCCTGTCAACTGAGGGACAGAAAACTCAAATTTGAAACAGATTTCATTAAAAAGATCTTCATTTGTGTTCGGAAGATAAACAAATGTCTTATGAATTTGGAATGACATGAGGGTGAGCAAATAATGGCAGAATTAAAAAAATGTTTTGTGAACAAACCCTGATTTGTTCATTTGTTTGTTTGTTCATTCATTTTCTTGTTACCTTATTAATTTTTTGTTCGTTACATTTATTTAAATTTGGTTAGAAAGATTCATTAAACCCCCTTTTCCGTGCACTTTATGCCATAGCTTGAGAACTTCCTCTCTTTTTCCACCTCTTTGTCATGTGATGTAAAGGCTTCCCCTCATTCTGTCAGAAACAGATACTGAGTCACTCTATAAACAATGACACCAAACAATTGAAGGAAAATAAGGTGTTCTGGCCTTTATTCTGAGTTGAACGATTAGTAGGTCTCTACTTTAGGGCTTGTGGTTGTAACACATTTCGCGGTCACACCTTTTTATTATTTGTTTTTACTTTGTTCTAATAATTCTATAGATATGCATCTTTAGGTTTTAGTTCCAGACTGCTGCCAATTTACTAACTGGTCTGATTGCATTGTAATCAGAACTATCTTGTTTTTTCTTAATTATTTGTTTGTGTATACAGTGTGTCTTCCGGTCTATGTGAATGTTAGGGAGAGGGGATGGAAGACATAAAAGTAGCCTCAGTAAGTGTTTTTATCCTCAGGCACGGTATCAAATACCATCTCCATTTATAGACATCACAGAAGCAAATCATCCTCCCGGTCCAACTGCCAGAGTCCTTAGTTTGAGCTCTGAGTAAGCAACAATATATGCAGACTGCGCGCGAGAGAGAGAGAGAGAGCGAGAGAGCGAGAGAGAGAGATACAGAATGAGACTTTGTACAGAGAAATGTAGACTATTGGCAGTGCTGAAATGGTATCATATCAGTATCTTCTGCATCTAGAGATGAGATCTAGATTGTGTTTAATACAAACTAGTGTTGTCACAATACCAACAATTCAGTCAGTACCAGTACCAAATTTGACAGATCTCTGTACCAATTTGGGTACCGTAACACTATTGTAACTATTTTATTTTAATAGTTTTCTAACTATTTGAAAATTAAAAATATGAAATAAATGAAAATGTTTGATTATAAATGCTATTCATAAGTAAATTATACATTAAAACATTAGCATGTAGCCTTTAAATATCGTTTAAATAAGTAAATATTACTTTAAAAAAATCAAAAAAAAAAAAAAAGTAATAAAAAGAAAAACAAAAGAAAAGCAAATTCCAGAGCAAGTGGCAGGTCTTGTTCAATACACTGCAAGACACAATGCACGGATCTATGCACTTTTTTTTTTTTTACAGATTATGACTAACTTAAAGGCACACTATGTAACTTTTTTGTTCAAAATGAACCTAATTTAAATGTGAATACATCATCAATCCTTCTTCCAAAACGTGTTTTTGTCTTACCCTGATTTACCATGGTAAGCCTATTATAAGTGTTTATATTTAGACCTAACGGGATGGTTTCTCATATCCGTAAATAGAGGAAAGTAGCTTTGGCTACTTTAACGCTTGTATGGTGTAGGAGTGGCGTTGATTAGCACACTAAATCTCGAACCTCTAGGGAATCACCCATTTAAATAAAAAAAAAAGTGAATAATAAAACAAGAATCAACATTAGCTTGGCTTTTCGGAGATGGTGAGAACAGGGATTTGAAATGTTGTAGAAGGGACACGGAGATGGTGTTTTTGTAACTCAGCAGGTAGTAATGGGCGATAGAAACGATATGCAATATAAACGATACAAAATTGGCCTACGATAGAGATTTTAATTCTATTGCACTATCGCGATAATGAGCTGCAACCGGCTGCAACGCATCATCGTATTCGTCATCTTGAGTAAACATTGCTGAAAGCGAAATAGAGAGCTGGTGAAAAAGACCGGTGTAACATCTGTTATCTGGACTTGGTTCGGATTTAAGCCGTCCGACGAGCAGCAGCACACTATACTCTGTAGGGGCAACAGTTCTGGCTAACGCCTGTTTCACACATACTCCGTTTGCAGTGCAAATGCGGTGCGTATTTTTTCCGTACCCATGTTAACAGGCCTGCATGCGGAGCGGGGGGGCAATGCGTTCCAGGTGTGGTGCGTATACAGCAGTGCAGCGATCGTTTCCGCACAGTCTATTTTTGCTTTGCTCCACGTGCTGAATTAAATTTACAGCGCATGGTTCATGTTCAAAATGAACACGGATTGAAATGAAAATATAGTAATCTCTCCTTAAATGCATTTAATTAAATTATACTACTATTTTTCACAGTCATTTTCTGTTTAACTTTAAGCACGGGGTAATTAAAGCAAGGAAAACTACACAGTAACGTTACCTCAACAACGCGACATAATGGATGCACTTGTCTCTTCGTGGAGGTGGAAAAACAAGTTCTTCGTGACCAAATTATTTCTTGTAAAAAAGATTTAAATGCAAAAGAAAAGGTATGAGAGAGCTGTTTTTGTCAATTGTGTATGTTTTCATTTTTAAAATGTTTGCGAACAAAAATGTATAAATGTTTTGTCACTTGCTTGAGCAACTTAATATATAAATCTATATAGAAGTAATAATACATTTTTAAGTATATTAATAATAAAAATAGTGATTTGAAATAAAAAATAGAGGATAAATGTTATGTTAGTCGTACAGCCGTAGATCAGTTGTGCACTGCAAACGCACCATATGTGAAAGCACAATAGTGCATGCTGCTCCTGCGCCACATACCACCGCAACACGCACTGCATAGACAGAGTATGTGTGAAACAGGTGTGGACTAAAGGAAAGAAATCCAATACTTTAAGCTTTTTCTTTGTTAAAGTCTCTGCAGCTACTTGAATTTTATTTATCTGCAACATTGTTGTATAATTTCAGTTTTGCATAATATATGTTCTCAAAACTACATACGTTTTCTTTAAAAAATATATATTTAGCAGTTTGGCTTTCCTTATGGTCTATCTAACCTGTTCTGAAATGGTTCTATTATAATTTATATATCGTGATATATATCGTTATCGCAAGAGGCTGCAATGTATATCGCAATATGGATTTTAGGCCATATCGCCCATCCCTATCAGCAGGTGATAAAGGTATTTTATTGAACAGATAAATTGCCATATGTAGCTCTCTAACAGAGTTCATTGTAAAGCATTACTGTGAAGGGTCATTTCATTATGGATTGTTGTAGCGCTGTGCTGGAATTTATTTTCAAGGAAGTACAGTAACATCTTCAGCTAGTCAGCTTGAGATCCTTTCCATCTAAGCTGGTTCTATTTCGTAAACCTAGTGAATGCTTTATGAGGAGTAGGATAATCATATTCATCTGCACAGACATCCAGAGCCGAAGCAAAAACAAAAGAATGTTCTTCCGCAAAATACATGCAGTTTTGTTTTTTAACCGCTACTGTGTACCTTAAAAAACACCTATGATTGGCCATTGCGTTCATACGCTCAACAAACATGTCTGTAATTGGCAACAATGCAACGCGTTGAAAATAGAAACCTTTTCACGCTGTTAACAGACTGCTTACACTATGACAGGTGGAATTGGCATATAAAATTATTGTCTATCCATAAATATATTTGAAATGGTTACAATTGCATTTTGACGAGTCATAATTATAATTTGACAAGTCAGAATGATAATTACAGAAATCTGCAATTATAGTTACTCTAGTCAAAATGTATTTAGAGATTTATTACTAGTCTAAATCCTATTTAAGATATCTGTAATGACTTAATAGGTATTTTAAATTGACACATCACACATACATTATGAAAAGAGAAGAGAAAAGAGCAATGGAATTATACACCAAAACTTGAAATATAGTTCAAATAAACGCGTGACTGACAAGTATGCATCATAATAAAGGCAGACTCAGTAAAAAAAAGTGACGGCTTTAGTACAAGTTAGTAAAAGTTTAACTGGTATTAACACTGATGACATTGATTAGTGCATCATTTTGTACATGGATTATGCTTTCTGTGTCGATTCAGGTTTCCTCCTGTCGCAATAATAGGTCACAATAGGTGGGTACCGGATTAACTCGGTACTAACAGTACTGCAGTTTTTAAAATGTAAGTATTGACTTGGCACTGAAGAACCGGTTCTTTTGACAACATTAACACTAACTTAATAAATGTATTTAGACTGGGCCTGAAACTCCAGCATCTCAGTCTTGTTTTTTTTTTTACTCGTACTTCTCAAAGGTATGGTTTCCTAGCTATTTCTCAGATTGTATCCACCCATTGACTAGTATCGGATGTGTTTTTGAAATACACACCAAATAAAACCCAAGACTGTGAGGGTCAGATAAGATGATTCCAACCAGTTTCCATCACATTCTGGTCGAGGATGTAAAAGCATGCCAGTGTTTGCTTTTTTTCCTCAATCTTTTGTTGTCCTCTTCTGGCTCTAGGTCTATTTCAGGAAGGCAAAGAGGGTTTTCCCACAATGCAACTGAGTGTATATCAACCAAAGGAACTTGTTTTTGCTTTATTCACACCTCTTGACATCTACGATCAAAACAGGATGATAAACAGAGCTCTTTCCTAAAACACTTTATAGCGTGACAGACCAGTGGTGATTTGTATGGATATGCCATACTATTGGTAGGCTACTTGTTTGTGCATGTGGCTACTTTAGGTCTAATGTAGCAAGAGGTCTCAAAACATACTGCCAATGTCTGTCTGCTCATTAGATCAACTATTAATTGTCCTTCACCAATTCAGGCTCAATGTCAAGCCTAATCTGTGTTCCTGTGGAAATCTTTCATCTGTATTTGTCAGGTGGAAGTTAGTACCCATTGTCCATCTTCCTCTCACTGAAACATTTTCATCACGGATTTATTGGAGGCCAGCCACTGCAAAACATTACGTCAGATAGACTGTCCTCATATGCCCTATCTAAAAAGATGTTTCCCTGATCAAATAGTTTTTCAAATCTTTATTTTGAAACTTTTAAACGGTAGTGTATATCTCATGAAAAACTCACAAACATATACTGATACCACAACTGTACTTTTCCCTTTTTCATGTTCTTGTAGGAACAAAAAAGAAGACCAAAATCATCAAAAATAATGTCAGTCCTGTCTGGAACGAGGTTGGTTAATTGATTCTTACATCCAATTGACTAATATCAATGAACCACTAATACTTGTTGTTACCATAATGAGCTTTATAAATGCTTTCCAAGTCGTCATTCTGTTCCTTTTTCATCATTCCCTTTTCTTTCTTCCAGGGCTTTGAGTGGGACTTGAAGGGAGTTCCTTTAGATTCTGCAGCAGAGCTTCATGTTGTTGTCAAGGACCATGAGAAAATGGGCAGGAATAGGTAAGCTCTCTCTCTCTCTCTCTCTCTCTCTCTCTCTCTCTCTCTCTCTCTCTCTCTCTCTCTTTCTCTCATTTTCTATCTTTTTACTTTCTGTTCATGAGAATGTAAGAATGTGTCTCAGAATAATATGCAAAAGCCACTTCTATACCGACATTTGCTTAACAATTCAGTTTGGAGAGCTGTAGAATTTATGGAATGCGCCATTGTTTAAATGACTTGTGGTATAAGTGTGGAATGTGGTAAACAGCCACGCAATATGCTGTGCGTTCCCATATCCTCATCATGACCAGAAGTGGTTCGCAACTGGCCTTTTTCTGTATTTAAAACCCATGACATTAGGCTGATAAAGGACTTACTAAATCTGATTTTAGGCCACTTTGTACATCTATAAAGGTATTGAATGTCACCCTAATGAGTGGCTAAGGTTTTTAAAATCATAGGTATTATCTACAGTATATTATCACAGTATCTATATTACATTATACAGTCTTTGATCTACTACAGAATCCCACTCTGACCGATAGGGAACTTAATTTAAGTGTCAGTCACTACTACGTAGGTCATGACTGACCAATAGGAATCTCGCTAGAGAGGCCAATCTACTGCGAGTGAAACTAAACAAGCCAATGCACATTGTCGTGGAATCATTTGCATCAGCGGTGCAGCCTTGCAGCGCAGGTATTTAACGAGCAGCTGGTGCGATTGCACACTAGCTTTTTGCTTCGGAGCCAAGCACTTTGTATGCTGATTACACAGAGTGAATCTGCAAGCCTCTTCTGGACCTCTCCACTTTGGTGCGGGCGTGACAGCACAGTAGCGCAAGCGGTCTTCTCTTCTCTTCTTTCTCTTTTTTTTGTTTTCTGTTTTTTATTTTTAAACTGAGCAAAACAAAAAAGCTGTTTTCACAGCTGGTAAAGGGGGAATGGTGAGAGCGCTCAACAGCCGTTTTCACGGCTGGTAAGACCAGCGAGAGAGAACAGCGCACAGACAGGTGCACATTCCTGTCTGTGTTCGCGGTGACCGTTCCCTTGCGTGCTTCAGCACCAAGGAGAGCAGTCCTTAAAAGAGCTTACACCGATAGTCTTTTTCAAGATTATGTTCTATCTGTGTGTTTCTGGATGTAGTCGTTATCTGGGGTCACGGGATGGTCACCAACGCTGCCTCGTGTGTCTGGGCCTCGAACACGCTGAGGCAGTGTTCGTGGATGAGTCATGTACCCATTGTGGGAAGATGACCATCACGGAGCTGCGGTCGAGACTCTCGTTCCTGCAAAGGGGCGGAGTCCCCGTGCCTCTGCCTCGATCCAATCCTCCTCAGAGGGTTGCTTCGGGCAGTGACACGGGAGACCTGAGGATTACGGTGAGCGCAGTTCCTTCGGAGAACCAACCTCCTAGGAACCCTCACCCCTCGCACTCTCCGCAGCCAGTTGAGCCACCAAAGGAATGTGCTGGACTATCCTCGAGGTGCGTACCAGTCGTTTCATTTGGTGCTCCCCGCGACGATCAGATGTCGATCGCTGCATCGGAGGGTGGGTCAGATTTCTCCGCGGATGACGGCTTGCCAACAGGATCGGGCTCGAGTGGAACCCTCCACCGTGTCCCGAGCCCTCGAGGCTGGACGATTGGTATCTCGGGATGGAGCGCGCTGGTTCTCAGCAACCCACCCTAGTACCTTTCCTCCCGGAGGTGCATGAGGAGCTCACGGGGACGTGGACGGCACCTTTTACTGCCAGAAACCGTCTCAGTGGCTCCTCCTCCCTCACCACCCTTGATAGCGGGGGCAGTTAAGGGATACACGCGTGTCCCACCAGTGGAGTGGGCTGCTGCAATGCAGCTGTGCCCTTACTCCACTTGGCGTGTCTTCCTTCCTGGGCCTGTAGGTACTCGTCGGACCTATTTGATGAGGCTTACAAGGCCTGTGGGGAAGCTGCCTCTGCCATGCACGCCATGGCGTTGCTGCAGGTCCATCAGACCAAGCCACTGAAGGACCTGCACGAGGGTGGTCATGATCCACAAGTTCGACAACTTTGTGCCGCAACGGAACTCACGCTTCATGCGACGAAGGTCACTGCACGGTCAGTGGGTCGTGCGATGTCCACCTTGGTAGTCCAGGAACGCCATCTCTGGCTGTGTCTGGCCGACACGAGGGAGATCGACAAGCTCCGGTTCCTTAACTGCCCTGTGTCCCAGACCGGCCTCTTCGGCGACGCGGTCGAGAACTTCGCCCATCAGTTCTCGGCTGTAAAAAAAACAGACAGAGGCTATCAAATACATCCTAGTGCGGCGGTCAGCTGCTGCCTCTACCCCACCACCCACGGCTCCTCAGTCTGCTCGTCGCCGGGGGCGTCCTCCTGCGTCTGCCCCAGCTCCCGCGCCGCAGCAGCAGCCTCCACCTAAACGACGCCGTGGAGCCAGTCGCAGGCAGGCCGCCCCGCCCATCCAGGCCCCCGCCAAGAAGGGCAGCAAAGCCAGAGCTAAGCGGCCCCAAGAAGGGCGACCCGGAGATGGATGGGACTGCTCTCCAGGAGACAGTGACCGCACCGCTCTTGCCCCGGAAGAGGGCCGGGTGGAAAAATCTTCTGTTTGTGTTCCGCCGCTGGCCTCAAAAACCAGCGGTCCCAAATTTTCAATAAAAGAGCAGTTTCCTTCATCTCTGGGTCCGAAGAGGGCCCGGAGAGCAGTGGGAGAAGAGAATCCTCACCACTCTCATCCGCCTCTTCCATCGCCAGCGGGCAGCAGCGTGCGGTCCGAGAACGCCACCGAGCCGCCTCCTGCACCTCCTGCCCCGTGGAACCAGGTAAGTGTTGCAAAGCACACTCAGACCCCGCTACGGGCCGCCTCTCAGATAGAGCCTCCCGAGCCGCCTCCCTGTGTTCCACCTCGCTGCCCCACACCGGGTACGTCTACGGTCCCTTTGGTCCCGCTTGTCCGGTCTCTGTGAGCCTGGTTAGCGCTCCCCAGTCCATCTCGCTGGCTCATTCGGACCATCAGGCTCGGCTATGCGATTCAGTTCGCTCAGCTTCCCCCCAAGTTTCGGGCCATCCACTCCACAACAGTGAGAGCAGCCGATGCCCATGTCTTGCAGGTGGAGATCGCAGTCCTACTAGCGAAGGACGCGATAGAGCCAGTCCCTCCTGCCGATATGAGGTCAGGGCACTACAGTCCCTACTTCATTGTACCCAAGAAAGGTGGTGGGTTACGACCGATCTTGGATATGCGAGTTTTGAATCGGAGCCTCCACAAGCTACCGTTCAAAATGCTCACGCAGAGATGCATTTTCGAATGCATCCATTCCCGAGACTGGTCTGCAGCGATCGACCTGAAGGACGCGTACTTTAATGTCTCGATTCTCCCTCAACACAGGCCGTTTCTGCGCTTTGGGTTCGAGGGTCAAGCATATCAGTACAAAGTCCGACCCTTCAGGCTGTCCCTGTCCTCCCGTGTTCACGAAAGTCACAGAGGGGGCCCTTGTTCCCATGAGAGAACAGGGCATTTGCATCCTCAACTATCTCTACGACTGGCTCATACTAGCACACTCTCAAGATCAGCTATGTGAACACAGGGACCTCATGCTCAGGTACCTCAGCCAGTTGGGTCTTCAGGTCAACTGGGAAAAGAGCAAACTCTCCCCTGTGCAGAGTATCTCTTTTCTCAGTATGGAGTTGGGTTCGGTTGCACAGACAGCGCACCTCACAGAGCAGCGCGCTCAGTCGGTGCTAAACTGCTTGGTTCCTACCACTCCCTTCAGGGACCAGGTAGTGAACCTGCAAGCACTGCCCCTGGAGGAGGCAGACCCAGCCCTAGCTTTACTCTGTCCCGTTAGCGCTCTGCGTATGTACGTGGACAGAACTCAAAGCGTCAGGACCTCAGACCAGCTCTTTGTCTGTTACGGAGGCCAGCAGAAGGGAAAGGCTGTCTCTAAGCAGAGGATGGCCCACTGGATAGTGGATGCCATCGCCTTGGCCTACCAAGCACAAGGCGTGCCCTGCCCGCTCAGGTTGCATGCACACTCCACGAGAGGCGTTGCATCCTCCTGGGTGCTGGCACGTGGCTCCTCGCTAACAGATATCTGTAGAGCTGCGGGCTGGGCGACACCTAACACGTTCGCTAGATATTATAGCCTACGGGTAGAAGCACCGAGAGGTCCGGCTCTGTCGGCTTGCTCCAGAATAAAAACCTGTTGAGGTCCTCCAAAACCCCTCGGCCCAGACATGGCGGAGCGACCGGCACCAGGCCTTTATCGGCTGAATCCTTGAGAACCAGATCTGGGCTGGGTTCCATATATGTGACCCTACGGGGATCCCATATGTGTATATTTTCCACGGCTGCTCCTAACGGAAACCTGTATCTTTCCCTTGGGCTAAGTCACCCACTATTTTATATGTAGTACAGCCTTCAGGCTAGTCCATTTGTATTCACCACATAACTTCTTGAAGTAAGTGGCTTCCGCAGGGTCCTCCTCCTAACTGAGGGGCACGCTTTCCCAGTGTTATCCAATAATCTCACTGTATAGGTTATCACGGAACAACAGTGACAGATACACTCTGTGTAAGGCTCCTCCTCCTATCGTCCTTCCAGGCAAAAAGGTGTAGAGGCTTGCACGGGGTGCTGGATGGGGTGCAGCAGCTGTGGCACTTTGGTAGGGATTCCTATTGGTCAGTCATGACCTACGTAGGAGTGACTGACCGATTGGGAACATCTTGGTTACATATGTTAACCCTCGTTCCCTGAGGGAGGGAACGGAGAAGTAGGTCCCGTCGCCACATCTGCTTTTCAGGCTTGGCTCAGAAAAAAACTAGTATCCAATCGCACCAGCTGCTCATTAAATACCCCCGCTGTGAGGCTGCACAGCTGATGCAAATGATTGCACGCCAATGTGCATTGGCTTGTTTATTTTCACTCGAAGTAGATTGGCCTCTCTAGCGAGATACCTCTAGCCTCCCTTAGGGAACGAGGGTTGCCATATGCAACCGAGACGTTTCTAAGCAATATAACTTATTCTCACCAATGCTGCAAAAATACAGCAATAACAGTAATTTTGTGAAATATTATTACAATTTAAAATAACGGTTTTCTATTTTAATTTATTTGATTTCATATGCCTGATGAAGGTCATGGAACCGAAATATTGTTAATAAAGCTATTTTGATGCGTGTGCAAGTACTGATAATGTGCAGGACCTTTTCATTTAATTTTTCATTTATTTTAAAATGTAGTTTTATCCTGTGAATGCAACGCAAAATTGGTCACACATTTCAGAAATCTTTTTAATGGTCTGATTGTGTGCTCAAGAAACATTTTCAATGTTGAAAACAGTTGTGCTGCTTAGTATTTTTTTGTGGAATCCGTGCTACATTTTTCTTCAGCATCCTTGGATGAGTAGAAAGTTAAAAAGAACTACATTTATTTTAAATGGATTTTTTTTTATAATTTTGCTGTCACTTTTGATGAATGTAAAGCATCTTTTTACATCATTAGACCTGAAATTCAGTTTTGTCTTTTAACTCCAATGTTAACAAATGTTAGACCTAGGAAAACGTATTAACTGTTCATAGGCTTTGTCTCAAAATGTCATGTGAATATGATATACTAAACACTCAGTAAATGCTTACTCACAAATGCATAATAGAGATGAAAATAGGGTCAGTGTATTCTATATCAGCATAACAGAATTTTGGGTGAAATATTGTCACTTTAATGATGGAATAAAGTAATAGGAGTAAAAGAAAAGGAAGGAAAAGCCAATTGGATTTAATGGAATGCCCACAGGAAGTGAGTCAGGGCGGTTTGTCATGTCTTCTCTTTCCTTTTAAACCTTATCTGAGCCTCAGAAAGCAACAGAAGAACAGCAATTTTTAGAAAAGCTGTCCAGACAATGTCAAATCTGTCATTCAGGGTCAGATGACTTGTCATGTGTCACAGTTGTTTTAGCTTTAGTAACTGTGTGTGTGTGTGTGTGTGTGTGTGTTTTTATTTCTTGGCATCAGATTGTTAATCCTCATCTTTAAATAGCATGTCAGTTTTTAAAATAACCCTTTGTGTATCTACACAGGTTTCTGGGGGAGTGTCGAGTAGCTCTTCGAGATGTACTCAACTCTCCAAACCTAGCTGCTACTTTCACTGTGTCCCTAGTAGACACGAAAAGGAACAACACTGGGGTGCGTTTCTCTGTTTGTTTTCACATTTAATTTTACATTGTCTATCATGTTTACATTTACATTGAATGATGGAACTACATGAAGCCTGGACCTTTATTGTTGGTAGCAACATCCCACCTTCATGTCTACCACAGTCTGTACCTCACTTGAATCTCAAATACATGCCAACCCTGTCCCACATATAATTTAAGAAAGACATCTTGAAGAAATACTTACTACAAGGCTATTTCTTACACAACAGAGTGCCACTTCCTGGAATTGTCTGGTTATTTATGCGTGTAGTTTGACGTTGGGTGATAGAGAACGAAGGAGAGGGAAAGGTGGAGTTGGTTTTCTTAGCTCCTTTGCATCCTTGTGCTCTTGAAATAGCTGAAACCGGAAATAATTACAGGAAAGTACATTATTAGGTATCACCCTGACGCCGGCCTTATCTCAAAAACAACTCCATCATGTAACTTTTCTTTCCCACCCCTCCCAAAACAGCTACATCTTCATTTAGAACTTTGATAAGTAATTTCTCAATTTGACATTTAGCAATGATACACAGATACAAAATGCTACAAAATAACGAACAACGTACTCAGCCGTGCTGAAGCAGTCTCAACAATCCGAGTGGCATGACAGTGGCTGCGGATGCCATATGCCCCAGGAGTCTTTGAAACTGTTTCCCCTGAATGAGTTCAGGTAGCTCAGCACCGACTGGGCACGCTCCTTTGTGAGATGGCTGTCATGTTAACTGAATCCAACTTCATGCCGAGAAAAGAGATACTCTAGAAGAGCTTGCTCTTTTCCCAGTTGACCCGAAGCCCCAAACTGCTGAGGTGCTTGAGAGTGAGCTAGAATGAGCTGGTCGTCGAGATAGTTGAGAATACGGATGTCCACTTCCCTTAATGGGGCAAGGGGACCGAAGGGGAGGACCTTGTACTGGTATGCCCGACCCTCGAAAGCAAACCGTAGAAACGGTCTGTGTCAAGGCAAAATTAGCTGTACATGAGCTCGTAGCATGATCAACTTTACAACTCTCTATGGGCTTCTCCCTTGACTTTATGCCTCCACGTCCCCCCGATTGTGTGTGAGCTTCTACTTCTGTCTACACGGTAATTTCTGTATTCTACGACAGAGAGTCGCGTGTTATGACGCAATCGTTAGCCTATTTTTACAAAAACTGCTTCTACGGGGCCATAACATAAGATACAAGGTAATGGAGCCTTTCATACATTGTCGTATTTCTTTAGAAATAAACAATGGACAAATGGAGTCTTTAAACGCCTCAGATGTAAAGTTATTTGCTGTCAAAGTGACGCCAAAATGAATGGGAGTCAATGGAATGCTAACAGCAGGTGAAGGCTTGCCCCCAGGTAGACTTCAGTTTCCGGCTGATGGATTACCCCCTTGGTAAAAACCCGGACTTCATCTCGGCTGGAGGCACCTGCTCTATTGCATCCTTCGCCAGCAGGACCGCAATCTCCGCACGTGGGAAGGGGGGATCTTTGTTTGCCAATGAGGTAAACAGGATGCCGCTGAACCTGGGGGTGCCAGGCGAACTGAATTGCATAGCCAAGTCTGATCATCAGATTGTGCAAATGATATGGGCTGGGCAGCACTAGCTAGGCCCCCAAACTCAATGCCAATGGCATCAGTGGAACTAGAGACGCACATGCAGAGGGGCAGCAAGGTTGAGCGTAGAGGCCCAACCTGGGGCCAAAACAATCGTCCAACAGCAACATTCAGGGCAGGGTGGAGGGTTCCACTAAAGCCCGACGCTCGCAGCGGCCCGGAAAACCATGGCAACTCTGGGTCTGACTCAACCTGCACCATTCTCCCAGAAGGGGGCAGCACTGCTGACTCTTCATCCCAAGAGGACTTAAGTCCACCCTCTGATGCAGCGATTGACATATTCTCCACAGGAGCTCCAAATGAGACGCCATGAGATGGACCTGCAGACTTATCGGGAAGCTCGACAGCTCGCGATGTGTGTGATAAGTGGGAGGCCTTTGAAAAAGACTCAATGTCACCCGTGTTTTGCTCTTTTTATTTTGTTTTTATTTTATATATGTTTCCGCTACATTTATCTGTGCATTTTGTGGGGTGAAACACTTCTCCAACAGAAGAACGTCTCCTCTCTTTAGCGAAGACGAATGGCAGAGCCAGTCAAAATAACTGCTCAACTCCGAAGCAAAAAGCTAAATGAATGAGTTGACGGTATATACCCGTATGTCCGGGGGAGGGGCTTGGCTTGCAAATCTCACTCACCAATCTTCATTGGATCGTTTTCTTACTACCCGAACATGATTGGGCTCCCAAGTGAGACCCTATACGTCAGAATTTATATAATGTTAAACGTAACTGAAAGGGAACAAAATTATTTGAAATGGTTTTGTAATCTGAAATAAAAATGTCTTAATTCATCCTTGCTGAATAAAAGTTTTTTTTTGTTTTTTTATAAAGATATCTTACTGATCCCAAACTTTTTCATGGTAGTGCAGATTAGTGCCTGTAGAATTACATCTATCATCTATTAGTATATTCAGGTTTTTGTATATTGGAGATGTAGTTTGTGTGTTTGTTTTCTGTAGATGTATAAATATTAAATATAATTCTTGACCAATACACCCCAAAATGATTATGATTCTAAATTACAAATAAATGTATTAAGGAATAACTGACGGCAGCCTGTGATATAATGAGAAAATATCAGAGTTCCAACTATGAGTTTTATTACAGCAAATGTTTTTTTTTTTTGGAAACAGATGTTTGTTACACATTTGTTGTTGCATCATTGCAGATCTTGTACTATTTTCTTCAGTCTTTCTGAGAAGTGTCAAAACATCTTCAATCTGTGTTTCCCTCTGCCAGGCCACAGTAACCCTGCAGGTTTCCTACATCCCTCCTCCAGGGATGGTGCCCATCTTCCAGCCTCCTCCACACCCAGAGGCCCAGCACACCCCAGTGGAGCTGGACACAGTTACAGGTCAGTCTACTAACATAATATATACAGTAGGTCCCATTCATACACACATGTACTGTTAGAGGATGCAAAAGTTTCATTGCCTAGATTTGATTTCACTAATATTTGTTTAGTAAGGACTGCATCATTATGACATATTTGTGTAATGTGATACATTTGACTTGTGTATATGACTGTGTAGTTTTCTCATTGGACACTCTGGGCGAGGATGACACTGAGAGCATGTTGATGATGGAGGTGGTGGAGGAGCCTGAACCTACACCAGGGCCACAGGGGCAGGACATCGGGGCCCCTACAGCACCACCAAAGAAGGCTCCACCGAAGTTTAACCACGGCATTAAGAAAAAGAAACACCAGGGAAACAAATCCTCTCTGTCTGACAAACCCCAGGACCTCCAGGTGTGTATATAAGTAGGGTGTGCATAGCTGTGTGTCTATGAATCCACAATTTGCTTTGTCATGTGTGGCTAGTCTCTACAGATGTCTGAAAATATGCCACCTTCATAATCCTCAAATACATTTTTTTTGGTATATTTTTTTTAACATATGCTAACAACAAAAATGACTTTTTGTCTATAAATTGTAAAAATCCGATTAATAGTGTTTTCTTATTGCTCAGTGCAGAATGGACTCCCCAATTAAAGTATGTATCTGTATCACATGACAATCACTGTCTACTCTTGCAATTGTCATTTTCTCACTGTGCTTCTGCTTTGAAAATAGGGCCACCTTGTGGTAATATAAAGTACTGTGCAATAAGTAAAAAAAAATATTTTGGCTGTGAACTTGTTTATTTGCTCAAGGCAAGACAATCCATTCATAAACGTTGGATTGTAGAATAGATCCAAGGATAACCAAGAGTTTAATTTAGATTTTGCAAATTTTGAGTGGACAATTAAAAAAAAAAAAAGTTACAACATTCAGGTACATATAAGCCAGTAGTTCTCAACTCAAATGAAAGATTTGTGAAGAAAAATGCTATATAAAAACAATACAATCCAACTAACTAAACAATTGATAGTAAAATGAATTTGCCATTGGTTGAGGCCTGCTGAGTTAGGCAGATTCCAACATGGACATTTTATTATTAACGTTTTATTTGATTATTAATAAAATGTGACATTTAACATGACATTTTATTATTAATACTAAGTATAATTATAAACAGTAACAACAATAGTAACTAATATGCATAATGATTATTATTAAATTATAATAAAATGATCATTTTAAGGATGTTTTGTTTACTTTTGTATCATGAACAGTTTTGATACTGTGTTGTCACCATTTGATGTAAACTTACAAAACTAGTCGAGAACCACCAATTTAATCATTTAGCAAAGGTTTTATCCAAAGATATGTTTAAAAAGTGCTTTAATTTCATATGTGATAATTCAGTCGTTAGCTGATATATTTGAGTTGTTTTGATTTCAAAAGTCCAGAAACATTTATTTATTGAATGTTAATTTTAGGTGCGGGTGCGCATTATTGAGGGAAGGCAGCTCCCTGGTGTCAACATTAAACCAGTTGTCAAGGTCACAGTTGGAGGACAGACGAAGAGAACACGCATCAAGAAGGGCAATAATCCATTTTTTGATGAGGTAACTATTTTTTCCCCCTGTTTTAACACTCTGGGAATAAAAATTATGTAAATAATTAAGTAAATGCTCAGATGTAATTATACGCATATATTCTTTCCTTTCAGACTTTCTTTCTAAACTTCTATGAGAAACCTTCTGATCTTTTTGATGAACCTATATTTTTATCCGTAAGTTATATTATTATCATTATTAATTGTTGTTGTTGTTTCATTGAACAAAAACCTGCAGTTATCTTGTCTATGTCCTTTCAAAGGTATTTGACTCCAAGTCACTTCGGAAAGACTATGTTATTGGAGAATTCAAGGTAGATTTGCTCTTATTTCTTATTTTTCTCTTGTTAATCACTGTCTTCATTTGGTGGTTTCTTCTCATTTCCAGTGAGTTCCAGGATATCTTTATTTTGATTTTCTTTACTGGTCACAGGCATGTTTTTTCTTAGATCTATCATTTTCATCACACATGTGCCTGTTATTTTAGGCTTTGCTAATAATACTGCTGGTTTTGTGTTTTCTCTTTCAGCTGGATGTTGGCATGGTGTATAATGAACACCGTAAGTACCACATAGTCATAATGTGATGTTAATTGCTCTTCTCAAAGCACCGTTTTGATTGTGTCTCAGAATAAACAAACCTCTGGATATGTTAGTTGTTTAGACTCAATTAAGCTTGTTGGCTCTACAATTTAGCTAAAATGCCCCCCAATGTTTTATATTTACCATTTTTTTCTATTCCACTGAACAGGACATGCTATTCTCAGGAAATGGTTGTTGCTGTCAGACCCTGATGATCTTTCTGCAGGGGCCAGAGGTTATTTGAAGGTCAGCATGTGTGTGCTGGCTGCAGGTGATGAACCTCCGGTAAGTGAGAGAGAGAGATCAAGCATGATTCAGAAGCAGCATGTTAACAAATTGAACCTTATTGTAAAGTTTTCTCTCATTCTTTTGAAAACATCCATTCTGTGTGTTAGATGGATAAGAAAGAGGGTCTGGAAGAAAAAGAGGATATAGAGGGGAACCTGTTGAGACCAGCTGGTCTTACCCTGAGGGGAGCCTCGTTTACTGTCAGAGTTTACAGGGCAGATGATCTGCCTCAGAGTGAGTATCAAACACGTCTGTGTGTAGGTGTGTGCCTTTTCTGTTTGCTTCTGTTTATCTGCTCTCCTCCTTTGGCAGTGGATGATGCTCTTATAGACGATGTCAAACACTTCCTTGGTTTTGAAACCAATCGTAAGAACCTGGTGGATCCATTGGTGGAGGTCAACTTTGCAGGCAAAACGGTACTTCTGTCTTTATAACTAGTTGAATCATGAGGTATTAAGCCTATAAAACCCACCGTAGCATATTTTGATATTCAAATTTCTAAACGATAAACATGATCAAATGCTGAAATACCTGTTGTTCAGAATCTACTACGTGCCTTCTGTCATGTTACTTTTAAGCAAGTAAAAGGCCTTTTAGTATAATTCTAAAAATCTCCCCATTCAGGTTGAGATACACGAGTCTTTGTGCGACTTTTTATGAAGAAAACGTTGGAATAATTAGTTTATTGTTAGTAATATTTTAAGATACACATTTACTGGACTAAAGCAACAGTGGTTTACTTGATGATGCATATATCTTTTTTTTATTTAGAAAAATCTTGTTAAAATGTGAGTATCAAATATGATAGATCAGGCTTTTGAGGAATGTTTATTTGTACATTTTTCATTGTCATTGTATTACATTGCACTGCATTATATGTTTGGCTCCCCACAAAACAAAACAAAACATGAGCTTTGATCATAAAACTAAGCATTTAAATATCATCTTACTATGATATATTATTGATATATTATCTGTGGGACCTATATTTAAGTGCATTTAATGTAAAAAGTCTGCTATACTGTTATAAAGATCGAATCGGTTACCTAACGTAACCTCGGTTCTTTCCAGATGAGGGAACGAGTATTGCGTAAGCTAGCTTACGCTACGGGAAAGATTCATCTTTTCTGAGAAATTGAAGCCAATGAGCGGGCTAGCTAGCAGCTCATTGGTTCGCTCACAGAGAAGTGCTTAAGCCTATGAGGAGACGCAGATGAACTCTCGGCCAATGAGAGTCTGACATGCTCTCATTGCGTCAGAGCCCGCCGAAACGGGCGTGGTCAGAGAGTATATCTTGGCGTCCCAGGCTGTCAACTCTGGTTTTCATAGAATGAAGCGAGAACGCTAGTAGCACAAGCACGGCCAGGAACGCAATACTCGTTCCCTCATCTAGAGAGAACCGAGGTTACGTTAGGTAACCGATTCGTTCTCTTACGAGAGGTTCTCTCGTATTGCGTAAGCTAGCTTACGCTACGGGAACACCTGGTCAACGCCGTGCGTGCTAAGCATCCACTACGAGTCCCAGGGGAGACCCCGGGGAACCCCTGTGAGTGGGAATGAATATCTCTACATGTGACAAAGGCCAGCAGAGCGGGCCGGTGATAGTGTCGTACATAAGCACATGAAAGAGAGGGACAGAGCGAAACCGGTCTGTGTGAATAACTCCCTATAGTGCAGCTCAACCAGAAGAGCTGTAACATACTAGACTGCTAGTAGTTTAGCCTGCAAGGCAGGAACTTCCAGGTTGTAAAATCTGACAAAGGTGGAGGGGGAAGCCCATCCCGCTGCCACACAAATGTCGTGAATGGAAATTCCGCTGGACCATGCCCACGATGAGGCCATGCCTCTAGTGGAATGAGCCCTGATGCCCAGAGGACATGGCAGGTCTTTTGATGCGTATGCGGCTGCAATGGCATCAACTATCCATCTTGATAGAGTCCGTTTCGAGGCGGCCAACCCTTTGGTGCGCCCGCCGAACGGAACGAAGCGAAAAGCTGCTCGGATCGTCTGACCGGAGCTGTGCGAGTAATGTATAATCTCAGGGCCCTGACCGGACACAGGAGATTAGCGTCAGATTCGCTATCGGATGCAGGCAGGGCCGATAGGGAAATAACTTGTGCCCTGAACGGGGTACCAATCGCTTTTGGGACATAACCATGTCTAGGTTTGAGAACGACTAAGGAGTCATTGGGCCCAAACTCGAGACAGGAAGCACTAGTGGACAGCGCGTGAAGGTCTCCCACACGTTTTACTGACGCGAGCGCGAGCAGAAAAACGGCTTTGAGCGAAAGGTATTTGATGTCCACGGTGTTTAACGGTTCGAATGGGGGGGCTTTCATAGCTTCAAGAACTATGGAAAGGTCCCAAATCGGCACCGAAGGGGGGCGTGGGGGGTTCATCCTTCTAGCTCCCCTTGGGAAGCGGATGACCAAGCCGTTTTTGCCCAGTGACTGGCCGCGCCGGGGTTCAACGAACGCTGCGACGGCTGCCACATACACCTTGAGAGTGGACGGGGACCTGCCCTTGTCCAACATCTCCTGGAGAAAAACTAGCAAGGAAGGAACCTCGCATGACCGTGGGTCCAAATTTCTGTCGGTGCACCATTTAGAGAACACAGACCATTTAGACGCATAGAGCCTTCTAGTAGAAGCCGCTCTAGCCTGCATGATCGTGTTTAACACTCCCTCTGGCAAAGCAACGGGTAGTCGTTGATCACCCACGCATGTAGCGCCCAGCGCTCTGGTTGGTGCTGCCAGATCGTGCCGCGAGCTTGGGAGAGGAGATCTGCTCTGACTGGGATGGGCCACGGGGCTGTCTGTGACAGCTGAGTGAGCTCCGGAAACCAAGTCTGACCCTCCCAACGCGGGGCTATGAGGAGCACCGAGTGGCGTGTTTCCCTGATTCTCTGAAGCACCTGTGGTAGCAGAGAAACCGGAGGGAAAGCATAAAGCGGGCGGCTGGGCCAGGTCTGGGCTAGCGCGTCCACGCTCTTTGTGAAAAATATTGGGCAGTGGGTGTTCTCCTCTGAGGCGAAGAGGTCCACCTCTGCTCTGCCGAATATCCGCCACAGCTTTTGAACTGTAAGAGTGTGCAGGAACCATTCCCCGGGGGGAATGGGGTTCCTGGACAGACTGTCTGGACGTCGTTCAGATGGCCCGGCACGTGCGTCGCTCTGAGCGAGAGCAGGTGACACTGAGACCAAACTAAGATGCGTTCTGTCAGCCGGAAGAGATTCCTGGATCTGACTCCGCCCTGACGGTTTAGATAGGAGACCACGGCTATATTGTCCGAACTGATCAGCACGTGGTGACCGTGATTGCGCGGGAGAAAGCGCGTTCTCGACCGCCAACATCTCCAAACAGTTTATGTGGAGGAGGCTCTCTTGAGCTGACCAGGGGCCGAAGGCCGGTGAGCCCTCGCAGACCGCACCCCAACCCGTGTTGGATGCGTCTGTCGAGATGACTTTTCGGCGAGAAAGGGTCCCCATGGAAACGCCCCGCTGAAACCATTCTGCCACAGTCCATGGCTGCAGAGCTGTGATACAGGTCTGCGTTACCTTTATCAGCTGGCGGCCCACGGTCTAGCTCTATACCCAAGAAGGAGATAGTCTGACTGGTTTGTAGTGCGCTCTTTGTCCAGTTGACAGAGAGGCCCAAAGCTTTCAGATGGTCGAGGAGAACTGTACGATGAGACAGTAGCTCTCTCTGTGATTGTGCCAAAATCAGCCAGTCGTCCAAATAGTTCAGTATTCGCAGCCCCTGACTCCGCAGGGGGGCGAGCGCCGCATCCATGCACTTCGTGAACGTACGGGGTGCTAAGGATAGGCCAAACGGAAGGACGGTGTATAGATAAACCTGGCCTTCGAAGGCGAAACGTAAGAATGGCGTAAACGTAAGAATATATGAATCTGAAAGTAAGCATCTTTCAGATCTAGTGAAATGAACCAGTCCCCCTGGCGCACATGCGCGAGGAGTTTTATGATCGTGAGCATTTTGAACGGTCTCTTCATGAGAACTTTGTTCAGAAATCTGAGGTCTAAGATTGGTCTGAGGCCGCCGTCTTTCTTGGGAACAAGAAAATAATGGCCGTAAAACCCCGACTCGCTCATAGACAGAGGAACTCTCTCTATAGCCCTTTTGCACAATAGCTTTGCTATCTCTGAACGGAGCAGCGTCACTGCTTCTGGGTTCACAGTAGTTTCTAGCCGCGCTCGAAACCGTGGAGGGCGACGGTGAAACTGTAAGCAATAGCCTAGCCTTATTGTGTTTAGCACCCACTGGGAAATTCCCGGAATAGCTTCCCACGCTTTGAAGCGTAACGGCGGTGAATGGCTACATGGTCTGCGTCGCTGCACATAGCGGGCTGCGTGAGCGCACTCATATTGTTTATGACAGCGGGACTTACACTCAGAGAGGAGTTTATGGGCCGTGTAACAGAGTGAGCAGAGGGGGGACGCGCACACGGGCTCGTGGGCGCGCTTATGCACTCTGAAACTCGAGCCGGTTGGAACCTCTTTATGAGAGTGGACTCTGTGTGAGACACGGGGACTGAAGTGCTTTTGTGTATGAGTGAACACAGTGTTGTGGGCACATTTTCTACACAAGAGGCTTTTATGCTCTTTTTGAGATTTCTCTGGGTCGCTGTGAGAACGGCGTTTTCGCTCATGCAAGCGGGAAGGGAGACCGGCTTGGTAATGGCGGTGTACACTGCTGTAGTAGCCGCGTGAGCGGGGACTAACAGAGGGCGAAAGTTTGACGGCGGTCCGGCCGCGGCGGGAGAGCGCCGTCTTTTTCTCAGCTGTGCTAGGCAGACTTCGAGTGATCGGGTTTCAGCGCGATCCGAGGCCGAGGCCCCCGGGGAGGCGGCGGTCTGTGGCGGCTGTCAGAGCGAGAACGAGGGCGGCCGCCCTGGCGTTGCTGAGAAGTCTGACTGTGCTGAGCTGGGCGCTGGGGTGGGGCTCGTGCAGGAGGCTGGACACGTGAGCGGCCTGCAGAGGAGCTAGCACGACGAGGCAGAAAGAGATTCATGGCCTGGGAGGCTTTCTGCACTTCGGAAAATCGGTCGACGATACCCGTGACAGCAGATCCGAAGAGGCCGGATGGAGAGAGCGGGGCGTTGAGAAAGGCGGCGCGCTCAGAGTCTCCCATGTCGGCGAGTGTGAGCCACAGATGTCTCTCAGACACACAAATGGCGGCCATGCATTTCCCCAGAGCTTGAGCAGCAGATTTTGTAGCGCGAAGGGCAAGGTCCGTGGCGCTCCTCAAATCCGCGACTAGAGGGAGATTTTTTCCGCTCTTGCCCCATTCACGAAGTATGTCACCCTGTAGTATCTGAAGGACGGACATGGAGTGAAGTGCAGAGGCTGCTTGGCCGGCGGCTGAGTAAGCGCGGGCGTGAAAGTTTGAAGTCGCTCTGCAGGCTTTAGAGGGAAGCACAGGTGATGAGCGCCATCTCGCGGAGGGCGGGCATAGATGTTCGGCGACCAGGTCCTCTACAGGGGGAATGGAGAGATAGCCCTTCTCTGCGGCTCCGTCCACAACGCGAAGCGGGGTGGAAGAGTCAGAGCGAGTTCTGGCAGAGAGCGGGGCGTTCCAGGACTTCGTGAGTTCCGCGTGCAGATCAGGCAGGAAGGGCGAGGCCCGTTTAGTGGGGGCGTCGAGCGCTGGCGGAAGTAGCTGCCGTCCATACGGTTGATGGTCTGCTCGGGGGGAGGAGACCAATCGAGCCCGAGGCGTTCGACGGCCTGTGAGAGGAGGCGCACTAATTCCTCCTCGATTCCAGCGCGGGTCCCGGTGGATTCTCGGGCTGAGGAGGCGTGAGAACCGGACCATTCCTCACTGTCTGAAGCGAGAAGTGAACATGTCTCCTTGAAGTCCGCGGCGTCATCGGAGGCAACAGAGCGGCCACTCGGCGGCAACTGTATGTCCGGAAGCGGCGGAGAAGGAGAGCGGGAGGCGACAGGCTCCGGCGGGATGAACGCTTCTGGCTAGGGTTCCGGCGGCCTCTGAGAGCGGCGTTTCTTCTTCCGCGGCGAAGTCAGAGGCGGCGTGGAAGCATCTTTAGTGGCCTGAAGTCGAGCCCGCAGGGTCGACAATGGCATGTCTTCGCAGAGATCGCAGCCGCCATCGGCGAGGGCGAGCTCGGCGTGCTCCAATCCGAGGCAGAGAGCGCAGATGACGTGGCGGTCACCATCCTCGAGGGGAGCGCGGCAAGAACCGCAGGAAGAAATATGAGGCATCTTGAAAAAGACGCTCAGCTCTTTTAGATACAAAATGTACAGGAAGCTTTTTTGTAAAAAGGATACAAATCCGTCGGATGGCGCTAGCTCGCAGGATGGCTGAAGGTGGCAAAGACGGCCGGCTTCCTCAGTCTCCCAGATGCTCGCTAAAGTTGCCCTTTCGACGACGGCGGCTTCTCTCAGGATCAGCAGATGCGTGTAGCCTCGCTGAAGAGATGAAAATCAGAGTTGACAGCCTGGGACGCCAAGATATACTCTCTGACCACGCCCGTTTTGGCGGGCTCTGGCGCAATGAGAGCATGTCAGACTCTCATTGGCCGAGAGTTCATCTGCGTCTCCTTATAGGCTTAAGCAGTTCTCTGTGAGCGAACCAATGAGCTGCTAGCTAGCCCGCTCATGGTCTACTGCAGCTGAACTGCGTTGACAATGGATACAAAATTATAGGATAATTTTTGGCTTCAATTTCTCAGAAAAGATGAATCTTTCCCGTAGCGTAAGCTAGCTTACGCAATACGAGAGAACCTCTCGTAAGAGAACTCATTGATTTAAATTATTGGATAAATATAGCCTATTTTTGCTCAGTTTGGGCCTCTGAATAAAACTTATGTTTTTTTTTCCTCTTCCTCTTCGAGTATGAACTCCATATTATCCTATTTCATACTATATGAGCCATATGATATGATATGATATGATAGTATTTTTTGGACTATTATTTTATATGTCATGCTTTATAGGATTAATAATTTGCTCAAGAGGTACCGATATTATATTTTTCTATTTCTAGATGAGCAGTAAGATTCTGGAGAAAAACGCCAACCCTCAGTGGAACCAGAGCCTCACTTTGCCCATCAGGGTAAATGGCATACACTCACCTCACAGAACAACCTAAGTCCTTCAGTAGATTTATTAACAGTCTGTTTTTCACTCCAGTTTCCATCCATGTGTGAAAAGATGAGGATACGCATTTTAGATTGGTGAGTTAAATTTTTCTTTCATGTGTTTAAAACCTACTTGTAGGGTAATCGCTATAGAATCTGTTTAAAACAAAACTCAAAACATACCTTTTAGAGAAGACTTATACTATGAGACTATTTGAGCTTGTTTTTTCTCTATGTAAATGTCTTTGTATATATTTTTATTGTTTTAAACAAGCACAATGGTCAGCGTCAGTTGTTTTATTGTGCTATATAAACAAATAAACTAACCACCGTATGTTAATATGGATTGCTTTATTTATGATGTAAATGTGTTATCTTACATACCTTCCCATTCTCCTTCTCTCAGGGATCGCGCTAGCCACAATGACGTTATTGGCACAACACACTTATGCATGTCCAAAATCTCAGCCCCTGGAGGAGATATTGAGGGTAGGCAGTGTTTTGTTGTGTACAAATTGCTTCTCAAAATACAGTTTGATTGAAGGCTTTTGTTAAGTGCAGTGGCAAATCTAGAGGGTCATTGTCATGCTTTGCAATTTTTGTTCTCTCTATATCAGTGGTTGTCAACCTTTTTGACTCCAAAGACCCCTATTATCCTCAATAAGATTCAAAGCAACCCCCCCCCCCCCCCCCCCCCCCACCCCACCGGTCCCCTCCCTGGTTGACAACCACTACTCTATACTAACCGTTTAAAGTGTATTGATGTGTATTAAGTGTATTAATTCTGCACAACTAACAACATCAAATATACCTGCTGCAAAATGGTACATCTTGTCAATGGTCAATTCCTAGTGCAAGAGCTTGTTAGAATAAGTCCTTCCCAAAACTCACATTGGTTGAGCCAGAACTTGACATTTTGAGTTACTCAGACAGCAGTGCTGTTTGCCACACTCTTTGGGAAGTCAAACAGCATCAAGAAATGTATTTGTAGTGTCTGTCTACTCTATTTATCTAGTAGTTAGTAACATATCATCAAAAGAAAATATTCTTCACCTTGTGCATTTGCACAAAGTGCATTTGTCAATGTTGAGAGACATCACATTTTTTGAGTAATGTGTTGGTTCCAGTGTTGAAGTGAGGAAAAACTCTACTTGTTGTTTGCTAGATGATTTGTTGTCTTGATTTTGTATCACTTCGTATTGTCATCATGTAAGAAATGAATTGGCAGTGATTTGAAACTCGGGAATGAAATTAACACTGCATTTTGGGGAGTGTTGTGTAAAATTAGCTTGTATGTTTTGCTCTGAATTAGACAAGGATGACTAAAACTAAAAAAAATGTAGCTACTTTTTTAAACTTTGGCATCTACTGTATGCTATTGCCAAGGAGGTATGACACATCAAAATTGTAGTATTGTTGCATTTGGGGCAAAAAAACAAGTGATTGTAGGATATTTTAGTGTAACTGAAATTGGTTTCAGTATGTTAGCAGTTGGTTGTGATATTTTGTGTGTTGCATAGAGTGAGTTTGTTGTGCAAATGTAACTCTACGTCTGGTGCAGACTTGATTAATAAAGGCTCGTGCTTGAGTCCGTTTGCATGGCATCGGCTGCACTGCCTGCAATATTCACTTCATCTATCCTTATTTTGTCTCAACTTTTATTTCTCTCTGCACTCAGATGAGTTCCTTCTCAGGACCTTCCACAGCGCCAGTATGTGTGTCTCTCTGATCTCAAAAATCTGTGCTACCCTTCCTGTAGATCACACCAATGGCTATGTCAGATTTTGCCTTTTGTTGGGCTATAGTGCTTATAGTATAAGTTGCCTATAGCTTTATTCAGCTAGTCTTTAGATAAGGTGTTTTCTATGACTAAATGGCAAATGTATTTGCCATTGAATGTGTGAACACGTTTGCAATTTGCTATTTATTTTTACTGCTCCTAAAGCTAGAGATAACTGCTGTGTGTCTAATTCTTGCTCTTTTATATCAATAAGTTGATGACAATATAGGCTTTCTTCCGACCTTTGGCCCGTGCTTTGTCAACATGTATGGGAGCCCTAGAGAGTTCACAGCCTTCTCGGACCCACATGAGGCACTAAACCTGGGAAAGGTGAGATTTACTATATATGTATATGTATATGTATGTGTATATTATATATATATATATATATAAAATGATACTTTTATAGAGTTTCTTAAAGCTTGTTTGTAAAATATTGTCTTTATGTTTTTAAATATCAAAATTGTTTCACTATATTAATTTTACTTGGCATTTTTACACTGGCAGTTTAGTTTTGATCGGGGCATGGTTCTAATGAAAAATTTATAATGAAAAAACTGTCATGCGGACTCGGGTGCGCACCGTTTTACCGATCCCGAGACTACCTGAAGGAGGTGCTCTGAGTAAATGTGAAAGAAACAAGGACTCGGGTACACACTTATTCAGGAAGTAAAGTAAACTGTGCATGCGTTTTAGCCGATTACGATGTATTTAGTTAAATAAAACGCATGTAGGGGATGTTAGTGTTGATGATTTACCTTGGATATGAGCGCGAGTGAGCCTGCAGTGTATTGGTGCATAGCGAGTGCAGTCAGGGAGGCAAATGAACGGCAATCCACTGTCTCCTCAAAAGAATCTGTTTGCAAGCAGCAGAAAGCCACATTATGTGACGCACATAGAGGAAACACAAGTTTGTTCTCAGCTGTGTATAATAGCACCAAATTAATAAAAAAAACCACAATATATTGACCTGTGTTCTGTTTTATATCATGCGCCGTGCACGTTTGTGATTACGTTAGATGCACGCGAATGCATCAAGGTGCGACAAATAAACTCACAGCGAAGTTCTTTTTCGTTTTTTACTTAGAACTAAAAATAGAAATACCTTTTGTAGCGATATACTGTTAAAGAACATCCAGACATCGTCCACGCCGCTGAGAGCGACGTTTAGATTAATGTGTAAATATGTGCACGCTTTCCCCTCAATAAAAAATAAACGCACAACAAAAATGACAGCGGTGAGAAAACAGCAGTTAAGAAAGCATCCGATCATAGCGATGTGGATATGTTTGCACAAGCTCTGCAATTCACAGGCATCATGTCGGCAGATGAGGTAATTAAAATTACAGTTATGATAGTTTGATTATAAAGTACATTTGAGACAATAGACTATATAGATCTGACCATGTGAGACTATAGTTTGAATTAATCACTTTTCTTTGCATGACACATTGACATTACAGTACAGAATGGCTCATTCTGCATTATCCTAAACATTGTATAAGCATGCATTTCACGTGCCATTGAACAGAAGAGAGGTTTTTGGGACCTTGCATGGACATCAGATAGTTTTGATTTTCTCTGCAAAACGTCCCGAGTCTTTCTAAAAAACAGTCTACAGTCTTTCATAGAAAACCTAGGAAGTCGGGGAAGGTCTTGTTTTTTAAGTTTTGTTACAAGCTATTCACACATTGGTAATAAAAAAAAAGTGATTAATACATGTGAATTCTTCCATATACCCCCTTTAATATTACTTACTGTATGTAATAATACTTTAAGTTCCTATGTGTGTGTTTTTTTTGACGTAGGGAGAGGGTGTGGCTTATCGAGGACGTGTGCTGTTAGAACTCATTACGAAGCTGTCTGATCAGGTGGAGCAAAAGATTGAAGACATACACCCTGATGACCTGCTGGTGGTAGAGGTGAGATCACAGTTATTCCTCCTGGGTTTAGCATCAGACATGAGATCATTTGACACAGGAATGCATCATTTAATATCAGTGAAAGACCACAGTTGTGTTGTGTCGCACAGAAATTTATGCGAAAGAGGAAGTTCTCCCTCTTTGCTGCATTCTACTCAGCCACTCTTCTTCAGGATGTGGATGATGCGATTCAGTTTGAAGTCAGTATTGGTAACTACGGCAACAAGTTCGACAACACCTGTCTGCCTCTGCCCTCCACCACTCAGTTCAGCAGGGCTGTGTTTGATGGTGAGAAACCACCTAATGATTTAGACTTGAAATGTTTAGATCGACCATACATTTTGGAAGGCCCCACATAAAATGTCCAGACTGCTATTTCACTTTGAAGTGGGTTCTTGTGGCATTTGTTCTTCCTTTAACAGAAACACCAGAACATTTTTTCTGTGTTAAACATGTGTATATATATATATATATATATATATATATATATATATATATATATATACACACATGTATGTATGTATGTACAGTACATTTGCATTACTAGTTATTAATAGTTTTATTTAGCAAGGGTACATTATCAATTTAAAGGGATACTTCACCTTTGGAATGATGAATGTGTATTTAAAATGGGTCATTTATGTAGAAGAAATGTGAAATTATTTTTGAATTTGGAGCTTTCTAGACTGAGAAAAGCCAGAAAATGTATTTTTGGCTTATGTGGATGAAAGACAACAACTCCCAGAATGCACTTGCTTCGCTGCCCTAGGAGGCCACGCCTACCGGTAACAGAGCGCAGTAGTTAAACAACAAGTCTAGGCTACTAGTGAGTCTCCGTGATGAGTCTGCCCAAAAATGTGTTTCGAGATCGCCCAAAATGTCCGGGATTCGGCTTTTGCGTTCTACAGTCGCCATTCATTATGCTTACTGTGGCGAGCAGGACGAGGCTAGGGCCATGGGAGAACGGCGCGAGGTCGGTGGCGTGATTACCGATGAGCGACACCTGTGAGACGCACCGGTCTCGTATCTCTCACGGAGGAGTGGGAATTTCCGAAGCAATGTTAAAACGCACATCAACCGATCACTTGTTTAGCGTTCATGTAAACGCTACATTCAGATTCACCAATCGGATACATAATTTGCGTCATCGGAGGATTTTTTCCAGACAAAAAATACATAAATCTCTCGTCTCAGGGGGATATGAAGGTGGAAAGCACGGTAATTTGAAAATACTACAGGTTTTCTACTAATACAAAGCTTAATGCTAAATCCTGAAGTATCCCTTTAATGCACTCTTGCTGAATAAAACTAAATTTCTTTCGAAGAAAAAGTGACAGTAAAGACATTTACTACATTTGTAACATTACAAAAGATTTTTTGAACTTTCTAATCAAAAAATTATTACAGTGTGCACAAAAATATTAAGCAGCACAACTGATAATAATTTTGATAATAATAAGACATGATTCTTGAGCACCAAATCAGTATTTTAGAATGATTTCTGAAGGATCGTGTGACACTGAAGACTGGAGTAATGATGCTGAAAACTCAGTTTTGCCATCACAGGAATAAAATAAATTATAAAATATATTAAATTGGAAAACAGTTATTTTTAGTTACTGTATTTTTACAAATAAAAGCATGATTAGCAAAAGAGACTTCTTTGTAAAACATTAAAACATTTTACTGAGTCTAAACCTTTGGACGATATTTGCATAGATATTTGCATATCTATACTAGTAAAAGGAAAAATGCAGAGCCCTATGTGATTTTGTGAAAAAAAAAAGTATTTTAAAAAACAAAGTAGTAGGATTGAAGCTTTATGTTACATGAACTGCCCAATAACAATTCATTTTATATTCGTATTTGGAAGGATCTTATTACCTATAAGCCAAAGAGTGATACACAAGTATCTAACATTGCTTCCACTGTTTTACATTATTTAGGCTGCCATTACTACTACCTGGCATGGGGAAATGTGAAACCTGTGGTGGTTTTGTCTTCAGAGTGGGAAGATATCGGCCCTCGCATAGAGGCCCTGAACATGCTGCTCAGCATAGTTGACCGACTGGTGAGGAGCGTTTCTTCGGTCAACACATCAAAATAGATCAAACCACAATCAGTTATAATTGTATTTCCTAATACGTTTATCATAATAGGAATCAAACCTAGAGCAGGTACAGCTGGAGCTCAAAGCAAGAAGTGACGAACAGGAAGTGGAAGAGAGGGTTGTCCAACTGCTTGATGATGTCATAGCCGACTGCAGGTGCAGATGTGCTCAAGTGTTTTGTAAAGCTGTGCCGCACTCACTATGACCAACTAAAGTGTTCTTGTGTGTGTATGTGCTGTAGTGAGGAGCTCCCTGAGGTGGATAAATGGCCCTGTGTGACTCCGCTGGATAAAGCTCTGAGGAATCTGCGCAAGATTAACATGCAGCAGATCGTGCAGACAGCACTGGCGCTCAAACACGGAGCAGAGACCGAGCTGAGTGCGGTGCTGGAGCAGGCTGAGGACTGGACCATGAGACTACGTCACCTCGCTGAGGAGGTGAAAGAGCGGTAGCTTGCAAATAAATGATGTATGTTGGTGGTTTTATGCTACCTGCACCTGATTCAAATAGTGACATCAGCCTAATATTCCTGCTGCAGTCTGTGACATTAACGTTAATCAAAGGACAAAAGAAAAAGAGATTCATTCACTGTTCTTGACGAATTCATAGATTTAATAGGGATTAATCAATATTTAATTTGTTTATATAGTGAAGACTGTGCAGTGTTATGTTACATTTGATTGTATTATTTCATTTCTGTAGTATTTGTAACCTGAATACTACTGTTACACCTACCTAAAAATCGTAAAAAAAAAAATTTCATTTGCTTAATCTGTGCTGTTGTATTTATTTGTGTTGTCGTTTTTAATTTGTTTATTTGTTCTTATTTTATTACTAACTGTTTACTTGTCTTTAAACATGTTTGAACTTTATATTAGTTAGGCTAAAACCCAAAGTATATTTCGGATGTCGGTTTAAAAGATTGTAATCGAGAATTCATTGTCATCACAAAATGACCCCCAACCCCTTAATCTGTTCTTTCAGAGCAGTTTCACTGTCAACCAACAACAGTGAGTTCAAACTGTCATTAATAGCATGAAAAATAACATTAAAACAATAGGAAAAATACAATAGAAAAAAAATATACAAATGAAATGAACAATTTAGCCTATAGCCTACAGAAATTGAGTAAAGTTATAAAATTTCTCTAAAAACTCTAAATAGTCATCTCCATATGAATTAAATATACATTGATTCGTATTAAAGTTTCTAAAGTTGTTCAGTGAAGAGCAGTGAATGATTCTTTAATTTTCTTTTGTTGTTTGATTAACATTAAATGACACAGACAGCAGCAGGTTTATTAGGCTGCTGTCACTTTAAGACCAAATACACAGATATAATATACTGACAAGCATTCAGTTACTTTCCCAACTGTTTATGTTCACTTAAGACATAACTGACCTTGTTTAAGTAAAAAGTCTCCAAGACAGGCATTTTGACATTTTATATGTATATTTGTCTTTTTAATCACACCCCCTGATACGCAAAGTAGCCTATACTTGTCCGTGTTTTGCTCCATCTCGGAGCGCACGCACAGAAAGCCGCCTGGGGAACAGCGTCTCTTTCGCTTCTCAATACGCTTTTAATTGCTTTTTCCTTTAGTATCGAGCACATCCGGCAGGAGACTGTATATTACGACAGTCATGTTACATGATTTGACTGATTTGGATGCTACATGGGAAGGGTGAAAGCGCACCACTTTAAAGCAAAGGAACGGGATGCGGCATCATGTTTTTATAATCGCTGGAAGCCAAAATCAAAATCGAAACTAACATGCTAGTCATGAAAATCATCTTTGAGAGCAAGGGGGCCCCCTGGTGGTTCGGGGGCCCTACACAACTTGCGCACTTTGTGTATAGGAAGAAACGGCACTGGGTTGGTGTTTTAACAGTTTAATTTATTAAAATACATGGTTACATGACTCTAAAATAAGGAAAACTATAACTTTTATTGTGGTGGGGTGTTGAGCCCTGCTATATTAAAAGCACAGCTAAACGTGGCATTTATTTTAATGGGTTTATGTGAAGATGGTTTTAGGATAAATAAAAAAAGAAAAATGATTTAAAGCCTATTAAATGTCGACTTTTAATTATATTGTAATTTTGAATGGCTATAATTACTCATTTCACCCCCAGAAATTAAGAAAAAAACCTTAATTACTAAAAATGTGCAATTAATTAGATATATTTTTTTAATCTATTGACGGCAATACTTTCTTTCTTTCAGCCTCAGGACAGTTTTCCAGATATAATAATCTGGATGCTTCAGGGAGACAGACGAGTGGCCTACCACAGAATCCCCACCCATCAAGTTCTCTTTTCCCAGGGTTACTGTGGCAAGCATTGTGGACAACTTCAGACGGTTTTCATGAAGGTAAACACTATTTGGAGGCAAAGCACATACTAATGCTACAGTGTAAATGATGAATGGAACCGTAGGGGTAGTGATAAATCTCTGATTCTCTGTGTGTAATGTTGTGCTCAGTGTCCGCAGGAAGACGTGGGATGTAGTAAGATCCCAGCTCAGCTCAGGGTCAAGCTGTGGTTTGGACTCGCTGCTGATGTCAAGTCCTTTAACCAGTTTGCAGAGGGCAAACTATCTGTGTTTGCAGAAACGGTGAGTGGACAGTTTCTCAACATGTATTTGTTTGGTGTTTCTTCTTCTGTGGGGCGGCAGTGGCTCAGTGGTTCATGTAGGTTGTCTACAAACCGGAAGGTTGGTGGTTCAATCCCCGGTTCCACCTGACCAAGTGTCGAGGTGTCCATGAGCAAGACACCTAACCCCAGCTGCTCCCGACGAACTGGATGGCGCCTTGTATGGCTGACACCGCCGTCGGTGTATGAATGGAGAAAGGCCATTCAAGAAAGGACATTCAACTGAGACTGCATTGCTGTCAGTCACGGAAGCCCTGCGGATCGCAAAAGCTGCTTCCAAATCATCAGTTCTCATTCTACTGGACCTGTCTGCTGCTTTCGACACAGTGTCACAGTGCTTCCTCTTGTCCGCCCTCTCATCACTGGGCATCACCTCCCTCAACTGGTTTGAGTCCTATCTCACAGGTAGGTCCTTCAAGGTCGCATGGAGAGGTGAGGTATCCAAAGCACATCAGCTGACCACAGGGGTTCCCCAGGGTTCAGTTCTTGGACCGCTCCTCTTCTCCATTTACACCACATCACTGGGACCCATCATACAGGCACATGGTTTCTCTTACCATTGCTATGCTGATGACACCCAACTCTACCTCTCATTTCAACCAGATGATCCCACAGTAGCTGTACGGATCTCAAGCTGTCTGGGGGACATCTCGGCATGGATGAAGGAACATCACCTGCAGCTCAACCTGGCAAAGACTGAGCTTCTCGTCCTCCCTGCCAATCAGTCTCTACAGCACGACCTCACTATCCAGCTAGATTCATCCTCAATCACCCCATCAAGGTCGGTCAGAAATCTTGGAGTAATCTTTGATGATCAGCTGACCTTCACTGACCACATTACAAAGACAACTCGATCATGCAGGTTTGCTATGCACAACATCAGGAAGATCAGGCCTTTCCTAACTGATCATGCAACACAACTTCTCGTCCAGGCCCTGGTCATTTCTAGGCTTGATTACTGCAATGCTCTTCTGGCTGGACTTCCATCATGTGCAACTAAACCTCTACAAATGATCCAGAATGCTGCAGCTTGTCTCGTCTTCAACGAGCCCAAAAGGGCCCACGTCACTCCTCTGTTCATCTCTCTGCACTGGCTACCACTCGCTGCTCGCATCAAGTTCAAGGCTTTGACGCTTGCTTACAGATTGACCACAGGTTCAGCTCCCTCCTACTTCCACTCACTACTACAAGTGTACATCCCTACCAGAAGCCTACGATCGGTCAATGAGCGACGGCTCGTGGTACCATCACAGCGGGGCACAAAATCACTCTCCGGAACATTCTCATTCACGGTTCCATGCTGGTGGAATGATCTCCCCACCGTCATTCGGAATGCAGAATCCCTGACAGCATTCAAAAGGCAACTGAAAACTCATCTCTTCCGGGAGCACTTAACATAAAAAAAAAAAAAAAAAAAAAATCCTTTCCTTTAAATCCTCGTTGGCCTGGCTTATGCTACTCCGAGCAATGTCTGAACTTTGTATTTTGAGCACTTCTTGCGTTGTTTTTGCCTCTTCACCATGACTCGCTTGGTTTAGTCCTCAATTGTAAGTCGCTTTGGATAAAAGCGTCTGCTAAATGACTAAATGTAAATGTAAAATGTAAATGAATGGGTGAATGTGAGGCAAAATGTAAAGCGCTTTGGTGGCCATTGGGTCTGTGAAAGCGCTATATAAATGCAGTCCATTTACCATTTCACCCATGGGCCTTTGGCCTGTGGACTTTTAGTTAACACTTTTCACTCTATCACTAATTTATTAATTTCTCTATTAACAATCTCCAGCAGTGTTTATACAACTTAATGATTTGGAAATCAATTTCACACAATCAACATTAAAATAGTTTTTTTCGCTCTTTGTTTAGATTATCATAGTTTTAAACATGTCACAATTCATATTTTGTAAAATATTTTAAAACGTTTGTCCAAGTGAGAAAAAAGTTGAAATCTACTGAATCTCCTGTGACATAAAAAAGAAAAAAAAAGAAGAAAAAAACCCCCACTGGACAGTAACACTATATTTCATAAGTCAGTAAGATTTTTTTTATATTAAATTAGTACTTATATTCCTCAAAGATTAATTAAATTAATAAAAAAATGTAAATAAAAAATATAGGCCTACTGTTCATTTGAACTTTCTATTAATCAAATTATCCTGAAAAAATGCATCATGGTTTCCACAAAAAAATTATTACACAGCGCAACTGTTCTCAAATTTGATAACAAATGAGAAATGTTTCTTGAGCAGCAAATCAGCATATTAAAATGATTTCTGAATGATCATGTGACACTGAAGACCGAAGTAATGATGCTGAAAACTCAGCTTTGCCATCATAGGAATAAATTACATTTTAAAATATATTAAAATAAAGTTATTTTAAATGTTAATAATATTTCACAATATTTATCCTTGATAAGCATAAGAGACTACTTTTAAAAACAAAATTACATATTCAAATAGAAAAGTTCTTTTAAATTTTAATAATATTGCACAATATTTTGCCTTTAAGCATAAGAGACTTCTTTTAAAAACAAAAAATCTTACCAACTCCAAACTTTTGAATGGTAGTAAAATAAACAAAAAATCACAGAAAGCTCATCCTTTGTTTTTATACAGTACATTGGTTACATTTGTTTTAGCTTATTTGGTTGAATTTCTTGAATAGCTTCTTTTTGAGTTGATTGTGTCTTGTAGCATTGTGTGTTTGAGCTTCTGAACTACTAATGGAGTTATTTTGATCCACAGTATGAGAACCAGACTAAATTGGCCCTGGTGGGGAACTGGGGTACAACGGGTCTGACATACCCCAAGTTCAGCGATGTGACTGGCAGAATCAAACTGCCAAAGGAGAGCTTCAAACCCTCTCCAGGATGGAGCTGGGCGGGAGACTGGTATGTCAGCCCAGAGAAAACGTGAGTACCATCTTATCATAAATTTACTCAGACATTTTTTTTTTTAGTATTAGTGATATTAACATCATTGAACACCCTGTGAAATGGCATAACATGGATGTGTCTTGATGCCCAGAATGCTGTACGACGCTGATGCAGGTCATATAAGCTTTTTGGAGGAGGTGTTTGAAAATCAGATGCGTTTGCCAGGAGGACAGTGGATCGGCATGCCAGAGGGGTACACCGATGTGGTCAGTGTGTAGTTGTATTGTGACAAAACTGATGAAACTTAAGTTCTTTTTAAGTACAGTGAAGTTATTCGTTTAATACATGAGGCACAAATGAATATTTATTAAAAAAAACAACAACAACTTATGTTCTACATTAAAATCAATTTGCCAGGAACTGACTTTTTGTTCTTTATGTGTCCACTGGGGGGCAGAATGGAGAAAAGGCTGTGCCTAAAGATGAGATCGAGTGTCCCCCGGGCTGGGTGTGGGGGGATATTGAGTGGAGCGAGGATCTGAAGCGTGCAGTGGATGATCATGGTATGGAAACTTTGAGAAGTCTTATACCACTGACTTCTGCTCTTCATTATTTTGTATATAGAGATGATTTTCAAAAGCAATGTATCTCTACAATAAATTTGCTTTTACCTGTAGGGTGGGAATATGGAATAACCCTCCCCCCGGACCGTCGGCCAAAGTCCTGGGTACCATCCGAGAAGATGTACCACACCAACCGCCGGAGACGTTGGATCCGACTCCGCCGTAGAGATATGCAGAAAATGGAGGCGCTTAGAAAAGTACATCATCAGTCATTAGCGAAGTGTTCCCGCTCGGTTTGTTTTCAGTCAAAGATATAACGAAGTTTCACATTGAGAGCAGCTTGTAAACAAAAGTGGAATCTTGGCTCCAAGCTTCATTTTGTTCCCTTTGAATTGTGGGGGGATTCTGGTAAAGCTCAGGGTGGCGTGACATAAAGAGCTCTGTGTAGTCTCAGGAGGGCTTCCCCTGTCCCTGAACGCATCTGGTGAGAGGCAGATGGAGCTCGAGAGGACACCTAATTAATCATGCCATCTGAGAATAATCTGAAATCAATCCCACACCTCGAATCCACTTGGCAGAAAAACCCAGGTCCAAGTCCCGCCGCAAATATGTTTAATGTTCATCATCTGTGTGAGGGTGTGTGTTAGGGGCATGTGTGTGCGACAAGAGAGAGCGATAAAGCGGTTTTGTTTCAATCTGTGAAAGTCCTTATCCACACAGGCAAACAAGTTTGGGTAAAACACACTTTGTTAATAAAGATCTAAAATAAATTCTGGAGATCACTGTTTCTGATAACAATAATGATGTTGTTAGACTAAAAAGCAAACATGTTGACGTTCTTCAGAGTTACAGAGAATGGCAATGGGCCTCATTCATGAAACACGAACAGAATTAATTTGTGTATAAATCATTTGCAAATCTATTATGTAAATTGTCACATTCAAATCAATTGAACAGTTTACATAAGAATGGATTTATGAACGATTTACACACAAATCTTTTCTGCTCGTGTTTCCTGAATGAGGCTCATTGTTTTTCCGTTTGGTTCTGCGCAAGAAACAAATAGGTCTACTAAAACTGTGTAAAGAACTTCAAGGAAAATCTGTTTGAGAGAGAGGTTTGGGTTCAAAAGGTGTTTTTTACTTTAAAAATGTTTTATATATATATATATATATATATATATATATATATATATTAACTAAATGACAGATACAAATATATTAATACACTAATGTTTAAAAGTTAGGGGTCAGTAAGATTTTTTTTAAATGTTCTGATGTCTCTGATCTTATGCTTAAGGCTACATTTATTTTCTTTACAAAAATACAGTAAAACAGTTAGTGTGATTGTAATAATATTTCAAAATATTACAGAAATCTTCAGAAATGATTTGAATATGCTGATTTGGAGCTCAAGCATTTCCGATTGTTGTACTGATTGTTAACTGTGATGATACTTTGATTATTCTTTGATTAGAAAGTTTAAAAGGACAGGATTTATTTAAAATGGAAATCTTTTGTAACATTACAGATGTCTTTACTGTCACTTTTGATCAATATAATATGTACTTGAAGTATTAATTTCTTTAAAAAAAAAATCCCACTTACCCCAAACTTCTGAATGGTAGTGTATTATTTCTGCAATTACATTTTTATGAAACCAAATGCCATCTGCAAACAAATGAATTCTTCCAGAACTTCTGAAACAAATTTGCAATTTTATACTTAATAAAATGTTACATTCTAGTTTTGCTTGAAATGTGTGCTAATAATAGATAGATTGTTAGTATTATATATTATTATATATTTATATAATATGTATATATTTTTGAAGTGTCCAAAAACTTTTTTGGTTACTACGAGTAAAATCAGTTGTCCTCATGGTGGCACTCTTTAAGCACAGAATTAGAAACATTTCTCTTGTGGTACCTCCCGTCTTTCTGCTGTATTAGATAACTTTAATTCCTCACTAATCTGAAAAAGCTCATGTCTGCTATTTGTTTAATGTTTTAATGTTTATTGCACTGTGCACCACTGGATAGGATCATACAGAACATGCAAATGAGAAAAATGCTTTAATTCAATCAAATTAAATTATGTAAATTAGTCTTTTTCTGTGTGCTCACTCTTCTACAGCAGCGTCCGGACGATTCGGAGCGTGAGGGCTGGGAGTATGCTTCTTTATTTGGCTGGAAGTTTCACCTCAAGCAGAGGAAGACGGACGCCTTCCGGCGCCGGCGCTGGAGATGTCGTATGGAACCATTAGAAAAGACAGGGCCGGCGGCCATCTTTGCCTTGGAGTGTTCGCTGGTAATGAGTGTTGACTATTTGAGTGATGTGGAGCTGGAATTGGGGGTGAGATTTAGAAAGAGAGACAGTAATGAAAGGAAAGGAAAATGGTCGGACTGAATCAAACGAAGGCGAGATGCAATTTAGACAAGGCAAAGGCGAGAATGGGTGTGGAGGGCTTTGAGTTTGGACAAACCGGAGGTGCTGAGAGAGACTGGGCAAGCAAAGTGGAATCAGTCTGGTAAAATAAGGGCATCGTGGGATATCATTTACAGGGAGACAGAGATGGAGCAGTGAGTGTGAAGGACGGTGTATGCATAAAGCCTAGTTAGTGTGCTTATTCTTTTACTCATAGTCTGGTCCACTGGGTCCATTGTTACGGGTCTATTCCAGGCAGCTTTGGCACAAGATGTCATGTGGGCTTGGCTGAGTTGAGAATTGAGAGTTGATGAGGGTCTGGAGCGGATCCATTGTGCAAGTAGTGCCTTACAGAGGTGAACTAGTTGATTCCCTTGCTCTGCCTTCTGGGGCACCTGAAAATTCAGATCCATAGACATCAGTTAATCACATCAGATGCTTAATTTAGTCATTTTCAATTATTTCCATATGATATAGAGTGTTTAACCTTGTTTTTAAATCCTGCTCTTCCTGTATCTCCACTGCTAGAGCATATGCTGTTAATTTACATGGACTGTCCGAATGAACCGATTCATTGGAATAACTTGCCAAAGTTTCATATGAGAGAAAGTCTTTTGGAATGAATCTGACTTTTTACCTCTACATATGAGAGATATTACTATTTACAGTGAACCAATTAACTAAGATGAATCTTACCACAATATAAATGAGATAGAGAGCAGTTTAAGACTAACCAATTCATTACAATTAATCCACTGCTAAATATGAGAAAGAGTCAATTAAGATGAATTGATTCCTTAGAATGAATCAGACTTTTCACTGCTACATATGAGAGAGAGCTGTTTAGGATGAATTGATTCACTAGAATGAATCAAACTTTCCTCTACTACATATGAGACAGAGAGAGAGTTGTTTAGGATGAACCAATTCACTAGAATTACTGTGACTTTCCAGCACTACAGATAAGAGAGAGATTTGTTTAGGATGAACTGATTCACTTCAATGAATCAGACTTTTCTCTGCTACATATGAGAGATAGAGAGTTATTTAAGATTAACCTATTGTCCAATTCACTAGAATGAATTACCCTTTTTGCCACCTCTATGTTGAAGAGATATAGGGTGATTTGATTAACTACAACGAATCAAACTTTTCACCGCCGCATATGAGAGACCGAAAATCAGGTTTGATTATCAGCTTGCTTGGCACTTAAAGCTGCATGTGCGAACAATGTGACATTAAAATAGCGTTTCAGTGTTTGGGTTTGCGCTACACCGCTACTCGTTGGAATTGGATTCCAAATTCTGTTCTTCTTTTAGAGGGCACTTTGGTGGGTGTGTTTCTTTTCTTTTTTTCTCCAAAACCATACAAGTGTATTGGGTTATGTAAATATTGTGAGCCACAAATGACATAGCATTTTCATTTTGGTTAAGAGACATCATCAGGCATTTTATTCAGAGAAGATCAGGATTTTTGTATGTGTCAAAATGATATTCGAGTGTCTTTGGGTGGTGATGTAATCTTTTCATGCCAGTGGTTTGTGGTGCATATACAGTTGCCCTTTCCACAACTGACAGCAGTTATCATTAACACATACTCTGTTTACCCTTTTGGTCGGAATATTATGATATTTGATCCAACATGAATGCCTTGTCTTGTCTGAATGCCAAAATGTTTGAGTCTACTGTTTAGGTTGAAGGAACATAATCTGTCTCACAGTGTGTGTGTTTGTGTGTGTTTTTTCAACAGAGCAGTGTTACTGATGAAAAGAATGACGATAATTCAGTTACAACAACCTTTGGTGTCAACCGCCCAACCATCTCCTGCTTCTTTGATAGTAAGTTGAACATGCCAGTTTTCTCACTACATTTAAAATAATGACAGATGACTGAAACTACACTGCCATGCTGCTTCTTGATTCTTCAGATGGGACCCTGTATCATTTGCGATGTTACTTGTATCAGGCCAGAGACCTGCTGGCAATGGATAAAGACAGTTTCTCTGGTGAGCATATCAACAATTACAAACATATCAAGGTTTGTGTAAATCAGGGTTGTGCACAATTCAAAATTGAATTTTTAATTTGATTTAAAATAACTTTTTTTCTTTTTTAACATATTTTAAAATGTTATTTATCGCTGTGATGGCAAAGCTGAATTTTCAGCATCATTACTCCAGTCTTCAGTGTCACATGATCCTTCAAAAATCATTATAATATGCTGATAATACTTTTGTCATGATTCTTTGATGAATAGAAAGTTCAAAAGATTCAAAAGGCAGCATTTGTTTGAAATAGAAGTATTATAATTAGGGCTGTCAGTTAAACGCGTTATTAACGGCGTTAACGCAAACCCATTTTAACGGCGTAAATTTTTTTATCGCGCGATTAACGGTCTTTTTGGCCTAGCAAACTTTGTAGTTTTTTTTCACATGCTGTTACAACAGGACGCGGCATGCGCGGCGCTGCGCTATGAATCCCATTCATTTCAATTTGATCCGCGCGAGGATGTTTTGTTGCTTTATCGACCAAAGCGCAAGCGGATCTAGCTAGACCGGAAACAAAACAGGCACGCCGCACACACTTGTTTGGGCTTGCGAGCCGGCCAAATAGTTGGTTAACGTTACGCTTTGAGTGGATGACGAGCGCGAGACGCCGAAATGGATGCCAATCAGATTCTGAATGGAAAGTTTACTTTTAAAAAGTTGCCAAATGGTTCCATTGACAAGACCAAAGTGATCTGTGTGTTTTGTCGAGCTATCATAATCGCAGCACGTCCAGTCTGAAATACCGCTTGATGATGGACAAGCACACACACACACACACACACACACAGTTGATGCGAATTCTCCGCCCCCTCGTCAATATCAGGACCTCGTCAGTATTTCTTTCACCCTTTTATTAATGGACAGTGCATCGAGAGATTATTTGCTCCAAGTGAGAATGTTAGTGTGAAATTGAACACAGTATGTCAATGTTGTTTTCAATAAAAAACATTTAGACAAAGCAAGCCGATCCACTTTTCCATGTTGATAAGAGCATTAAAATGAGAAAAAATAATGGGACAAAAAAAAAATCAAGAGACATTTTGAATAGATTAAAATAATTGCGATTAATCGCGATTAATCATTCATTTTGTAAAGCAGCTTTGTCACAATCTACATGTATTGCACTGTGACCTTTCAGATCCCGAACTTGTGGTTATTTGTATGGATTCTGAGTAATATATTCTTCTGAATCCACTAATAGCATGACATTCAGACACACAGCAGGCATCGGGCAAAATCAGCCTTTTAAGACATTTACTACAATGCCACATGGCATGAAGAGCGCTTTGCCAGCTCCAATGACATTTTGTTCAAGTTAACATACAATAAGATACATATTTCCAGGTCATGTGGTGACACAAATTGAGGTCAATGGGTAGTCCTAATGTGAAGCATATTGAGAGCAATTGCTTTACATGGCAGAATTATGATTTTATGATTTTCTGTTAAAAAAGGGTCAGTATTGCCTAGAATAATAGGAGCACTTTATAAATAACAAATTCATAAAAGTGAAGTCTTTTGAGAGTAAATGGTAGAGGAACCGTAACTGAGCTTACGTCAGAGGGGGTGAAATATTGTGCCTGGCACAGGCTGGGCCGAGGAAGTTTGGGTCAAGTATAGCCAAGAGAGAAGCGAAATGAAGTAGATTTACAATGGTGTCCATGAGAGAAGACGTTGGCAGCGAAGATGTAAAAAATGTAATTTGTATAGAAAAGAGGTGGTACTACATAAAGTAAAACAAATCAAGTCGGAGCCATGGTCTAGTGCTTAGTGCATGAGCTCTGATGCCACTGCTCTTATGGATGAAGCAAGTTTGAATCTGGCTTGAAACATATCCCATTACCCCCTTCTTTCTCTCCCCATCACATCCTGTCTTCTCTGAACTTTAAAAAGCGAAAAGCCCTGAAAACAATGAGACATTATATGCTGAATTTGTTGCTCTGCTCTGCCGTTTTTCTGTTTGATTTACTGGCGCTTGTTTCTTATTTGCCAAGCTATTTTTTTCATAAGAAATAATCTTCCATGACTTGTGTCCTTGGAAAGTATCAAAACAAGTGGACATAAAGCATGTGCAATGCATGCAATTTTTTATTCAAGATGCACATGTGACGTTTTTCCGGGTCAAAGGGACATAACTTCTGCTGGTCTAACCAGATTCCCAAAATTATGTAAACTGTCTAAACGCACACGTCAGGTGAAACATTCTCTGGTTTTGCAGCTGTACAAGTGCTTCTGTCTCCTTTATAATCATATCTTTATGCTGTATTTATTAGCTATTGGTTATAGATTTTTTTTGTAGTGGTTTTCTCTAACTCTTTAGAAGTTACTCAAAAAATCCACAAAAGGTTTTTTTTTTTCAGTAATGTTTTATTGTTATAGTTTTGTAGTGAATATTGTGGAATTGTTGGCAGATCCAAAGAGTTTGTCATTCCGAAAGCTCTACACCACCCTGCCACCTGTGTGTTTGTTTGTTGGTTATTCTTTTAATAAGTGTAATTTGAAAGAGTTATGGCAAAAAAAAAAGATTTATGTAAATGTATTTTAGCCACCAATATGTGTAGTGTTCTCTGCTCTGTTTAAGCCATTCCACAGAATTCCCCTCATAAATGTGCAGATTCTGTGTGGGCCTTGTTATTACCTTATATTAATATTACCTATTAATAAACACGAAGTGAGTTTTCATTCAAAATGTGACACTGATTGTTGATGTTGCCAAAAAAAAAAAAAACAGTCCCTGAAAAAGTCAAAAATAAAAGAGCTTTCTTGGCAACACGGGAGCAGTATTTCACCCCCTTTAAACCATAGCGAGTGTTGCCATGGTCTAAAGCTCTCAGTTGTGGTAGTGAAATTTTTAACCCAGAGTGCTCCACATCATTAAAATGCAGGCAAAATACATCTGCTGGTTATCACCCATTAGAGATGTCTGGTATAAATATCCTATGCATGGAAAAACCATAGTCTAAAAATGGGAACAAAAGCGGACAAGGATGAAAAGAAAAAAGAAAAGAGACTTTAAGGTGGAGAAAGATCTGAAGTATATTGTTTTTTTTGTTTTTGTGAAATCCTGGAAATGTAGCTACCCAGGCTATGCCTTTAAGGTTCATTCTGAACCCGCAAGCACAGATGAAAAAACATTGAGGATCCTTTTAAAAATACAGGCCTGGTATAAATCAGGCCAGTCTGGCGCTCTGATTACAAATCTACAAATAGTTTTGGGTCAGTCTCCTGATGCACAAAACCCAGCCTAGATCTTTTACAGGGATCTGAGGTATGAGGAAAATGAATAAATCAAGCTCGAGGCAGAAATCACTTGTCCTTGGTGCGCTTGAGAAGGAGTTTGGTAAAGGGAAATGATCGATGGACCACAATATTTATAAAGGAGGGGAAAATGTAGAGCTGCATCAGTGATTTGGCTACTGGAGGGGGATTAGACGAAATCAGAGGTTTTGCCAGATGCTATATGATTGTACGTCCCTCTGTTCTAAAGCTGTCTGTCTGTCTATCTATCGATCTATCTGTCTATGTCTGTCTGTCTGTCTGATTTTTATTAAGTTTTGTTTACTGTACATTTTCTGACGTTTTTTTATTTATAACAGTTTTTATACATACACAAAACAGATAAAGGCAAACTAAACTAACAAACTAAAGGCTCACATAATATATACAAAGAGTATTATAAACACTGTATAGTATTGATACATGGGAAATAATGCATTGCCAAAATCCTTTCCCTATATTCTTTGAGCATGTCATTGTTCCCAAGGGTCATGCATCATGTTTGAGTCCTACACGTGGGCAGCCGTCGACATGTCCAGTCCCACAGTGCCCTTGGGGGAGACAGTTTATTTACATTTCACTGTAAGCAGGCAGATTAGACACTGCCTGTGTTTATTTCCCATTGGCTCCTGGGTAACAGTGCACGCTCCCCAAAGCTCGTTTATCCCTTTGTTTATTTGAGCCACTGTGTTTGTGGGAAGTGGGAAGTTGTGTGTGCATGTGTGTAACTGGGCTAGTTTATTAAGAGCTGGGAAAAGTGTCTATTTCTCCCTCCCTAGTGGAACTATCCCACTGAGGCTGCTTTACGTCGACTGAAATAATAAACTTTGACTGTCCCTCCAATTTCTGGCATTCCTAAGTAGTTGATGTCACTGCATTATTTTTCTACACACACACACACACACACACACACACACACACACACACACACACACACACACACACACACACACACACACACACACACACACACACACACACGCTCACACACGCACACACACACACACACACGCACTCACACACACAGACACACACACACACACAAATGTTTGGAGTAATAGTTTACTAAAATAAAAAATATATGCCATTGTTTCTCACCCTCATGTCATTAAAATCTCATATGCTGTTATTAAATGCAGAGAAATCTGGAAGAATGTACACTGTTTTCAGTGACCGTTCATGAGGCCATAGTACTGTTGTCATGCTCCAGAAAGGACAAAAAAAGTAATCAACACTACTCGTGCGCTATGTTACTAGGTTCTTTAAATCACATTAAAGCGTTGGGTCAAATTCCTGTTTTGACAAAGCTCACAAATTTGAAATTTGTCACTACTATGACTACATGTCAAACATGCCTATTTGACAAGAAAATTGTAATTTGAAACCTAACTGCATAGAGATTTGGAATGACAATTACATAATTCTTTATTTTTGGGTGAACTATCTGTTTAAAACACTCACTTAAATACATAAACACTCACACATGCACATGCTCCCCCCCCCTTCTCTGTCTCACAACCACACATCATCTTTCAGACATTACATAGACCAAAAATGGTCTCACCCTCCCTGCACCATAACTCAGGGTATCTCTGGTTCTTTTCACGTCCATAATTGATGTTATATTCTTGGCAACGTCACCCTCATTACAGAACCAAATAAAAACAGAAATACTTGTGTTTATTATGTTTACTGATGCATTGAAAGTCTTGTTCTGAGGAGAACGTACCGAATCATTGCCTCAGTCTTGATGGCAAACAGACTTCAATGAGTTGATGGCTGCACATCTTTCCCAACTCTTGATGCAGTTCTTTCCATTGCGTTTATTCATCTATGTGGCAATAACCTCCATCTGACCTGCTGAAGCCTTTCTCGTGTCAGTTGACAGTTTAGATCTCGTTTTTGACAGTATACAAGTGCACATTACCCATGCTATTCCCACTCGATGTGAACTTGCAACTCATGCCATACTTCATCACTCATCCTGACATGAAAATGCGATGCAATTCAGTGACCTTTGATCTTTGACTCTTTGATTAGATCCCTATGCCATTGTGTCCTTCCTGCATCAGAGCCAGAAGACTGTGACTGTTCGGAACACACTCAATCCCACCTGGGACCAGACCCTCATCTTCTACGAAGTGGAAATATTTGGAGACCATCAAGTGACTGAAAAGAGCCCTCCGCACATTGTGGTGGAGCTGTACGATCAGGACACTTATGTGAGTTTTCGTTGTGTTGGTATGTGTTATTTTATAAGCAGGTGGGTTTCATGTCAAATTTTCCTTGCGTATCCAGACTTTTGACCAGTGAAATGAAGTCTGGTCTGATTTACAACTTATTCAGGTTGAGAACCGCCAACTTTGTCAGGTAGAGATTATCTGACCAAAGTTTGTTTTTATTGCAAGTCATTTCACTTAAAGTCATATTCATAATGCCAAGCAAGTACAGCTCTTATCTACTTGAATATGTTGATATGTTGACTACCATTTAACTGTTTGACAAATGTACATTTCAATTACGTTTATCAAATAGAATGATTCAATTATTAATATCTGACAATGATGGTATAAAAAAAATGACTGTTCTCAGTGTTGTTATTGGTAACTAAAACTATTACCCATGTTGGTAACACTTTATAATAACTGCACGCTATTAATCATTAGTAAACCGTTAATTCATCATTTATAAAGCATTAATAGACATTAATAAGCAGTTTATAAATACAGCTATACATGCTTTATTCTTTTTTTAAAAGCATATCTATAATGTGTTTAATAATTGTATTTTCATACTTTATTAAAGGGGTCATATAATGGTACATGCACTTTTACAAGTTGATTGTACTGAAATGTGTGTTGGCAGTGTCTGTACACAACCATCATATAATGATAAAAATCCATCCAGTGGTTTTGTTTTAATCTCCTTATATGTTTCCCCCTGCCTCAAATCGAGCCGTTCGAGCCTGTGACGTCACAGGCTCGCACGCCCCTCCCTCCCTCAATCATACTCTGCGCGGCCGCGGACCGGCGCGGTCATTGTTGATATACTGGAGCACTGTCTATGAGCAGAATGGCGTCTAAGCGATTGTGGTGTTCTGTTCTTGGGTGTAATAACGAACACAGCAGTCATTTTAATGTTCCTAAATCCGAACCGCCGTAGACGCAGTGGCTGAGCTTGTTTTCGAAGGGAATATTCCCCACGAGAAACGTCAATGCTCTCATGTTTGCGCGAATCATTTCACACACCAGACTGCTTTATAAACGAGGATCAGCAAAGCTGGTTTTGCTAAGAAGCTGCTCCTGAAAAAAGGATCGGTACCAACTATTCGTGTTCCTGCTGAACCTCCAAAAGAACTGAAGTGAGTGTAACGTTTTATTAAACTTTATATTAATATTTATATTAATCCTTGTAAATCGCTAGCTGCACGCTTCACAATGAATGCGTCTAAGGTTTACACTCAGGGTACATTACGGCTTGTTTTCTATGTATGACGTTCTCAATATAATGCATAACCCCACGTTTATACTGAACAACGCGTTATGGTTATTGTGTTATTGTGTTACAAACGGTGTACGCCAGAGCCGGCTCTGGTGTACGCACAGAACAGAGAGGCGGAGTCAGCAAAGCTCATTATCATTTAAAGTCATATGCACTGAAACGGCGTGCTGAAAACAGAGCTGTTTTTTACCAGGTAAAATAAGTGTTTTCTTACAATACTAATGAGAATTTTTAATTAAAGTATATTATAAACTTTTAATTTAGACCCTAAAGAATCATATTAGCTTGTACAAAAATGGCATTATATGACCCCTTTAATGATCAATTTATCATTTCTAAACGAAGTATTGCATTATTAACAAACCAGTTATTTAGGAGTTGTCAAACAATATTTTTTTATGCTGTTTAGGAACAGGTTAATGAAACCACACTAATAGACTAACACTAAAAACATTCATTCAAATAATGTAATGTTAACCTTTTGATGCACAACATGGGTCTAAATAGACCCGACTATATCTATATCTTTGCAAGAAATTTATTTCATCATTCAGTATTCCTCAATTAACTTGTTTTAGATCATTACAAATCCTTATTTAAATTTTTCCTTTCTTACTTTTCGAATAAAAATCGTTTTTGTGTCACTACCCTTCTAATGCACAACATGGTTCTAAAATGACCCGCATTCATGTTTCTTTGCCGAATATTTGAAATAAATGTATTTTATCATTTATTAATACAGGTATTCATTAAATATTAGGGCTGTCAGTTAAACGCGTTATTAACGGCATTAACGCAAACCCATTTTAACGGCGTTAATTTTTTTACCGCGTGATTAACGGTCTTTTTGGCCTAGCAAACTTTCTCGTTTTTTTCACATGCTTTTGCAACAGGACACGGCATTGCGCCGCCCGAGGACGTTTTGTTGCTTCGTCAACCAAAGCGCAAGCGGATCTAGGTAGACCGGAAACAAAACAGGCACGCCGCACACATTTGTTTGGGCTTGCGAGCCGGCCAAATAGTAGGTTAACGTTACGTTTTGAGTGGATGGCGAGTGCGAGACGCCGAAATGGATGCCAATAAGATTCTGAATGGAAAGTTTACTTTTAAAAAGTTGCCAAATGGTTCCATTGACAAGACCAAAGTGATCTGTGTGTTTTGTCGTTGAGAACTGAGCTATCATCATCGCAGCACATCCAGTCTGAAAAACCACTTGATGATGGCCAAGCACACACACACACACACACACACACACACACACACACACACAGCTGATGCGAATTCTCCGCCCCCTCGTCAATATCAGGACCTTGTCAGTATTTCTTTCACCCTTTTATTGATGGACAGTGCATTGAGAGATTATTTGCTCCAAGTGAGAATGTTAGTGTGAAATTGAACACAGTATATGCCAATGTTGTTTTCAATAAAAAACATTTGCACAAAGCAAGCCGATCCACTTTTCTATGTTGATAAGAGCATTAAAATGAGAAAAAAAATGGGACAAAAAGAAATCAAGAGACATTTAGAATAGATAAAAATGTGTGATTAATTGCGATTAATCGAGAGTTAACTATGACATTAATGCGATTAATCGCGATTAAATATCTGAATCGTTTGACAGCACTATTAAATATCTTGTTTTTGATTTCCACAAATCATTATGTTTGTTTTTCCTTTCTTTATAAACAAACGCGTTTTTTGTATTTCTACATAAATTTTACACACATGGGTCAAAAAGGACCCATATAGGAACTTTTGATATTTATAAATAGTATTAATATATTTAATGCAGAAAACTATTCACCTGCCACACATTTCACAATTCAACACGGCTTTTGTATATTTCATGCATGTAAGTTTTATTTAAAACATTTTTTTTGTCACAGAAAATATTTGATATTTTGTGAAAGACATCTAGATATAGCCAAATATTTGAACGTTTAGGCTAAGGTTACCTTGACCTTGAAAACCATTACTAGTGCAAAAGAGAAACATGTCCAATACTATTAGCTAGCTTGCGGTCGACATATTCTATTTTATCTAATGTTAGCTAGGTCAACAAAATAAAAGTTGCAATAGAAAGTTATATACACTCACCTAAAGGATTATTAGGAACACCATACTAATACTGTGTTTGACCCCCTTTCGCCTTCAGAACTGCCTTAATTCTACGTGGCATTGATTCAACAAGGTGCTGAAAGCATTCTTTAGAAATGTTGGCCCATATTGATTGGATAGCATCTTGCAGTTGATGGAAATTTGTGGGATGCACATCCAGGGCACGAAGCTCCCGTTCCACCACATCCCAACATCCCAAAGATGCTCTATTTTGTTGAGATCTGGTGACTGTGGGGGCCATTTTAGTACAGTTAACTCATTGTCATGTTCAAGAAACCAATTTGAAATGATTCGAGCTTTGTGACATGGTGCATTATCCTGCTGGAAGTAGCCATCAGAGGATGGGTACATGGTGGCCATAAAGGGATGGACATGGTCAGAAACAATGCTCAGGTAGGCCGTGGCATTTAAACGATGCCCAATTGGCACTAAGGGGCCTAAAGTGTGCCAAGAAAACATCCCCCACACCATTATACCACCACCACCAGCCTGCACAGTGGTAACAAGGCATGATGGATCCATGTTCTCATTCTGTTTCCGCCAAATTCTGACTCTACCATCTTAATGTCTCAACAGAAATCGAGACTCATCAGACCAGGCACGATTTTTCCAGTCTTCAACTGTCCAATTTTGGTGAGCTCTTGCAAATTGTAGCCTCTTTTCCCTATTTGTATTGGAGATGAATGGTACCCGGTGGGGTCTTCTGCTGTTGTAGCCCATCCTCCTCAAGGTTGTGCGTGTTGTGGCTTCACAAATGCTTTGCTGCATACCTCGGTTGTAACGAGTGGTTATTTCAGTCAAAGTTGTTCTTCTATCAGCTTGAATCAGTCGGCCCATTCTCCTCTGACCTCTAGCATCAACAGGGCATTTTCGCCCACAGGACTGCCGCAAACTGGATGTTTTTCCCTTTTCACACCATTCTTTGTAAACCCTAGAAATGGTTGTGCGTGAAAATCCCAGTAACTGAGCAGATTGTGAAATACTCAGACCGGCCCGTCTGACACCAACAACCATGCCACGCTCAAAATTGCTTAAATCACCTTTCTTTCCCATTCTGACATTCAGTTTGGATTTCAGGAGATTGTCTTGACCAGGACCACACCCCTAAATGCATTGAAACAACTGCCATGTGATTGGTTGATTAGATCATTGCATTAATGAGAAATTAAAGAGGTGTTCCTAATAATCCTTTAGGTGAGTGTATATACAAGTATATATTGTCGCTGTTGGGCAGGAACCTTGTACCTCAATATAAATTTTTACTTGTGGTCATAAATCAATGCTATCGGTCACATAAGCCGGTGTGTGGTGGCGTTCTGGTGCACTATGGCGGCTGTCGCATCATCTGGGTGGATGCTGCACATTAGTGGTGGGGAGATCCCCCTACAGTTGCACTACACTACAGTTCAATTTCAGTGTTTTCGGTTATATGTGTGTTATGTGTGACAAAGTGGCCAATAAACATATTTCAAGTGTTACAGTAAATGTGTTGATCTAAACAACTGTGAAATTGGTTATTTGAACAAAGTTTTCTTTATTCTTTTGTTTTATCACGCTTGCATAGATGGGTCATTTTAGACCCATGTGTGTAAACTTGATGTATTAACAAAAAACCTAGGAAATATTAAAATATGAATTTGTGATAATTGAAAACAAGATATTTGGAATATTTATAAATCATGAAATTTATAAATCATGAAAATTAAATGCTCAAATAAAGTGATTTCAAAAGGTGAAACAAAAAAATGCCAAGCCATGCATGAAATAACATAGGAAATGAATACGGGTCTTTTTAGACCCATGTTGTGCATTAGAAGGGGTATCCATAGCTTGCGCATCAAAGGGTTAAAGGATTATATCACAGATAGGTAGACAGTTATGGATATCAAATTTGCTTGCTACCAAATGTTTCAAACCTGGCTGGAACCTAGCAAACTTTGACAAAACCAGTGTTTAGCTTTTCCTCAGGAACAGTCCATTTTTTCCTCCTGTTAACCTGGTTTTGAAACAGAAAATGCTTGAAAATTATTTGACCTCTGCAGGGTGCTGATGAGTTTATGGGCCGATGTGTTTGCCAACCTTCAATGGTATCTTCCCCTCGCCTCGCCTGGTATCCCATCCAGAAAGCTGGGAAGGCTGCTGGAGAACTGCTTGCTGCTTTCGAACTGATCCGTAGAGATAAAGTAAGAGTATCATCCATTCATAGTCATTACCATCAATTGTGATACTGTAACTGGCATCATTGGCCTTCATTTTACAATTTGCAGTGCTCCTTGTGAAGGTATCATCAGGTGTCATGATACCATGATATAAGGCCATAAAGAGCCATCATAATTAAGATAACCTCAATAATGATTGTGTGGGATTCTTTGCGTCCTCTAGACACATCCAGCACAGCTGTAGTCTGCAGCATCTCTGTTGAAAGAGATGCTTTTGTTATGAGTTTAACCCACAAGTGTTTACATGGCACATATCACAGCTTCTCCAGCACCACAGAGGAAGTTCAGTGGCTCCTTCACCCACGCATTTGTATTTGTATGCATAGCTTCTGACAACATATGATTTAAAATTCAAAACCGCTCTCAGTTTTTATAGTGCCTCTGTGTACACATAGATGTGTGTTGAAATAATGTATTAATTTATTTTCTTTCTTCACAGCCTGCAATCCACCACATCCCAGGTCAAGAGGTTAGTCATATTTCTTTAAGTTGAATCGCTTCTGTTTTGTCATCTTCTCTAAAAAAAAACATGCACAAACACACACACACACATTCTGTTCTCCATTAAGCCACCGCTACTCCCTGTTCTCTCAGTCAGGCACGATTGAGTAATTGGATAGAGCTGCTGTAAATTACATAAACATCACTGTATCTGAACCGGTTTCACTAGCCCTGTCTGTTTGGAGACTGGCACCGCTCTGCAGCTCTTAGTTCAGGCGAACGGCCCTGTCTGGGCAATGCAGACAGCCAGGAGACTGATTGGAGATGCCAGTGGAGTTTAAGAGTGCCAGAGGCCCCACCCAGTCCAGACCGGACCAGCTGGCATCTGTTAGAGTGGGATAATCACAGGGAAATTGAATTAAAGTGAACTTTTAGAGAACAGTCAAGCCACCCACCCACGCACACACACAAACAAATGCCCACACAGTAACACTTTATTTATTTGATTTTTCTTTTTTTCCCCCTAGGGGGATATTTTACCACCCTCACATATCATGGATGAGGTAAGTGTTGGTAAAGGATTCAGTGAATAGACAATGAATCTTGTTTGCATTTGTCCCAGAGCATCTCTTTCCTGTTCTCTTGTTCATTTTTCCCCTCTCTGTTTATTTTGGGCATCTTCAAGCTTGTGCTTCCAGGGTTCCTCTCTGACAGTCAACAGCAATGGGTACAATTCAGCATGCACACACATACGCAAACACATTTTACTGTATTAAGCAGGAACTTTTGACTCAAAAACTCAACAAAAAACACAGGGCATGTGGTTCCACCATATTAAACCAGAAGGATTTTAAAAGTCCTTCAGATCTCTATAGCAGCCAAGCGTCTCTTCAAATGTTAAAACATAACTCCATATGGAAGATAGTTAGCTCCAAATTGTCATTCCCACTGGTTTTCATTAGGCTGTAGATATGGGGTGTTGAGATCTACATTGTTTTGGGGTTTTTATTCCTGGTGGGTAGATTCCTCCAGAACTCCATGTACTATGTACGCACCTCCTCGATTTTTATGAGGCCTGCCAAGGACAAGATCTTGTGGGAGGTGACTTGGAAATGTAGAGCCCTTTCTGATATGTCTGTATTCCCAGCTCTCCTAACTACTGGATTCTACTTCATCTGCACAAAGATTTGTATTGTTCTGCAGTGGTATTTCAAAAAGAAACAAAGTGATGGGCTAATGGTGGAACTAACATGCTTCTATTAGACTGCATAATAGCTGCTCTTCATTAGATACAAACACACTAGGGACTAAAACACACTGGACTACTGCCCTACAAAGCAAAAAGGCTGTAACTACGCAGAGTGCAGAACAGAGAAAAATGACTTTAAAGTTATCCTGTCATTCAGCCTAAGTAGTTGAAGGTAGATTATTGGACATGTGGCTGTTTTGTGACTTTATATTAGCTTATTCTTTGTACATATCAATCCTCATATTTAATTTGATATTTTACCCCTATTTTGCAGTTACTGTATTCTTGCTTTGTATTACTTACCAAAAACGTGGCACCAAACCAAGGAAAAAGGCAGTAACTACAGATTCTCCAAAGACTATTTTGCCACAACTTGGGCTCTGGGTGTGTTAGATACACTGTATTTGAAATAATTGGAACCATTTGGACATTTTTTTTCAACATTTTTGTGTTGTGAAACTAGTGTTGCGGAGCGGGTGTGTTACGGATACGTGGTGTAAATTTTTAGTAATAAAAAATCATGTCTAATTAATTGAAATCATGAAACTTTTATTATAAACTATTATTAAACTAATACAATATTTAAAAAATATTCTATGAATATTACAAATAAAATATTAAAATTCTAATATATTATTAATTAGCCTACATTTCTTTTAATCATATGAAATTAAACAAACATTTTTTGTCAAACAACATGCTGCACAATGAGCTTTACTGTTAAAATTAAAACATTGAATAAAAATTTTGTTTTAATCTTAATTTATTTGTATTAGTGTTAGTATTATTATTACATTGAGACGTTTCTAAATTCTACTGTACAACAGTAATAGGCCTATATTTCTGTCAAGTTAAACCGAACTTTTATTTTGACGGGTTGCCGTGAAGACCTTTGTTTCTGTGTTTATGACATGACGATAGTTTTTCTCAAATGAAGCGGTTAAATGCTCACAAAGTGACTTTAAAAGCGGATCTAGAGTCTGGAGAGTAAGTTCATGCAGTCGTGTCCTCATATGCAAAAAACAGCTCGAGCGTCACACGTGCTTCAGCGCACGCGTGTGTGTGTGTGTGTTAAATGAAACTGCGCGTCGACTGCCCCATTTATTCACAGAACATGTAGGATTTGTATTTAAATTGTACTATTATTGCGGTTTAATATTCACACAGTAGTCTATCACGATTTAATTTCAAGTGTACTGAACTGCTATGGATGCCTTGAATGTCATGAAAATGATAATAACTCATTTTTGACAAAAAATGCAGTTACTGCCTTTTTGCTTTGTAGGGCAGACTAGTACATGTGCTTTGTGTCGCCAATAGTAAATGAAAACATTGGCAATAAATGGGAAATATGGCGCTGAAAACAAGGGTTCATGGTCTTGCACTTTTCCTTTTCCTCTGTACCTTTTCCTCTGTACTCCACTTTACTGTCCTTTTTTTTGCTGGAAATAACTGCATGATATTATTAAGATCTAGGAATGCAATTATCTTAAATGACTGATATAAAAATTCTATAATATTGTGTCTAAACAAATTAAAAATCAAACACTAAAAACTAAAATCAATTGTTTTAAATGCTACAAGTGAAGCAATAAGCAATGTGTAATACAACATTATTATTTTTTTCTGCATTCTTGTATCTCAAACAGTAGAGCATGGCAATAGCAACTCCCAGGGAATGCATGGACTAATAAATTGTACCTTGAATGCAATGAAAGTCACTTAAAAAAAAAAGAGTCTGCCAAATGAATAAATGTAAGTGCAATATATTATGCAGATATAATATATATATACAGTGCTGGTCAGAATTATTTGCACCTTTGGTAAATATGATCAAAGATGGCTGTAAAAAATAAATCTGCATTGTTTATCCTTTGGATATTTTATTTAAAAAGAAATGCAAAAATCTAACTTTTTATTGAAGTAAAAGAATTGAAAGTGGGGGGGAAATCACATTATGAAATAAATGCTTTTGTCCAAAACACGTTGGGAACAATTATTTGCCCCCTTTTATTAAATACTTTTTGCAACCTCCTTTTTCCAAGATAACAGCTCTGAGTCTTCTCCTATAATGCCTGATGAGTTTGGAGAACACCTGGCAAGAGATCAGAAACCATTCCTCCATACAGAATCTCTCCAGATCCTTCAGATTCCCAGATCCACGTTGGCGCTTCTCCTCTTAAGTTCAGCCCACTCATCTTCTATAGGGTTCAGGTCAGGGACTGGGATGGCCATTGCAGATGCTTGGTTTTGTGCTCAGTGACCTATTTTTGTTTTAATTTTGATGTTTGTTTTTGGATCACTGTCCTGTTGGAAGATCCAGACATGGCCCATTATAAGGTTTCTAGCACAGGCTGTCAGGTTTTTATTTTTGTATCTGTTGGTATTTGATCGAGTCCATGATGCCATGTATCTGAACAAGATGTCCAGGACCTCTGGCAGAAAATTAGGCCCACAGCATTAAAGATACAGCAGAGTATTTCATTTTATACATGGGGAACTTTTTTATCCCTGTATGAACCAAACCAAAAAGCTCCTTTTTTTTGTTTCATCTGACCATAGAATGTTTGAAAAGTAACTGACACTACTTGAACTTCAAATGGGAAGGGTTCTATGGTCAGATGACCATAGACAAAAGAATTAGCTTTTTTGGCAGCAAACCCTTAAGATGGGTTTGGTTCATACAGGGATAAAAAAGTACCCCATGTGTAAAATGAAATACTTTGCTGTATGTTTAATGCTGTGGGCCTAATTTTCTGCTAGAGGTCCATCTTGTATCACCTATAGAAGATGAGTGGGCTGAACTGAAGAGAAGAAGCGCCAACATGGATCTGGGAATCTGAAGGATCTGGAGAGATTCTGTATGGAGGAATGGTTTCTGATCTCTTGTCAGGTGTTCTCCAAACTCATCAGGCATTATAGGAGAAGACTCTGTTATCTTGGAAAAAGGAGGTTGCAAAAAGTAAATAAAAGGGGGCAAATAATTGTTCACAACGTGTTTTGGAGAAAAACATTTATTTAATAATGTGATTTCCCCCCCCCACTTTCAATTATTTTACTTCAATGAAAGGTTAGATTTTTGCTTTTTTATTTTTATAAAAAATCAAAAGGATTAACAATGCAGATTTATTTTTTACAGCCATCTTTGATCATATTTACCAAGGGGGCAAATCATTTTGTCCAGCACTGTATAAATATGCAGTATATATATATATATATATATATATATATATATATATATATATATATATATATATATATATATATATATATATATATATATATATATATATATATATATGTGCATCCCTATTAAGATCTTATAAGTTCTGTTTAAACCCTGAATACAGTGGCCTTTCCAAAATGTTATGTTTGTGTCTAGAGGCTTGAGCATGTTGAGCGCTGAGTTTGTATAATTGTCAGGAAAGGTTCTCATTTATCAAGTAGATTAACAATGCTTTTTTAAAGGTGTTCCTAAAGTCTCAATGAAATACAAATGAACAATTCTCTTTTTTTATGGAATATTGCAGCATTTATTATAAATGGTTTATCCGTGCACATCGTTAGTTTTTTTTTTTTATGTGCCCTCATAATCTTTAATCAAATTAACTTTCTCTCCCGCTTGCAACAACGTCACTCTGATGACGTGTTTACTGGTGTGTGGGCGGGACAACCTGTCACTCACATGAGATCACAGCAATAGCAAACCACATTGATCCAACGATCTAAACAATTCCCGATAGACAAAATCAATTTCTGGACTACATTTCTTGAAGCTGTTCATCACAGTAGGGAAGAAAAGACAATCACAACTTTTGTTTCATGTTGACTTTAATGCCGCTCTTTTAAACCCAATGTAATGAAGTTTTCAGCCATGGAGAATTTTAAACATTACAATTTGTCATGGCTGAAAGATATCTCCAAAGGTCCCTTTGCACAGAGCACCATTGTATTCAACAGTAGTGCCATTCATCAAACAATTGCACTGGCTCAATGCAGTCCTGGCTAGTCATTGTGTGTGTGCTTGTGTGCACTGTGGCGTGATTGCTAACTTTGATTGGCATGTGAAGTTATGATGTTTGACTGCTATTAGTAACCAATTTCTTGTTTGTTTTCACACCCATTTTCAAATTTGGTGCGTCACGCAAATGTACTTGTTGAGAAGAATGGAAACATAGCGTTTGTGAAGTTGATCCCTCTAAATGTACTCTTTGTCTCCTTCAATTACAAGAAGATACCATGGGTTTTGAAACTGTTAATGCAACTGTTGAAACTGTTAATGCATGTGCAAGAACTTATATAGTATATACGTTTATCGAAATATCCTTATTAATGTTATTTTATTATGAATTATTTTGTTTTAATTTATGTGCTTTTGTAATTGTTAATAGTATTTTTTTAATATTACTGTTCAGGTTTAATTTATTTTTATTTCATTGTCATTTTTAGTTTTTATATTATTATTATTTTAGTGTGTACAACAATTCAAAATTTTGTCTAATATTTGTATTTTATTTCAGCTTAAGTTAAATTTACAAACGTAGTTTTAGGTTTAGTTAACGATAATAACTCTGATCCTTATTGACTTTTCCTATTATGCTTTGCCCTTTGTTGTTAGTCAGAGGACTCTGATTTGCCCTATCCACCACCACTGAGGGAACCTAATGTCTACATGGTGCCACAGGGGATAAAACCTGTCCTACAGCGCACTGCTATTGAGGTGAGCCCAAAACCTAATCTCAGTTATCAATTTACAGTTTAAAAACACTTCTAGCACAGTATAGACTTGATTTCAACCTTACACAATCATATTTCCCTTTTATGATTACTTTAGGCCTTTGCACCTGACGTGATAACCTTTTAACCTTTAAACTCTTAGATACTGGCGTGGGGTTTACGTAACCTGAAGAGTTTCCAGCTGGCCACGGTGACATCTCCCAGTCTTCAGGTGGAATGTGGAGCAAGTGTGGTTCAGTCGTGCGTCATTCGAAATTCTAAGAAGAACCCTAACTTTGAAGTCAACACCCTCTTCATTGATGTCGTAAGCTCTGGATTTTGATCTGTCAGTTATTTTCTACATAATTTTGTTGCAATAAAGCAGGTGCAGTTGGATAGAATTCAACTTTAATGTGCTTTCATCAAGGATGAATACAAAAATACTCTATTGTACTCTATCAATCTATTGTAACTATCAAAGGTTAATAGTAAATACAGTTGACCTTTGTCTGAGCCCTCTTCAGAGATTTCTTGTAGATTCTTCATGTAAAAAAAAGTTAAGATATCAAATTTCTTTGTTACAGCATACTGCTAACCATTTGTGACAGACTTATATACAATGTGGTCATGGTGTCCTTCACATGGTGGATGTTTCATGAGTGATGACTGGCACAGTAACAATGTTCCCCAGCAATGAGCGTCGGTTCTTAATTCTAAAACGTAAGATAGTTTGGATTCCGTTCCAATACTCATCTAAGACTGGGAGGCATCGCATGGAAAGAATGCTGAATGACTGGGAAAGTTATTTGCACTGTCAGTCGTGGTCAGTCCTGTGCCATACCATGTCATGTTTGACTCAGTTTAGGGTGTGAAATACTTTCACAGAGGACGAGAGGAGAGAGAGAGAGAGAGAGAAAGAGAGAGAGGAAGGTTCTTTGGAATAACAACTGAAATGGAGAAATAAACAAGTCAATATGTTACAAGTTAAAAGTTTGGAAGTCTTGCATCTCTTTACAGTATGTTCACATCTCTGGCCTTCATAATCTCTCCTACACTCTAGCGACTGCCCAAGGAAGAGCTCTACATGCCCCCATTGGTCATCAAGGTTATAGACAACCGACAGTTCGGCAGGAAGCCTGTGGTGGGCCAGTGCACAGTCCACTCACTGAATGACTTTCGCTGTTTGTCAGAGAGCCTGGAGAGAGACCCTACAGAAGAGGAATTTGGTGAGATGGAGGAAATAAGAAATTGAGGAAAAAAAAACGTTTGAACCATATTGTTCCTAACTGCACATCAAAATATACTGTATTAGAATTATTGTAAACACAACAGATACATTTGAAGGTACGTGTTTTCTGCAAAGGGAGTCAATCAATCGATCATATTGGATAAAAGTAGATCTATTTTGAGCTTTTGTTTAGGACTGGATATGAGAACTGGTTCTGATTAGGAACCAATTATTTTCTTGATTTCTCCTCGGTTTCATTAACAGTTTCGAGTGTGCATTCTTCTGATGATGTAGATGAAACATTATACTTTATGCGTACAGTATTTTATGGTATATTTTCATCAACAGAGGAGATTGCTCATACCCCTAGAGATGAAGTTCTGGTTGATATCGATGACAAGGAACTTCTCATTCCTGTACAGGTATGATCTGTCTTTTTACCTGCAACTTAAAATGTCCTTCTTTTTCTTTAGCTGATTGACTAGGTGACATGTAGTGCTGTATCCAGATCTCTTTGGGAAAATGGCTTTATAGTCATTCTTAACCAGGGGACCTCAGCAAAAATCTAAGGGAGCCTCAAAATGTAATTTAAATTAATAAAATCTAATATCTCCCTGGACATTTTATACATTTGATGATTATACTTTTTCCTAGTTTTGCCAAGCTCTGAAATATTTGATCAGGTACACGTAAAAATATTTATTCTTATTCCTTTTCCAGTAAATCAGGAACAACTGGAAAATTCATGGGGTCTTTGAATATTGTTGTGGACAATGCAGTCAAAAAGTTGAGAACCATTGCTTTATAGCTATGAATACACATTCTTTTTTTTCTTGTCTGTTATGATTTTAATCCTCTTGTCTGTTAGTCAGTAGCTCATTGGTCACATAGCTTGGGTTTCTCCAGGTTTCCTTTAGAGCCTTGTTAGAGTATGATGTATGCTGTCATGGCAAGGTTAAGCACTTCTGCTTTGTGGGTATACACACCACTTTATAAGGTCTTCTAGGGGTAGTTTTCTCCATGCCTTTAATGGTGGAATTAAAGTGTGATTCTAGTTGTGAAACATGACAATCACATCCTGTCCATTATAAAGTCTGGGTTACGGCATTTCCCCAGAGGGACACAATGTCTGTGCCATTAAGAAAGTGAGGCTTTTGTAGACTAGTCAAAGGCTGCCTCTTGAAGGATTGAGAGACAATATTGCCATGGGCATCATAGTATTGCCTTTAATTCAATTAGGTGTTAGTAGAAATGCTGTTTCTAAATCTAGTTGGAAATCTTTTACTTGAATTTACTTTTAGACTGTGATTTCAATATGAGATATTGGCCGAACTAGCCTTGTAATGTTGCTATGGTGCCATGTTAGTTAACTTACGGCATAATTGGGGGTGTGTGTGTGTGATGAAATCATGAATTCAGTAACATGATGGAATACTGTTTGGCACTAGTGTGTACGATGAAGGTTTACACCATCTTGAGACAATGACACGCTTCGCTTTCTGAGAAAGAGAGGCCAACTTTAATGACGCCTCCTCGAGCTGTCATCAATTCCCTCTCATAACTACGGCCTAAAAATACTCCCAAAAAAATAAATAAAAACAACATAAAAAATGATCAAGGGGGATTAGGGAAATTGAAAAATTATTTCCATGTCTCAGCTTTCACCTCGCTCTCAGCCTTTATTTGTTCAGTCACTGGAAGAAAAACTAGACTAGAATATCAGATTCGGGCCCGCATGGCCCACTTGGTTTCCTTGGAAATGTATCGTACTCACAAACGGCAGTTTATTTAGGTTTTTGACCTTCCAGCCTGGCTGGCAGTGCTTCCCTGTGGATGTGAGACGTTCTGTTGTATGCAGAGTGGAAAGAGGAATACTTCACGCCTGCCCTTTTCAGCTCAGTTTTATAAGCCCACGCCCAGCTCTAGTTAAGAGTCATTAATGGGGATTTTTATTCTTCTGCACTTGCTACCTTTTCCGTTGATCTAATCTGAGAACAAGATTCATTTTCTTTGTATTCCACTGTATGCGACAAAGTAATTTTTTTACCTGCAATGTCTTGCCTTAATTTCATCTATTTGTAACCCAATGATGAACCTGAAATGTTATGTAACGTGCACTGTCCTGGACGTCAGTCCAAACTCTCAAGGCGATTCAGATGGCATCATTGGGCACACCATTTGTGGTTTTAATGAAATCAGTTGAATACTCAAGAAATAACCACATGTTTGACTTTGAAAATGTATTGCTGAATACTCAGTAAACATCCCCTCCAGTTCTGCTCCTGATTTCAGATGTCTCTTGACCACTGGACTATGGGCTTGATTTATAAATGTGGATTTTTATGAGGACTGCCATCAAATGGCTTATTCTTGCTAACATAAATAAAAGAGGGACCACAACTGCAGTCATCTGTGGTAGAATCCCCAACAACCCTAATTTTTGTCTATCAGAAATGTTTGATGGAATATAGGAAGTGAAGGAACTGTGGGAAAATGGGTATGTTAACTGTTCATTTTTGTAAAGAAGGGCTATTGTTTCACGGGTTTGCATGCTCATCACATTTTGTTTTTGCTTGAGGGTGTAGTTGTTGTTCTTTTGCGCATGTAGAAAATGCATTTGATTAGCAGTTTTGGCAGCTCATCTTCTTTTTACGTATTCTGTTTTATACTACAATATGTAGCATTCATATACGTCTCAGGTTCCTCCAGGGTGGTTTTGACATACAGTAGCACGGTCTTTCGTACCGGCCAGCTGCACTGGTTCAGAATAAAGTTTCAGGGGTCTATCGCACTAGAAGGAAAAGCAATTTGATCCATGAGCCACAATCCCGCATGACTTCTAGCATTCCAGTGGGAGCCTGTGGCTGCTGTGATCCACTCATGAAACCAGGAAAAGCCAAAGAGGAAAATATGATCGTCTCTATGTGGCTACTGTTTGGAACCCGATTGCAGTAAATGGTCTGATACTCACTCTGTGAGATCTGAAAAGAAGATGCTCAATATCTCCAATCAATATCCCGTGCACAGTAACTTTTGACTGTTTAAAAACAGAACACAAAACATAGCAAAAACATGACAAAGCCTGTATGTTCAAGCTTGCACTCTAAAAAAATACTGGCTTTGGGTCAAATATGGACAAACCCAACTGTTAAATCCAAAATTTAAACCAATGTTTGGGTTTGTCCATATTTCCTAAATTCAATGTGCTCTACCTTAGTTTTTCATGTTATGTTATGTAAGGACATAAGATCAGCACATCTTAAACATAAGAGTGCAGAATGCACAAAAACGATTTTTTTTTTAAATATATTTTTTTATCGTATTTAAGCGAAGAAAAAAACCCACACACAACCATTCAAAGGTTTGGGGTAAAACAAAAAATGTTGTTGTTTTTGTCTCTTATGTTCACCAAGGCTAAATTTATTTGATCAAAAATACGGTAAACAGAGTACTATTGTGAAATACGATTACAATTTAAAAAATAACTTTTTAAATTTGAATATATTTTAAAATGTTTAATTTCTGTAATGACAGCTGAATTTTCTGCCTTCAGTGTCACATGATCCTTCAGAAATCATTCTAATATGCTGATTTGCTCAAGAAAATTTTCTTATTATCAATGTTGAAAACAGCTTTTCAATGTTTTGTGGAAACCATGATGCTTTTCCCCACAGGATTCTTTGATGAATAGAATGTTCAAAAGAACAGCATTTAATTAAAATAGAAATCTTTTGTAAAGTTTTTACTTTTGATTGATTAATTGTATTCTTGCTGAATAAAAGTTTTAATTTCTTTAAAAAAAAAATTACTGTCCCAAAACTTTTGAATGGTTTAGTTGTTTTTGTACATTTATTTTGTATGTGCTGATTCAGGTGCCTGAATCGCAGCTGTGATGTTCTCAGGGCTATGTTCAGTGTTCTTAGGTGTGTTCGACATCGGCTGCGGCTGGATGTAACCGATCGGCGATAGTTGCCATGTGCAGGCGGGGAGGAGCTGCAAACGAGACGTGAAGTCGGACACTTTCTGGTTTCCGTAGTGACCGTTCACGTGGTGTTTGCATACTTTACCACAGCTGAAGTGAAATAAATGCAATATTTGCCAAAAACACAGATATTTCAGACACATTTTGATTCAATACTTTACTGCTTCATACAGAATCTGTTTGAACAAGAATACAGTTCAAAATAAGCCTATATCAATGAAGTGGAGTCAACGTTTTTTAATCAGTTTTATGATAAACATGACACAATATAACATCGCGACTACATGAAAAGACTGTTTACTGTTATAAAAAACTGATTTGTGAACTTTAGTGGAGCTAAAGGTGTGAGAATAAACGAAACGCACATGATCGTTGTCATGCGGTGAATCCGGCGAATCGTGGAACAGTTGTGTCGTCATCAGAGCTTGTGCAGCTGCTCTTGAAAAGCTGCGGTGGCTGAGTTCTCCGGCTACTCTCGAAACGCTCTCGCGGTACTTTGATGGCATACGTCACAGTCATGTGGCGTCGGCGCTGCATCAAGTCAGACAAAATTTCGAACCGGCATGCACTGTTTCAAGTCAGCTGCCGATCGGTCTGCGCAGAGCTGCATGAAGTCGAACACACCTCTTGTCTTTTCAATCATGTGCTTGTTTCTTGTGTTTCCTTTCAGTTTAGTCCTGTTAATTCCCTTGTTAGTTGCCTTAGTTACTAATGAGTTTCACCTGTGTCTAATTTAGATGCCTTTGTTTGTCCCCTGTATATATAGCCCTGTGTTTCAGTTGTTCCCTGTTGGTTATTGTCTTTAGCGAGTATGTGGATTATGTTGCTGCTGCTGCTGCTGCTGCTGCTGCTGCTGCTGCTGCTGCTGCTGCTGCTGCTGCTGCTGCTGCTGCTGCTGCTGCTGCTGCTGCTGCTACTGCTGCTACTACTTCTTCTGGTTTTCTCCTGTGTGATTCTCTGTGTGGATTAAATAGTACCTGCATCAAGCGTTTTGGATTAGACCATACACAACGTCAAGTCACCTTTATTTATATAGTGCTTTTTACAATACAGATTGTATCAAAGCAGCTTCACAGTGTTAACATGAAAATAATACAACAAAGTTTGTTTCTAGAAGAAAATTGCGTCATCGTCCACCTTAAGTAAGGCAGATCAATAATATTGTTGAATATTAAATATCCCCAACTAAGCAAGCCAAAAGCCAAGGCAACAGTGGCAAGGAACCAAAACTCCATCAGGTGACAGAATGAAGAAAAAAACCTTGGGAGAACCCAGGCTCGGTCAGGGGCCAGTTCTCCTCTGGCCAACGAGCGAACAGTGTATGATTATAATCCAGGCATTATGATTACAGGTCAGAAGTCAGATTGGATCAGAACATTCAGAATATTAATACAGTTCCATCTGGTTGGAAGTCGGAGTCATCACGCCGGTATGGAGACGAGTTTGTTGAGGATGGCTGTCATGTCGATGAGGCTGGCACTTCAGGGATGCGTCATAGATGGGTCCAGATGCAGGTCCACCATCTGATCTGAATACGGCCGGGATCTGGCTGACTTCAGTAAACAGGGAACGGACTGGTTGACACTTCAGGATTGCGTTGTGATCGTGTCTAGGCGAAGGTCCTGTATCAGATCTGGATTCGGCCTGGATCCGGCGGACTGCGGTAAACCTCGGATAAACAGAGAGACTAATATTAGCGTAGATGCCATCCTTCCTATGATAACAAGTAACAAGTACATCAGGATTTGTGGGGAGTGTTCCCGGTTCCGGCTGATCTAAACTATGCACCCTAAATTGAAATATAGAAGTCTACAATGTGTTATGTGTATGCTAGGTCAAAGATGTGTTTTTAGTCTAGATTTGAACTGACAGAGTGTGTCTGCTTCCCGAATAATGTTAGGAAGATTGTTCCAAAGTTTTGGTGCTAAATAGGAAAAGGATCTACCGCCAGCTGTCGATTTTTATATTCTAGGTATTACCAACTGGACGGAAATTTGAGATCGCAAAAGTACTATAATGCGTTAAGAGCTCGCTCAAGTACTGGGGAGCTAAACCATTTAGTGTTTTGTAAGTGATCAGCAGTATTTTTGATATACGATGTTTAATAGGGAGCCAATGCAGTGTTGACAGAACCGGGCTGATATGGTCATACTTCTTGGTTCTGGTAAGAACTCTAGCTGCTGCATTTTTGACCAGCTGTAGTATGTTTATTAAGCTTGCAGGGTAACCACCCATAATAGCATTACAATAATCTAGCCTTGATGTCATGAACGCATTAACTAATTGTTCTGCATTTTTCATTGAGAGCATATGACGCAATTTAGATATATTTTTAAGATAAAAAAATGCGGTTTTACAGATGCTAGACATGTGACTTTCAAATGAAAGGTTGGTATCAAAGAGCACACCCAGGTTCCTAACCGACGACGAAGACTTGACAGAGCAGCCATCAAGTGTTAGACAGTATACGTGAGGAATGTTTTTGGTCCAATAATTAGAATCTCTGTTTTTTCAGAATTAAGTTGTAGGAAGTTGCTAGACATACAGTTTTTTATATCAGCTATGCATTCTGTTAATTTTGTGAATTGGTACGTTTTGTCAGGGTGTGAAGAAATATAGAAGTGTGTATCATCAGCATAACAGTGAAAACTAATGCCTTGCTTTCTAATGATATCTCCCAAGGATAGCATGTACAGAGTGAACAGCAACGGTCCTAGTACTGAGCCTTGTGGTACGCCATACTGAACTTGTGATCGATAAGACATCTCTTCATTTACTGCTACAAACTGATAACGGTCAGATAAGTATGATTTAAACCATGCTAATGCATTTCCACTAATGCCAACATAATTTTCGAGTCTATTTAAAAGAATGTTGTAGTCGATGGTATCAAATGCAGCACTAAGATCGAGTAACACTAATAGAGAGATACAACCACGATTGGATGATGCCGTCTCAGAACTATGGTACGGTCTAAATCCTGACTGAAAATCCTCGCAGATATCATTTCTTTCTAAAAAGGAACATAATTGTGAAGATACTGCCTTTTTGTTATCTTTGACAGAAAAGGTAGATTCGAGATCGGCCTGTAATTGACTAATTCTGTAGTATCAAGTTGTTTTTTTAACAAGCCGTTTTTTTCATAGCAAGCTTAAAAGTTTTTGGTACGTATCCTAATAACAAATATCAAGATTCCAGATATCTTTGACCTCTGGAAGCATCTCTTTCATTAGCTTAGTTGATATATGGTCTAATATACATGTTGTCGATTTAGATGATTTAACGAGATAAAAAATATTCTTCCTCTCCTATAGTAAGGAATGAATAGATTTTTTCCTTAGGGAGACTACAATGCACTTTCTGATGCGATACTGTAGTAGACGGTTGCATAGTTATAATTTTCTCCCTGATATTATCAATCTTATACGTGAAGACGTTCATAAAGTCATTACTGCTGTGCTGCTTGGAAACTTCTGGGCTTGAAGCTTTATTTTTTGTTAGTTTAGCCACTGTTTCAAATAAATACCTAGGGTTTTGTTTATTTTCTTCTAATAGGGTTGAAAAATGAGCAGATCTAGCAGCTTTTAAGGCCTCTCTGTATGCAATCGAGCTCCCCTTCCATGAAATGTGAAATACTTCTAGTTTTGTTTTCTTCCAGTTGCGCTCCATTTTTCTGGCTGCTTTCTTAAGGGCCTGAGTGTGCTCGTTGTACCACGGCGTTGGACTATTTTCTTTAATCTTCTTTAAGCGCAACTGAGCAACTGTGTCTAAAGTACTGGAAAAGAGAGAATTATACAATATCGAATTCTTCTAAGCTATCTGGGATTCTGAGACTCATTTAAAGTAATGTTATTGTTTGGTTTTAGCCAGGTTTCTGTCAAACACAACACATCTAGGTTATAGTCTGTAATCATATCATTAACAATAAGTGCTTTTGAAGTAAGGGATTGAATATTCAGCAACCCAAGCTTTATCATTTGGAAGTTTTTTGTATGTCCTAATTCGGGGAACAGACACAGTCTCTATATGATGATATCTTGGTGAAAGAGTCTCTATGTGATTGGATTTATCTGACCTTGGTGACGTGACACAGCTGGCAGACGGTCGGTTTAGCCAGTCTGTCTGCTTCCTGACCTGAGCCCCAGATTGTCATGTTTGAGCTCTAAGACTATGTGCCATATTACTAGGCAGACAATTGTGTAGTCCCACTAAATTATGCTAGATCTTGATAGTCAGTTGCATCCCCCACAGCCTCTGGCACTCATAACTGGCCTCCATGATCGAGAATTGCGACATGCAAATTACATTCTACAGACAGCGTGTGCCAGTGGACTGAAATATATTGGGATTTTTTTCTTTATTCCCCCTTAAGCATTATAACGTAATATATTCACCTCTAATGCCTTGTATTTTGTGTTTGGTGGTGTACAGAGTGGTACATCAAGCTGGTCTGAATTCCCCTGTGCATTAAATGAAACTCGAACCCCATCATCTCCCCAAAGACTTTACTTTGGCTTGGCCCAGACCCCGATACTATTCCCTAGCGGTCTCATAAAAAACGCTCCCTGGATCAGGTTCATCACTTAAAGCAGGTTTTTGATGAGGCCAAACACAACCTCATAGGGGAAAGTAACACCAATCCGGTGGCTTTGTGGATTTGCCACGGTTTTGAGTGGGTTAAACGATATACTTCAGAAACAGGGCGGTAAAAGCAAGTGCCCATGTAGAGGAGCTTTGAAGAGGTTTCTGAGGTTAAACTTGAGGGAGAACTACTGAAAAGGTTTGATTTTGATCCTACGTCTTGGTGGCTTCGCCCAAAGCCCTTTAGACAGCAAGAGAGTCAAACAGCCCTACTAATGTGTGTACTTCAAAATGTTCTGTAATGCAACTCCTCTAGTTGGAGGACAACAGCAAACAAAGCGGCCTGGTCCTAATTAGCTGTTCTACTGAGTTGCTGCGTGGAGTCCTCTCTCTTGTTGTATTTATTATGCCCTGGCACTACACAGCAAAAGGCGCTGCAAGGGTTCAGTCCTCCCTCTGATGTGGTAAGTCCTCGTCTTGGGCAACTGCATCCCCCCTGCTCCTGGCTGCTCACCACCGGCGCCACAATAACTGCCACCCCCTACCCCCACACCTCCCCTGCTAGGGGTCGACTCTGGGGGAACGAGAGCGCTCGATGACAGGCCTTTGCGACCAGGTCCCTGTTTATGAGCAGCAAGTCTTATGGCCTGTTGAGTCTATTTGAAAATGTTTGCATAGACAGTATGAACTGTCCTTATGTCTTGCACTTATTAGAACAGTTAGCCAGTTTATTTGATGATGTTTAACATCACATCCAGCATTCTTGATTGTATTTAGGTTGCAGTGTAAAAGAGTAAGCTTGATTTCACATAATTTCTGCAGGATGTGGTTGCTGAATGGGAAGACACAGCTCTAGCACTGCTCTGCTGTTTGTAACACCAGCCTACCATAGCGTTGTAATCACCCATACCATGTTAACCAGAATACAGTGAAATCAGGAATGCTTCGGCATGATTAGCATGTGACAGATGCAGTGAGGTAATGCGATCTCCCAGGCTCATCAGGATGAGATGTGTAAAATTGCTCTGCATAAAATGCTTTTAGCTAAAGCTGCTGTTTCTCGCAACACATTTTTGGATTGGATTACTTCTCATGATATATATATATATATATGTAAAAATAAATTATGTACTGTATAAACTGCTGGTTCATCACCCATTCACACAAGATCAATGATATTGTAGTATTATTTGCATACTAATAGGTTTTATTAATATTTAGAATTTGCTTTTATTTTTATATTTTCATTTTTTCATTTTAATTCAAATTTAATTTGTTGGGGGTTTTGTCATTTGTATTATTTATTTATTTATTTATTTATTACTATTTAGGTTTATTTTAGTTTTATTTCAGTTTAAGTTTTTATGTATTTCCAGTTTGTAATTTTAGTGCTTCAACTTAAATTAAACAAATATTATAAATGTGGCCTGAAATATATTTTTTAAAATAAATCTAATATTTACATACATTTTTTCCACAGATTTTATTCAATTAACAAAGATTTTTTTTTAAACTTTTTTTAAATAAATAATTACCTTAATAGAGATTGGTTGCCATCTAACTTCTAACATCTAACTATCACAAAATATATTTAGCTGTGCTACTTAATTATCCAGAAGATATTTAAACATGTGCATGTAGTATTATGAGGAGAAATTGAGAAATTGGGTAAAATACAATAGTGCTTTTGATGTTTTTGTTTTATTAAGAATCAGCTTTATTGGCCAATGAGGAAACTGACTTGGTTGGTTCTTCCATTGGGCTTTTGTAAAATAAAGAAAACAAACAGAATGCCGCTTTCTGCCTTCCCGGCTTCCTGAATTTTGTGGCGAGTCTCACAAAATGTAATTGAAACTCAGCATATAGGCTACTAGCAAGCTATTTATTTTTTTAGCAAGATTGTAGTGTGGATCGCCTGTGACTGACTGTATTCGTCTTCTGGCTGTATGCACTGAACCAAGACATCCGTACCGTGATCGTTCGGGACAAATACATGTACCGTTACACCCCAATTTTGACCCCAGACTTTAACAAACAATTATAATAAAGCTTTTTATTCTCCATGTAACAGCAGAACTGCTGTTGTTATGTTTTGCATGATATACTATCCTTTTGAGGGGAGCATTTGTTGACATAGATGTACATTTAATTATATTAAATGTTTGTCCTGTGCATGTTATGTATTACAACACATTTTATAATGTGTACAGGGACAAGCGTCTTTAAAATGATACTGCTATGCTAGGGTATTGTTACTCCTTGGAGAGCTCTCTCCTCAGAATTTAATTATTTTATTCCATTGTTCAATCCGCAAAATGCATTTTCACGCGTGTTGTTTTATGACTGGTGTGGTCCTTTCGCTGCAACACGTTCCTATTGAAAACAATGGTTTTATTTAGCATCAGGAGGCACAACGCTGCGGAATATAAATGCGTGTTGTGTTGTGTCTGCAGCTAATTAGCGTTAACGCTTACATTGCAGCATGAACTCATCCTACTGTAGAGTCCCTCATCTGTTAGAGCTATTATTGGGGAAATAAACCCACTTTTGAGTCCCATCCAGGAAAAACAACAATCCTATGGGTGTCATTCTTCATCAGGGAATCACATTTCATGGTCCTGACCTTGGTAATGATTTATCTATCAGCTAGAAACACAGTCCTGTCTGAGTGCACAAACCGCAGGTTAGAGTCAGAGCGTTCGGTATGGTTGCCATCTGTACCTCATTGACGCTCTCTGTTGCATCTTAGTCTGGGAGTTCCAGACCTGGCAATCCAATCCACTGTCTGCTCCGTAATATATGCTGTCATCTTACTTCATCCATATATGCTGCTGATCTAATGTGTTGCTCTGTTTTCATGTCATTTCTCATTATGCTATAAAAAAAATCTCATCACAACTACGGCCAGGATTGAACTGTTGGCTGGTAGAGTGTGGTATAACATGTGTAGTAGTTCAGTTAGATTTATCTTGATAAGGATATTTAATTTTATACATTCCAATTACAACCTCAAACATGTATCATTTAAACCTGAAACACTGTTTTGCTTTAGACTTTGAATAGTGACATTGAAAGATTTGGCTTTCTGAGAAACTATGAATGCTTCTCTTACTATGATTGCACGTTTTTGAAAGCGTGTTGATTAGCGAATGTAGGGTGTTTACTAACATTAACCAACTAACCGATGCTTCTGGTTTATAACAGGCAGACGGCACCAGCTCTGCCATTATTAACATCTCGCCTTCTCAGTCCAGCCTCCATGTATACGTATGTATGACATCATCACTTATTTTCACATCTCTTTCCATCTCTCTGCAACCTTCATTTCATTGTGACTAGGTCATTGAGTGTATAATGGTATGGTTTGAGTCCAGGGTTTCTTGCCCTCATTACGTGTGAAAATAATATTGGATTTTTTTTTTGTCTCTTTATGTGTTTGTGGCTCATGGCATGTCACCTTTATTCAGTCAGAATAGCTGTGACAAAGTCAACAAGTGGAATACACATGCGATGTGGGTTATGTCCTGTGCTGCATGCCCTTGGTGCATGATGATGCATGGACAAGTGACATCACCCAGACCAAGGTCTGACATTTTCAAAAAGATTTATACTAAACAATATGACAAAATAGATGTCAAGATGAATTATCTTAAAACAAGTCTCAATATCAATAAGCCATTGTGCTTCTCGCTTAATTTTTATCTTACTTTAAGGATGTTAAGAGATTTTTTAAGATAATATTTAAATAACGTGTATAACGTGTATATTTGAAAGATTTCACCTCAAAATTCTGTCATTTACTCACTTCATTTTTATTTCAGTTTTAGTATTAGTAATTGTAGTACTTCAGTAGTTTTTCAATTAGTTGCTAAGGCAGCATTTCTAAGGTTTTTTTTAAGATTACGTTTCCACAAATGATTTTTAATAGTTTTAGTTAACAATAACACTGATTCCACAGAAAAAAAAGGTTTAGGATGACAGTTTTATTTTACTGTGACTTTCTCTGTAAGAATGTTGTACTTTATTTTGTAGAGCTATACAGTACAGTACTACAATTTAAATGTTAAGCAATTGTATTTGCATAATATGTGTACTGCAGACAAAAATATGTGGACACCCTCTATTAATGAATCGATTTGGCTGTTAAGTGCGTAAAATCAAGCATTCAGCTGTCTGAGGCCCTTTTCATCTCTAGCATGATGGTGCCTCTCTGCAAAAAGTGAGGTCCATATAGAAATGGTTTACTGAGTTTGTCGAAAAAGAACCTGACTGGCCTATACAGACTAGAGTCCAGACCTGAACCCCACTTGTTTTGGGATGAATTGGAACTCCAACTTAGTCAGTCCCCATTGTTCAACATCGGTGCCTGACCTCCCCAAGGCTCTTGTGTCTGAATGTGTGCAAATCCCTGCAGCCATGTTCCACGTCATCCCCCCGGCATGTCCCAAGCCTTCTCAAATGATTAAAAGCTATTATAGCTGCAAAGAGAAGGCAAACTCCCTGTCAATACCCATAGTTTTGAAATGAAATGCTCAGACAAGCCCATATGGGTGTGGTGTTCGGGAGTCCACATACTTCTGACCATAAAGTATATTTCAAAATGATATTTACACCAGTCTAATTAGGTTAACGGATGCCTCTAATCATGAAGATCTGCAAGATCTAGTTGGCTTTGTGAGTGGTTACTCTAGGTTTCTAACTCAATGAAGGATTTTGTACATGCGACTGACTGCAGGAATTTTGGGCGACAGACCCATTTATTTTGTTATATTGTTATTTATTTATTTAATTTTATTTCTGAGGCAAAGCTAATTTGCTCTCATATTTGTCTTTGACTCTGTAATGTTCTCTTTGTTACGCTTCAGATTGGTTGCAAAAAAACGAATCCTGTTTTGTGTTAAGATCAAGGAGACTTATTGAATTCAAACTATCCTTCTTTCTGCACTTTCTCCAACAAAGAAAAGTTAAGATCATGAATGAGGGGCATAGAAATGAGAAGCAAGCATATAGGAGAAAGGTGTGTTCTGTCATCTTCTTAGGCCCATCTACTCTTGGAAGTCATGCAGGTCTTAGTGTGGTCCAGTTTGTTTCTAGTCAAATGATCTCCACAGCTTTGGGGCTTTGGTTCTAGCCCTTATGACTACATTACACCAGGCTAAGACTAAGCAGAATCCTTTGATACCAATTCTTGTTTATATCACACTATAAATGTAGTACTCTTTGCCTCCTCTTGCCAAGACATAGATGTTTCTTTTTTTGCAAACAAAGATATTTATTTTATTAGAAAACATTAAAACCAGATGATCAAAAATCCAAATTTTCTCTCTCACCAGAGCCAAAGTAAATAGGGCTGTTAAAAGATTTCCAGTGCATTTTCCCTCATTGCCAAATGTCAAGAACAGAAAGAAAAAGAATGAGTGCAAGGAAGAGAAAGAGAGAGGGATGAAAAATGTGTATTCAATCAGTTTTAACTAATGAAATTTTGAAGATGCAGACCTTCTATGAGTTTGTCCTGTCCTGTTGCTTTCAGGAGGGAGAGAGAAAAGATGGTGAGGAGAGAGCCGTTCATCACACTTTTTCCTAATTGTTATGATGAGATTTGTTTCACTATTTTGAGGTCTTGTAATTCAGGGATTTTCAAACTGGGGTCTGGGATCCACAAAGGGGTGCCAGAGGCTCTGGAAAATATTTAAGATAAAACATTTACTTTTATATTTTAATCATTTAGCAGACTTTTATCCAAAGCGACTTACAAATGAGGAGAGCAATAAAAGCAATCAAACCAACAATAGGGCAACAATATAAGTGTTATGACCTATTCCCAGTTATTTTTCTTTTTTAATAGATATAGAATCGCAAGTGTTAGTGTTAATGGGTGAAGTGTTGGCGAGATGCGTCTTCAGCAGTTTCTTGAAAATGGTTTAAAAAAGACTCAGCAGCTTGAGTTGAGATAGGCAGGCCATTCCACCAGCATGGAACAGTCTGGTCAGCCAGTCATGGACACCTTGTCTTTGGAGAGGCTCAAAATCAAGAGATAGATATTTCAACGTGTTTTTAGGGCTGTCAAAGTTTACATAACTTAAAGTATTTATTAAATATGTTTAATGCAAAAAAAACCCTACTGTTTTGGAGCGATGTTTTTGTGAAAAGCGGATAGAAAAAGAGATACACAGCTTAATACAAAGTAAATATTTCCAGATTCTATTCTATTCTATTCTATTCTATTCTATTCTATTCTATTCTATTCTATTCTATTCTATTCTATTCTATTCTATTCTATTCTATTCTATTCTATTCTTTGTGAGAACTGCCATGCACATAAGTCTGCCCCGTGATGATGCAGTGTTTGCTAAAGTCTTTGCCAAGCCTTCAGACACTGCAGAGGACAAATAGTATTTCAACAGTTTTGCCAGTTTTTCAGTCTTAGCAGTTGACATCCAAAACGCATCAGTAGTTTTGAGAGGAGAAAAAGAAGCATGCCGAACTGTGGTTGCTCATAAAATGGAATATTGGTTGGTGGCTTCATTTTCTTCAGACCATGCAAATATGCTGGAGGTTATTTGAAAGACTGCCTTGACTCTGCTGAAATGTGCAGACAGTGAAGGAATACAGCACATTTCTTAGTGAACAAGAGATGCCCAAAACCAAAATAAATTCAGTTATAAATGTATACTTACATTGAAAAGTCCCTTTCGGTCTATCCAACTTCCTGGTTGAGAAGGCCAGCATTGGTGTAATATTGATGTGATATTGTGGATGCTAAATACAATTGTTTTTTTCACATATTTATTATTCACATTTAGATATATGCATTTATACTCTTATCCAAAGCAACTTACAGAAGAGGAACATGCAATTACAAACACAAAGTATAAATTATATAAATATATAATATACAGTATATACAGTGGGGAGAACAAGTATTTGATACACTGCAGATTTTGCAGGTTTTCCCACTTACAAAGCATGTAGAAGTCTGTCATTTTTTTTATCATAGGTACTCTTCAACTGTGAGTAACCGAATCTAAAACAAAAATCCAGAAAATCACATTGTATGATTTTTAAGTAATTCATTTGCAAGTATTTGATCACCTACCAACCAGTAAGAATTCCGGCTCTCACAGACCTGTTAGTTTCTCTTTAAGAAGCCCTCCTGTTCTCCACTCATTACCTGTATTAACTGCACCTGTTTGAAACCGTTACCTGTATAAAAGACACCTGTTCACACACTCAATCAAACAGACTCCAACCTCTCCACAATGGCCAAGACCAGAGAGCTGTGTAAGGGCATCAGATAAAATTATAGACCTTCACACGGCTGGGATGGGCTACAGGACAATAGGCAAGCAGCTTGGTGAGAAGGCAACAACAGTTGACGCAATCATTTAAAATGGAAGAAGTCATTTATGTCACCTTACCTTACTAGACGGAAGTAGAAGGTAATCCAGGTACTTTTTGCCTACTGTTTTAATAATATGGACATAACTCTCTTTTCACACACGTAAACACAAGTAAATACTAGTAAATACGGCAGTCATCCTCAAACAATGACTGTGTGAATGTAGCCTAAACAGACTAGTGATTTTTTTTATAGGTCATTTTTAAGCCAGAGCAGCATTGTAGGAAAAGAAGAAAAAGGAAGTGTTATGTGTATCAATTTGTATATGGTACTTTAACCCCCCCATGCCCTTATAAGGATCTAGGATCTTACTAAAACATGGTGAAAGGTTATGGTAGGACAACAGTTAAAGGTACTGATTATAAATGTAATTCGAATATAACATATTGTGTATGTACTTAAAAAAAGTATAAAAAAATAAATAAATAAATAAATAAAGTCGTCCTCCGAAGAGGGGGAGTAGAGGTGGGGAAAAAAATAAAAAATAAATAAATAAAAAGACTAGTGAAGTTTTGCTAGTAAACAGCATGGCTATATACTCCACCAGGCAGAACAGTACAGAAGTGTACTGTACTTTTCAGAATGTATACTGTATAGTATGTATGCAACATGAATATACAGCCTCTACTGCACTTCATCACAGCATTCATGAAAAACGAACTGATTTGTAAAGTTGTGGAATAAACTTTACCTGCTTTAGAACCTACAGGTTTTCCACCAACTCAATGTCGCAAATTCCTGAAGCCATGTTGGATACTGTTTAAATTCCTTAATGAGCCGTCAATCAAAACACATGGAATGTCTGTACTGTGTATTTAAACGTCTGTTCAGTGCTCAATTATTACCAACTTTATTTGGTTATTTTTCATCACTAGTGCACACAAACATTTTTAGACCAAAAGCTAACACTACCACTGCCCTGCGTTAACCTTTACCTCAGGAATTGAGAATGTTTGCAACCATTTTAACTGGTTTTGCATGAATTAATTTTTTGGAGGAGCAGTGAAGTTCCCTGTTTTCCCTCTGCCTTTCCGACCACCCTGTTTCAGGTACCAATCCACCCTGGGACATAGCAACCAATATAAATACTCTCATTTTCATAAATTTCAAAGTTCCTAATGTCTGAAATCATATCATACACTTAACATTATCTTTTCATCTGTATAACATCTCTTTCGACAGTGCGTTTCCATTTTTGCGAGCATGCACGCACATACACACCCAGGTTTATATGGAGCAGTACTTATTTTAATAATACCCCTAAGCCCTAAAACCTTTGGGTAGAGTATAGAATAACTAAACACATACATCTGGTGCACTCGAAGTGTGTGGGTGACCAGACGCACATGCACACACACTCATTACACATCATTTCAGAGGCAAAATGGAACATTATTTCCTTGGTCACATGCAATCCGATTAACACAAACTTGCGCACAAACACCTAAGTAACTCGGATGGAAACATGGCTGTCACGGCGTCCTTAGGCTCTGCTTTAATAGCTCTGTCAGACAAAGAGAGGAGACATGTGGCAGTACTATGAAAAGCACCATTCAGGGCCGTTAGACTGCCGCACAGCCAGGCCAACTCAGCTTAAGTGATTCTGAAGGCAGCTTCACAATACACTGCAGATACTTACCGCACACCCAGTCCCATTGACCCCGTGTACCGCCTCTGGGAACCAGGGGACACTCCCCCCAAAAACGTTCCCTTCATTTTACCTTCACATTCCTGCTCATCTCTCTGACGCTCTAATCCCTCATTCTGTCTGTGGATTACCAGTGTTGTTGAGTCATTCATTTCTCTCCTTTGTTATGTTGACTTGAAATTATTGCATAAATTTGCGTTCTTTTCAGAATCTCTGACCTGAGACCAACATTTCTAACTCTAACTTCTAGAGCTTTCAGGTTACAGCCCTTCAGCCTATTTTGACTTGTGTCTTTTGTAAATGATTGGACTTACTATTTTTTTTTACATTCGACTAATTTCTCCAAACACGGCATAGTCCTTTAAACTGTTCTGACTTCAGGTTACGCACATGTGGTGCACACGTCTCTTCTGTAAACAAAAAAAAATAATCAAAAAAGAAATCTGTTGTTTTAAATTCTCTTTTTCTGAGCAATTCTGGAGCTTTGTTTTGTGACACTTCTCATCTTACTATCTCCCCGGAAATATTACTGGCTTGTTTTTTATAGGATTGTTTATTTGGAAGTACTATAGCTTTATTAGCATCTTCTAAGTTATTAAGAGTAAAATACACTACCATTTAAGAGTTTGGGGACAGCAAGGACACGTTAAGTTGATCAAAAGTGACAGCAAAGGCTTAAAGGCATTTCTGTCATAATGACTCTTGAGTGTTTGGCATGGTAATGCATATGACAATATTGATATGTTTGGTCTTGGCAGAATAGATCTGCTACGCTGCTGCTTCTGTTGTTGGTTATTGCTGCTGCTGCAGAGAAAGTCCGGGAGTCGTTACTGCCAATACATACATGTATACACGACACGCTGCTGTGAGCAAGTAAGACATGCTGCTGCTGTACAATATAGCGTAGATGAATTGCCCTTAGCAGATCTATACAAGTGGAGCTTGGGAAGGTGGAGAGTTTTTGTAAGCGTGCCAATGCTGACCACGAATTTGAAGGTTGAGCAGCAAGCTCATTAGCTACTGATACACTAGGAACCAATCAGCGGTGCCCTATAGAGTGATTGCAAGCAGATTGAGTTAAGGACTAATAAGCCTGCACCATCTAGAGTTTCATGACAGAACTTTGTATTTATAATGTTACTAAATGTTTCTATTTCAAATAAAGTTTTTTTTGTTCATCATCAATATAAATAAATAAATAAAAATACTGAAATAAAAGTATCATGATTTCCACAAAAATATTGTGCAGCACAACTGTTTTCAACATTGATGATAATAATAAGAAATGTTTCTTGAGCACCAAATATGCATATTCGAAGGATTTCTGGTGGATCATGTGAAGACTGGAGTAACGATGCTGAAAATTCAGCTTTGCCATCACAGGAATTAATTAATTTTAAAATATATTGAAATATAAAACAGTTATTTTAGATTTAGAATATATTTTTTCATTTTAAATTTAGAAATATTATTGTTTATACTGTTTTTGTTCAAATAAATGCAGCCTTGGTGAGCATAAGACACTTCTTTAAAAAACATCAAAAAACAATACTGACCCCAAACTTTTGAACAAAGTTTTGTTATTTCTTCTCATTTATTGCGTTTTAATTTTAGCAGACTATGAATGATTAAAAACAAACTGTATTTATGAAAGATTTCACATAATCATGTACAGCAGGGGTAGCCTAAATGACACACTCTGACATGAGTACACGCACATTCCTTGGCACGGCAGTGGCATGTGGGTTAATTCAACAACACCGTCCCCCGTCCCCTCCCCTGGGCCACCAAAATGCACGCCACTCCGCCACACCAAAAACCACTAAGACGAGGAAAAAACCTAGCATATCCCGGCATTACTCCATCACTACTGTTTTTCCTCTCTCATCATAAAAGTTAAAAGAACGATGGAAGCGAAACATGAAGTCTCTCCTCAGGGTGAGTTGAAACTGGCCTTTTAGAAGAGAGAGAAGTGTGTGTGAGTGCAGCCAATGGAGGGATCTCTTCTCTTCCAAACACACTGTGTTTTTATGCCACGGTGGGTCAGTCTGTCTTTCATCCATCTGTCAAACACACACACACACACATGTAATTGCACAAGACTCACATCATAATCAGACTACACTTTTGTGTCTTGTTTTGAGGCAGTGTCACTTGTGGAGGGTGTTGTCCTCATTAACAACACTCTTTTGTCTTTTGGTTGGATGGGAATGTGGTGCTGGCTGTGGTGGGAACTGCCTGATTGTACCTTTTTGAAAAATTTCCCACACTTTCCACGTGGAATGAGTGAGCGTTGGCGAGACCTGCAGTATCAGTGGCGATTAGCACATCAAATTGCAGCAGAACATCAGCGCTCCTGATTCATACCTGTGAAAGTACCAGAAAAATGACAATATGAACTCTTTCTTTCAAGTTTCATTTGATATGCTTACAATTACCAGCATTACAGCAGAGAAATGATTTATCAGTCACTTATGGAAAAGATTAAGTTATGGAAAGGGTTGTTTCCACTGGTCGTTTGGTCTCTGGATGGTGTCACTGTCACTCATGCATGTTTCTCCTTAAAATGTTTTGACATTTTCTCTTGACTCTTTTTCTTTTTCACTTTCTCTAACCTTGTCTTATTGTTTGTGTTGAATTTGTCGGACATGCTTTAGATGGGGCAGTGGGTAAGTTAAGGCCTTCATTGCTTTCAGACCAGACGTTCATATTCATGAAATGACTGATTTAATTAAACAAGGGTCTATTGAATGAGGGATGTGGGGTCAGATATGTATAGACCCTCCTCGCTTCTAATGCTTCAATATTCCTGTCCTCTTATTTTCTTCCTCTGTGTCTACAGCAGGATGAATTTATGGACTGGTGGAGCAAGTTTTATGCCTCCACAGGTGAGAGGAACAAGTGTGGAAGTTATTTGGAGAAGGGCTTTGATACACTGCAGGTAAGGCATCACGGTAATGTTATCCCTCATGTTGTTCTAAATGAGTATGACTGACTTTCTTTCATACTTCTGCAGAACACAAAAGAAGATTTTTGTTCATACAATGAGAGTCAATGGGACCCAAAACAACATTAGACCCCCCAAAAAACACTAAAAGGCTTTTCACACTGCACTTAACCCTGGGGTATAGGTGTTCTAAACTCTGCTTTTAACCCAGGGCATAGAACGTTGCACTTGTAATTAAGAAGCGGGGTTATCACTGCTTTTGACCTGGGATTACGAAACTCCGGAGCCGGGTGAGCACCACTTTTGCAAAGGTAACCCACTCTGTGGTTCCAAACTTGTGCAGTGTGAAACAATGCTATGTTAGAATGTCACAGCTAGAAACGGTGATTGCATGCAAAATTTTGTGTTCCACAGAAGAAAGTAAGTCATGCTGGTTTGGTTCAACATTAACATGAGTAACTTTCAATATTGGAGGAACTATCCTCTTGAAGAACCAGTTCATGGTTTCCTACAGAGCTAGAGAATAAAAAGTTCTTTGTGGAACTTGAAGGAATAATTCACCCAAAAATTTACATTTTCTCATTGTTTATTCATGCTCATGTCTTCCCACTGACATGTCTAACATGATGCCAGCGGTATGAAATCTGTACATGGAGATTAACAGCAAAAGTTCATAACTATATAGTGACATTATCAGTGCCCAAGCAAAACCAACATAAGGATGCCAAAATCCGAGGTCGCAGAAACATCAGCTCCACACACAGCCGAACTTCAAAGCCCTGCGGTCTCCCTAGGGAATGCATATGCCTACTTTCAAATGCTCACTCACCCCGACTCCAGTCCACTCCAGCCCACTTCCCACAAGCTTATCCATTTATAATAGAGCCAGTGGCTGCCAGATTCCCAACTTTTCCGATGAATTCATGTCGGGGTTGCCGCAGGGGGATAACCAAGTGCAGACAAGGGCTCCGTTACTGACGTCATTGAGCCGTTTTCCCCCCAGCCCACACCCCCCTATCATCCCTCGATCTCTGGCCGGTTTGTCAACGATCTCCCCTGTCACCACGTTCTCTCTCTACTTGCCTTAGCCACTCTTTCCAACCTTTCCAATCTATAACGTGTCCGTTAGTCATCTGGCAGGGGCCTCGGGTGTCAGGGCTACCTGCGAGGAACGGGCCCAGTTGTTGGCTGCCACCGTGTGAGAGTGTCCCACGCACCGGGAGGAGCGGCAGACAAAAACACTTTCCCTAAAACTGCTGAGATGAGCTGTTATTTTGGGCTTATGGTGCCTGAGGGACAGATTGAAGGCAGGGAAAAAGCAAAAGAGACTGGGAGAGGGTTTCATGTGATGTGTGTCGTGTCACACGTTCAGGGACCGGGCCTGAGTGAGTCAACTAGAAAAACAGATCGACTCGCTTACGAGGATTCCTTCATACTTTTGTTACTAAGTTGTCTCCTGGGTGGCCGTTTGGTTGGAGAGTTGTGCGCCGCTAGTTAAAAGTTCTGTAATGTCACGGCAAAGCATATTTTCCTTGGGCACAAATCGTTTTTGCGCATTTTATTGGAGTTTTTAAACATTCTCATAATCAGGAATTTCCAGATCTTTTTGCATTAATGGTGCATTTGAGGTAGTTTGACTTGTGCCTGAAATGTTAAACCCACAATTAAAGATCCCAGAGTCCAAGATTCTTAAAGAAAACTGCTTTGGCAAGACAAACAATGGATGTCTTGTATATAGCATGTGTCCTTTCAGCCCTTTGAGTTCATTGAAGCACAATTTTAAAGAGCTAGATCTGCATGAAAATCATATATCACAAAATACACATTCTCCTGTGCTTCCTTTCTCAGGTGTATGACAGAGAACTGGAGAAAACGGAAGGCTTTGAGAAGTTTGCTGATTTCTGTCAAACATTTAAACTTTACCGTGGAAGAACCCAGAATGAGGGTGAAGACCCTTCTGTTGTTGGAGAGTTCAAGGTATGGTCATTATAACATCTCAGGTATAACTATCAGCTGTCTGATATCACATGTGCTCTTTTCAGTCTTCAAGAGGGAAAACATTCAGGCGTTGCCAGATGAAGCAGGGGATGGGTGTTGATGCTTATTAGCTGAGCTAATAAAAATCATTGAATCAGGCCTTCTATTTAACAGATTATATACTTGCATCTGGCAGGTTCAGTTTGTTCTTTGTCAAATTTACCTTTGAATAATTTGTTAATTTAGAGCGTTCTGCAACAGAGAGCTTCGTGCCATTCTTTTGGTGAACTATCAACTCCCAAAATGTGTCTCGTTGCCTTTTTTACAGACACTGCTTCTTAAAAACAGAGGTTCTTCAATAGTTCTTTGCAGGACCTATAGGTAACCCTAACCTTAACCCTCTTGTAAAGAACAATGTTGTGTTGTACAGGGTTCTTGGGGTGGCTAAATGGTTTTATTGGAGATTAAAATGTTGTTGAAGATACATTCTGGGTTCCCCAGGTCATTGTACTGGTTTCTGGGTTCTTTAAACTAATACATTGATAGTATCTGAAGAACTAAAGAATAAAATGTTTTTTTTGTGGAACTTAAAAAATATTATATATTTTTTATTTAACATTTGTAAAAAAAAAATATTCACACACAAATTTAAATTTTGTCAACAATTGGTCATGTTTTATATCATTTCAGACTAGTGTTGTTTTAGTAATATTTATAAACTATTATAGTAAGTAAAGTTTATTTATTGTTATTTGCTTTTATTTTTATATTTTCAGTTTTTTTTTTCATTTAATATATATATATATATTTGTAAGCTCCATTTCAATTAATGAAAAGTTTTAGTTAACAATGCAACAAATATTACACCCTTTCCCCCATACAACAAAAATAGATACCGGTATATCACTTATACTGGCAACAAAAATAATTCCCATAAAAGTAGTCCATATAACTTACACAAGTTATATACTATACAAAAAAAAAGTCTTCTGAAGATAGCTTGCAATATTTTTGTGTCAAAACCAAACAAGTAAAAGTCATTGTTCACTTATAATCATCCCTTTGGCTGTTTTTTTTCCAATCCTGTTGAAATATGTGTTGCGATCAGTCATATGACATGCAAGAGCCAACAAAAAGAATGACAATAATATGGGGTAGAAACGTTTGGTTTTGTAAATGATTTTTTTTTTTTATTAAATGATTTTCATTTTTTGGTGCACCTTTCAAAATACTCTCCTATGGCATCTGGCATATGACTTTAAAACCCATTTTGATTCTAATGGGAACCTCTAATTTGAAGAGTGTAGATGCTTTTTCATGGTTTATTTGGATTACAACTGGTTTAGTTCTAGTAGGATTTGAGGGAACTAAATTTGAGGGATTAAAGTGTAATTTGAGGTCTGTCTGGAGGCCCCAGACAGCAGGTCTCCAGAAAAAAGTAAAACTAAATTGCACCATGAGTTACACTGACTCCTGTCCCGTCCTCCTTCAGGGTTCATTTAAGATCTATCCATTGCCTGACGATCCCTCGATGTCTGTACCCCTACGCCGGTTCTCCAAGCTCCCCCCGAACGGAATAGAGGAGTGCCTGGTACGCATCTACATCATCCAGGCCTATGGCTTACAGCCCAAAGATGCCAATGGCAAGGTAGGTACGACACAACCAAAATACATGAAAAAGGAAAGGAACATGCTAACTAGCCGTTTGCTTTTCAGTGACCTTGTATACAGATCAGGGTTGGGAGAGTTTGTTACAACAGCCCTTGTATTTTCAGTAGATGCGTTGACAAATCTTTGTAGTTTTTTTTTTGTCAGCTAGACGAGCCCTTTGCGAAGCCTCTGCAGTGCCAGAGTCATAAGAGAGCTGAGAAATTGCTTTATGAAAACATGGAGCCACCCTTTTACCCACAACCATAAACTCTCAATCGCTGCCCGAGACCTGGCCAACACGCCACCACCGCTGGCCCTGCGTCAGATGGGCTTTCCCTTCATTAGTTGCGAATATGCTAAGATGACGTCCTTTCATCACCTACTCAGGCCAGGAGTTATGATATGGAACATTTCACACATGTACTCACTGCCTATGAAACACACACTGATCACAGAGATTTGATGCTTTTTTCCAACGCGAGAGTAAAGAGCGTCTGTTTTAAGTACAAAAAGAGGGCGTGCTGTTTTGGATATTGTTGCTTATAGTATATATGTGTGAGTGTGTGGCTATGTTAACACATACTAACAAGCACTTCTTGTTCTTTCTTAGTGTGACCCCTATGTTAAGATCACACTTGGCAAGAAATCAGTCGATGACCACGACAATTACATACCCTGTACTTTGGACCCCGTCTTTGGAAAGTGAGTATCTCTCTTTTTTCTCTCTCTTTCTTTCTGTCTCTTTGAACAGATTCTCACACACACATTTAGAAACACGTCATGGCAAGGATTGATTATACCAGCAGGGGTCGCCACACTCATAATAATGATGACCCCCCCCTAATTTTAAGAGTCTTGATGTCGGATACGTGCAAGAAGGAAAGTGATCTGATGGATAAATGATACAGAGACAGAATACGAAGCATGTGGATGATTACCTTGGAGAACTTTTAAGCAAAATAATTTCTGAAAAAAGTATTTATTCAAAGATTGAAATGTGTCTTTTGCTTCTCATTTAGGATGTTTGAGCTGACGTGTTCTCTGCCTCTTGAGAAGGACCTAAAGATCATGCTGTATGATTATGACATGGTCACTAAAGATGAGAAAATCGGAGAGACCGTCATTGATTTGGAGAATCGCTTCTTGTCGCGCCATGGCGCTCGCTGCGGGCTGCCACAGTCCTACTGTCTGTAAGAAATGCCTCTGTCTCTCATCCTATTTCCTTTCACCTCACAGTTATTAGTAGTCATTATGAAAACTGTAAAGAACAGGTAGTTAATGTTTAAGCCATGTTGGAGCCATTTTTTTTTTTTACTTGTTCAGGTTACATAGTCTCATATTCTTTTTCCCCAAATTACATTTTTTTTTTATTTAAATTTTTAATCTGAATTAAATTATGTATATTAATTATAAGAATTGCATATTTAGTTTTACTACTTATTTTATGTAAAAAAAAAATATTATGTAAATTTATTATTTAATTTATTTATTTTAAATATGTAATGCGTATTTTCCATTTTGCAGAGCCACGCTGTCTCATATAGCTTGTTTAATGGGGTGTTTGGCAAAAACATACCAGCCTAAACAGCTTGGCCTGGCTAGGAGACCAGCTAACCACCTTAGTTTTTTAGAGTAATCATCTCCTAAATGTAAAAAAATAAAAACAATAACGTTTTTGAGTAACTGTTGGCTGTCACAACAACTGTGATAACACATTCTGCTCAGATACACCCTTGGTTTTGCATCATAAATGAACTTTTTATATTTCTGTCCACACTTTAGGTCGGGAGTTAACCAGTGGCGAGATCAGCTAAAACCATCCCAGTTACTTCATCGTCTGTGCGAGAGGCGAAACTACAAACTGCCCGTCTACAAGCAGGATAGAGTCTATTTCAGAGGACAGGAGTACACCATCGCAGACCTTGGTCAGTGTCCTAAACACACACTCCAAGTAGACCTAGTTTACTACCAGTGAATTTAACGTTCATGATATTTGATCGTTAATTAAAAGATTGTCATTACCGAAGAGCGGCTTCTTGGAGAATTGTGCGCAGCAATGCACATGAACGCGTACGTACGAATAAACATGGGCATCACAACCTATCAACCCCGCCGGCTGGACGGCGAAAAAAGAAAGTGGAAGTCTTTTCTTTGGAGCTGCTGAAAGCATTAGTCACGAGTAAGAGCTAATCAAAGCAGCAGCCTGACTCCATCACATCTTCCGTCATTAAAAAAAGTGAGCCGAGCACGAGATCGGCTGCGGTTCTGTGAAAACACTGACAGAAAAAGAATAACGATATATGTCTCGGCTTGTGCCATACATCATATCTGTGTGTGTGGGATCACAGAGCTGTCGGGGAGGCCGCTTGGCTGTTCTTGCTCGGGCGCTATGAGCGGAAAGAATGAGTTGTTCCTCTGTGTGAAGAAAAACAAGTGCGATATTGTAAAGACGAAGGACCTGTGTAAACATACAGCACCTCTGACATAGTCATTCATTCACAGCAAATATATCACTCCTTGCCACAGCAACCTGACGTCCCCTCCTGTTTTAAAGTGTGCCCCTGGGATGACAATGCTAGCTAATGCTAGTTCACCATTAGGTGTGTATTATGTTGATCAGATCCTCCCAACACTTCTGGTTTGACCTCTAAGCCCTTAAAGTCCCATGGCCGTCTTTCTACCAGTCAGATGTCACACAGGGCCTACAGAAAGCCAAGCTCACCAGCCATTTTCCCTTCCATGATGCCTTGGGATGAGGCCGGCTTCAGATTTATGGGGAACTAGCATATAAGCACGTTCAGCCAAGGTCAACACTGTGGCGGGCTTCTCAGCCTCCTGCTCCCGTGTCTCGCCGCGAAGGAATACTACATCTTTTTGTTTTGCCCACGTAACTGCGGCAACCCGTGCATCAAAGCAATTATCAGGTGGCCGTTTCGGGCATCCAACTTCATGGCAGAAATGATCTTCCTCCACTTCAGTCTTTTTCCTCTTTTCTCCACACTCCGACCATGTTTCCCTCAGGGACATGACACAGGGTTTCAAACCATAAACTCAACAGTGGACGTTTATTTTTTTTCTTCTCTCGCTCTCTCTTTTTGCTTTTTGAAAGGGGAAACTCTCTTCTTAGATCAACAGCAATGAAATCAACGCATCATCTGAGAAAAGGGAAAAGATAAACATTTCCGCCTATTTAAGTGGAATGCTTCATGAATGTTGGCTCTTTTCTGCTCTCGGTTATGACTTCATAAAACCCAATGCCCAAATGTTCTTCATATCAAATCAGAGGTTAAATAGTGGTTCCATTTCATGGTTTTAATGGAAAATAGCATTATGATGAATCTTCCTTATAACTTAAACAATTTTAAGCTAAAACAAAATTTTTGGGACCTTCTGCATCAATGTGAATATAATCTACTATGTCCTTATGGTTGACTACATTTGGCCCTCAGATGAAGGGAAACCTCTAAACCCTAACCTGGGACCAGTGTTGGAGCGTCTAGCTCTGTTGGTGCTGAGAAGGCAGGGTCTGGTGCCTGAACATGTAGAGACTCGACCGCTCTACAGTCCCCTGCAGCCAGATATAGAACAGGTAACAGTATTCTTATTACAAAAAAATATTATATATTACAACATATTTTTTATCTTTATGATTTCATATTTTTATTTTATATTGATGTAATTACTATTTTATTATCATTTTTATTTTTCATGTTTTTTACGAGTTGCCCTGTCAGTCTTCAAGGAGTTTTTTTATTTTCCAACACACAGGGGCGGTTACAGATGTGGGTGGACCTGTTCCCTAAATCTTTAGGTCCACCAGGACCTCCATTTAACATCACACCACGCAAAGCTAAAAAGTAAACTCATCACTTTTGTTTAATATCTATCATTTTGTCTCGAAACACATCCAGAAGCATAACATGTCAATGTTTTCTGCTCCTATAGGTTCTTCCTGCGCTGTATTATATGGAACACAAGAGATGTTATCTTGGATGATGTCAGTGTTACTGGGGAGAAGATGAGTGACATTTATGTGAAAGGGTACATCTGGGTGTCATAAATGGGTTGTTGGGTTTGTGTATATGAGCTCTGGTTAGATTAAGTTGTTATTGTTTCCCATGTCATGGGCCTGTTGCTTGTCTGTTGCCACTGTGACCAATAGTAACAACGGCATGCAAAAATTATCGATCAGTAGCTACAAACACACAGTTGCAAGGCAACCATAGACCCTAGCTGTAGGTCAATTGCAGCTAAGCTGCATTGTCTTCTAATGTGTTGGAAATGATGTGTCGGGTAATTGCGAATGTTATTTTTTCAATCCTAGCTGGATGCACGGCCACGAAGAGAACAAGCAGAAAACAGACGTGCACTATCGATCGCTGGGAGGTGAAGGCAACTTTAATTGGCGGTTCCTATACCCCTTTCACTATTTACCTGCAGAACAGCTCTGCACCATTGATAAGAAGGTGAGGTGTGACCTTGGCTTAGTGGAAACAAAGAACAAGTGAGAAAGAAATGAAAGGGAAACGCAAACCCTGCCAGCATTTATATCCAAAAAATCTTCTCCCTTGATTGAATCTGAATAGGTGATCCGCAGGTCACCCTGCGCGATTTGCAGAGGTTTTGTCTAACGCCCATATTTTGAAGGATATCACTGCAGTTGGCAGGTGTTTAATGCAATGTTTCAAACCCAGATATGTTGCTGGCTGCATCTGGCACGCTTCCACTTACCAAACGTGGTACATGAACATCTTGTAACAGCAAGACAGTCCAGACTTCAGCCAAGCCAGCTCAGGGAAAACAGCTGTGATGGACAAGGCACTTAAAGTGAGGTTTTGGCAGGCAAGAGATCAGTTATAGTAAGATTGAAGATAGCGGTTCCACCCATTAAACTGAGGGCGGCCCGCAACAGCTGTCAAACGATAGATCCGCTTTGGCTGAGCTTTGTTGGAAGCAACACACAATAGAACCGATACATGGTGAAACGGATTCTCTTGCATGAAACACGGCTCTCAGTGATAATTGGAAGTGATTCCTTATTTGCAGTGTTTGTTTTGATGGAGTTGTATGTGGTTGTCAGGCAGGATGTGCAAACCGACGGGGCCTATTTACCGATGAACGGCAGCAGTTCAGCTCTGTGAAGCGGGAGTTCATTATCCTCCATGTGTTTGTCCACACATCCATCACGGGTACAGTACAGTAGGAATGCTGTCACGCAGATGGAATCCTGTCTGGCGGTGGGGTGCAGAATCAGGGCTGTAGTGGGAGTCGCTAACACTGTTTTCTGACTGGGACGTTTCTGTCGCTCTCGGTGACTCTCACTCTCTCTCTGTCTCTCACCCTCTTTCTAATTCTGCTTCGCACATTCACACCATCATTTCCTCGCTCTGTCTTTCTCAGTCGTTGTCTTGGTCTGTCAGTTTATTTCTGCTTCTCTGTTCCTCCTAGAGGTGGTGTAGCTCATTTCTAGGGCTGGTAACTAAAAGATTGTTGGCTCTTATCTCACAAGTGAGGCACTTGTTATAAAGTCAGAATTAAGAGATATAAACTTTTTAGTTCATATCTCGCAGTTTAGTTTATATCTCACGATTCTGAGAAAAAAGTTATTGTGAGAGAAAAAGTTGCAATTATCTTTTAAATAGTTTTATTCCGTGGCGGAAACAAGCTTCCACAGTTATCTGTCGATATTACTGATGCTGTAATTGATTGGTATCACCAGGGCTGCCAACTGTCACGCATTCAGCGTGAGACTCGCGCAATTGACACTTTTCACACGCTCTCACGCCACACATCCATTTTCTCACGCAGAGAAAAATCGCGGAGCAAAGAGGACACTGACACCGACAGACAAGACAGAGCTGGTTACTTTTGGAAATTTCGGTTCGCGTACCTACCCCGAAGTGATAAAATAAAATAAAATTCTGTATCAAAATTTATAGGCAAGACAAGTAGTTTGTTTAGGCATGGGTTGTAGGGAATTACAAACCTGCGCACATATATTCAAACGCACATAACTATAGAATCAATTCTTAATGTGCATGTGAACGCCATCAGCGTTAATCACAGGTTCGCGTTTAAAGTCTGTTTAGAGAGAACGGTGTCGTCTTAGCGTCCCCTAATTTAATAACAAATGATCATTTTGATGGAAGTGAATCAAACAAAACTAACTTTAGCTGGAAAATAACATTATTCAAGAACCGCTATAAAACCAAACCAATCTCTGTTACCTTAAATTATATGTTTATCTCTGTAAAGCTGCTTTGAAACAATCTACATTGTTAAAAGCGCTATATGAATGAGGATGACTTGACTTGACTTGACTTTTGATATGAAACAAATTCTCAGAACTCAGATTCTGTCAATTTTATTACGAAATTCAAACAATAAATACCGTTTTGACCCTTGTAAATGTGACGTGACAGATCGTTGTAGCGCCTATCAGTTCAAGCGGCAGGTGAACCGATATCACTGTTCTTCTTTACTACTAATTAGCCAATAAACACGAATGAACAATAGGTATCTTGAAAGATCCAGTACAACTTACCGAAATTTACTTACTTGTTTTTCAACCGTGGAAAGAGGTCAATAAAACAGCTGGAGAACTTACATTTACCTCAGGAAAGCCATTTAATGACCATATATAGCAAGTTAGTTGGCTAGAAAAATAAGCTACAGAGAGGAGTATTTTGCTAAATATGTGTAGGCTACTATATTACATATTTATTATATTTTTACATATAGCCTATATCGTTAAAATATTATACCATTATTATAATAAAAAACGTATTTTATAGGCCTACTTAGATTGAGTTGTTATTTTTAACCTTTAATAATAATACCAGCTGACAGCTCTCTGTACGTTTACATCAGTAGGTGAGATATATTTTTTCTTGTAAAAAATGTACGTGTATCTGTACCTAATATATATTTAAAGTAATCGATAATTGAATCAAGATCAGATTCAAGAATTAAATTGAAATCGTGAAATTTGTGTCGAGCAATACTAAAATAAAAATTATAGAATTTTAGTATCTATCATATATACAGTATATAAATATAATCAGGATACTAATTTATATATTAACATGAATACAAATTATTGGCTCAACGTTATCAGCCAATATGTTAATATTGGTCTCTAGGTCCTAGTCCAGGTTGTGTGTGTATATATATATATATATATATCAAGATAATAATTTATATATTAACATGAAAACAAATATTGGCTCAACATTATCAGCCAAAATTTTAATATTGGTCTCTAGTCCAGGTTGTTTAAAGGAACATTTCAGGTTCAATACAAGTTAGGCTTCTAGACACCATTTGCTACATAATGTTGATTACAACAGAAAATAATTTACACTTGTCATGGTTACAGTAACACACAATGAAATGAACGGTTACACTTACACCAGTAAAATGATAAATTAGCAAGTAGCTCTGATTGTACCTCTGTGAATCTCACCATGTTTCTTTTTCTGCAGGAGCATTTTTGGAGTCTGGATAAAGTTGAAACAAAACTTCCTCCTAAACTTACTATCCAGATCTGGGACAATGACAAGTTCTCCTTTGACGATTTCCTTGGTAAGACCAAAACCTAATAGTCGTCCCTTGTGCCAGATCACTCCTCCACTCCCTCCCTCAGCTTTGCCACCCTCAGCAAATTCAGTCGTGTTAACCTTGTACAGCACCACAAAGCTGTTTTTCAAGCATATTTTTCAGCCTTGACATGACAGATGAAAACCTTTTTGTGGGACTGGACCACACTGATAGGACCCTGTGTGTGGTTTATTGTCATTAACCTATATGCCTGTGTATATGGACATTAGTGCATAGGGAGATGGTTATCAAAACCTGAACCTCCTTAACCTGTGAGAGGTTACCCACCGCATTACTGTGAAGCGTGACCGTCAGCATAAATGTACTTAACAACCTTAACGCAAATACATCATTCAGACCACACGAGTCCTCTGTAACATCTTTGCTGCTAATGTTGCTAATGTTATTATTATTAGCTGAACCTAATTTCCAACATGTCAGCACAACTATAAGAGAAATAAGTTATGACCTGACTCTTTAGAAACCTCTATAAAATACACTGATCTATGTACATTTGTAAAATAATTAGCATCTAACCACAATGTGAAAACCTTAAAGAAAATTACAGACAGACTGCCAGCAGCAAAGTCTGAAGGACAAACACTTTTTCTGACTGATATTATTTGAAATGATTGGGAAAAATATACAAATGCCTGCTAACTTTTGTTTCTGTTCTGTTCTGTTCTTTTACATACAATTTCATATGTTCCTCTTGTGTTAAATTCACAGACATTCTCTTTGCTTATATTTATTGTGCAGTCTTAGGTGACGTCAACTGCTGTAGTGTAACATTGAACTTTAGGATTGTGGTGGTTAATTTCTTCTCTCCCTCTTTCTAAGGCTCTTTGGAGATGGACCTGAACCATATGCTGAGTCCAGCAAAGTCTCCAGAGAAGTGTGGCCTTGAGATGCTCTCTCAGTCGCAGGACAGACTGGTGTCTTTGTTTGAGCAAAAGACAATGAAAGGCTGGTGGCCTTGTGTGTGTGACAGAGAAAACGAGAAGATACTCGCTGTAAGAGTTACACACAAAGCAGGGTTATTTTTGTGTTGAGAAATTTTATGTCACATACCAAAAAGAAAATGACTAGTATCATATCAATTCAACCCTTTCATATCTATTTATGCAGTTGTTGTATTTTTGACACAACACAACGTACACTACACCTGGAAGAATAATTAAATCAGACTAATGCACTGATTAAAAGTATAAATACTAAAGTAATTTTCTTGTAAATACAATAGAGGTTAAAGGTTATATACAGAAACCTTCAAGTTCAATTAATCTATCAAAATATTAAGAAAATATGGTATATATATATATGTGTGTGTGTCTGTGTATGTATGTATATATATATATATATATATATATATATATATATATATATATATATATATATATATATATATATATATATATATATATAATATTTTCTTCATATTTATATATATATATATATATATATATATATATTAGGGGAGAATGAAACACAAAACTTGGTTAAGGTATCTGTGTGACAAAATTATTTGGCAAAAAAAGGCAAACTACAGTTACAGGTTTTATTTTACTATGCAAAAAGAAAAGAAAAACACATTGAAAAGCAAAAAGCTCACAGGAAAAACTGACTACAACGCTCAATTTCATGTGTTCATAATTTTGTATGACAGCCTGAACAAAAATGATGTCCACACAATTTGGAATATTTCAGTGTGTTATCACAAAAAAAAAAAACAATTGATTCCAAACACAACTTTGCAGCATGCTTACAAAACCTTTAACTAATTTTTAATAACATTTGAATAAAGGGTGAAGATGGCAATTTTCCTAGGCCGGACATCACTTATGGGACACTATTAAATGTTATTTATTTATAGCGTAATTCAAATATAATTGTATGCAATTTCCCAACTACCAGCTCTCTCTCTGTCTCTCTCTCTCTCTTTGTCATTCAGGGAAAGTTAGAAATGTCACTGGAAATCGTCTCGGAGCAGGAGCAGGATGAGAGGCCTGCCGGACACGGTAGAGATGAGCCCAACATGAATCCTCATCTAGAAGAGCCACAGTAAGTCAAGCACACCCATCACAATCATTCCTCTTACCTAATAACAACAAGAAAGAAAAAAAAACAGCCTTCAGTATTAGCCTTTTTATTGGTCCCCCTCTCAAGGTGGGGATTATAGAATTTAACTTAAGGTTGCTAATATGGTGTCTGTTTCTCTCTCCAGGCGTCCTGAGACCTCATTCTTTTGGTTCTCGTCCCCATATAAGACTTTTAGGTTCATTGTGTGGAGGAGGTTTAAGTGGCTTATTCTGGGCTTCTTTATACTCTTTTTCATTATTCTCTTCTTTGGAGTCTTTCTCTACGCCTTCCCTGTAAGTATCTGTGCGGTAGTAATTGTGTCAATGAAAGAGGAGGATTAAAGTGAAAATGGGGGTTTCTGTGATCATGAAATGTTTGATCAGAGATGTGTGTCTCTGATCGTAGCTCAGGAATGTGGCATGTGTTATTCAGTATTGCAGACATACTCATACACACGGAGTCATGCACATTAAAGACATTTCATACAGTTCTGTGTAACATATTACTCAATGTACTGTCATATATACTTCAGTAAAATGTATTAATACATTTATTCAACAAGGTGCATTACATTGATCAAACATGACAGTAAAGAAATTTATAATGTAACAAAATGTTTCTATTTCAAACAAACACTGCTCTTTTGAACTATTTAAATCATTCAGAATTTTTTTTAATGTTTAACTGTTTTTTTAAATTGATAACGAAATGCTATGTACTTGAGCACCATATTAGAATGATCATGCAACACTGAAGACTGGAGTAATTTCACTGTATGTTTGATCAAATAAATGCAGCCTTGGTGAGCACAAGATACTTCTTTCAAAACATTCAAAAAATCCCCCAAAACTCTCAAATTGTAGTGTATATTGTTAAGAGATTTCATTTAATTCTGTATAACATTAATGAAATGCATAAATGTAAATATACCCATGTTAGAATTTAGTATTTCTAAACATTACTATAATTTATTTACAGAACTATGCTGCTATGAAGATGGTTGGACCCTTCAGTGGGAAGGGAACACAGTGAGAACTGTTGTGGGAAAAAGGACATAGACCCTCATGTTCAAAACCAACTTCACCAAAAATCCATTAAAATCCACAACTCCATCCTACTGGAGAGATCTGCCTTTCTCGTGCACATGTGCAAGCTGAAGATGGGCTGAGATTATTTGAAGTCGTGTGTGTGTGTGTGTGTGTGCCTTCATGTGTTCGTTAGCCTGTTCTAGTCCTATATGCATGAAAGTTGGATAACGTCAGTGTGTGTTTGTACATGTATTACACATCAAGCTCTCTGACCCGGTCCTGAACTCTCTCAGTATTCTCTTTAACTCCCACTTACACTTTCATCTCCCTGTCTGTTTAATCCTTTTTCATGTCTCCTGTAAAACAGGGTTCTTTCTTCACAGCCAGATGCTTCTTTCTTCTTCCTTCACGCAGAGAGAGGGAGACAGAGCCGCGTCGCACCACCTCCCATCCATTCGTTCCTCTCCTTTCCTTCCTTTAGGTTCAACCGTGATTTGTACAGTTAGGCTGTAAGGTCCAAGACAGGCTAGTTATTAGCTGAGCCCCCGCTGTCAGCAAGCCCACCTCTCTGATTACTATCAAACTCTGTTATTTTGCTTTAGCGAAATCCCTACTAAATGGATTCGAGGTCAACTGTGGGTTCGCATCATGTTTGTGTGTGTGAATGTATGTACGTGTGTGGAATGTGGGCTGCGAACGAGAACAAGAGAAACAAGACTTGTTTATTTGTGTAAATGTTACACTCGCCTTTGTGCCTTTTTGCTTTTTACTCTGTTAAGTATGAAAATGAACAGGCGCATCTGGAAGAAGTTGCCAGACTTCTAAACATGCCTGTGAACGAGCTGTTACATGACAAAATACACAAATTGTTTGTTTTCTCTCCATGACCAGGTCATGAGCTCCTCTTCTACTTAGTTTAGTGAAGTCATAGACAGTTAGTGAAACTGGAATCTCAAAACTCTGTTCCACAAGGGGCATCTGTTGTCAGCTTTGTGCGATCTCACATTACATTTATCTAATGGCAAGAATCATAATATCTTCTCTATGAACAGGAAATGTCAGGAGATCTGGGTTAATCCGACATAATCTTTAGGATTTCCAGAAATGTTTACATTTTATTCTCTAAAAAAGTAGGGTAAATGTAAAGAAGAAAGGATTTGATGTGTCCATAAACGTCACTGATTTGACAGTAAAGAGAATGCATTCCTATCTCAGTCACATAAAGTACAAAAAGAGTGATTACAAGTTTTTTTTTTTTTTTTTTTTCGTTTATAACTATTTTCTACACATCTGTGCATGGATCTAAAATATGAATGAATCAGATGAACCAAAAACCCTTGCATTGAAGCAAAAACACTCTTGCCAATTACTGTACGGGAGCTGAATAACTGGATTTATGCAAACACAAATCCTCTGGTAATGCTGAGCATCTATGAAAAGTTGTCATTCATATACAAGTTTCACGACAAGTCTCTTAATTTGACAATCAAGATGAATATTTATGTTATTGTACTTAAGAATGATATTTTGCCGTTTTACTGTAATGATGCATGTCGTCTAATTGCCTTAAAGCTTCTGCTATCATGAATTCACTGTGTTAAATCGACTGTATTTGTATCTCCTAATGAGCACTGTGTAATATGCTATGGTCAAATACATACCTATATACATTCTATTCTGTATATTTTGATCTTTTCTGATTGAGCCATTTTGAGTCAGATGTAACTGAAGTCTATTCTAAAGAACCGTGTTGCTTTGATTCGATTTTTTTCCTCCCACCAGATTCTCGGACCACCTTATGTGCAGATTTAACCTTTTAAAGCCAAACCACAACAGACTGGTCAGGGTGTTTGACTTGAGAGCAAATTAGAAGCACTCCAGTGCCTAGCCAGGAATTCCTGGAGCCAACGGCAACTTACTCTTGCATTTCTACCAGCTGTTCTGTAAAGTGAGTGATTAGAAAAATTATGCAGCACATTTTTTGATACAATTATACAGTGTTCTGAGTTCGCTTTTCTTGTAGGGTGCTCTTACATGTGTTTTGTTAACTCATAACAGTGCAGGGAGGAAATTATAAATGTTATAACATTGTAAATCTGGTGAGTACACTGGTTTGAACTCATTACTCTTTCACTCATTGTAACCAGGTTACATCATATAGAGAAATGGCCACATTATAGTATCCAGTGCAAGTTTTAACAGAGTGGTGGATTTGGCAGCACATCCTCACTGCAGCTCTGTGTAATGCTCCATCTGAATGGGACCAGAGACACAAGTTCATGTGAATATGTGTGAAAATATTTACATGAATATATAATATATGTACACAACCATTCAAAAGTCTGTAGTCATTATGATGTTTTTAACAAAATTAATACAATAATCATCAAGGGTACCAAGGCAGTAAATACTAAATTTGTTTTTTTTTTAAAAGTTCAAAAGAACACAATTTATTTTCATCATAGATTCCTGAAATAAAATCACCATTTCCACAAAAATAATAATCAGTATACAACTGTTTTCAACATTGATTATTAATAATAAATGTTTCTTGAGCACCAAACCAACATATTCAAATGATTTCTGAAGGGCCATGTTACACTGAAGTAATGGCTGCAGAAATTTTAGCAAATTATCTACTGTATAGGACAAATTCCAATCGGAAGCATCCCTATGAATCACGAGGATTCGCCACCCTGGGTCACATGACCATAAAGAATAAAAATGCATCATATGTATCCTTCACTAACTGACTTGAGGAAGGGCCCTTTGTGAAGGTATTCATTCAGCTGTTCACTCTCGATTGGAACACCCCTACAAATGGCATCCCCTTTTCCCGAAGTGCCCTTCAAGGAAGCAACATTGCTGTTTGTCATTTTCTCTCCATGACCTGTGGCCTCATTTATAAAACTTTGCGTAGGATTTGCGTCAGAAGTGGCGTACGGATGAAACATAGGACGTGCGAACGCACAGAAATATTCAGATTTATAAAACCGTGAGCACGCACATCCTACTCAGTTTTCCCTTAATAAATCACAATCAATTCTAAATGTATCGCAGCTTTTGCGGCTTCATGCCACGCCCATATTTGCCCATAAATAGTCCGTGAAACGCCCACAAGTTAATATTCATCGATTGCGAAATCATGGCAAACACAGAGAGGAAAACCAAGAAACGTAACTTCTTGTGCGTCATTACGCATAGTGATGGCATCGTGGCATTTTATTACCATCCATTTGATTGCATCTGACAAGCTACAGATGTGTTATGAGGATGAATTGCATAGCGCGCCAATATTATTGCAGAACACATTTCACTTTTCTATTTGCAAATATGTGTTAATTTGCATTTCTGTTGTAGCCTAAACTTTGTTTGATGTTGTTTGTTTTACTCTGCAGATCGATACAACCGGTGTAGGCTGTTAATTGTAAGACTTGCTTTGTGAAGTCTTTGTGTTTTTTATGAGAGGCAATATTGCCATTTCTTTTACACAACGGTCTACAGTTTCACACACTTTCACGTGTTTCTTCCATCTGCCGACGGTTTCGTCATTTCTCATTTCACCTGTTTTTGTGTGTACGCCTGGGGCACAGTTTGCGTGAAGGACCGCATAATTTCCCGTCAAGTTTTCTTTTTTATAAATACCAGTTATTGCGTAGAGAGGGGCGTACGCCTTCTTTTGTGCGTACGTAACGTTTATAAATGAGGCCCCAGGTCATGAGCTCCTCTTCTACTTAGTTTAGTGAAGTCATAGACAGTTCGTGAAACTGGAATCTCAAAACTCTGTTCCACAAGGGGCATCTGTTGTCAACTTTGTGCGTTCTCACATTACATTTAAGACTCTCGTTCGGAACACCCCTACAAATGGCATCCCCTTTTCCTGAAGTGCCCTTCAAGGATGCAACATTGCTGTTTGTAATTTTCCCATAATATGATTTTTCTTTTTAACTGAAGAATTCTTGTGTATGTAAATATGGTCACTCCTTCAGTATTCCTTTTGTATTCTTATCTAGTTATGGCATGAAACTCTAGATGGTCGCAGGCTGATAGGTCCTTAAGTCATTTGGTAGCGATCGAATCATCATCTTCACAGCGCAGCTGATTAGTTGTTGTTGCATCAGCGGCCAATGAGCTGCGGCTTAACATTCAAACAAATACCGGTAGTGTTGCTGTTAGCAGACTCCTGCACATTTTCAGAAACCCTCCACTTCCCTAGCTCCACCTGTATAGATCTGCTACGAGGGTTATTCATGTATGTTACATGTGCAACAGCAGCAGGATGTCTTACATGCTCACAGCAATGTCTGTAAATGTGTTAGCAGTAGCAAGTCTCGGTACTTGCTCTGCAGCAGCATCGTAACAGATCTATTCCGCCAAGACCAAATACATAAACATTGCCATATCCATTGGCATAACCATGCTAGTCCCTAAGAGAGTTGTCATGACAGAACTAAAAGTAATCAGAAAATCGGGTCAGTGCACATTATTGGCATACTAGTATTAATTCGGCAAACGTATAAAGATTTTTTCCATGTCAGTTTCTCCCTTTATACATACTTATTTATTTGGTGCATTTAATGTAGGAATTTAGGAGTAAATCCAGCTCGAGGAGAGCGTTATTAATGTAACAGTTGATATTCAGTTGCTTCAGTTGGCCCTGCTTAAATACGTGATCATTGACACTTTATACATACGAACAAGAGAAGGACATATTTTGTTTCTATAGGAGAAAAACAAGCAATATCCCCATGGACAAAATCAACTCAAAATTGCTCAGGCATTGAATTGTGCACCATCTTTCTCTAAAGGAAGTGACATCATAGTTGTCAATCTTACAAGACAATTAACTCTTCTCTTAAACAGTAAAAAGAAGTGAAATACATTCTCTGTTCACTGACCTGTTTGTGAACTTGTGGAGTCTGCAAAAAGTTGACTGTAACTTTGTTTCAACAGTCTTCTAGTTTTCCTTAATTGCTGCCGCGTTTCTCCTGCTTTCTACACTTCGCCCTGTGTAGATAACAGGCACGTGAATGTCAGGCTTGGTTTGGGTGTGTTATTTCAGCCTTGGTGAACTTCCTGTGCTCCCTGACCGCTGTCCACATTCTGCATGGGTGGGAGGCAGGAGCCAGACCCTTGTCACCACTTTTGGTCTCTCCTTTGTTTTGGGGAAATATCAGATGTCACCAGCTGAGAGGTTCCTATAAATTAGGCTCCTGATGCAGCTAGAAAATATGGAAATATTGCTTAAATTGACGCTGATATCTATAATACTTAATAATAGCCTAGTTTAGAATAGGCCTTAGAGTACAGTCCTTTTTCAAATGTGCTTAGTAATGAAGTTTACTATGTTTGAGGCAAAGGCGTGACTTGTTCTCCACATGGAAAAGGATCATTGGGCTTAACAGAACTTATTTTTTTAATGTTTCTTGAGTGAGAACATGGAAAAATCCAGACAATCAACATCAAAAAGCCTTTCCTATAAAACCACATCTGCATTGACTGATCTGATCTTGCCAAGATCGCCCCCAGCCACTATCTCACGTGTCTCACGTCCATAGACCAAATCCACATAGGCAGAATTAATGGATTAATAACCCCAGAACTATGGGAACATCATGGGTGCTGTAAGAAATGGATGATGTTGGACGTGGGTCCTCGATAATTAGCCATCTTTGGATTTGCATTTGTAGCATGTTTATTCTCTGCCTTTATGGCAGCTAACTGCATAATAGTCTCGCTAAGTGGCCTCTTAAAGCGCTTTTTTTGCAAGCATATACATATGTATTATCTCATTTTACACTAAATTATCAACTGAATAAACAAGGCGGAATTTTGAACTGCGAAGTGGAAAAAGCTATATAATTTTACAAGCTGAGCAATCACTAGATTTTTGATGTGTTGAGTCACCTTTGTTTCTCTTGCCCTTGTTTTGACAATGCCTGAGCTTTAGCATGTTTGCTCTCTCTAAATAGCGAAATAATGCACTTAAAAAAATCAAGAAATCTTTTCTAGACATTACTAGATCATCAAAGATAATTTCATTATATACACAAAGTGTGGTTCTACATTTTTGTACATGTGCAAAGACACTCAACCATAGCCTACATTATTAATGTCTTGACAGCACCTTTAAACCTTTAGAGACATATAAGCCTTAGAAAAAGTCTTGTAGGTTCCAAGAATATTACATTTATGAAATGAATAGGTTATTTTTGATCATATTTAATCAAAATTAATTAGCACATTTATTTTACCCATTTTCATATAATGGTTACATTCACAAAATTCCTGCTTAAAAATTGTAACTGTACAATATGCATGTCCTGATTTTGTTCCTGGGTCAATATATTTTGTCAGAGGGACAAAACATCAGATTTTTTACCTAAAATCAGAGGGAAATCATCGGTGAATAACACTGATGTAGAAGCACCTAACCCTGGCTGTAAACCTAAACGTGACATAAACTGTAAACTTGTCCCTCAAATCTGATTGGTCTGATTGAAAGACATTGATCCAGGAACATGTTGCACTTGGTGAAATCAAGTTCTGGGTACAGGCTCATAAATTCAATGCAAAGAGTACTAATACAATGTAACTACAAATACCATTGTAATCGTAATTTTTCAACCCCAATTGCAAATCAGGTTTATTGGCAAAATGTACAGACTTTCAGCGGTTTGCAATGAACAAATCAAACAAAAGAAATTAAAATAGCTCAACACAACGAATGTTCAAGTGGTTTGCCAAATTCAACTGAAAATGCAACTTTTAATGACTTTTGCAGTCTCAAAATTATTCAACCCCCTGAATAGAATCCCTTACAACAGAAATATGGCTAAGTCAGAAGACTGTCCAAAAAGTTAAGAGAAGATTTCATCGCCTTCACAAACAAGGAACAGGATACGAAATGATAACAAATTCACTAAATGTTCCTAGAGACACCATTGGAAGCATAGTTCACAAGTTCAAATTAAAGGAACAGTGGTTATACTACCTGGACAGGGGAGAAAAAGGAAACTATCAACGGCTGCAACCAGATTTCTGTGAAGGCAGGTTCAGAAAAACCTTTGAGTGACTTCAGAAGACCTGCAGCAAGATTCGGCAAGATTTTGATTACAACAGTTGATACATAATAATTTTGATTACAAAATCAGTTACTGTGTACAGTGTATATAGGTATTTAGATTTGAGATTTTTGTTTCTATGCATATGTAGATGCTTTTTACTTTATAAATATGTTTTAGATGCTGTCAGTATGTCCATAATGTACATTTCAGCATATCCATACATGCAAATGTGCTTTAACAATATAAACACCTACCTCATTCTGTATTCTAAGTTCTTCCCATTACAACAGGCCAGGTGGCCTTACTGTGCCCTCTCACCCTTATACACTCATGGAAACCACAAAGGAGGTGGTTTTATGGAGCAGTATGCATAATTGTTTGCCCCGTTCCATGCATTCTGCAAGCAGCAGGATGGTACACACATGTGATGCCCTACTGAGATGCGTCTGGCTCACAGCCTATCCTTGAGTTTGGACCATGACAATAAAAGCTCCTGCTACAGGTCTGCCTAGTTCTCATCCACAAAACCTCCAAACAGGCTATTAGCTCGACCTACCACAGTGCCTGACAGTAAGCGGCAGAGAACAGGATGAGAGAAAAGAAAGGGAGCAGAGGAGAAAACTGCTGGGAAAATCACATCTACAGTCAATCTGCGGAATGTGAGGGATGCTGATTAGTAAGACATTAAATTAACCGTTTGTGGTTCCAAGTTTATGAAGGCGGAAGGGGCCGAGGGTGTTGAACGACAACAAGAAAGATGAGCTCAGATGAGTCCTTACAGGACCTTTAGTGATGGAAGACAAGTGTGTGGCTTGCGGCCACTCGGTTGTTACTGGCTGTATTTCAGATGTTAAGGCATCAGTCTCACATTATGATGCCTGGGAACCAAACTCCACACAGACGGCCTCTTTCCTCTCATTGAAGCAGGAGGAGGCATTAAAGGTCAGCTAACAGGAAGTGAAAAATGCCCTTTTCTTTGAAGCTGTAATGTGGGAGTTTAAGCTCTTAGCTTTAAGCATGTAGGCCTTTGGGTCGTCTTCTCCAGTTAGAACAATGTGTTCCTTTGTTGTGGGAAATTGCATTGTCATCCCCAGTGGTATTTGGTTTTACCACTTCATTTACCCATGCTTAGATGTGCCCACAATTCTTTTGTTTCCAGCAAAACAGGGTGCTAAATAACATGTAGCATCAGTAGTGTATAATGTTCCCACAGCTGAAAGCCCTCTGTTACACTCACATTGATTTTCATTTTAATTAGGGAAACATCTGCAGCTGACCAAACCTTCATAAACAGCACATTCTGGTGGTTTCCGATCAGCTGGGAGGGAGAAAGTATGTCATTTCCATGTTTTATTTCTACCGACAAATCATAAAAATTACCTCTAGTGTCGTCTACTAGTTTTAATCTACTACTTATGCAAAACCCATTATGAATGACATTCATTTGTTTACAGTTTTTAAGGACAGAACAACTTAGGCTATGTTCATACTGCAATCAAAAGTGGCCCTAATCCATGCTCTTATGCGACTCAGATTGGATTGTGTGAATGGTAAACCACATGGAATCTGATCTTTTCGATTCTGCACTTCCATATGTGGTCCTAAATCCGATGAGGTCGCTGATACACGTCAGCGACCTCAGTATGAACAGTCATATCGGAGTTGATATGACACTTACGTCACTCTAGATCGACATTCGCCACAAATCTGTGCTGATGAACATCACTCCAAATATTATACATCCCGGCAGTTCTTTGAATATGGAAGACAGCAGCGAAGTTAGTCAGTGGAGGGACGGGAGCTTTTAAACTCAAGTATTACGGTGACGGCTCTATACAAGCAAAACCTGTATGAGAAAAAACGTTGCTCTCTTACTCCTCATTCTTGTCTGCGTCCACGTCTGCAGCACACCACCTTATAAAAGAACACATTAATACTGACTTCAGTAATCTCTGTGTTTACTTCTGGATGACAGGGTGCTGCATGCCTTCTTTGTTATCGTTCCTTTCGTATACGGTCAGTTCAGGACCGTAACCAGTGCACACTAAAATCTAAAAGTTAAAAAGCACCGGAATGCGCTTCGGTATCAAGCGAGGGAACGTGTGGATCTGGTGATGCAGCAAGCGAAAAGGACGGACCCGTCTCTTGCTCATCACACAAATCCATTCGGGAGCCCCACGATGACAATGCGGGTGCAGTCTGGAAATAGTTCAGACGAGAGCGCAGCATTTTCACTGTGAACATCTCACAATGCCCGCACTCGCCTTTCTCTAAAGCCAGAGCCGCGTGCTCCTGCCCCAAACAAACAAAGCAGTAATCGTGTGTATCCAGCTCAGAAATAGGACGGGAGCATGGAGGAACACAACGCTTACTCTGCTGTTGACTCATTTCTACTCTTTTTTTGCTTTTAAAACTCTTTTAAAGACTTTCAGAGAGAAAAGGTTGAGAAATGAGAATTTTCTGCACACTGCCAGTTGAAATCTAACTCCTAACAAAGATCTGAGACAGATAATGAGAGAGATAGAGTTTAGACACACACATGCACAGAGTGATCTGAAGAAAAAAGATCACCGATTCACCTGTGGCTCATCAATTTATAGTCTCGCGTCGATCACCGATGACATCACCGACCGAGGCTATATTACTTCCAGGTCGATTCTATCGACGTGTTTACTATATTCACAGCTGGTCACGATAAAAGATCGTTCCCAATGCGCTAAGCAGCGCAGCATCGATTGTAGCTTTTGAAAGGGAACTATCCATTTAAGGCTTGCAGTGTGACCATAGCCTTACCAAAGTATCTTGACAGAGTTTACAAAACTGAATCTGTGCAACCAGAGTAATTTGATTCACAAACAAAATACTGTTTTGAGCCAGATCTTTTAAGTTAATCAGAAACTTACCGAGCAACCAGTGTAGTCTGATTGAAAGAATGACTCGAAGAAGTCGGTTCTTGTTAGTGAATCAAACACGGGCGGCTTTGTTTGGTTGACTACTACATAGTGAAGGCAGTACAATTATTTGAATACAAATCATTATTTGACTACAATTATGCCGTCTCTGGAAAAAGTCCTTTTGCAAATTGTTTTTAAATGAAATTATTATTGAAATTATATCATCATCATTTGGCAACATGAAATTGTATTTTCCCCCCAAATATTTTAATAATGTTTTAAAAAAAGATCTATTGCTTAGAAGCACTAAAATTGTTAATATAACAATTAAGGGGCCACAATTATTAATAAGAGGAATCAGAACCAGAAGCCGAAACATTACATTTTTGACTAATCCCGTTCGTAATGATGACATGTGTCTACATGTTGCTACCTGTTTTATTAATATACCATTGGCTTTCTACATGACCTAAAGTTTGATCACCATGACGTTTCCAAATCTACCACACTATGTTCTGAGAAGCTTTCCTAAACCAAAGACAAAAGACTATGGCATAAGTGGTTTAACTAGCAATTTTTGCAATCAGTTCTGGACAGGACATTTTCATCATTCCATTTTACTGATGCAAAACAAGGAAAATGATCCAGTGTGGCAAAGGAACTATTTTTTTCAAGTAATAACGTGGTTAACATCTTTATTACCATTCAGAGAAATACTGGAATCTGCTGGAATGCTGTCCAGTCTGAAAATGTGGCTTGGAAAAGTTTGTGAGCCATATTAATTTCACTTTTTATTTTTCTAATCAATTTATTACAGTTTCTGTGACTTTTTCTTCTAGTATGCTGCCTCCAAAAAAGAGATGACCTATGAACTTTATGAATCATAGCATCGAAAAACACTTTAATAGATCAAATGACTGGCAACTCATTACTTTGTGATATAATATCCTGTTGCTGTTTGATGTTCTTTTTTTGTTTCACATTTGTTTCCAGTTCTGCAGAATGCAGTTCCCTCCAAATTTCCTCAACCTTTCAGTCACCTCTATAAAACCGAAGGGGAATGGTATCGGTAAAAAATTGTCAAAAACAATATTTCTGGTTTTTATAGTGGTGATTATTATGTTTCATAAAATAAATTAATTTATTGATTTGTGTGTTGCATCTGCCAACCAGTGAACCCCTCATTTTAGAGGTGGAAAATACTTTGGTATTCTTCCCTGTTCAGAATCATTAGGGCCTGGTATGAGGAGCTTGTAAAGTTAACATTTTCTGACTTTCAAAGAAGACTTTCAAGACATGGTATGATCAAAAACAAGGTATTGATTCCATAATGGGAGCAAAATCTGTCACTTCTTTCGAAACAGTTAGTGTTTGACCTGTAAAGAATTCCTTTGAATCCTGAGCAAAGGAATTCGTCTTGAGCCAGTGCTTCTATAATGAAAAAGACTAACACCTTACGTGTCAGAGGTTATTAAATCATAACCAGGAGTGCGTTTTTTTTCTTCCTGGCTTCAAACATCAAAGTATGAGTTGTATGAGTGTTGAGCTCAAAAGGAGAGTGTCTGCTAATCGTAGCTCTATGTTCTATGTAGAACTAAAGAAAAAGCTATACAATCATAATGACCTCTGCTGGCCTCGCACATTTCCTCGATTCTACCAAGCATAATCAAACAGTGTCTTTAGAATCAATAAATTCCATTACAACCATAATGGGATTACACATGTTTGCGGTCATGTTTAGAAGTGAGAGACAGCCCTCACCGCAATTATCATGTCTGTACTGTACTGTACTGTACTGTACTGTACTGCAAAATACTGTACTGTCCAAATGATTTTTCTTCTATTTCTTGCTCCATAATGCAACAGATGTTTATCTCTTTATTTACTTTTTGTGCAAACATTTCAGCATCTTAGTAACAATTCACATTGCAGTTTATCCGCCAAGCACTTTAGATTAACTTCGGGGTGTAGCTTTATCCAATAGACCCTACACATTTTATAAAATGCTAAACCAGATGGAATATGTGTAGTGCTGGTCCCCCAAAACAGGACCAGAGCTCGATTGTGTTTCTGCGTAGTTTTATTGCACAACCATCATACATCAATGCTGTTTTACAGTGAGTGTTTCCAAATTATAATTATTGAATGAAAGCAATGTGTGAGCTGCGCCATACAGACTTAGGCCTTATAAAGCACCCTGTAATTGCTCTTGTCAATTACACTCATAAAAAAAGCTTAGTAGCCATATTTTGCGTGCCAACTGACCTTACAGACATGAGCGTATTTTTTAGCAGAAGCTATTTCATTAATCCTAGCCACATGAGCACATAATAAAAATAAAATCCCACATAAAATTAAAAAATGTTTTTTTTTTGTCTGTCAAAACAGGTAAAGCATAGCAATTTTGGCATCAATTACAAACCTGTTTGTTCATTAGAACAAAGAATTGGAAAGGGAATCATAGCAAATTGAACAATTCCGATTCCTCTTTATTCCGGTTATACAGGTATGTTCCATTGTGAACCTTTAGGGAATAAAAAAGGCAATTCAGTTTCCAAATGCTGGGATCATTTCAATAGCCTGATAAATGTAAAACAACATAGAACAAAAAAGTTATTTCAAGTATGTTTCATTCATTCCATTATTTTAACAAAACCAGTGACAAAACGTCTCGGTTACGTATGCTAACCCTCGTTCCCTGAGGAAGGGAATGGAGACGTACGTCATTGCTGACGAATGGGGATCGCTTGCGAGAGCCCATCTACTTCGAGTGAAACTAAACGAGCCAATGCAGATTGGCTTGCAATAATTGCACCAGCTGCTGTGCATCTCGGCGCGAGCATATAATTAGCAGCAGGTGCCGTCGCGATCCTTGTTTTTCCACTGAGGAGCTGGACTTGTGACTCGGCCGTCCAGCGGAAGCTCAGCAACTGTGTTGAGGGGACGTACGTCTCCGTTCCCTTCCTCGGGGAACGAGGGTTACTATACGTAAGACGTTCCCCTTTGTCAGCTCACTATGACGTACATAATCGCTGATGAATGGGGATATCTACCAAAACGCCACGACTGCTGGGCCTTCAAGCCCTCCGCTTGAGCCTCCTGGCCTGACCGCAGTCAAGACAAGTCAAGTCACCTTCATTTATATAGCGCTTTTAACAATATAGATTGTTTCAAAGCAGCTTTACAGTGGTAATAGTAAATTAAAGTAACATAGATTATTTTGGCTTTACAACAGCTCTATAGAATAAAGTTATTGTCTAGCTAAAGTTAGTTTTTGATTGATTCACTTCCATCTCAACGATCATTAGTTATTAACTTAGGGGCCGCTAACACGACACCATTTTAACAGAAAACCCTTAATGCTATCCGGCCGCCCATTTGCACAAAACAGTGCCTGGTGGTTTGAGAATGCAAACCATGAAATAGGTTCTAAGGTACCAGCCTTGAAAAATTTATAATAAAGAATTTTTTTTTATTGCTTCCGCGTAACCACGTGAACCGGAATTATCCTGACAACGTTTTATCTGTACAGAGGTAAAGGGAAGGGAAGGAGGTCTTCACAGGGGAGAGACTAGTTGATACTTCAGGACTGCGTTGTCGTCGTGTCCAGGCGCAGGTCCTTCATCAGATCCGGATACGGCCTGGATCCGGTGGACTGCGGTAAACCTCGGGATAAGCAGAGAGACTAATATTAGCGTAGACGCCATCCTCCTTATGATGTAACAAGTACATCAGGATTTATAGGAAGTGTTCCCGGTTCCGGCTGACCTAATCTATGCAGCCTAACATTGAATTATAGAAGTCTATAATGTGTTATGTGTATGCTAGGTCAAAGAGATGTGTTTTTAGTCAATATTTGAACTGACAGAGTGTGTCTGCTTCCAAGCATGTAAGACCGCCGTTCATCTTCGGAACACAGTTTAAGATATTTTAGATTTAGTCCGAGAGCTTTCTGTCCCTCCATTGAAATGTATACACAGTATACTGTCCTTGTCCAGAAAGGAAATAAAGACATCATCAAAGTAGTCCATGTGACATCAGTGGGTTAGTTAGAATTTTTTGAAGCATCGATAATACATTTTGGCCCAAAAATAACAAAAACTACGACTTTATTCAGCATTGTATTGTCTTCCGGGTGTCAATCCGTGCTCATGAGTCCGCAGTGACGCTGATGACGTAAGACGCTGCTGACGTGTTATCTGGTGCGTCCGTGTCTTCGGGTTCAAATAAATATGGCTGGGCAAAAAAATGTAAGTCTTCCTCTGTGTCGAAATCCTTAGACATGTTTGCGAAGATTGTTTTGTTTACAACGTGCGTCTCCCTCAGACTGTAAACGAAGCTCGGCCCCACCAGATAACACGTCAGCAGCGTCTTACATCAGCAGCGTCACTGAATGCGGCTTGACAACAGAACCGGGAGAGAATACTGCTGAATAAAGTGAAAGTTTTTTTTTTTTTTTTGGACCAAAATGTATTTTCGATGCTTCAAAAAATTCTAACTAACCCACTGATGTCACATGGACTACTTTGATGATGTCTTTATTTCCTTTCTGGACAAGGACAGTATACTGTGTATACATTTTCAATGGAGGGACATAAAGCTCTCGGACTAAATCTAAAATATCTGAAACTGTGTTCCGAAGATGAACGGAGGTCTTACGGGCTTGGAACGACATGAGGGTGAGTCATTAATGACATAATTTTCTTTTTGGGTGAACTAACCCTTTAAGAGTTCACTCAAGTACTGGGGAGCTAAACCATTTAGTGCATTGTAAGTAATCAGCAATATTTTTAAATTTATATGATGTTTAATAGGGAGCCAATGCAGTGTTGACAGAACCGGGCTAATATGGTCACTTCCTGGTTCTGGTAAGAACTCGAGCTGCTGCGTTTTGAACTAGCTGTAGTATATTTATTGAGCATGCAGGGCAACCACCCATAATAGCATTACAATAATCTAGCCTTGATGCCATGAACACTTGAACTTACTTTTCTGCATTTGTCGTTGAGAGCATATGACGTCATTTAGATATATTTTTAAGATGGAAAATGCGGTTTTACAGATACTAGACACGTGACTTTCGAATGAAAGATTGGTATCAAAGAGCACACCCAGGTTCCTAACTGACGACGAAGACTTGACAGAGCAGCCATCAAGTGTTAGACAGTATTCTAGGTTAGTATGTGAGGAAGTTTTTTGTTCAATAATTAGAATGTCTGTTTTTTTTTCTTCAGAATTGAGTAGTAGGAAATTACTAGTTATCCAGTTGTTTATTTCAGCTATGCATTCCGTAAATTTTGGGAATTGGTAAGTTTTGTCAGGGCGTGAAGAAATATAGAGCTGAGTATCATCAGCATAACAGTGAAAACTAATGCCATGCTTTCTAATGATATATCCTAAGGATAGCATGTACAGGGTGAACAGCAACGGTCCTAGTACTGAGCCTTGTGGTATGCCATACTGAACTTTTGATCGACAAGACATCTCTTCATTTACTGCTACAAACTGATAACGTCAGATAAGTATGATTTAAACCATGCTAATGCAATTCCACTAATGCCAACATAATTGTCAGGTCTATTTAAAAGAATGTTGTGGTCAATGGTATCAAATGCAGCACTAAGATCGAGTAACACTAATAGAGATACAAACATGATCGGGTGAAAAGAGCAAATCATTTGTGACTCTGATGAGAGCTGTCTCAGTACTATTGTACGGTCTAAATCCTGACGGAAAATCCTTGCAGATACCATTTCTTTCTAAAAAGGAACATAGTTGTGAGGATACTGCCTTTTCTAGTATCTTTGACAGAAAAGGTAGATTTGAGATCGGCCTGTAATTGATTAATTCTGGTAGGATCAAGTTGCTGTTTTTTAACAAGCGGTTTAATCATAGCCAGCTTAAAAGTTTTTGGTACATATCCTAATGACAAAGATGAAATTATATTAAAAAGAGGATATATGACCTCTGGAAGCATCTCTTTCAATAGCTTAGTCGGTATAGGGTCTAACATGTTGTCGATTTAGATGATTTAACGAGTTTAGAAAATTCTTCCTTACCTTATAGTAATGAATGAATCAAATTTTTCCTTAGGGAGACTACAATGCACTGCCTGGTGCGATACTGTAGTAGAAGTGGGAAGTAGGAGCAGAAGTAGGAGCTCTAAGCAGAGAAGGTCAGTCACTGCAGTTCCGCAAGACCCACTCAGTGTGACTTATTGGATAACACTGGTAAAGCATGCCATTGGGGAAGGGAATGCTGCGGAAGCCACATCCTACCCGGAGGGAGGCACTGTGATGGTTACACATATGGACTAGCCAAGAAGGGTAGGACAACATATGGCAGTCTTTCGGGTGGTTCCAGTCTAGTTATAGGGGGTAAAGAACACCAGCAGAGACGACAGAGCGGGCTCTGTCGAGGGAAAGACACAGGCTCGCCCGCAGAGGAGCTGATCGTGGAGGAATACACATATGGGGTCACCGCAGGGACCACAGCTTCCACAATGCATAAGAGTGTAGGCCTGGCGTAAGACGCTCCGCAAAGTCTGACTGTCGCAGGGGTGACGGAGGAACTCACAGGTTTAGCCATTTCTGGGGAACACTACTGAAGCAAATGGACGCACATATCCAGCCCTGGTGGGCGGGAGTGGCGTTGCAAGCCGACACTAAAAACGGGTTTCTCGCACTACTGGCCACTGGAGCCAGTACTATGGGAAGATACCGGCTCTACACGGAAGCTATAGAATCTAGAGAACGTGTTAGGTGTTGCCCAGCCCGCAGCTCTACATATATCTGCCAGCAAGGCGCCTTGAGCCAGCGCCCAGGAGGAAGCAACACTTCTAGTTGAGTGTCCTCGCAACCCGAATGGGCAAGGCACGCCTTGAGCTTCGTAAGCCGAGGATTCAGTCTCACTAAACTGGACATTGCCCGACCCAGGGAGGGTGAGGTCCGTCGCTGTATGCAGTTCCTGCATAACCCCTGGATTGGAACTACCCTCGTGCAATTCCTTGGCCTGGTAGACCTGCAGGAGTGCCATGGCATGCAGGGCGGAGGCAGCTTCTCCACAGGCTGAGTAAGCCTTGTACCAATCATCCAGCCGCGAAGGTTCGGGACATGATGGAGGGTTCCACTCAAGCCTGACACTTGCGGCGGCCCGGGAAAGCATAGCCGGGAAAGCATAGGACTCTTCTGCTGGGCAGAAGAAGAGCTACATCTGGGAATAAGTGAAGGGGCTCCAGCTCTTTCGAGGTAACGGATTCTCGACCGTAACGCCACGATGGTCATGTTCCCGCAATGGGAACATGAGTCATCCATGAGCGCCATTTCAGCGTGTCTATAGCCCAAGCATGTGATACAGCGATCATGCTTGTCAGCCGGAGTCAAACATTGGCCACATCTAGAAACACACTATCTGTATGACATCTTGAAAAAGATGCAGACAGATCGTGCTAGCTCTTTCAGAAGCCCTCTGAGGTGCTGAAATGCACCGGGAGATAGCCGCGGCTACACGCAGGGAAATAGTGCAATCCTGTGTGAGCACTCACTCTCAATGTCACGCCCTCCGAACCAACAAAACTGTGAAAACAGCTGTTTTTGCTCTCAAACTGTTGATATGGAGAGATCGCAACCACCGCTGTTCGCGCCGTCACAGCAACACCACACACAGAGGCTTCCTCGCAGAGACTCGAATCACCCTCTAGAAGATCTTGCTGGAGAAAGGAAGCGAAAGACAAGGATGCGACAAACCTGCTGCTCATTATATGCTCGCACCACGATGCACAGCAGTTGGTGCAATTATCACATGCCAATCTGCATTGAATCGTTTAGTTTCACTCGAAGTAGATAGGCTCTCGCAAGCGATCCCCATTCGTCAGCAATTACGTACGTCATAGTGAGCTGACAAAGGGGAACCCATGATTTGTGTCTTTAAGTACATACTTGGTTCATGACCAAATTAATAAATTACAGTTCAGTTAGATTGATTGAGAAACTGCTTCAACTGATTCATAAGCACACTTTAAAAAAAAAAGAATCTGTGGAAAAATTTAAAAGCTACTGGTAGTTTTCTGCCAGGATGAACATTTCCCTTAACCATAATGCAATGCATAATTCAAAATGTGGGCAAAACACCTGTGAAAAATAAATACGGAAATTTCCTTCATATAAACACTGACCATTGTCTCCCATGGATTGCATTTTCAGCATTTGTGATTCACTAAAAATCCACTGCTTTTCATAATCATAATTCACCGGTCATACTGTACATTTTTGATTCACTAAAAAGTAGCGACTCATAAAAGTCATTAACTCTGGAATCAGGCACCACTGCCCGCACTATACGTTTTTTTTTTTTTGTAAAAATGACTGGATCATTAGCTCGGGAATTGGATTTCACTGGTCACACCATGTTTTCCTTCACTAAAAAGAAAGGGCAGACATATTCACTCTGGAATCTGACTTATCTGGCTGCGCTGTATGTTTCACACTGAATATTAATGCCAAGAACACTTTCAGAGTTTCACTCTCCGTTCGCACAATAGCACGAGTGGAGCATGAAGAATGCGCACAGGAGAACAGTTAACGGACCACACGTCATTAAAAAAAATACGGTTCTGTTATTTTTTTTAAAATGGAATCGCAGTTTTGAACAAGTACTTGTTTCTCGGTTTCCAATCCTACTCGCAACTCTCCAGGGGGTGGTGTTACGCACACAAACCATAGTTCAACGCTGTCTTGTCCCCCTCAATCTAAAACAACGCCCATTATCCTGCACCAACGTTGACCCCACCAACTCCAACAGCGTTTTAGTCTTAACATTCTGTTTTCAAGAATCTGTGTGGTTACAATGACGCCATGGGCTATTGAAATGGAAAAATTTGCAAGAATTCTTTATGACAACAGCTTCTCTTTTACCGCATGTTAAAACATGAGGGATGGGAAAGAGAGGTTGAGATGAACCTTTAGTGCCAAACATAAAATGACTGACAAGCTTTTCACAAAGAATTGAAGAGAGAATCAACTCCCAGTCCTGGTCCCAGTGGGGTTTGAAAATAGCTCCCAAGAGCACTAGAAAATCAATTTGCTGTCTCACTCGGCCTTTCTAAAGCTATGATTCTGGCACCAGTTGGTTGCAAAGCTGGCCTAATGGCCACTCGCCTCCTATGATTTTCCATAAGTCGTTCCCAAAAGGCCACAACATATTTCATTGCATGCTGGGCTAAAAACGTTATAAGTCGAGGTACTGTGCAGAACAGGGTCCTTTACAGTCTGGCAGAGACCCAATAATCAAGCCAGTGAAGCAATCAACATGGGTACCAGGGTCAAGGTTCACAGTTGTGTTCATAGTCCCAGCAACTTCCCTCTCACAGGGTGGTACTTCTGGATTTCTGGAACGATTCACAAATAGCAATTTCTTAATAAGGTAGGCATTTATTAGAGTTCAGTGCTAAGCCACATTTTAGTTAATCTGTTACAGCTCTGTAAATGCTAGTTTTACTTTGGGTGTGGACTTTTTACAGTCGAGTCATAATATTCACATTATATGCTAGACATATAAAGATTAGCATGGTCATTACAAAGAATGAAAAAGGAAATATTTTTAGTTTTTACTGTATGTTTGATTTGGACCATGGCATGCTCACATTTTCAATTGTTTTGTGTTTTAGACTATAAATTATACAAATAATGAGAGTACTTTTTGACATTGGTATTTTGTATTATTTATGAACTATGCAGCATGTAAAGGGGTAGATCAACCAAAAAGGAAAATTTGGTTAATATTTCTGTCAGTAATCTCTACCCTTTCTTGTCGTTCCAAACATGTATGACTTTCTTTCTTCTGTAAATCACAAAAGAGATTTGTTAAGCATATCTCGATCACTCTTTTGAATATAATGAAAGTGAATAAGAACTGGAGCTGTCAAGCAACAAATTATTTCAGTACCACAGAACCACAGAACAAAAGAAATTCACACATTTTTGGAACAAGATGACTTTTCATGTTCAACTGTTGCTTTAATGCAAAAAGTTTTCCATTTCCATGATCGTCAGTGATCACATGATGAAAAAGTGTCCACATTTTGCAGAGAAATATAGAATATATATGAATGTAGCAGGCTACCACCATGAAAAGTGAGTGACAAGACAGACATCACTGATTCACTGTTAGTTTTTGGAAGTTCAGGGCAACAGAACATTTGGCTAAGAAAATCATTATTTCAGACCATATTTCTCTTCACTTTAGTCTTACAGTATGTCTGGAACATAACCTCGTCTTTTCAGCTATTTCACTATGGACCATTAGCACGATGAATGGAAAGCCAGCATAAACAAAACCAATCTTCAAAAAAAAAAAAAACAATCCCCGTTCAATCAGGCCTGTTGAAACGCTCTTATGTTTGGCCAGGGTGCACTGAGTGGAAGAAACAGAACTCCAGGGACTTTGCAGTAGCTGTTTGAATCAATTCTGAATGAATTAACTTCAATTTTTGAGGCTTTAGAAGATATGCAGTAATTGTTTCCTAATATGTATGCACATTAGTAAAAGTAAATCGAGAAAGGTGTGAATTAATGGCACGGTTTTTATGCGGATATGCGTTATTTCAACTCTTTTAGACTTGCCTCTTTGCACTAACCTCAGTTTCATCCCTCCTGTCATTCTCTTCCTGTCTTAAGTTTTTTTTTTTTTTTTTTAATGGTTCTTTGCAGGACCTCCCAGTCTTTCTCTCAATACTTTAGCTCCTGAGAAATTATGAAATATTAGAAAGGCTGTAAATTTCTGGAATTAAACCTTAAGCTTGTCTGAACTCCAGCTTAATAATAAATAAAACATTCATATTTCAGGCCACAGATAGGTTTTCACATTAATGTCATCAGCGTAATAAAACTATTTCAGTTCTAACCTCAAATCAAATGTGTGTGGCAGTAGAAAACATCTCCTTGTTTGATCTTTGAGATGTAGAGTATCTGATTTATTATAGTAGTTTAAAAACAAAAAGTAAAATATTGGGAACATTTGCAAAAAAAAAAAAAAGTAAAAATAAGATTAAATTCATACAATGGCTATTGAAAATAATAATTTATTTGATAGAAACCAGCGCAGTTAGAAAAATACTTGAATTCATGTTCTCAGTAGCTGGAAATTCAAAGCACCCTGGTTGGAGGCCCTGCTATTAGCTTACGACCAAAACAAACAGCGGAGGGGAAAAATTACCTTTGTAAAAATGTAAAGCGGAGACTGCCAAGTCGAACGTTTTTGCTGTTATCACAATAAATCACATGTGAAACTTGGACAAGAGAGTGCACATAAGCGCTGCCTTTGTTTTCTATTCCACTTAGAAAGGTCGTGTCTCAAGAGGAATATTAATGCTGAGATATTACTCAGGGTGTGTGTGTGTCTGAGCTTGTGTTAGTGATGTGCGTCTAAACGATGGAGACGAGTTTATGTGCTAAAATGCAACAACTGATTAGTCCTCTGCTGCCAGTGTGTCTATGTGGTTATTTGTACTGCACACTTACATACATGTGTGTAATACGTGTGTGTGTGTGTGTGTGTGTGTGTGTGTGTGTGTGTGTGTGTGTGTGTGTGTGTGTGTGTGTGTGTGTGTGTGCGTGTGTGTGTGTGTGTGTGTGTGTGTGTGTGTGTGTGTGTGTGTGTGTGTGTGTGTGTGTGTGTGTGTGTGTGGAAAGGTACTCTGGCCAAAAGCAGGTGATCGATTGGTCATGCAGTGACTGATGATACCCTGAGGATGTCTGGGTAATAAAGTGTTGCTTTCCTAAATGTGTCCTGGGCCGCTGCTTGCATGTATTTTTAAGGTCAAAGCAAGTGCAGAACATTCATTATATTCACCATTTTTAATTTTAATATGGCAAGCCATCAAGTCAAGCTTTGTATTTACAACTTCACAATAACCAATAGGGAGCCTTATTTTGTTTAAACACAAAGTGTCTGAAATTATATGATTGATTGCGCTTTGGTATTTCAATAAGGCTGTGCTGATGCAAGACCTATAAATCAAAGAAACAACAGAACTGCAACAGAAAACATAGTCCTTTGCCTCCCACACAATATTTGAAGAAGCTATGATAATTGATAAATGAGAAGAGAAGTAATTAAAAAAAAAAAGAAAAGAAAAGAAATGCTGGAGGCCTAAAATACACATGGACACATATATTTATAATAAAATTATATAATCAGGTATGTGTCAATAATCTCTATAACTCTTCAATAAAAACATTATTTACTGCTAAATATGACAGAATTTCTGATTAAATATGCATGAATTGAAGGTAAAAAAATCAGCTAGTGCATCTCCAGCTTGATGTATCATGTTAAATCTTCATTCTTGCCAATTTCTCCTCTTTTCATTCATCTCCATACACTCCAATGTTCTCCAGAAATATAACCAAGAGGTGAAGAAAACCTGACCTGCCATTTTTACAGGCTAATTTGCTTCAGAATGGAGCCTAAAATGTGTCATTCTGACTATAACTGGATGTCTGTTTTCATTCCTCTCCAAAATTTGGCAATTTCATTTTTTTTTTTACATTTTGTGGTGAAGTGAATGCAATGTGGGTGTAGGAGACCCTGTTAGCCACCCACATTCAGCAGAACAAGACTTTCTTTATTTAAGCAGCAGACTGTATTCCTGTACTGAGGAACAATTTGAAAAAAATTAAGGTTAGACCAGCATAATTCTTTTCACAATTTTTTACACAAATGCCACTTTTTCCTTCCCTTTTAAGGCACTGGTTATTAAATGTTTTGTTTTAATGCCCTTTCTTATTCTAAGGACACCAACTTCAGTTTACAATCATTGAGTATTGTGAAACAAAGAAAAAAGGACATAATATTCAGAGACACATATTTTGTTAATTAAAGGGGAGCGTGCAAGCCATTCTGTGTATGCACAATACTTCAGAGTCTGATCACCTTCTTTTTTTACAGAACTGAAAGAATACAATACAAACAACAAAACACATTAAAGAGTATTAGAATTAGACAGCTTAAAATATTCATTACAACTACCATCTATTTTGGAGGGGAAAAATTAAACAATAATGTTTGCATTTTTTATACACTTACTTTACAACCATCAATAATTAGATCAAATTGAAGTTGTTTAAATAAAGTAATATTTCCAGCCCATACAGTCAGGTTCTGCGAGAGAGAGAACCCAGATGCAGAATGAGCAGTGAGGTTTTATTGACAAGACTGTAGACAGGGCACAAGGAGAGTGAGGCGCGTAACGGTTCAAACAGTACAGAAGGGCAGACAACACGATGACAGGCAGGGAGGATGACCACTGAGACCAGTACTGGGGTGACCACGAGCTTGAGAACTGTAGAGGAAGAGGCAGCACCAGGTGGGACGATGGTGAGGAAGACCGATTTAGCACCAGTATAGCTACTGGGCAGTGAGGGTCAGTGAGTGTCAGTGGCCAGGAAATCTCAGGATGCAGGGCAGGGAAAAACAAGACTCACAGTGAACAAGACAAGATAAACAAGCAAGGCACACGAGCATAATTAAATAGGAAATATAAAAATAAAGACTGAAACAGAAAAGTGACGTGAAGCAAAACAATAAACAAAACTATGAATCACATTACTGAAACTTGCAATCAAAAAAAATAAAACAAAAACAAACTGACACTGAACTAGAAATGATAATCTAGAGTAGAGAAAAAACAAAAGACTAAAACTAACTAGAACAAGACTGGAAGGAAAAAAAGCAGAAGGATACACTAGAGCTAGAAAGATCAATATCACGACAAGAGCTAGGTTTAACCGTACACACAGGAATAAACCACAAAGCACACAAAACAACCCAACAAAGACATGAGGGGAAAAGGCACAATATAAAGGGACGAGACCACATGAGGATCAGGAGAGCACAATTAGTGTAATGAGGACTAGATGTGGACTAAACAAGGGGGCGTGGTAACGGGAAACAAGGAGGCGGGACAAGAGGAGCACATGGCCAACACAAACAAAGACAAAGCCACGTGCTCAAGCACAAGACAAACAAGGAAACATTAAACAATGACAAAACAGACAAGACTGTTAAGGTGACGGCGGGACCCTGACACATACACCATTATTCAAAAATAACTGGCTTGATCATAAGCGAGTCATATCCTCCGTGTTTGAGTGCAATGATTGGTTAGCATTACACTGTAAACAAAAATGGGTGGTAATAAAATGCAAAAATAAACAAAATAACATTAACATATCACCTCCCTCAGATAATGTTACAAAATTAAATAAAAGATGATGACATAGGCCTACATACAGTATCATACGAGTCTAAATAAACAGTTTTAAATATTGACGTTTATTGTGAAGTTTTCAAACTAAATTAGTTTAATTTTCTTCTCAAAACTGGCGTCTGTCCATTGACAATAATGCAGGCGGAAATTCGTTTACGCTACTGATCCGAGCCGACACGGACCTTATGTAGCCATGCCCCTTTCCAGCGCTGAGCTCGTTGTCTTTTGACTTCCGGTCTGTATTTTCACAGCGATCTTGCGTAGTTATGAATGAACGGCTCGTTAAAAAAATTCACAAGGTCCATTTGTTAAGACATATGCTTTACAATACTTATGATAAACATTACAATGCTCATGATAACTTTCGTTAACTCTACAATAAGTAAATCAACTTCACCAGCTAATTACTCCTGGACAATGATGCCATAGAAATATACAGAGTGACCGCAAAAACGGAAGTTCAAAGACAATATTCTAAAGATGGCGACGCCCTCGTTTCTCTGGTGCATAAGGTCTATTAAGGTCTGTAGATTTTATTCACGGCAGCGCCATCTTTGAATTTTAATACAAATTTAATACATACATCTCTCAAGTGGATTATACTGTTACTTAATGTTTTTTTATTGTTCTGCACAGCAAATACAGCAAAAATATATTTCTAAGAAATTTCAGTAGACAAAAAACTCCAGACAACATAACCTATGGAAAATTATAAGTGATCTAGGACAGTGGTTCCCAACCTTTTTTTTTGTCTGAGGCCCCCTTTTTCCCAAGAAAATATTTTAGGGCCCCCCTTCACATTTAATGATCTTATCGGTCTTGTAAGCTTGCAGCAAGGATGACAAAATATGTTGTTTTCAAACAAACGGTATGTTTACTATAACCAGATATGTTAATGCGCAAATAATAGCCTATAATATTGAAAATACAATGATAAAAACATCAGAAGGCCATTTGTAATTTAAAAACGTAAGCCTAGGAGAAGCCTATATATTGGCCCTATTTGAAATGCAAAAACAAAAATATTCACACTGGTGTGTAGGTAAAAAAAAAAAAAAAAAGAATATAGGCTATTACTAAATGACTGCTGTCTGGGGCCTCAATACTTGCAAGTTATTTGTGAGGCTTTATCAATGTGAGGCTTTATTTTTTAAGCTTTTGGCACTATAGCGAGCGATAATAAGCTTGCGTTTATAACAGAATAATGCGTCTTTCGGAATAACATTGTAGCCGGAACTACTTCTCACTGCGTATGTCAATGACGAGTCACGCAGGTACTGGGCTACTCTGCAGCGGCAGCTCCGAAGCAGTGTAAAATAATCCCAAACACTTATTATAGGTGTACCATAGTGGTTCAGGATAAGACAAAAACACGGATTGAAAATGGATTCATGATGACCTCGCTCATTATATTTTATTTAATGCTCATTGCTCAAAACTTTTCAAAATATGACGCGACCCCCCACAGAGCTCGCTGAGGCCCCCTTGTGGGCCGCGACTCCCCTGTTGGGAACCGATGATCTAGGAGCTTTATACATGCATTAACATGCGCAAGATGGAGATGTTTGACCATTGAATTTTGCGTCTCGTCGCTTTTGGGCATGCTGCATTGTAAAAACACAACGATCAATTTAAAACAAGTTCAACTTTTAAAGTCCCGTCTCTGGACCATCCGGTTTAATGGTCCCTTAAAGTCGTCATGAAATGGAAGTTACAATTGTCTTTTTTTTTTCTATTGTGATGTACGATTGAAATGGCTTCTCAAACAAGAAAAAATGTAGGACGGGCCTTAATTTTGTCCAAGGGGAATTGATTTGATCACTATATTATTGTGGTTTGCTATTGCTGTGATGTCATGTGAGTGACAGGTTGTCCTGCCCTCACGCCGAAAAACATCATCAGAAAAGAGATGTCATTCCATGGGGAAGGTACGGTGGCCGAGATAGCTCAACGTGCTGCAACTGAAGAAAACACATGCAAATAGAAAAAAACGCGTGCAAATAGAAAAAAACACATGCAAATAAAATAAAACGCATGCAAATAGAAAAAAACGCGTGCAAATAAAAAAAACACCCGCAAATTAAGAAAAGATCATCATCAGTTTCACAACACACGTGTGCTCCAAATACTCACAACACCAAAAAATACAGAAACGCGCTGCAAAAGCTCACAACACAAATACAGAAACGCGCTGCAAAAGCTCACAACACAAATACAGAAACGCGCTGCAAATAACACAGACCACGACGGAAATGTTTCCAGGGGAACCAAATAAGTGACGAACCCGGCTGGGACGTGCTGGCATAGATATCCATAAATCTATGCGTGCTGGTGCTTACAGCTTAAAATTATACTTTATTTATTTATTTATTTGTGCAAAACATACAGAGATTACATTTTTTTATGACATACAACTTGTATACAATGTAAAAAATGTATTAACAATATGTTCAATGCCATCAGAATACAAATGAGAAAAGAACAATGAGCTGGAAACTAAAATAAATAAATAAAAAAGATAAAGAAGAAAAACATGAAGGAAAGATATTTATCTATACATCAGTTACACTGTACAAATTGTTTCATCTTACATTTTCATAAAGAAAAGTTTCGTAAGAAATGTTAGGTAATGTAGGCTCCAAAATTTTTAAGTTGAGACACACAGATATATAACGCATATTTTAAAAGCTTTTTTGTAAACTAAAAATAAAAATGTATTTGCATCCGTTATGTTAACAGCATTATATATCTGTCGTAAGACCAGCTGATGGACACCGTGCTGCGTTGTCATGGGAACATCCCAGGTGAAAATAATGAGGAATTACGTTGTCTTTCGTTGCTCCTTCATCAAGTGCGCTCCACACGGCTGCCTAACAGCACAAAGAGCCCTGCTCACTCCAAAGGCCCACTTTAAGGGCTCTGCCGTCTTCCCTTCGAAGGGAGTAGGGCATAGGGAAGCTCACGAGCAATAAGCACGTCCCAGCCGGGTTCGTCACTTATTTGGTTCCCCTGGAAACATTTGGTCTGTGTTATTTGCAGCGCGTTTCTGTATTTGGTTGTGTTGTGAACTTTTCCAGCTGTATTTGGAGCACACGTGTGTTGTGAAACTGATGAAGATGTTTTTTTTTATTTGCAGGTGTTTTTTTCTATTTGCACGCGTGCTTTTCTATTTGCATGTGTTTTTTTCTATTTGCACGCGTTTTTTTCTATTTGCACACGTTTGCTTCAGTTGCAGCGCGTTGAGCTGTCTCGGCCACCGTAATATGGGCAAGTGAATTTGAATATAGATTGTGAGGGCACATGAATTAAAAAAAAAAAATGTGCACAGATAAATTATTTATAATAAATACTGCAATATTCCATAAAAAAATAAAAATGGTCACTTTTGATTTTAAAGTGACAGTGCATGTCTTTATGAGCAAACCTTGAGTGTTAAACAAAACAGAACATTATAAATGTTTCCCTGCGCACATATCTACATATTCACATACCTATCTATCTGTTACTATTTTCAGTCATATCTTGGTGATGGACATATCTATAGCCATCTCATGCCATATACATGAATTCTCTTGAGAATTATTTTTTTCGGGGTTGCCAGGTCTTTCCCCACATAGGACTCACACCCAGACCATGCAAGAACATGCAAACAGAAAGGACTCCTGGCTCAGGAGGACTTGGGGACCTTCTTGCACTGTGCCACGACCCACATATAGCCTCACATAGGACTACTGTATAAGCTGCATTCAAAATCGCATACTTTCCTATATAGTAGGGGAAAAACAGTATGTGACAAAAGTATGTCCTAATTCACAGTACTCATAAAAGAGTAGGCAAAAAGTACCCGGATGACCTTCCGGCGAGGTTCTGAAGTGTGCATGGACACTTTACTACCCCATGAGGCCACTGACGCTGGAAGGTCACATGATAATGACAACATGGCGGATGTAGTACGTCTGGATTACATTTATACTACACACATTCATACTAGAATGTACTTTTTTTAGCAGTTATGAAGTAATTACTTATTCAGAATAAGTACTTACTCAAGAGAGTATGTGATTTCAGATGCAGCCATAGTCTTTCATTAGTGATGCATTTTCCACACTAGAGAGCAGCACAGAGGTAAACCTTCTAAGAGCTACTTTGTACCTTAAAGTTTAAGTGTCATCATACACACTTTTATCCCTGTAGGCTTGCACCAGTTGCAGACTTCCTTCAAACCAAGACTTCGGTGAATTCTTATAAAAGCTGGTCACAGTGCTCCAAACAGACGTGTGTAATCTCTTCCCCTGACAAGGTCTACATTACACTCTGTTCCACGTCTTTTTTATGTCTTTCTCTATAGGCCATGCCGTTCCTGGTGAAGTTAGTGGGCCCAGGACAGTATACACACCCATGAAGTAATGCTATTTCCAAACTACCTCTTACTGATGGATGTTTTATTTCCAGGTCTTAATTCTTTTCATTTACAGAAAGGGAAAAGTCGATCTTTCCAATGAATTATTTCAGTATATTCCTATAGGAATATATTAACTATTTCCTTTACCTTCATCAGCTTTAGCACCATAGAAATACGATAACATTGCTTGGGGACTTTGGAAATAAATCTTCAATCAGTGTGGTTTGAGGGGCAAGTATCTAATTAAAACACAAATAAAATAGCATTAAATAAAAAATGATGGAAATATATTTGTACCTAATATTTGAAACATTGTAAGAGCCAAAAATGACTGGAATATGATTAATGGCTGTTAACAGATAAATTGCAAGTAGGCTCAATTATAGTTTTTTAAAGCAAGGCAGTTGTATTCAGATACCTAAAAGCATGATGTTCTTATTATACTATATGTCACAAAATGTATCTTTTAAAAATATATATATATATCTGACACAAAGCTACAGTTTAAACCACAATCTGCAGCTCTGTTTCCCACAAACACTGAACAAAGATAAACCTAAAGTCTGCATGTAACCTCCTTGGAAAATTCTGCAATCTGAGCATGTAATTTTATTAAAGTCACCATGAAATTTATCATTCTTATTTTATGGAATATTGCAGAATTTATTATAAATGATTTATCAGTGCACATCATTATTATTTTTTTAATTCATAATCTTTAATCAAAATAACTTCCCCTCTCTCTTGGATCATCATTTCTTCTGTTCTCTGATGACGTGTTTACTGGTGTGAGGGCAGGACAACCTGTCACTCACATGACATCACAGCAATAGCAAACCACAACCATCCAATCAATTCTCGATGGACAGAATCAAGTCCCGCCATACATTTTTTATTGTTTGAGAAGCTGTTTCACTTGAAAATACGTCACAATAGGGAAGAAAAAACTATTGCCACTTCTGTTTAATGCTGACTTTAACTGTTTGTTTGAATAATTAAAAAACAAAACTGAGATTTTAAAATCAATGTCCATATTTTACCCCATTTTAACCATATTTTACCTCAATAAAGTTAATTGGGAAAAACCCTTTGAATGACACACTCCATACGACAGTTACTTAGAGGATATGTTTTTCTTTTGCAAAATACTGTTGTAGAATATGTTCTGGTGTTTTCGGGTAATCAGGCATCTGTTTAGCAGACTGAGGACTTTTAAACTGCTCCAATCAGATGCCATCTTCAAGGTGAGTAAAGTATGGTCATGTCCAGGGCCGTAGCTAGAGGATTCGGGGCCCCCTGAAAAAAATATTGATGTGGGCCCCTACCACCCTCCACCAATATCATATACTGTACAATAGATGAGCATGGAGGCCCACATATAACAGAAGATGGTGATGTTGTTGTAAAACCTTTATTTTAAAAGTTAAATGTTTATATAAAAATTACAACTAATAAAAACGAACAAAAAGCAAAAAATGGTTAAATAATAATAAAATCAATTTTGAAAAAGTATTTTTTTCCCCCATCAGTCTGTTATAATTCATAAATGAAAAAGTAAACATTTAGAAATTGACAAGAATGCAGTCTAATTAAAAAGATAAAACCATTTATTGTCTTATTTTTTAATAAAGATAATATGGAACTGGTAATATTATGAAATAAAGCGAATACATTTATTCATCCAAGTGCAGTGTATTGTATTCGTGTTTTCTCGATGTATTAAATATCATCAGCCAGCAGGTCAGATGCATAATGCAATGCGTCGTGACTTGTGTAATTTTTTTAAAACTCTATTTACAATAGTGTAAAAAGACAGGAATTTAGACCACGTAATCATTCGGTCGATTGTGGCGCGCACCGATAATAAAAAATGACTGTACACGGCAGACTGTGGACGGAAGTTTTCTAATTCCCAGAGAAATAACAATACATAACCGGTCTTTAAGAACGTCTTGATCGACTGGGATACAACCACTCTCCTTGCCTCACTCTCCGTCTTTTCGTGGCGTTTCTGGTTCCCTGATTTATGTTTTCTTTTCCCCGACATTTTTCAGTCAGTCAGTCTCCTGCTCTTCCACCAAGTTCATCGTTAACTTCAGGCTTTGCCGCCTCAACTCTGATTGGTTCTGTTCACGAGCTGGGGTGGGACTTACAATTTTATTGGGTCCATCTGATGTTTTTCACTGACTCTTGACTGAATAATTAATAAATACTTTAGGTCGGACTAAACCATTTTTATGGAGGTAAGAGAAGCAGATATTTGGAAAAATATTTAACCAAATTGCACGTTTTTGTGGTTTTCATTTAAATCTCAGGCATACAACTAATATAAATATTAGAATTATTCATACAACAGGGGCCTAAATAGTATAACTGCTGGATTTTGTGGGGCCCCCTAGGCAGCGGGGGCCCCTATAATTGTCACCACCTTTCACCCCACTAGCAACGGCCCTGGTCATGTCTGTACAGAAGCTCACCTTGACTCTGACCCGAATGCCTCCTCATAATACATATATATATATATATATATATATATATATATATATATATATATATATATATATATATATATATATATATATATATATGATTCACAGATAATACAAAACAGTGATGTTCCAGTATGGAGATGCAGGAACAATATCTGTCATAGCAAGATTATAACTACATTAGCCACTGTGCTTGGCTTAAAAAAAAGAGAGGGGATATTTAACATAGGCTATACTGTTTGAGAAGTGATCTATATTTGGCTGAACTATAATATTAGTAGGTCACTGTTCCATACGGTAACCAGACCTGGACTTTTGCGGCTGCTGCGGCACAGGCCCATAAGGAAGCAGAAGAAAAGAGAGAGGAGAGTGGATTTGAATTGAGGATGATAATTGCAGAGAGGAAAAACACAAGAGCTGGAGCGGGTTATGACCATGCATCAGCCAGTTCCATTACTAGAGAAGAGTCTTTTTAAAAAACTGGCCTGTGTGTGAGTGTAAGTGAATGCACACAGCCTCAGTTCAAAAGTTATTAGCTGTCATTCTCACAGACAAATTAGAATGGAAAATTCTACCATCGCTGCAAGTGGTTTGACCGCCTCTCTCTGTCTGTGCAAGGCTTGAACTTTAAAATCTTTTTTTCCCTTAATCCTTAATCCCTTTTTTTTTTACTTTTCATTTTTCATTCATCTCAGTTTCTCTCTCCCTTTTTGAATTATGATGCACAGTCAGGAACACTTCAAAAAGTTGATTTGTAACTTTAAAAATATGGCAACCTATAACAGTCAATTTGTTAACTAAACTAACAACTAAAAACTTTTGTTCATCTATATGAACATTGAACATAAATATTTCTGTCAAAGCTACTAAAGATTGTTTAGCGTTTTGCAATGTAAGGAGCTAGAAATCTCATTCTCTCATCATTATGTTTGATTTTCAAAGCCCACTAGGCTACATGACATGGGCATTATTTACCTCATAAAACTAGAGGAAAATATATTACCCTGTTATACAAATATGAAACAGCAACAGTATAAATTAGGACAGATCAATGTTAAGCAATGCTAATTTTTAATACATAATTATTTCAAGCTGCCATGCCTGCTGGGAACTTGTTAAACACTGTTCAATGTAAAATTGTTTGTTCAGATGAACACAAAATAATAGACTGACACCTCCTTGTTGGATATTTTTTTTACATTGCATTACAGCATATTATTGTCTTGATTTTTCAGTTGTTTTACCCATATTTTGAGTTATGCATTGTATTGTGTTGTTTTAGGGTTGAAGGAAATGTCGGGTACGGAAAATCAGGTACTGATTATTATCTGCCAGGACATTATCCAGTTTCTACTGATTTTCTTCTTACAATAGTGTATTTCGGGCCCTGCATAGACATGACAAGGACAGAGTTTGAAGCTCTGATGAAGAAATCCGGCTCGACCAACACAATAACAAAATTATGCACTCAAACAATGCGTATATGGTTGTCATCTCTCTCACAGTAACAATGGAGGTTGTTGACCTTCAGCTCACATTTATTATTGTCTCCATCTGTGCTGACATACAGAGTTTGAAGTCTTTATTTATGACTGTTATATCCTTAACAGATTTCATGCCAAGATTTTCTGTCTTCAATGGCTTCCATTTGTTTCAATCAATTGTCCTCTAGTTTACAGGTTGAAACCACACCCATAATGTATAACGTAAAATCAGCCATTAAAACTCCTCAGCCTACCACAGGTCCATCATTCTGCTATAAAATGTTTGATAAATTACAGTCTCCCATCAGGTTTGAACCACAAAGGCTGTCCCTGTAAGGATGATTTATGGCTTTTCCCTTTCTTTCACGTTCTCCGTTCTTTATGACAGAATCCCTCTTTTGGATGGTCACTCTTCCAGACCACACTGTTGTATGGATTCAAACTCCTCCTGAGGGCCCAGTAAAAGCCTTACCCGAGTCAGATGTGGCTTTGTTTGATTTCTTGCTTCTTTAAATGTTCCGAGACGTTGTGCATCCCAGTGGTTGAACCCATTTGGTCTGGTGATTTGGACTTTGTCCCCATCCTTTACCCTGTGGGCTAAATGTGTCCTCCCCTTCAAGTCCAGTTGTGTTTGGAAAAACGAAATAGTCAAGAATGAAAAATGCACATAAGATGGACACGACTGCTGACTTTAGTTCACCAGGTAAGACAGTGGTTGAAGTGTGTGTAAATGGAGGGCATTAGTAAATTCAAGGATGTATAAAAAGATGTAAATAAAACCATTTAACTGTACTGTACCTGTCTGAAAGATTTGATGTTCTATGAGCCAAATGCATCGCTGACAGACAAGAAGAGTCTGCTAAGCTCTGATGAAGTGCTTACATCTGTTATAATCTCAGAGTTAGTTGTCAGTGGCCTATTTGTAAAATTATAAGATTGCACCTGCAGCCATTAATTAATTGTGAATGCATTGAAGCGTTCAATTTTTCTACTGCCCTGGCATAAAGGTTTCTATTTACAACGTGTTTGAGGATTTGTAACCAATCACAGACATATCTGTTGATTGTGCGAATGCAATGACCAATCAGAGGCATTTAAATAGGTCTATGAGCTGGAATCACAGCATTTAAATAGGTCTATGAGCTGGAATCACAGCAGATCGTCTGATCCATATTTTAAGATGTTTCACTTCTGTGTGCTGATCAGTACATGAAAATGAGTGGTTTAAGACAGCAACTAATGGCCAAAAATAAACTTTATTTACCCGTGTCTACTAACTGTAACAAACTGCTCCATGACACGAAGGAGAATCCAAATGCAGTTTTTAAGTTCATAAACCGTTTAACAGGCAGTGGTCAAAAGCACAGGGTAATCAGTCCAAACAATGACAAACAAAACCAGAGGGTGAGACAGGAATGGGAAAACCAGGAACATGGAAAACAGTGGAAAAGCTCAGAAATGCAGTGTTACACGTACAAGACTTCACAGGGAATGAATGTCAAAACCAGACTATTATAAGCATACTCAAACGAAAGCTCCTCAAACATAGTGCCCAAGGATCCTTCAAACTGAGACGGCCTTCAGTGGTGCTTGATTATGTGGCATCAGAGATATGCAGCCTTCCGTTTAAGAAGCACCCACTTTTTGTTTTAAGAGCTAGTTCACCCAAAAATGAACATTTTGCCATTGTTTATTCACCCTCAAGTTGTCCCAAATCTGTATGAGTTTCATTCTTCTGTTGAACACAAAAGATGATGAAGAATGTAACCAGACAGTTGTTGGTAGCCATTGACTTTCATAGTAAGAGAAATCATACTATGGAAGTCAATGGCTACTGTGAACTATCTGGTTACCAACATTCTTCAAAATATCTTCTTTTTTGTTCAGCAAATAAAAAATAAACTCATACAGGTTTGGAACAGCTTGAGGGGGTGAGTAAATGATGACAGAATTAGATTTTTGGGTGAACTATCCCTTTAAGGAATCGATTGAGTGAATGATTCAATCAATTATTGATTCATAAAATACAAACGTTCACCTGCCACCATACTGATGTAACAATGTGCCCTGCAGAAAGTGTCACATCAGAGCTAATTCTTTTCGATGAACAGATTTAAATGATTTCACTGATGAATCAAAATGCACATCTCTAATCTTCAGTCATTATTATTTGAATGTTGTATTATCGACTGAACATAGTTTAAAGTGCCCCTATTATGTTTTTTCAAATATTCCCTTTCATGCAGTGTAATATAGTTGTTTGTGAATGTAAACATTCTGCAAAGTTGTTAAGTTAAAAGTGCACAATAAATGAAGTTATTGACACCCAAAATAAAGAATCGACTCTGAACCGCCTATAAAACATTTGTATTTCAAATCTTACTGCGTGATGGTTCTATGCCACTAGAAATTACATTTGCATCGCCTATGTTGTACGTTGTACGTCCGCGAACAACTTGACCAGCCCTCAAACGTCATTACTGTTGGTGGGATTTGCAAAATGCTTGCTCTTTAAAGATGGGTCAGTACCCAGTTTATTTGGAGCAGCATGCTCCTTAGAATCACAACCTGTAAGTATGAATAATTATTGATGCATATATTTTCTACCGGGTGTTCACAATACATAGATTTGTGTTTTATATGTACACGCTTCTGGCTAATTACTGTCTTACTGAAATACTTCTAATAATCAGCTGTGTGCCAATATTACCTAAAACTGTGTCTATTAAAGCAGATTGTCTCTCGTTCTTACTAATTTGAGTAAAGATAAAGGATGGAGCAAGATTTGTTTTACAAACGTTTATTACATCAGTCATTCACGTTAGTGCTGGGCTAATGTATACGCTGTTCTTGACAGTTGCATGTGCACCGCAATAAATTAGACACATCGGTTTGTTGATGAACATACACGTGTTAATATGGATGGTGAGGAATTACAGTTGCAACATCTCATGTAGCCTACCTCAAAATGAGTAGCGTATTACTGAGAAACGTCCTGCTCAAGTCGTCCTTGCAATGGAGGTTCGGGTTGAATAAATAGGGTTCTTCCAATGTTTCATCATTGGACTTGCACTCAGATTGATATGTTAAAGTCGACGTCATCGTTACTGTCTTTACGATGTGTACAATCGCTGAACTTTAGGAGGCCTGGACGGAGCTGAAGTACAGTTATGGTAGCTAATGGGCGTTTAGCTTCCGAAACACGCGCTGTTTGCGGTAGACCAATCACAACAGACTGGGTCATCTGAATAATCAGAGGAGGGTACGGCTCTGGGCTCGTGGAAAGGATGGATTTTGAGAGACTTGCCTTGTCCAAATACCCACATAAAAACTGTTGCAAATGTTGTAGCCTACAAAATAGGCCTACACATACCCATCTTTGCACCAATAAAATGAGCAACACTTTACATTTTTACAACCAAATTATATGCATCTAATTAATTTAACGGTAACGCTTCCTTTTACAGTCCTGTAACCTATGTACATGCTATGTACTTATTATAGTAATTACAATTACTGGGTAATAACTAGGTACTAACCCTGCTCCGAAGCGATATTCAAGATAGTGTGGGTTTAGTGTGCATTAAGGACACTGCACTTTGGCATTTTTAAGACATGGGACAGTCTTGCGCACTTACATCAGGTCGCTTGCACACGCTCTCAAATGGTCAAGACCGCAAAAGTGTGGAGCTGCTTCCGAAATCGCATACTTCCCTATTATATAGTAGACGAAAAACAGTATGTGACTAAAGCCGTATGTCCAAATTCACAGTACTGATAAAAGAGTAGGCAAAAAAGTAGAGATGGTCCTCACTGCAGAACACGAAATCCAGGGGGAGGAGTTGGATCCAGATCCAACTCCTCCCACCTTACATACCTAAACCTACCCATCTCCACCCCCTGATCCCTAACCCCACCCCTAAACCTACCCATCTCCACCCCCTGATCCCTAACCCCACCCCTAAACCTACCCATCTCCACCCCCTGATCCCTAACCCCACCCCTAATCCTACCCATCTCCACCCCTTAGATCTGGATACAACTTCGCCCCCTGGATCTGCAATGAGGTGCTACTGAAAAAGTACCTGGATGACCTACTACTTCCAGCGAGTTGGTATGCATAGAACATACTTTTTTAGCAGCCCTGAAGTAATTACTCAAATTCAAAATAAGTACCTACTCAAGAGAGTATGCGATTTCTGACGCAGCCTGGGTATTTGGACAAGGCATCTGATTCATCTGGTGAGTCATTTTGAGAATCATTGAAAAATGTGGTGATGACGTGCAATGCAGGGTTGCCAACTCTCACGCATCTGGCGTGACACTCAAGCTTTCAGCATCAATCTCACGCTCTCACGCACACGCAAGAAATGTCACACCAAAATCCTTTTTTCTCCCCTCTCAATCCGTCAATTTTCTGTTGATGACTAGACCACAGCGTATTAATGACAGTCAGGAGAGGAGTTTAAGGCTTTAACATCTGCCTACGACGTTCTCAAGGCAGTATTCTCTGATCGTTGATTCGCTGAAAACCTTGCACCTGATACGTCAGTTGCGTGGGAAAAGTTCAGAGAGAGTTCAGAGCATAGGTTCGGAGTCGGAGCCGACTGATGCACGTTTGAAAGTTTGGATGACAATCAAGGTAAGCAGGTAATAAAATGGTGTGCCTTTTCACTAGTGACGTAGCCTTGCCTTATCAGTTCGTGTGGCGAGAGTACAGATTTCAACTATAGTTGCAAACGTTGTCTGACGTGCGTTATGTGGGCTAGCTAATTGCTCAATAAAAATAGGCTCATGGTACAAATTACGTTTTGGCAAACCGGGCAAGTGGCATTTTAAAATTCCCCAAATTATCAAAGGTTGGCCAGATTGTGTTGAGCCTGCCACACTCAAATGTGGATGCTGAGCGAACCTTTTCAGTTATTGGCCTAAACAAGACTGACACCACACACTGTCACTTGATGGCACACTGTGATGGGAAGTTCGAATCATTTTACTGACTCGCTTGTTCGATCTCGTTCATTAAAATGAACGAACCTTTTTTTGAGTCATTTCGTTCATTTAAAGGGGTTTAAATGTTATACTTACTTTTAACAGCCAAATTCCCCGAACACATGCACCTACGCAGTCTATATCATATTCTGAATTAAGAAATCATTATAATGCAGTCAAAAATAAGTTACAGGGAACAAATAATTACTTTACCTTCCGAGTCTTTAGTTAATTTGTCACGTGACAGACGCAATGAATTGTTCATGAACGGATTGAACCCTGCTTCAGATACAGACATAGACTGTAAAAAAATATGGACGTAGTATCCGTGACGTCACCCGTAGGTTTCTGAAGAGCGTTTTTGAAGCCTAAAGTGGGCGGGGCTAACCGTCGCCATCTTGGCAGCGCGTCACCTCTCGTCACTACCGGATAAAATAAAATGGGCAAAGAGGCGGGTCGTGGGTGGAGCAGAGGTGCTAATGCTATATGCTACTGGCCTCGCACTAAAGTGACAGCTGATTGAAGAATTAAAGCCAATAGTTAAAGTTCATTTTTTTGCCTTTCGAAATATTATAATAGTTAAAAGACGTAACTAAAAGTGAGACTATTTACTTTACTTTTTTTATCAACTTTATTAATCCCAAAAGGGGCAATTAGTTAAGAGCATGTAGGCTATACAACAGTACATAGATCACACACATTTCTCACAACATACAAGCAGTCAACTATGTGTATCGTCGTGATGCATTATTATTCTGCTAGTTAAAAATGTATTATCATGCAGACAGTTACTTACAGTATTGCTCTGAGCTTGTGCGTGTGACAGTGATTCATGCACATACATGTCAGTCAGCATGGCATCGCACGTCAAGTTCAAGTTCGTAAAAGAGCTTTATTCAGTCTGATTTTCATCTGATATCATCTGATTTTGGCCGCCTCTCAATTTCTCAGATGGGTTAAACCAGCTTTTAAACCAGCAATTAAAGATTTTACCTCAGAAGTTCAAGTAAATGCACTAGAAATCCGTGCTCATTTAAGTGTGCATGGACGAAGAGAAAGCTGACACCTGCAGGATTTCATCTGACGGTACTTTTTATTTTACACTACAAAGTTAAATAAGCATATCTGTTCCGTGAGAGCAACAGTACCGCATAATGAGTGTGGTCTCTATATCTACAGACGTTTTTAAATCTAAACTCAAAAAAGCAATGAAATTGTCAGACATCCAGATTAGTGCATGTGAGGAAAACAACTGGAAATACAGCGCTGGTTGTTCTCTCCATCCTCGACAACGACGGAATCCAACGGCGTGCATGGGCGAAGGTATAATACGTGTATTAAATTGTATGAAATAATCCCGAAAAAAGCACAAACACAGCTGAGGGTGACGCTAACAGACAGGAGACAAACGACTAGCAGTGAAAGCAGCGGCAATCCACCTGTCACTCAAGTGGCCACGCCCTTAATTATGCAGAACTTTAAGGCTTAATATAATTTCAACGGATGAGTTGTAAAAAAAATTCACCCCCCTCACAGTCGTCATGAAGGGCAAAATTAGCGATATAGACCAAAACAACTATTTGCCACCTGGCTGTAAACATGTTTTTTTCTGCTGTGAAGTGAGGCATTTTAACATGGGGGAGATACAGATTTGACTCGCTTTTGCAGTCAGCCTCAAGCGGCCACTCGATGAACTGCAGTTTATTTCACTTCCGTGTTGGTTTCAAGAGAGAGAGACGGGGAGGTTGCCGCTTGGATACAGAGCTCTTGCAGAGGCAGTGATCAGGCCAAACTGCCACGGTGGCATATATAACAGGCCTAATTTGTGAAACTTGTGTGTTGTGGTTTTCTGGGTAGGTGGAGTAACTATTATGTGTCCCTTTTGTTTTGAGATTTCTTATTGTTTAGATGTTGTTGTTTTACATGTTTGTTATTTAATCACCTCTATCTTTATTTATTTTTATAGTGCAATCAATAAATTAATTGTACATAAAAAATAAAAAAAACCTTTCCATTCTATTTTTGTTGTTGTTGCATAAATCAGGGTTTATAGGTAAACAAGGACTGACATTTTTAAAATTAGGGTTAGGGTTACCAAAAAATTAAACCTTTTGTAAGAGACCTCCAAAACAAAATTAGGAGCATAATAGGGGCACTTTAAGCAAATATTTGTATTTTTTGTTTATTATGAAAAGCCGGCTATATTAGCGTAATTAAACTTTTTTTTTTAATCCAATATAGCCTATGTAAATGGAGCCTGCAACTAAAGGTATTTAATGCGGTTTATTTCATATTGTGTTAAAACCGATTCAGCTTTAGGTTTGACTACATTGAACTGGGTAATTTACGCGTATGTCGGTTGCTGTTGTGAGTGCGATAGGCTCGGGTAGTTTTGTATTTGTTGTGTGCTCAACACTGTTACTGAAACTTGGCCCACAACGGACGAGCAAACGCGCCATTGCGCGCGAACAACATGTGGTTGGAGGTTGTAATGACGGCGGATACTCTGCCTGCAGCCTGTTTGTGTTTATAGTCATCAATTCTAGAATTGACTCTAATGATCTAAACATTAACATATCCTGCGAAAAATGTTGCACCTTAATTTGATGAAATTAATGTTCCAGTTTTACATATCCCCAACGATAACAGGACTCCTTAAGTCTCTAGACCGGATTTAGTTAGCATTTGAGAATGCTTTTGAATCAATAGGTATTCCTCTTAGGGTTCAAGGAAAGTTACACTGCTAGATTTTCTCTTTGTGTTGAGAACTTTGCATGATTCCATGTGGATCCATATGCCTTTTTTCTGTTCCACCTGTCATCACTCTAGCTGCATGCAGCTTTCAAACCCACATCTCTGATTCATGTTCATACAGTTTGGCAAAGTATTAAATTTCCACTATACAGTCCAAGATACCTGAGACACAGGCGCCTGTTATCGATTGAACACTGCAGATTTAGAAAAAACATTGTATGAATGTTTGTCTCTCACCTCTATTTTTTATTTTATTGTATTTTTTACCTCTCAGATATCTTTAGTCTACCAGTTTTAACCTACGTAAGGTGTGCCATATGTTATTGATCAAGACGGTAGTCAAAGAGGGCAATTTTAGGTTACTAGAACTCATCCTTGTGTTGTGCATGTAGAAAGAAAGACTTTGTTTTATGTACTACAATAATACAGTATTCAGTATTCTATGAATAGAGCACAGTCTAAGTGCCATGGCATGCATAATGTATGTTAATCATTCAGTGATATTATATATAGTGCAGAAACACGCCTAAGGAGCATGGCTTTTAAGTGTTTTCTAGTTTATGTATAACACAACAGCAACCAAAATCAACTTTTTTTGTATTAAACTAATTGCAACGTGTGGCCTTGTGGTACTTGAGGTTCTGAAAAAATGTTAAATTAATTTAAATGATTTTGAATGAATAATTCAATGGCTCGCTCATAAATACTTCACTTGTTTCATTACTGGATGACCAGCATTTTAAAGAATCTCTTGAATGAATGATTCAATGATAAAAAAAAATGTTTTCAGTCATTGTCGTGGCGTAACCATAGGGCGTAACACTGTCAAGTCAAGTCATCTTCATTTATATAGCGCTTTTAACAATGGATTGTTTCAAAGCAGCTTTACAGAGATAAACATATAATTTAAGGTAACAGAGATTGTTTTGGCTTTATAGCGGTTCTTGAATAATGTTATTTCCAGCTAAAGTTAATTTTGATTGATTCACCTCCATCGAAATGATCAGACTTTAAACGCGAACCTGTGATTAACGCTGACGGCGTTCACATGCTCATTCAGAATTGATTCTATAGTTATGTGCTTTTGAAAATATGTGCGCAGGTTTGTAATTCCCTACAACCCATGCCTAAACAAACTACTTGTCTTGCCTATAAATTTTGATACAGAATTTTGTTTTATTTTATCACTTCGGGGTACGCGAGCCGGAATTCACAACGCTTTATCTGTAGAGTGGGAAAGGGACCCTCCATAGGGAGAGGATAGTTGACACTTCAGCACTGCATTGTCATCGGGTCCAGGCGGATCTCCTTCGTCAGATCTGGATATGGCCTAGATCTGGCAGGCTACGGGAAAACCTCGGGAAAAACAAAGACACTAATATTAGCGTAGATGCCATTCTTCTTATGATGTAACGAGTACATCAAGATTTAAGGGAAGTGTTCCCAGTTCCGGCTGACCTAATCTATGCAGCCTAACATTGAATTATAGAAGTCTATAATGTATTATAATAATAATAATAATTCGTTACATTTATATAGCGCTTTTTCTGGGACCTCAAAGCGCTTCACATATGGTAGGGGGGAATCTCCTCAACCACCACCAATGTGCAGCATCCACCTGGATGATGCGACGGCAGCCATATTGCGGCAGAACGCCCACCACACACCAGCTTATTGGTGGAGAGGAGACAGAGTGATGAAGCCAATTAGTAAATAGGGATGATTAGGAGACCATGATGGACAGAGGTCAAGGGGGAAATTTGGCCAAGATGCCGGGGTTACACCCCTACTCTTTTTCGAAGGACATCATGGGATTTTTAATGACCACAGAGAGTCAGGACCTCGGTTTAACGTCTCATCCGAAGGACGGTGCTCTTTGACAGTATAGTGTCCCCGTCACTACACTGGGGCGTTAGGACCCACACAGACCACAGGGTGAGCGCCCCCTGCTGGCCTCACTAACACCTCTTCCAGCAGCAACCTGGTGTTCTCAGAAGGTCTCCCATCCAGGTACTAACCAGGCTCAACCCTGCTTAGCTTCAGTGAGCAACCAGTCTTGGGCTACAGGGTGATATGGCTGCTGGTTATGATATGGCTGCTGGCTGTGATTATGTGTATGCTAGGTCAAAGAGATGTGTTTTTAGTCTAGCTTTGAACTGACAGAGTGTGTCTGCTTCCCGGACAATGGTAGGAAGACTGTTCCAAAGTTTTGGTGCTAAATAGGAAAAGGATCTACCGCCGGCAGTCAATTTAGATATTCTAGGTATTATCAACTGGCCGGAATTTTGAGATCGCAATAGACGTGAAGGACAATAATGCGTTAAGAGCTCGCTCAAGTACTGCTAAACCATTTAGTGCTTTGTAAGTAATCAACAATATTTTAACATTTATACGATGTTTAATAGGGAGCCAATGCAGTGTTGACAGAACCGGGCTAATATGGTCATATTTCCTGGTTCTGGTAAGAACTCGAGCTGCGGCGTTTTGAACTAGCTGTAGTTTATTTATTAAGCGTGCAGGGCAACCACCCAGTAGAGCATTACAATAGTCTAGCCTTGAGGTCATGAACGCATTGTTCCGCATTTCCCAATGAGAGCATATGGCGTATTTTAGATATATTTTTTAGATGGAAAAATGCAGTTTTACAGATACTAGACACGTGACTTTCAAAAGAAAGGTTGGTATCAAAGAGCACACCCAGGTTCCTAACCGACGACGAAGACTTGACAGAGCAGCCATCAAGTGTTAGACAGTATTCTGGGTTATTATGTGTGGAAGTTTTTTGTCCAATAATTAGAATCTCTGTCTTTTCAGAATTTAGTAGTAGGAAATTACTAGTCATCCAATTTTTTATATCAGCTATGCATTCCGTTAATTTTGTGAATTGGTAAGTTTCGTTGGGTTTTTGTTATGACTGTAATAGAAACAATCCTTTTTTCAAGCGCCAAGTTACTTTCAAAACGTGATTTGCTCTATTTTGACATAAATGTTTAAATGTGAACTATAAACTTTATCCAAGTAATTATGTGATAATTTAAATTTGTAACATAGAAATAACAATACTGTGTGGTTGAAAAGACTGTTTGTGAAGCTGTTCACATGACAACTGCTCTCTCTGGGTCAGTGGCAGCGCCGGAGAATCATTGTCATTTAAGAATAAGATTGAGTGGGTGTTTTAATCAAGATCGCAATCTTTTAACGATTAACCGTGCAGCTCTACTGTGACCCATTTTTGGGTCATGACACCATTTCAGAAATACTGCTCTAAATGATCATCTCCATTTGATGGCTTTCCAGGCATCTGGATCTCACATAGTTCACTCAGTAAAAGTGTCCAGCTCCAGCGGCTTGATCTCGTTTACTCTTTATTGGTACATTGCTTCACACAGGAGGGTCTGGAGGTGAGGAATGTGACACTAGCAGTAGAGAGCATAACATTTGCAGTTATTAATTCACTCACTTAGGACTAAGTATATTATGGAGCTGTTTATACTTGCAGATACCAGCGTTGCTTGTACCGGTACTCCACATTAGCAAAGTAAGCAAACACTTATCCTCAATCTAGATACTAAATGTTGTTAATTCTTTGCATATATCATGCGTAAATGATAAAAAAGAATTAATCTTTATTCTCATTGCAATAGTTACAGTAAATCTGGTTGTTAACTTTTTGACACCCACAAAATTCCCACAAATAGTCAGCAAGAACAAATTGTACCTTCATTAGCGGCTGGAGCCCGTCAGCACTTCTTTTTACTGTCGTTTTACCATTCTTCCTTTTTATTCACCTCTTGTTAATATGGTTTGTAAAATGCATCTGATAAAATATTACGCCAATAGGCAGTAATTAGTCGAGCTATATAGTTGCAGAGTTTCAGTTCAGTTCACAGGACTGTTGGGTGGGGTGGTGCACAGCAGCTTTTATTACCTAAAATCTCATCCTCAAACCTGGATGTCCAACCGAAGGACAGATTTGCAGATTCTGAGAGACGTGTAGTCCTCAGTGCCCTGCAGAGAAGCACTGCTGACCCTGCCATGAACCGTGATCTGGGTTTGATTAAAAGGGTCCTTTAAATCTTGCTCGCTAACAATGTGCTCAAGGCATGTTCTGCAGTAAAAAAAAAAACACAGTTTTTCAGCATTCCCTGTTGAGTTCAAAACAACAACCAGAAGGCCAAGGGAAGAGAGGAGAGAGATCTAAAAACACAAAAGGCGTTCTGCCAATGAATGAATTCAGTACAGGGTGGCATCTATGAAGGGGGTACTGAGGAATTTACAAAAGCTGTTGAGGGTTGAAAGTGAGATCAAGTCCAACTTGAGTCTAGAGTCAAAAAATTGTTTATCCTATCGTTTAAGGGGCTGGATATAAGTGTGAGGTAATGCTTTTTCTCATTGACTCTCACACAAACTGCTATTAGACCAGATGGATGTCAAAAGTCAAGTCTTCATTACTGTAAATATTTTAATTACATACAGCTCTCTGGACAAATTGATTCTGATTGGTCAGTCACAGAATTCTGTGGTCAAATATAACTATATAGACCATTTTGGCAACCGATTTTAGTGGCTCTCATATTATGGACCAATTTATTAGATAATAAAATAAATTAATTTTAAAATAATAATTAATATTTCATTTAAAATAATTATATTTAAAATAAAATAGTTTTTACTGGTATTTGGTGAGTAGTAGAGCCTGACCGATATGGATTTTTGGGGGCCCGATACCGATATAATGGAGTAAAAAGGGCCAGATATCGATATATCGGCCGATATTATTTATGTGTATATCATAATACAGTAACAAAATTATAGTACAGTAGTACCAGTCGAAAGTTTGGCTACACTTTCCCATTCGTGTGTACAAACTTTTGACTGGTACTGTATATAGAATACAGTATACATAAACAGAATATTTATTTATTTAAGAATAAAGAATATACTTAGAATATTTATTTGCAATGATTGATCACTCAAATGTGGTGATCAAACACTTGTGTGAGAAAGATATGTAATGGATCCAGGGTGAATGATAGAATGAGAATGATACATTTGAGCTGTAACCAAACTAGTTTGCATTGCATGTTCTATATTTTATTATGTTGCATAATCTTCACTAATGACTTTGTCTTTATATTTAGTCACGTTATATATAAAATAACGCATCAATAAATATATCAAAAGTGTCACTGGCAAAACCTTATTATCTTCTATTATTAGTTTTAACTCCTCTATGCTCTACCAGTGGTGGAAGAAGTACTCAGATCTTTTACTAAAGTAAAAGTAATAATACCATAATGAAAACGTTTAATTACATACAGTACTTTTACTTAAAGGGGTCATGACATGGTTTTTTGTTTTGTTTTATTATGTTCCCTTATGTGCAATTATAGTATTACTATAGTTTTTTGTACAAAAAAAAAAAAAATGTAGTGATTTATGACCTTTTCCCACCCTGTTTCTCCCCCTCTGATTCAAACAGTCTGTTTTGGAGGTGTTTCCCCTTTAAGAGTTCAGTGTTAACGCCCATTGTTATGATTGGCTAACGTCAGTGCTGCTTATGCATTAATTATTAAGGTTAATCATTTTGTATCACATGTAGGCTACACAATTCTCCGCCACGTGAAACTTCGGTCTTCCGATCTTTTACCATCGTGTCAATTCTCAATTGATTTTGATTCATATGCGCGAGGGAGAGAGAGAGAGAGAGGGAGAGCAAGACAGTTTGAAGGCGTGCGCGCGGCCGGGTCTCTCTCTCTCTTTTGTCGTTCTTTCAGTAACATGCGCCCTGTCACACTCATCTACATCACTCACCGAACAAATAAGGCTTTGGCGGGCTGCATATGCTGCAAATAAACTGCATCCAACTGCTTTCCCTGACGTCTGGATCGTTCGGCAGCATTCAAACATGTTGTTTGTCCACAGCCAGGAACAGTGCATCTGTGTGGCGTAAACAGACCCCCTCGCTGCACGTCAACGCATGCGATGATGTCAAAGGAGGCGTAGTTGTCTTGCGCTGGAGGCGGTCATATGCAAACGACTGGTACGTCACTTCGTACCGTGACGTCACTAAGTTCAAAGGATCTAGAACGAGCTGTATTTAGAGCTTGATTAAATAAATCCTTCGTTTATAATGGGGAGGACGTCTTAAGCTATGAAACTTGCAGGAGGTTTTAATGGTACAAAGACCTCTTAAATACCAAAAGATCAAGGCAAATTTGGTTTCTCATGTCATGACCCCTTTAAATACTATTTTAAATAAGTAGTCAGAAAAATTGACTAAATGTGAAACTACTCATTAAGTAAAACGGCCCTATATAAAGTGTTATAATTATATAAATTATTGGAATATTGCTTGATGTTGTAACTTAGTGTTTGATATGGCAAAAATCAATAATTAACAAACAAGCATCACAGTAAGAGACATCAGATTCAAATTGTACTTTAAAAGATTGTTTATTCTTTTAAAGGAGGCTGTTCACAAAAACATACCACGACAGCTACCTCGTGGCAGGAACAAAAAACCTGAAAATCACACAGCAAGCATACCACCCTTTATACCCCTTTTCTTCAGAGTTCCTTCTGTAAATTTCCGTTCACCCCAATAAAACCAGATCTGGCTGGTTGGTTAGAAATACAATGGTCTGGTTCCCTCTAAACCCCCCCTTCTCTCTGGGCGTTGCTATTCTCACACCTGTGAGATCAAAAGGCTGAATAACCCCTTTGTCTTACCCCAATAAAACCAGATTGGTTAATTAGAAATACAATGATCTGATGGTCCCTCTGACCCCCCCTTCTCTCTGGGCGTTTGCTATCCTCACACCTGTGACGTCAAAAGGCCTGAATAACCTTTGTCTTTCCTGATTACCCATCCTAACAAATTCAGAGGCTCTGTCTGACTATTTGCGTAAGTGTGTGTGTCTCTGTTCCTGCTGGGTATATGCAAATATTCCAGGAGAGAAAATACATGATCGAATATAAAGTAAAACCCACACAATATCAGGATAAACTAAAATATTAATTTTTCCACAACATGTTATAGGCAGAATAGCCTAAAACTGTCTACACCAGACGCGGCTGTTGTCACTAGGGCTGGGTTTCGATTCAAATTTCAAGAATCAATTCGATTCCGATTCTCAAGATCTTGAATCGATTATCATCATTCGATTCGATTCGATCTGATCTTTGAGATTTAGATCAGTGTTTTTGAAAAAAGCATTTTTTTTTCAGCTGTTACCTGAAGGACTGTATGCAACATATTGATACTATTATTATAGACATTCAACTGAGTATGGATGGTTGTAAAGAACAATCCCCCTTCCAGAGTGTTGATACAACTGCTTTCACAAACTTGCACTGGTGTAGACGACAGAGGACGCAGTATATCAGCAGCAGTAGTAGGGCTGACGCGATATCCGCAATCTTGCAGTACCACAACACTGACTAGTCAACCGCAGAGGATTGCAAGTAACCGCAGCAATATTCACGGTTTTTTATAAGGCTATACCCTTCTTGTTTTGAACTTCATGCATGTGTATTGAATGTTGAACAAGTTCATAATGATAACAAGACTGTTTATCATGGTGATTTGTAGCCTACGGCTTCCCACAGACAGTGAATGAGAGAGATCGGCAGAGCGCGTGCGATTACCTGCGTCTGTCTTTGAAGTCATATTCGTGGAAAGGTTGGCGTGTAAAAGGAAATCGAAATATTTGTCGTATAGTCCTTTTAACGTTCACGTCACGGAAACGCGCGTCAGCAGCAGCGCTGGTCAGCTTCCCACAGCGCGAGGAAGCCGCGGGGAAATAAAATCAGCGAGTCGCGCATTGAATCAATGCCATATTGGTCTTTAATGAAGCATTTTCAGCGTTACCCATGCGACGCATTGCTGCTTAGCTGAGCCTTGAAAAGTGGAACTCAAAGTTAAAAATAATTAACACCTTGTTTCATTATCTCTTTTAATGAATCAGCTTTTCTGAACGTGTTCGTTGAATGAACGGTTTAGTGACTCACTCAAAGTCCGTTGTCGTAACATTGTGCGCGCTAAGTGAAATCTTTTCAATGCGCATAGGGATCTCCCAGTCGCAGCAAGTTAAAGTCCACAGGGAAAATGTAAGCCTATTATTAAATCGAGCCTCTGAGTTACGGATCGATCTTTAGAAATTTATATGAAAATCGATTCAGAATTGGTGAATCGATTTTTTCAACACAGCTCTAGTTGTCACTTGCGTCGCAACAGTAAAAGCTGTTTACCCTGGACACGACAAAGCACCCGTTGCAAAGCATTAGTCCTTCGTGTCAGTACGTCATAAATAGAACGAGGCATCAGTTTATTGTCGGGAGATTTGTCGCTTGCATTGCGCCGTATCCAGTGTAGACAACATCACTGATTATAATCGGTTCTACAGTCTTTTGTCGCATCGCGCCGCTCGCGTTCGGTGTCTTGTTCAGGCAGCAGCAAACTAGCAGTCAAGCGGTGTCTTAAAGGGGTCATATATAAGTTAATATGAATCTTTAGGGTCTAAATGAAAACTTTGTAATATACTTTTATTAAAAATTCTCATTAGTATTGTAAGAAAACACAAATTTACCTGGTCAAAAACCGCTCTGTTTTCAGCATGCCGTTTCAGTGCATATGCCTTTAAATGATAATGAGCCTCGCTCACCCCGCCCGTCTGTTCTTTTTGGGGCGTTTTGATAATAATACAGATCAGTGGTTTTGACACAACGCACGTGGAGTGTTGCCTTGACAACTGTTGAGGGTATATTTGGAAAAAGAATGGCAGCGGGAGTCTCTGAGGACACATCTGTGCAACCGTATCAGTTTGAACCGGAGTCGGACCCGGAACAAGATGATGGCCGCAAAGAAGTTCGACAAGGACGTTTCTGAATGGTTGGTTAATGTAATGTCACTTTGATCTATTTTTGTATGTACTGGCAGGGTAGAGTAGTGAGATACGAACGCTATGTGTTTACTGATGTATAGGTTAGTTCGTTGACAGATTGAGGTTACAGTTAATGGTCATGATGAACAACTTTTTTTCGCGATTTGCAAAGATAAATATAAAGGTTAATTAAACTTTACACTCACTTCTTCTGGAGGTGCAGCAGGAACATGAATAGTTGGTACCGATTCTTTTTTTTCAGGAGCAGCTTCTTAGCAAAACCAGCTTTATACCAGCTTTCGTTTATAAAGCAGTCTGGTGAGAAATGATTCGCGCAAACATGAAAGCATTGACGTTGCTCGTGGGGAATATTCCCTTCGAAAACAAAACTCAGCCACTGCGTCTTCAGCGGTTCAGATTTAGGAACATCAAAATGACTGCTGTGTTCATTATTACCATAGACAGTAAAATAAAGGTTATTTCACCCAAGAACTTAGACGCCATTCTGCTCCAGTGTATCAACAATGACGGACTATGATGACAGCTCGCTCAGGGCGGGTCTGTGTTGAAACGCTGCTGTCAATCAACAATCGTGGGAGGGGCATCCGATTTAGTGACGTCACAAAATCGAACGGCTCGATTTGAGACAGAGGAAAACGTATAAGGAGATTAAAACAAAAACACTGGATGAATTTTTATCATTATATGATGGTTGTGTACAAGCACTGACAACACACATTTCAGTACAATCAACTTGTCAAAGTGCATGTACCATTATATGACCCTTTAAAGGTAAGTTGCTAACTAGTTACCAGTGCAGTGGTGGCTTGAGTCTGTTGAATGGTGATTTAACGCTACGTTGTCACCTGGTGAGACAAATTGTAGTAACAGTAGCAAACAATGGAGCACGCTCTGCTGGACAAACTACGTAGTTACACAATTTGCAAGCATTTTATCTGAGTTATATGTTCTGTAAAAAAAAAAGAAGTTAATATTGTCGTCATATATGCCGATTTATCTGCGACAGGCTCATATTGGCCGATAAAATCGGCAGACTGATAAATCGGTTGGACTCTAGTGAGTAGCCATGTTAAAAGTAGGGTAATGTCAAGTCATCTGGTCATTATTACAAAATAAACCCTTCCGAATACACAGGAAGATACAAGATCCACCTGTGATTTTTACAATAATGAATAGCTGACAGTTGCTGTGTCTTATTTCGAAGGCTGGGCCCTCCAGAGGTTACATTTGTTGGCTGCATACCTCATTCAGCATGCCTCATTTCGGAAAAGAAAGGCCCTGTCCCAAATGGCCCACTTCATAACTTTCGGTCTTGTGGACTTACAATGGCTACTGCGTGCGCTTGTCCGTTAAGTCCATGAGTCCATAGGGTGTCCCATTTGTCATTTTACGTTTCATCAGGTTGCTCTCGAGCGCCCCCTTTGCGGTTGATATGCGCCCTCGATGCGCACTTTTGCCGAGCCCGCACTGATGTGAGCTACGTAACAGACTACTTCCCGACAATCAAAGCAGTGTTACGTCACGAAAGTGCAGATTTGTAGGAAGACCGCAAGTTCTTAGGGTGCCATTTGGGACAGGGCCTAGCCATTATATTTCAAAGTAAGAAAGAAATTGCAATAATTTACACCACCTATTCTTAACCATAGGGCCGCGGCCCACGCTTGGCGCAAAAAACGTTAAGTTTTTTCACCTGTGGGCCGCGGGACCAAACAAGTTATCAATTGAAGACACCAGAATGACCCCTGTTATCCACGAGACAGTTACAATACACCATCCCACCACTTGTGGCAGTAATGCCGCAGTTAGTTGTTTAACAAACACCATTAAGCAGAAGACACTCAGTCATTTCATTTGTCTCAAATCGTCATTACTGTACATACTGACTTCACCCTGTGCTGCCTGCAATATACATTTAGTTTTACATTCATTTACAGAAATCAGCTGGTTGAATGAAAATTGCTGATGTGATGAACGATTAACAGATGCTCTGAGGTAAAGTGAATTCAGCCTGCAGACTAAGCTGTATTTAATTGTACAGTACAATCATAACATAGTACAGACATGATCTTAATTCCATAATGTCCTAAACCACATAAAGTGCGCGCAATGTAACCTGCAGAAATGGCCACTGAATTAACTAATCTTTTTGGTGAATGGATTCAAAATATTTGAGTCATTGATTTAAAGGAATAGTTCACCCCAAAAAATGAAAATTAGCCCATGATTTACTTGGAAAAGCTAAATAAAGCTTGGAAGAGCCAGGACATTTTTTAATATAACCCTGATTGTATTCGTCTGAAAGAAGAATGTCATATACACTTAGGATGACTTGAGGGTGAGTAAATCATGGGCTAATTTTGCATTTTTGTGTAAACTATCCCTTTAAGTGTCTCTCTCTCTCTCTCTCTCTCTCTCTCTCTCTCTCTCTCTCTCTCTCTCTCTCTCTCTCTCTCTCTCTCTCTCTCTCTCTCTCTCTCTCTCTCTCTCTCTCTCTCTCTCTCTCTCTCTCTCTCTCTCTCTCTCTCTCTCTCTCTCTCTCTCGCTCTCTCCTCTCTCTCGCTCTCTCTCTCTCTCTCTCTCTCTCTCTCTCTCTCTCTCTCTCTCTCTCTCTCTCATAATATAGTTGCATGGATACTTTCTCTGTAAAATTTTAATTTTACCTTTAATTAAATACATTCAATGCCAAAACTGTAAATGTAACATTTGTATTGGGATAATTATCTAATTGCATATCCATCTTATTTTAACTCAAATGTTCTTTTAAAAAGAGTTAGCGCTGCTTTGTTCAATCCCCCCCTTCAATACATTTTCTTCAAAAGTCCACAAATTACTTCAAGATGACCTATACAGACTAAAGAACCTAATTAGGCCTGTGGCTTCATTTACCAGAATCACATTAGCTAGTGAAGACTTGAAACAGCAAACATGCTGTTTCATCATTACCACAACAACATATCCTACGAGCTGAGAATCGATTTGAGGGGATGAGCTCAATCAGCCTTCAGAGGAGCTTTGAGAGGAGACCAAACCAGACTAAGTATGGAGATGTGCTGGCGTTGAGAGAAAGGAGACTCCAGATTTCGCAATGGTTGCAACATCTGCAGTCAATGAAGCATTAAACCTGAACTTTCCAGAACCCTGCAGGAAGAGAGGACACAGAGAGAGAGGGAGAAAGGCTCCAGCAAGGAACCTTTATTCCCTGAAGTTATAAAACCGGTTTACATTTAGGTTCTGGTTCCAAAATATCTTTGGAACCAGACCTTTCTATAAAATATTTGAATGTTTTAGAATTCCATAGTGCACCTTATTTTTACATTTACATTTATTCATTTAGTTGACGCTTTTATCCAAAGCGACTTACAATTGCTATATATGTCAGAGGTCGCACGCCTTCTGAAGCAACTTAGGGGTTAAGTGTCTTGCTCAGGGACACATTGGTGTCTCACAGTGGATTTCAAACCCGGGTCTCTCACACCAAAGGCATGTGTCTTATCCACTGCGCCATCACCACCCCTATTTTTAACATAAGAGACAAGTGGGTTCGGCCATCTGTACCTTGACTGTACAAAGCTTCAGTTCTTAGCAGCTTAAGTTATTTTAGCTGTACAAAAACAGTCCGTTACGCTACTTCAGTGGTTCCCAAACCTTTTAGAGTGGCGAACCCCCTGAGGCATTTAACATCCTTCTGCGTACCCCATCTCTTCCACTTAGACTGCAGTCACACCTCTTCCATCAAGGGACAATATTTGGCCTCTTGTATTGATTTTCAGGTGCATTTTTCAAGTTTTTCTAACCCTATTCATTTTATGTGTGATGTTTTGTCATAATTCCCTTAATGCAATTATTGATATAATAAATAAAGCAATAAATTAAACTAAATCAATCATTTCAATCAATGAAACCAGTATAGGCATCTTCGCACTGCAATGGCACAAGCTTCATCTAGATGCATTTACACTGTTTAATGCTGCTCAGAGGTGGCCTGAATGCAGTTACAATGGCATACATGATGTTATGAGATAACAGTTGTAAATAACACAACAACATTTTTTTTAATGATGAAAAATATAAAATGATGGTAAAAACTAAGTAATACTTTTAAAGTAATACTTAGCCTAACTGACTCTCCCAATTCGTTCAAAACTGCCGATTCGTTCACTAATGAAACACCGTTGTGTGTTGGAGATGCACAACAGTTTTGCTGTGGCTTTCATTAGAACTATTATTTCATTGTACATTTTCAACAGTATTGTCAATATTCTTTTGCATGTCACTTAATATGACCTTTTTGTTTGTTGAACTGTTCAACAATGACAAACCAGTGTCACATTTGCCATCGTGTAAATATTCGGGGGGAAAATGCTTGTATAATATATGATCAACATTAAAACCAAGAACTCACACAGGATCTCTGTATCGCAGAGATTTTGAGTCTTAAATTGATCTTTATGCAGTCTCTGCGTCTATATTTGTTCTTCATGCTAGTATTAGCATAAATCCCCACATTTACAAATTGTCGAGAATGGCAGTAATGTAGCGCGATTTCCTAAGGCAGCGTAGTCTGCACGCAACCTATCATATGCACGTTGAATTAAATGAACGGCAAAAAACTTTTTCTTTGGGAACCACTGTGTTACTTGATGTTGCAAACTGGTGTTTATGATCATATTATTTATTGAAATCATAAACTCATTGGTTTGTTGTTATTTACCTATGGCAGCTACTGAATCTGAAGTCTTCCACATTCAGAGAAAATATCTACTGCGTTGCAAAATAAGGTTGATAGAATTAGGGCTGCACGATTAACTGCAACGAAACCGCACGTGATTTGGCAAAGTCTGTATAGCGTCTGGACCTTTTACAGTCTATGGTCTGGACCATTCAGACACACACAAATTCAGACATCCCAAGTCTCCCGGAAGTTCCGGGAGTCTTCCGCATATTGCTAGCCTCTCCCTGATTCCCGCAAATTAGTTCAAATCTCCCGGAATCTAGAGCGAGATAGAACATACTGCGCGCAGAGCGTTGAAAAACTAATATTTAATGGCTCTGACTGCTCGCATAACATACACAGCCCGCGGCGCGTGCAAGGCAGAGAGGGAGAGAGCGAGAGACCTTGCGAGTGTGCCTCACGAAAGCTAGTCAACCCCCCCTACCCCCCCCAACATCAAACAATGCTATAACTTCTTGCTTTCCTGTATTCTGCTTCAGCTCTCTTTCCCTTGGTAAACTGTGTATGCATGTATGTATGTGTATGTTAGAGTAGTTTAAATGTTTAGTCTAGTTAATAAAGTCTTTTTCATATCGCACGTAAAGTTGTCCGTGTCTCAAGCTCATATCTGGAGTCACTAATCATAGATCTTGACTACTTGCTCTTAGTAGTACTTAGTCAGAAATACATTTCCCATGCCCCGGAAATGTACATTTCTATTAATTAATTAATAACCAATATTGAGTGTTCACGGGATGAACCGAGTAATTGGTTGTAGTGTTAATGTAGCTACATCAAGTTAACCCGATTAACTGATCCAAATATTCATAATCAATTATAACAAGTTATGATTGTTTATTAATATTTCATTGAGCTAATTCACTACAGCTGCGATTATTTTATGCGCAGCTTGTCAGTGCAGTGCGGCTGATCGGTAGTAAATGCTGCTCCATCTGAACGCCAGAGGGCGCTCTCCCGCAGACATGCCAAATATGCCCCGCCAAGGGGCATATACAAAAATATACAATAACCAAGGGGGGTAATCCATCACCTGGAAAGCGTACCTTCTGGGGGCAGCCATTGGCTAGGAAGCCATCACCTGCTGTTAGCATTCCATTGACTCCCATTTATTTTGGTGTCACTTTGTCAGCGAATAACTTTGTCTTCAAGTCTTTAAACGCCTCAGATGTAGTCACCCATTATTTATTTCTAAAGAAACACGACAATGTATAAAAGGCTCCATTACCTTGTTTCTTACGTTATAGCCCTGTAGAAGCCGTTTTTGTAAAAATAGACTAACGATTGCATCATAACCACGCGACTCTCTGTCGCACACTAGAGATATTACCGTATAGACAGGAGGAGAAGCTATCGAGCAATCAAGGGGGGGGGGGGGGACGTGGAGGCATAAAGTCAAGGGAGAAGCCCATAGAGAGTCATAAAGTTGATCCTGCTGCTAGTGTCACGGTAGATGTATTCGCTGGTTCCTTCTAGTCTTGTGTTTATGTTGTTGTATGAGTGCACGTGTGCAAGGGGCGTGTCTGTATGTCATTACCTGATCCACTCCAGCTGTTCATCATTACAATCACCAGCTGCAGTTCATCTCACCACGCTTCATAAACTCACCGCTGTTCTCTCACCTTTGTCAGATCGTTGTTTGATGTTCCCCTGTCTTCTGGTTCGTGTTCCTGCCTGGTGTTTCCTGTTCGTCGTCTTCCGTGTGGATTTGGATCGTCTCACCGTTTGTCTGCACGTCACCGGTATTGACCATCGAAGTCCCTGCGTCACCTATCTCCACCTGGCTTACTGCACCCTGGACTTGTGTGTTTTGTGCTTCTAATAAATATTGTATTATACTCGCGATTGCTTCCTGTGTTTCTGCCTAACATGACAGCTAGCTCATGGACAGCTCCTACTCACGCTCTAAGTCTCTGCAAGATTCGGAAGGGAATGATTCAGATTTCTCTTGGCACAGCTACTAGAAGACTTACAACTGTCAGACAGGTTGCTCACGTCACATCTACGTCATCAAGCTCAGTTTGAGGCTGCGCGCAGTACACTCAGCCATCGGGAAGTGAGTGCTTCTAATTGACTTCACTTTTCTCCGTTGAAATCTATGGGGTCGCTGTGCCCATTTCTTTTACTGTCTATGACGATAACGCACATCATTCCAGGAAATCCCTATCAGGCATCATCGCTGTAGCTGAATAAACAGAAGATTGAAACGCTTTGATTGTTGATTAAACATTACTTATACACGACTGCTTTATTCTGTGTAAGAAGCCACATCATCTCACAGAAGGATGCTCAACTGTCGTTATGAAGTGAGTTTTGAGTAAAGCATGTTATTAAATGTTGTCTTTTGTTGGACAGGAGGTTCATAAATGATTCTCATTTTTTAAAGGTGCAGTTAGTAAAAATATTGAGTATCTATTAACAGAAATGCAAAATGACATCCATAACTATGTTTTCAGTGGTGTATAAAGAACTTTTATTTTTTTATTTATTACCTTAGAATGAGACATTTATATCTACATAACCGCGGGCACCCCCTTCTATGAAGGTCGACATATTGTGACGTCATGTTTCTACCGTAGCCGAACGCGAACAAAAAGCGCTACAGAACGCGTTTCGTCACTACCTTGAAAGAGAAGCTGCAGAAACCTAGAAGCTAGCCATAGACACCGTAGGTGTTTCTCAATGTCAAGGAAGGATCCTCGGAAGCCGGTATTTCGAGGATGCTACGTCATCGACATCTGTCGAAGGACTTTTCCAATGTTGAGGATCCTCAGAATTTCAACCAAGGACTGAGTCCTTCGTTCGGAAAATATCCCATACACAGGAAAGGATGCATATGTGTAGCCTTTGCGCTCTCAAATCTCCCACAATCCTATGCGCAGCTTTGCTATCTTGATAAAAAAAACTATTAAATGTTGGACGTTAGCGGAGTCGGAGTGATAACGGGGAAATGCTTTCAAATATAAGGTTTAAGTATAATTTCAATGTTGCCATTTATTTAATGTTTGTTAAACTATTGAACATATGGGCTCAACTGATTCGCGGGGGGGGGGGGGGGGGGGGGTTTAAAGCTGTTCCCTTTTACTGGTGATTCACCTTGTAATTTTTACTTCATATAGCATTTTTTGTTGATCACATATTTTACCATTGCATGTGTTTTATCTGCTAGATGTTGCTATGGACCCTTCAGCATGCACTTATTTAGCTGCTGTCGCATCAATTGACATGCCATCTACTTTTCCCTCTTTCTTTTTCTATTTTTAGCCCCCCAGCATTTTGTTTTATCCATCTTTTTCGACGACAACTCACTCACTACTCGTACCTGCTCGCTCAGCGCTCACGGCGCCCCCGCCCGCACGCGAGTGACGCGATATTACCCCCGCCCCCCTTCTCCATGAGGGCGCCTACTTTAGCCTTTTAGTCCTCTAAAATTTTATATAACATTTAAGAAATTCAGAAATGATTTAGAAACGCACAACAGCAGCTACATATAGAAAATAAAATATATATATATATTTTTTAATAAAATTTATTTATTTTTTTATTTATTTTTTTTACCATCGCTTTGGCGCCCCCCATGGTGCTGCGCCCCTATGCGCCGCATATAGCGCATACCCACTTTTTGCGCCACTGGGTGTAGCGAATACAAACCCTTCAGGCTGATTCAAGAACCCTCCGCTTCGCGTTAGAGTTCGCGGGGTTGTATTTGCTATAACAACCGCCTCGCTGTACATTATCTCTAACTTAATCAATTAGATTAATTTTTTTTTATATGAGGGCTGACAAGACAAAAAAAGGACTGTCAAGTGTGTTTAAACAGCGCTGAAAGCGGACCTTTTCACTGACGTAATGGCGCAATCACGTGCACTTGCTAGCCTGTTCCATTTACGTGTTCTCCGAATGCTAAAGAGGAGCCTCGCCTAGCCTCTGAAGGAAATGACTTGGAAGGACCCGTCCTGCCAAGGAAGTATCCTTGACATTGAGAAACACCTCGTGAGTAGTGACTTTTCCCTTGTCAGTGGTGTAAAATATGTAGTTGGATTGTTTCATGTAACTTAGTTATTCTCCCTCGCTGTGTTATGGCTTTGCTATGTGGGGATAAATGTGCTGGTTACGTTCGTGAGACAGCTGATTACTCTTGTCATTGACCATAAAACAGTTACGTTACAGGAATCACCAACCCGTCGATCTTGGAAGCATTTTAAGTCGATCGCGAAGAGTTTTCAAAATCAAAGAAAAAAAAACTATTGTGTGTAGTAAATTGTGTCTAGGGGATGCGGAGGCGCGCGCGCTGTTACAATCATGTCATTTTTGCCGCGCACACCTTTGGGCTCATGCGGACGCGTCGAGTATAAACAAGGCTTTACCCTTTAACCAGTTCAGCCACAGTAACAGCTTAGCCAGCTAAACTTTTAGTACCCTGTTAGAAAAAATATATAGTTGCATAGTTTAATGTGGTTCTTCTCCCTTGCTGTATTATGGGTTTAGACAATCAGTTGATTACTATTATTATATTATGTATTAAGACCCTTGATCCTCACCTGACTATGGCTTTGTAAACGTTATCCATGATGTGGTTTATAATGGACTGTGGTACAAAAACAGTGACAATGTTACACACTCTTGGCTTACTCTGGCTATTCTCTGCTGTCTCCAGACGACGATGTTTGTCCCGTTTTAGCCACCGTAGCTTCTTCAAAAGGGAGGGGTGAGCAGTGGGCTGAGCCCTTAGTGCAAACCAAGGGGGTAATCCATCAGCCGGAAGTTGAAGCTGCCTCTGGGGCCGCCATTGTAGATGGCTATCACCTGCTGTTAGCATCCCATTGACTCCCATTCATTTTGGCGTCACTTTGACAGCGAATAACTTTACATCTGAGGCGTTCAAAGACTCAATTTGTCCATTATTTATTTCTAAAGAAACACGACAATGTATAAAAGGCTCCATTACTTTGTATCTTACGTTATGGCCCCGTAGAAGCCATTCTTGTAAAAATAGGCTAAAAATTGCGTCATAACCACTCGACTGTCCATCGCACAGTAGAGAATTTACCGTATCCACCTGTTTCCGGGGGGCGCTACTGTAAAAATAAAGTGGGTGCAACTTCCGGTCAGGCGGCGGAAGTAGCATACCAATGGTATTTTGTGTGCTATTTAGCGAAGAGGCTAGGTGTTTTTCAGATAATATTTTACTATTTAAAATAAGTCGCAAACCTTTATGAGAGATGTCGTTACGGAGCTCAGGGACAACATGTGCTGTTCGCGGTTGTACATAGGCCTATAACCGGACTAAACTAATTCAGTGGCAAATTGTATTATCCAACAATCTTGGACTAAAGATTTTAAGTGAAGGCTACTGTGAAGCAACATATTCAGAACACGAATGACACACAGTAAACATTTCATGGTATATCTAATATAATATAGGCTATATATATATTTCTCAGGTCTGTAAGGCAAGTAGACGCTGAGTTTCGGTTCATTTATGAGACGAGCTGCAGTTCAGGCGCCAGCGCCTCCGTGTCTTGATTATTGTCTGCTATATTTACCGCTACTTATTATTTATTAAATCCAGGTAAATTGTTGATGAAACATTGATTGAAATTAAGATACAATTAATACAAAACGAAATTAACTTAAAAAAAAAAACTTTAACTTTTTGAAAGCTTTTTTAGTGTCACCCTCGTGTATTTCCCTCATATTAAATACAAAATGCATGTGCTATATATTTCTAATGTCTGGACTCCTTTATTGATATGATATGATATATGTATATAAACCGAGGTTTCAATGGCCTAAATGCATTTTCGGAGAATTTATATTTTGACTGCAAATGTCACGTCCATAATGCTGGAATCGCCCAATTTTAAATAATTTATCCTCAACTAGTTTTGTGGTGTAGGTCTACAAATTTTATAATGTTAACTTCAAATAATACAAATAGTAAAGATATGGTAGCTATATTGGATCTGGACGGGAAGGATATCTCTGGGAGTGGGAAGGGCGTATCGTGATTCTGCCTTCCCTGACCGCGACACAGGTCCGTGGATCTGAGTATCGCGATTTCGGTTTTATTTAACATGATTCTTTTTTATTACTATTTAGGAACAAACAAGGGTCTCTGTTTAAAAAACGCCGACTCGCACCGGCAGTCCAGAGCACCGCAGCGCATATCTTCAAGTTTAGCCATAACCGAATGTCCAGTTTAACTGCCACAAGTTGATCTTGTAATAAAGAACTCATCGTGGAAAAACACGCTGTATTTTTGTATTTTCATTGCATTTGTAATTGATAAAAAGTTAAACAAATTAAATAATACATTTTAGTATAAATATTAATGATTAATCGATAGTCGAATGAATGAATGAGTGTCACGTTTCGCTTGTTTACTTCGAACCGGAAGACGCACCCACTTTTGACGCAAGGCCTCATGGGACGTAGGAAACTTGTGGATAGACAGGAGGAGAAGCTCGCACAGTCTCGCAGGCAGTCTTTTACTGTCTAAAGTCAGCCCATGGCATAGATAGACAGAGTCCATAAAAGCAACGCGACAAAATATTTAAACAACGTTTTTGAGGAATTGGAAATAATTCGATATGTGGCAAGTGAATACATATGAAGTAGCCTAACATTTATCCACGAACTTTAAATTATTTATCTACTACTACACCTACGGGGGATGGGGAAATTAATTATCAGGAAATTATACAGGCAATGGAAGAAGAAAAAAAACATCTCAATGTCTATCGCGGTTAACGTTGTTCCTTTATTTATTTACAGATCTACGCTTGAAGATGAAAGTGATCCCGTTCGGAAGCCATATGTACAAAATGCCTACATAACGTGAAATAAAGAAAAACGGTTTTGTTCAAGTGTTTGTGACCATGATTTATTAGCCAAAACTACATGATTTAACACCTAGCTCACAATTCTTTATATTGGAATATTATATGGTCATGTAATATTGAATGGATATGAAAATGACTCGAGGGGACAGTATTTTATAGTATGGTTCCTGGGCTCATACTAAGAAGTATTTTTTGGATGGGTGATTATTCTGTTTGATGTAGAAGGAAACGAAAAAGAAGGGAAAAAATTATTTGCATATGTGCCTATTTGAATCATTTTTAATAATTTGGAAGATTGTGCTTTAGCCTACATGCATTTATTTATCTGTTATTTTTTATTGTATTATGTGTGTGTGTGTGTGTGTACTAGCCAAATATTTAAATCTAATGGATATATACATAAACATGTTCAAAATAAACTATAACTAACTAACTAAAATTAGGCTACTAGAACTGCAGATAGGCTACTCAAACGATTACAATCTTAAAGTAGGCTATTTTAAAGTCGATTTTAGCCACTTATATCGTGTCATATTGTAATTATATAGCGTAATATGTTATATTAAATTAATTATTATAATTATTAATAGTATTGTAATGTATTAATAAACATTATATTATGTTTTTACAATACTAAACGATTTGATTTCCAAAACACACACACGCACAAACACACACACATCAATGTGAGTTTACTCTTTACTCTGATGCGTCATTCATTGACCGTTCGAAATTAGCTTGCTTGCGCCTGCTAGTCAAAGCCCTTATTTCTGGAGAGCCGTGATACTTCGTACTTCGACCTTGGAAACTTCTGATCATCATTCAGCTACTAGAAGATTTACAACTGTCAGTCAGATTGCTCACATGACATCTACGTCATCAAGCTCAGTTTGAGCCTGCGCAGAACGCTTGGCTATCAGGAAGTGAGTGCCCATGTTGAGCTTCAACTCTCTCCGTTCAACGGGGTCGCTGTGTCCATTTCTTTTACTGTCTATGGTGCAAACTCGCAACCGAACCGCTAGATGTCGCTAAAAATCACACACTGCACCTTTAAAGGGGTCATGACATGAGAAACCAAATTTGCCTTGATCTTTTGGTATTTAAGAGGTCTTCGTACCATTAAAACCTCCTGCAAGTTTCATAGCTTAAGACGTCCTCCCCATTATAAACGAAGCATTTATTTAATCAAGCTCTAAATACAGCTCGTTCTAGATCCTTTGAACTTAGTGACGTCACGGTACGAAGTGACGTACCAGTCGTTTGCATATGACCGCCTCCAGCGCAAGACAACTACGCCTCATTTGACATCATCGCATGCGTTGACGTGCAGCGAGGGGGTCTGTATACGCCACGCAGATGTGCTGTTCCTGGCAAGGAGGTAATCCATCAGCCGGAAGTTGAAGCTGCCTCTGGGGCCGCCATTGTACCTGGCTATCACCTGCTGTTAGCATCCCATTGACTCCCATTCATTTTGGCGTCACTTTGACAGCGAATAACTTTACATCTGAGGCGTTCAAAGGCTCAATTTGTCCATTATTTATTTCTAAAGAAACACGACAATGTATAAAAGGCTCCATTACTTTGTATCTTACGTTATAGCCCCGTAGAAGCCATTCTTGTAAAAATAGGCTAAAAATTGCGTCATAACCACTCGACTGTCCATCGCACAGTAGAGAATTTACCGTATAGACAGGAGGAGAAGCTCGCACAGTCTCGCAGGCAGTCTTTTACTGTCTAAAGTCAGCCCATGGCATAGATAGACAGAGTCCATAAAAGCAACGCGACAAAATATTTAAACAACGTTTGAGGAATTGGAAATAATTCGATATGTGGCAAGTGAATACATATGAAGTAGCCTAACATTTATCCACAAGCTTTAAATTATTTATTTACTACTACACCTACGGGGGATGGGGAAATTAATTATCAGGAAATTATACAGGCAATGGAAGAAGAAAAAAAACATCTCAATGTCTATCGCGGTTAACGTTGTTCCTTTATTTATTTACAGATCTACGCTTGAAGATGAATGTGATCCCGTTCGGAAGCCTACAAAATGCCTACATAACGTGAAATAAAGAAAAACGGTTTTGTTCAAGTGTTTGACCATTATTTATTAGCCAAAACTACATGATTTAACTCCTAGCTCACAATTCTTTATATATTGGAATATTATATGGTCATGTAATATTGAATGGATACGAAAATGACTTGAGGGGACAGTATTTTATAGTGTGGTTCCTGGGCTCATACTAAGAAGTATTTTTTGGATGGGTGATTATTCTGTTTGATGTAGAAGGAAACGAAAAAGAAGGGAAAAAATTATTTGCATATGTGCCTATATTTGAATCATTTTTAATAATTTTGGAAGATTGTGCTGTAGCCTACATGCATTTATTTATGTTATTTTTTATTGTATTATGTGTGTGTGTGTGTACTAGCCAAATATTTAAAAATGCTGTTTCATGCATAGTGAGTTTTTTACACTGTTAAAGAGTTGGATTCCCATGCTAAACATGGACAAAGTTTCAAAAATGAAGTTGTAAGTTTGATGGAGTAATTCTGTTCCAAAAATACTCCTTCCGGTTTGTCACAAGTTTCGGAAAGTTTTTTTCGAATACGGGCGTGTGTGACGTCAGAGTCGCCGGAATGTCCTTTTACGGGTCTTAAGGGCACTTCTCCCGGAAGAGCGCGCGCGCATCTGTAGCCTAGTGCGTGCGAGAGTACGCCTATGCCCATCAGAGCGCTGGGCTCGGCTGCGCTGCAATTAAAAAAATGCCACCAAAAACGTGTGTTTTTGGTGGCCAGGGCAAGACAATACTGCACAAATTTCCAAAGAACCCAGCGTTAAGGATGGCGTTTTGTGGATGGATTTTGTTTTTCCAGAGCAGCAACGGAGTTGTGGAAGTGTTTTTGTTTGTTCCCTTCATTTCGACAGTAATAGTTTTATGAACAAGGCCCAGTTCAACGCCGGATTTGCAGATCACCTAATACTTTTTGAGTGGAGAAGTCTCAAATCTCATCTTTAGATGGAGCAGTCCCAACGATAAAGGTTCACGGTCGTGCGTTGGAACCGCAGGCGGTGAGTAAAAGTGCTTCAAATGTCTGTGAGTTGTTAACTATCGGCGTGTAAGCACAGCAAGTAAACAACATGATCACATACAGTTAATGTATCTATATGGAGCATGCGATGTATGGTGTGTGTGTGTGTGTTTAAATACATTTGTTTAGCTGGCCACTGTAGGTGTCAGTTTGTTTATTGTAAAAATAAATCATGTCCTCATAAACCACGAGTCTGTCTGTTTACAACTCACAAATGTTGTAAAACTCGCGCATGACATGGTGTTCTAAAAACACTGCGCTCAAGTTCAAATCATTTCTATTAAAAAAAAACGCTCGAGACCTTGTTTTTCACCCATTTCACTGCCCATCTCACGTTTTTTTGAGCAAAAACGCGTTCTGTATGAACGAGCCCTTAGTATTGTTTAGATCCTTGTTCTGCATGGGATTACTATCTGATTGTTTGCCATGGTTTATTTTCGGATGTCACTCACAGCTTCCAGACGCTCTCAACGCAAAAGCTTCGCGCGCTCGTGTCGTGATTATTTAGCTCCGCCCACACGGCACACCTCCACCCGCTCGGGTTTTTCCGGAAAGACTCGGCACAGCCTATCTTTCTTTTATAAATATAATAAAACTAAAGACTTTTTGGAGATATGAAGGATGCAATACTACTCTATAGGTACTCAAGATTAACATGAGATTGAGTGAAACTGAGTGTTTCACACCCCCTTTAAAGTCGCCACTTTTAGCCACTTCTTTTATCATGTCATATTGTAATTATATAGCGTAATGTTATATTAAATTAATTATTATAATTATTAATAGTATTGTAATATATTAATAAACATTATATTATGTTTTTACAATACTAAACGATTTGATTTCCAAAAAACACACACACACACACACACACACACACACACACACACACACACATCAATGTGAGTTTACTCTTTACTCTGATGCGTCATTGACCGTTCGAGATTAGCTTGCTTGCGCCTGCTAGTCAAAGCCCTTATTTCTGAAGAGCCGTGATACTTCGACCTTGGAAACTTCTGATCATCATTCAGCTACTAGAAGATTTACAACTGTCAGTCAGGTTGCTCACGTGACATCTACGTCATCAAGCTCAGTTTGAGCCTGCGCAGAACGCTTGGCTAGGCGCGCAAGATGGCGACCGTGGTGGATGTAAGTCTATGAGGTCAGAAAGTTTCTTCTCCAAATTCCATGCATTTGTGGCAATTATATTAAATTGATCGAGTAGCAGTTCAATAATCTTGTTTACTCCGCTTCTGAGCTATATTTGGTGCTAAACATATCATCAACAAGTTTATATTGCTATTAACGTGCAAGCCGATTGACATCGCAGGTTATGGCTGGAAAACGCAAAGAGAGACAAAGTTCCAAGAAAGAAGCTCAAGAAATGTGGATGGATGGCGAACAGGAAGTCGTGGAGGAGCATGATTATGCACAAATCCAAAAGCAACGTGAAAATTTGCTTTCTAAAGGTTTGACCGAACTTGATTCGGCTCCACATACTCCTGATTCAAAGAAATCAAAGAACGAGCCTTCCCTTCTCGACCTGCAAAATAACATTGTCAGAATGCTGACAGAAAAAAATCCACGAGAGAGCTGACGGTTTAGAGAAAATTATTAAAAAGAACTCTGATGGGATTGAGGCTCTCCAGAAATCCACCGAATTCTTGTCTCGTGAGATTAACGACATCAAAGCAGATCTGACTGGGCTGAAAACATCGAGTGGTACCCACGACAAGAAAATACTGGATCTGGAAGCTAAAGTAAACGAAATGGAGAGATATAGAAGGCGCTGGAACCTGAGGCTTTATGGTCTCGAGTCGACGAACGTGAAGGCGAAGACATTACACAGAAGGTCGTGGACATCTGCGCTGCAGTGCTTCCAGAGGAAAAGGGAAAGTTAGCTTCTGAGATTGACGTGGTTCATCGCGTAGGAAGGTGGCTCGATGTGATCCAGAAACCACAAGCTGTGATTCTCCTGTTCAGATCCAGGCATGTTAGAGACTTACTGTGGAAAAGTGCAAAGAAAAGCAGCTTTTTGAAGGAAAAGAAGCTGAGGTTTGCTGAAGATCTAACGGCAGTTGATAAAGAAATTAGGAGTCAGCTGTGGCCAAGTGTTGAAGCTGCATGAAAAGAAGGAAGAGGGCTTATTTCGTTGGGACCAGAGCGTTTGTGGACGGGAAAGAGGTCTTTGTGAAGTAGGCATTCACATAACATTTTTTTTGACTCGTGTCTACAAGTGCCTACAGTATGCTGCCGGATGTGCAGGGGGGTTTGGAGATGTAAACTTTTGTTCTGAAGTTCTGTGAGTATGGGTTCACTCGCTGTTTTTTCTCTTAATGTTAGAGGTATGAGAAACTTAGTTAAAAGAAAAGCAATCTTTTTGTTTTGTAGAAAACATGTTTGTGATTTTTATTTCATCCAAGAGACACATGCATCTGAATCAGATTTTCAGTTTTGGAAGAGCCAGTGGGGAAACGATATGTGGATGTCTTATGGTAGCAATCATTCTGCAGGTGTTGCCATTTTGAAGGGTAAATTTAGAGGAAAAATTGTTAAAAGTTATTCACATTCCTTGGGAAGATGGGTAATTTTGATTGTCGAATTCAACCAGCAATATTTTGTGTTAGGAAATATATATGCAACAAACAGTGTTGTAAGGAATAAAAGTTTACTACAAGACTTTGAAGAAAAAGTAAATAAAAACTCAAAAAAAAAAAAAAAAAAAAAGAACAGCTTGGCTATCAGGAAGTGAGTGCCCATGTTGGGCTTCAACTCTCTCCGTTGAAATCAACGGGGTCGCTGTGTCCATTTCTTTTACTGTCTATGGTTCCTGGCTGTGGACAAACAACATGTTTGAATCCTGCCGACGATCCAGACGTCAGGGAAAGCAGTTGGATGCAGTTAATTATTTGCAGCATATGCAGCCCGCCAAAGCCTTATTTGTTCGGTGAGTGATGTAGATGAGTGTGACAGGGCGCATGTTACTGAGAGAGAGAGAGAGAGAGAGAGAGAGAGAGAGAGAGAGAGAGAGAGAGAGAGAGAGCGAGCGAGCGAGCCTTCAAACTCTCTTGCCCTCCCTCTCTCTCTCCCTCGCGCATATGAATCAAAATCAATTGAGAATTGACACGATGGTAAAAGATCGGAAGACCGAAGTTTCACGTGGCGGAGAATTGTGTAGCCTATGTGATACAAAATGATTAAAGGGTTAGTTCACCCAAAAATGAAAATTAAGTCATTAATTACTCACCCCCATGCTGTACCAACCCCGTAAGACCTTCGTTCGTCTTCGGAACACAAATGAAGATATTTATGATTAAATGTGACAGCTGGATCACTCCTCCATAGGCTCCCTAAGGGAATGAATCCTGACGTCCCAGAAAGTCAATGAAGAAAATGTTTAAATATTCCATGTCACAACAGTGGCTCAACTATAAGTTTATCAAGCGACGAGAATACTTTTTGTGCGAAAAAACAAACAAAAATAACGACTTTATTCGACTATTCCTTTTCTTCCTTGTAGGCCTGAAACGAGACTTCAAGAGATTTCCACGACGCGCACGCGCTAGAACTTAACTGAAGTAGTTGAAGGAGATCGCAATTCGCGCGCATGCGTCGTGGAAATCTCTTGAAGTCTCGTTGCATGTAACCGCGTCGTGACGTCACGGCGAAGATCCCACTGATCTATATAGAATGACTGAATAGCTCATGACGTCATAAACAGTGAAGCCACCGCGCCGCCATATTGTGATTCCCTAGTGAGCTCACGCGTTCTATTGAATCAATAGGAAATTGTATGATTTGACTAAGAAAACATTGCATAACGAGACACCGTCTTTAAATCTAAAGTCTCCCTGAACAGTCTTACAACGCAAATATCCTAAGCATTTAAATGGGTATTTGTTTAAAGTCGGAAATTATTCCTGCTTACTAAAAATTAAGTATATGTGAATTGTGAACTTAAAATTTAGCTCTTTCTGATTGTGTTTTACAGATAGATCAGTAGTCTGTTCAAGTATTTGATTAGTTAGCAAGAACATGTCCAGGAAATGCATAATACAAATTGTATGGGTTATTGTATTCCTGTTTCACCTCTTATTTACCCCTTATTTACACTGCACACGTCTGCGGCGCCACACGGCTACCGGAGCTGATCGCGCCCACAAATCGGCAAATCACGTGGAAATGCTCCTGGTGTGAGTTGACACAGCGTGAAGGTAGGAATAAAACATTGTTGGAGCCGTAATGCGCCGCAGATGTGTGCAGTGTAAATAAGGGGTTTACACATAGCATAGGCCTACTCTGTTTGCAGTGCATATTTTTTTACCATACCCATGTCAACAGGTTGGAGCTTTCACTGCACGCGGATGCCCGTCCAAGTGCGGTGCGGTGCGTGCAGAGATCGTTTGTGCTGCAGGCGCTGAATTAAAGTAAACTGAACACGGATTGACATGAAAATATAAAATAAATGCATTTAATAAAATTTGTAAGAAGTAATGCATTAAATAATACGTTTATTGGGTTTAAACTTGATTACGTCTGTGAAAGAATGTAGGAAAGAACATAGCAGGATATACATTTTTTTTTAAACAACACGGAAATAGCGACAATTGTGCATATAAATTACTATATATGGGATTAAAGTACAACCTGTGAGCAGTTTTTCAAGATCCTTTTGTGATCTTCGTTTTACACTTGTTGATGCACAGCGAGTCATCTTAAAAGTGCCGTCGGAGCTACCGATCTCTGCATAACGGCCGTTGGAGCCCTCTGCTGGTAGGGAATCGTAAGATGGCCGCTCGAACACTTCCGGTGGCTTCACTGCCTGGTGGCAGTTTAGAACGTCATGAGCTATCCAGTCATTATATAGATCAGTGGAAGATCCCTATACACGAATCCGACGAGCGTTCTGTGTAGGCTGCCAACTTGTGGCGACGCCATTACTGAGCTGTTACCGGTATGTAAACAACCCCCCGTGATAACGCACCCTCGATGACAGCTACAGCCAGGCAGAATGACTTGTTGGGTTGATGATGTTAGACAGTGGCCTCCAGTCACAGATGAAGGTACAAACGATCTTACAGATTATTTATGAAAATAGCTTGGCAAGCTAGCTAGGCTAACATTAGCTAACGAGGAAACTATAAAAAGATCTGTCCATTTGGCAACAATAAATAAATGAATGACATCAAATAAACGAATTCATGTTTTTCATTTGTGTCCATTATCTCATTTTCACATTGCAAAAGGCAAGGGTAAAGTACAGCTAGAAAGTATACATAATATCGACCAATTAGTGTTTTTAAACCATGGAAAGAGGTCAATATAACAGCAGGAGAACAATTATGTCACATAATTGTTACATGTTACATTTAGCTCAGGAAAGCCATTTAATGACCATAGCATGTTAATTGAATAGAAAAAATATCTAGAGATTTTGCTGAGCACTATATTACATATTTATTATATGTTTTACTTATGTCATTAAATAGTTGTTATTATAACAAAAACTGCATTATATTTAATTTAATTTGTTATTTTAAACCTTTAATAATACCAGCAGATCGGGGCCTCTATGTTTACAGCATTAGGTGAGATTATTTTTTAAAATAAAATTTAAAATAAACATGTATCCAAATTAGTCAATATTGAATCAAAATCGGAATCAAATCACAAGAATGGAATTGAAATCTTGAAATCTTTGTCAAGCAATAATAAAAACTGTATCCTACCAGTCATTGTACAATGTAAACATTGTAACATGTTGTCACTAAACTTCATAAAATTCTACTTAGTTACCAAATGTTTTGACATTTGGTAACTAAGTACCCCCCCCCCCCCCCCCCCCCCCCCCCCCCCAACAAAAATCTGTCACAGTCAAACAAATCAAACATTAACAACAGACATAACAGTAATGTTGTTTCTAACGTTACTGCCCCAATGCGCCCCTTCTGTTGTTTTAAAGGTATTCAAGAGTATTTTCTCCTTCGCCTGGCATCCGATGATCAACAAAATGCCAACTACAGGTCACTGATAGAGGGTCAAAATGATCTGAGCTCCGGATGGGTTGGTCAAATAATGCACACTACCAGATGATAGACAGGGGCAGTCGACCCGGGGTATTTTTGTAGCTCACAATGTTTTCTCTTCCGAATTGAAATTCTACTGCCGCCATTGAAACAATTTATAACGGAACATGTTTCCCCACTCGACAAACAATAGGAGGCAATGGCGCTACGCTACCCAGCAACAGCTCAGTTATGGCGCCCGCTTACTTCCGGTAGTTTCGCCGGATTCGTCTATACTGCTTTCAGATGGAGCAGCGTTTAAGAACCGTACATCAATGAGAAGCTGCACATAAAAAACAACCGCAGCCTTTGCGACTTCAAAATCGCAATAAGCCAAATCGGTTTAAAGTGCGATTACATGGAAATTGCGATTAATCGTGCAGCCCTTGATAGAATACCATAATTAATTTTATACAACAAAACTCTATTGTAATGCACCTTTCTTTATAGTAAATTTACAACCAGACAGTAAATTTGACTCATTAAAATTTAATTAATTTAATTAAATAAAAAAAGAGCGGGTTTATAAGAGTAATATTTTCACAATTTTTACTTGTGTAGTTTTAATAAATATTAATAATATTAATACATATTAATGTTCACATGAGCAATATGATATTTGACGAAACAGACTTGTTCAAAACTTTCCAGACTGTGGCCTTTTTATGGCCATTTTAAATGATTGTTGCAGCTTTTTTGTTATGAGTGACCATTTTAGTTCTAATTCTCTTAAGGTTTTTTTTTTTTTTTTAATACCGTTTTGTTAGTAAAAGCAAGGTTCATCGTACTGGAATTTCTTAACCCTCTCACCTTTGTTCAGGCACTAATTGTACATCTAGAGGAGTTCTGAGTTCATCTAGAGAAGTGTTTTTTCATCAGACTCCCCAGGCTATTTCTGAACCCATCCTCTTTTTTTTTTTATCTGCCCCTCATACTAATTTTATCCCCTCTGATCTCTAATTTGTTCTATGAGGGGTCGCTGAAAAGATCCAGGACCAGAAGTCTAAAGTTCTCTTCAAGTCAGCTGTGACGCTGCAATCCGTCATCAAGCGGCCTGAGTGTGTTTTGATGAGGAATCCTTTATGAAGAGCAGAATTGCTTCAGTATTTCAAGTGAATCAAATATCAGTAAGCGGCTTTTGGATGAAACCTTCCAGTGTTTGTAGACTCGAGCATCATTTGACAGTATAACTGTCTGTTGTTCAAAAATGGCATCTGTGGCCTTAGCTAAAGGGTGGGCTTCCGCAACACTGGTGCCTGGCGCTCTATTGCTCTCTTCATTTCCATCTCCCACAATCCTGAAACAGGAGGAGGAAAGTAAATAAGTCCGAGCTCTCAAGGATTAGGTAATCAGTGCCTTGACCTGCTGCCAGCCATAATATTGTGTTGTGGTTTCATTACCGACCCAATCAGAGCCATATAATTAAAACATTCCATTCGTTTACTTCACTCGTCTTCCATTTCTTGCTTCACTTAAAACAGGGATTGTAAATCCACAGTGCCTGATGCCCTGTGTTAAATTATGTTAAGAGCATTAACTGATAGCTCTGCTAGTAATCTATGTAAATAAAGGTTGTGTGTGTTAAAGCTTGTATCTTATCTTTGATGTTACAAGGAAGATTTTCTTCATGTGACTGTGGTGAAAACTTTTCATAAAACAGGTTACCCCCATTTTTAATCTAGTATGGAGTTTTGCGCTTGGCTAAATGATGTACTTCAGATTTGAAATAATGCAGCTTTCTTGTTGCAGGTTATGCTTGTTTACAATTTGCCTACTTCCTTCCTAAAATACCACTTTAAAGTTTGAAAGAAGATTTTATCATCCAAACAGCTTAAACAAATTCATTTGAACATTATATTTCCCACTTTCCCAGTTGATCTGAGTAAGCAGTGGCTAGTAAACATCTGCTGGCTGCGTTTGACCATTTCTCCTCAAACAGAGGTCCAAAGCAGACATTTAACCACAGAGCAGCTTGAACCATAATGACAGAGGATCGAAGGAGACTGGTAAAAAGTTTAGCGCTCGTCCACAAATCCTATTTATCAGACACAAAAACTTCTTAACTTATTTCAAATTTATATACATCAATTATACATACGAGACTTTTAACAAAATACAACTTTTTTTGGACTGTCAGTTTCACTACCGTTTGGGGTCAGTAAGATTTTCTTTTTTAAAGATAGATTTATTCAGCAAGGATGCAATATATTGATCAAAAGACAGAGATTTATAATGTTCTATTACAGACAAATGCTTTCCATTCATCAAAGCATCCTTAATTTTTTTTATCATGGTTACAAACATATTGACAATTGGTAATAATACGAATTTTTACCCTGTGCACCAAAACAGCATATTAGAAAAATCAATAACACTTTGTTTTGATGGTCCCTTTTGAACATTATGTTTACTATAAGTAACTTTGCAACTACATGTACAACTAACTCTCATTTTTCACAACTAAATTGTTTAGTTGTTTTCTGTCATGTCTGTATTAGGTCTCATTAGTTACCATGGTGTCTGATTAGTTCATCTCTGTCCAGCTGTTCCTGTTTAGTGTCCTCATTTACTGTGTATTTATACTCCCTGTTCTGTTCTGTCCTCAGCGGTTATTGTTTATGTGATCGTGGTCATTATATTCCTGAGTTTGTTATTAAAGACATTGTATCTGTCACCATCTCCTTCGTCTTGCACTTTCTAAGCCACCCAACCTGTAACATCATTAGAGTATTAGTAGACTGTCTGCTTAATATCTGCTAACTGTTTATTGTGATGGTCCTCCAACAGACATTCTACTAACTGTAGTAAGGAACTTTGCAAGTACATGTCAAGGTATTCTAACCCTAACCCTACCAGTCTACTAATACTCTAACACTCTAATGAGATTTAGTAGACATGTGAGTGCAACAGAATGTGTTAAAAGGACCATCAAAATAAAGTGAAACCGAATAATCATGTGACACTGAAGTCTGGAGGAATGACTGCTGAAAATTAGTTAAATGACATTTTAACATATATTAGTTTATTATTGTAATAATATCTTGCAATATTACTGTTTTTGCTGCATTTTTGATCAAATAAATGCAGCCTTATTGAGCATAAGAGACTTTTTTTTCAAAAACAAAAAATTTACCAACCCCAAACTTTTGGGTTTAATTAAATCAGCGTAAATAATGTTTGTGGCGTTTCCTAAAAAAGAAAATTGTCATTATTTACTCAGTCACGCCATTAGAAACCTGTATGACTTTCTGTGTGTTTTTTTTTTTTTTAACACCGTCTAGGCTATACACTGAATATCAGTGGGGTCCAAAAAAACACTGGACCCCAATGACTTTGATTGTATTCTGGATCCAGGTCAGCCCCGGCGCCAGATCATTTTCAAGGGCCCCTATTATGGATTTTTGAAAATGACCTTTCATTTAGTGTGTAACATAGCTCTAGGTGAATGAAAATATCCTGAAAAGTTTTAAATCTAAAAGTGCACCGTATATAAAGTTATTGTCTTTCAAAAGTAAGAGTCGACTCTGAGTCAATGAAATTAATTGTTTTTCAAACGAGTCATAAGCTGTTTCGTTGTGACGTCAAGACGAAACCATAGCATATTGCCCGCCCACTTATTGTGCGCGCAGCTGATTCCTGTGGATACTGGGCAGCATGATGTTGAGAAGATGCTGTGGTCTACAATGTGAAGGTAAAGCCCGTTTTTTTTTCACTGCCCAAGGACGAGCATGTGAAGATGAGTTTCAGTGGCAGTTTAGAAATGATATCAGTATCATGTAATTTTGCCTATACAACAAAACGATTCCTATCATTACATCATTATTACGCAAAAGAAAAAAATCAGTATTTTGATTTTGCACTGGACCAAGACGCATATCAACACTGGCTCAAACTATGTAACTGTCGTAGGCCAACTGTGCGTGCAAACCTCGGTTCGGAGCCGGTTGAGTAGGCTGGTTATATACCCAATATACTATACACAAAAATTTTTAAAGTCACGATTAATATAAGACGGCATTATAAACAAACTAAGCAGTCATTCAAAAATAAATAAAATTACACCAACCTGCTACACTCAAAAAAATGAACGAGGAAGGTTGTGCACTTTACATGATATATTTATATTTAGTTTACTTATAATAATTGTGTTTTTTTACTTGAAATGTTTTTTTCTAGTAAGGTCAACATAATTATGTCTCAACTTAACAGTACAAAATCCTAACGCGTTGTCTAAACACAAACCATTTATGTTAAGTAAAAAATTCTTACATCCAGATGGTGGCAGTATAGTGCGATGCCAACTGCCATTTTGCCCTAACTTAATTTGATTTTGTTCAATCTGTTTAACTATATGTATTACATGTGATTACATGATTGATTTGGGTTGCATTAACTGAAACTGGGCGGTGCTTGTTAGTTTCCAGCATGCTTTGCATACGGTTGAATTAAGAGAGAATAAATGTTCAAATTAGGTGTTATTTTATATTTTTTTTGGAGAAAATTAGAAAAGGGGAAGACTTGATAGTGTGTAATTGTGTTTAATGTTCAATTACATTGGAATTATTAGAACCTTTTAAATTACAGTCGGTTACCATGGTGGAGAAGAGTGGAGCATTTTGTTTGGCTGTGGACTGATTTCAGTTATTTTTTGCTGTTTGGTTGAAGGAGCATATAAATCTTAGCATTTAAGATGCTAATATGTGCTGCTGCTGTTAGCAAATAGCTAAACTCAAAAGTAATCTCACTAAACTAACTAAGAATGAACATAACTCAAAAAAGATGCAAATGAGTTTAATGGAAATGTTCATATCATATTTAACCAATGCATCTATTTTGTGTTCAAATAACATGATAAAGGTTGGTTGACTTAACTTGGTTTGTTTAGATGGAATATAGGTGGCATGATTAAATCATGTTCATCCAATGAATTATTTTTTTGAGTGTAGAAGAGCTGGAGTCTGCGGTGCTTACTGTCGTTGAACCTTCTCAGTAGGGAGTCTTTCCATTCATGCTGAAATTTTCTAATCAAGTGAAGTCCCTTTCAAATGCCAGTTGCACTAAATGTGCCTTTCGCTGATGTAGCATGCTCCTTCGATTGTCCGTGAACACAGAGTAGAAAACGAGTTTTCGCACATAGCTGTAGAAGCTCCAAATGTTAGTGCACATTTCATTGCAGCGAGTACACTAGGCATAGCTTCAAGGGTGGCATGATGCCGCTGGAGTATTTGTTTAACTTTAACTCGTTTGGAAGGTTTTGGCATTTCATTGTCGTCTGCCTTCTCCCACAGCTCTAAGAAGTCAGATTCACAGCGCAATTTCGCAAGGCATTCTGAAGCGCATGTAACTATTTTGACAGCACTTAGCAGGTTCATGTCCTCTGACTGCATCAGTTTGTTTGGAGCATCAAGCAGCTGAAGAATCTTATAGACCATATGGGTAATGAATTTAAAGCTCGTCTCTGATACTTCTTTAATCAGGCCATCTGCTTCCATGCGCACCTCTGTCTCATAGCTGCGATTGCCATTGATCTGTGCTAACAACTCAGTAATGTCTTGAAAAGAATTCAGAATTGTTTTGACTGTTTGAAGATGCCCTGTCCACCGCTCTGTTTCCCGCCTCTACTGCGTGCTTCCAATCACTGAAGCCCCTTACAGTGAAAGCGGAGTCTGATGATGAAATTAAGTATTTTCTGCACAAAAAAACGAAATGCAGTATCTGCTTCCATGGAGTATTCCTACCACTCCCGTGACGTATACCATGACGCAACAAATGACCGTTGCAGTCACGAGATGCACACAAAAAAGGTAAGATCCAAGTGCATTTATTGGGTAATCCGTAATCATAAATCCAGGCAAAAAGGTCAAAGTCCATACAAGGCAATCCAAAAACAAGAAACAAGAGTAACAGACTTCCAGAAGCAGTATGACATTCAACAAGGACTCTGTGACAATGACTGAACAAACAGGGTATAAATACACAGATACTAACAAGGTGAGGGGAAACAGGTGTGTGCGATGATCAATGATGAGCAGACGGGACAGGCTGCCAATTATCAGGTGGCTAGGGTGGATCAGACAGTCCATCGGGTGGCCAGGGCGGAGCGGGCTGTGCAGGCCCTTCGGGCGGCCATGGCGTAGACGGCCACTCGGGCAGCCGTGGTGGAGACCACCAGGGCGGCGAAGGCTGTGCAGGCGACCGTGACGGGGCAGGCCCTTCGGGCGGCCATTGCGGAGACGACCAGGGCGGAGATGATCCTTCCGACGGTCATGGTGGAGACGACCCTTTGGACGGCCATGGCACAGGAACAGAACCCGGCTCAGGAACAGGAACAGACACCGGCTCAGGAACAGGAACAGACGCCGGCTCAGAAACAGACACTGGAATGGCCATCTTGCCCGGAGACACTGGCTCAGCGGCGGCCATCCTGTCCGGAGACACTGGCGTGGCTGATCTGGTGCGAACAGTCTCTGGCTCGGCAGACGTGACGTGAACAGTCTCTGGCTCGGCAGACGTGACGTAGACAGTCTCTGGCTCGGCAGACGTGACGTTAACCGTCTCTGGCTCGGCAGACGTGACGACCTCTATGTCTTGAAGGATGGTAGACGTTTGTTTATTCCTCCTCCTTCGCCTATGATGGCAAGACAGTGGCATCGAGCCCACCGCCTCTGGGGAAGTTACAATCTCCGGCCAGGGCATGGCGGCCATCTTGTCACGAGACACAGGCACAGGGTCAGCCATCCCGTCAGGAGACGCCGGTGTAGGCTCAGTCATCCTGTTAGGAGACGCAGGCGTGACTGGTGTATCCCACTGGCTCCGATGATGAAGGTATCTGGTGAACCTCCAAAAGTCCAGGATCTCCAGCCCCTTCATCTCCCATCCAGGCAATTGGTCATCAAGGCAGACATTAAAAAAATCTTTCAATGCATCATTGTAGTCCATACCTCTAGAGAGAGTCCAAAAGGTCTGAGCCAGACAACCCACCGTCTGGCCCTGCTGGCGTAGGTCCATCAAATTTAAGACTCGTCCCCTCCTCTCCTTCTCCGTGTTAGGGGGAAGGATACGAAACCCCATAATGCTGGATCTTTCTAGTGATGGAGTCCTTCTGTCACGAGATGCACACAAAAAAGGTAAGATCCAAGTGCATTTATTGGGTAATCCGTAATCATAAATCCAGGCAGGCAAATGGTTAAAGTCCATACAAGGCAATCCAAAAACAAGAAACAAGAGTAACAGACTTCCAGAAGCAGTATGACATTCAACAAGGACTCTGTGACAATGACTGAACAGGATGAAGGGAAATGTAGTAAATAAGTGTAGGACACCGTGGAGGAACAGGACCTCTAGTGGTTACCCAGGGATACACAAACCAGCCACTGTGACAGTTGCTGGTTGCCGCAAAGGCGAAGAAGAAAACATCTTAACCTGTTTCGGTTTATCCTCACCAAGGTCCAGAGGCATTTTTGGACGGTCAGGCGTGCTCAAGCCGGGGGATGAGGGTAGAGGATCAGTCGGTGTTGGTGTCATGTTGGCACCTGGTAAGTCTGCTGAGTTGCTGTTGGATGGTTGCAGCAGTTGTTGCATGGTCGCATCTGGAAAACTACGGGACCGACTTGTCATATATTTTCGGATATCCATTTTTATATTCTGTTATGGTAGTCTTAAAGGGGTCATATAATGCCATTTTTGTACAAGCTAATATGATTCTTTAGGGTCTAAATTAAAAGTTTGTAATATACTTTTAAAAATTCTCATTAGTATTGTAAGAAAACGCTTATTTTACCTGGTCAAAAACAGCTTTGTTTTCAGCACGCCGTTTCAGTGCAGATGCCTTTAAATGATAATGAGCTTTGCTCACCCCGCCCCTCTGTTTTGTTGCGTACACCGTTTGTAACACAATAACACAATAACCACAACGCGTTGTTCATTATAAACGAGGGATTATGAATTATATTGAGAACGTTGTAGAAAACATGCCGTAATGTACCCTGGGTGTAAACCTTAGCCGCATTCATCGTGAACCGTGCAGCTAGCGATTTGCAAAGATTAATATTAATATAAATATTAATGTAAAGGTTAATAAAACGTTAGACTCACTTCAGTTCTTCTGGAGCAGCTGCAGGAACACGAATAGTTGGTGCTGATCCTTTTTTCAGGAGCAGCTTCTTAGCAAAACCAGCTTTATACTGACCCTCGTTTATAAAGCAGTCTGGTGTGTGAAATGATTCGCGCAAACATGAAAGCATTGACGTTGATCGTGGGGAATATTCCCTTCGAAAACCAACTCAGCCACTGCGTCTACGGCGGTTCGGATTTAGGAACATTAAAATGACTGCTGTGTTACTTATTGCACTCAAGAACAGAACGCCACAATCTGCTCATAGACAGTGCTCCAGTATCAACAATGACCGCGCCGGTCCAGAGATGGTTCTCAATGCAGTACATGAAATCCACGGGGAGGAGCCGGATCCAGATCCAACTCCTCCCACCTTACATATACCTAAACCTACCCATCTCCGCCCCCTGATCCCTAAACTCACCCCTAATCCCTAAACCCACCCCTAAAATCCTACCCATCTCCACCCCTTGGATCTTGATCCGACTCCTCCCCGTGGATCTCATGTACTGCATTGAGGTGCTACTGCCGGTCCGCGCGGAGTATGATTGACAGCTCGCTCACGAGCGAGGTCGGGTCTGTGTTGAAACGCTGCTGTCAATCAACAATCATCGTCCGTTTTATTGACGTCACAAAAACGAACGGCTCAATTTGAGGCAGGGGAAAACATATAAGGAGATGAAAACAAAAACACTGGATGGATTTTTATCATTATGATGGTTGTGTGCAGGCACTGCCAACACACATTTCAGTACAATCAACTTGTAAAAGTGCATGTACCATTATATGACCCCTTTAACAATCGATCATTCTTGAGATCATTCTTGAGATCATCGCAGGGGGGGGCTAAGCCGTCCCCCCCCCCCCCCCCCCCCCCCCCCCTGGCCTGATGGGCTGTTGGGATGGGAGCAGGCTGACAGGGTGTAAGTGGAGTAGGATTTCAGAGGCTTTACTATGTGTATGTGTGTGGTGTGCTACAGCTCCAACTCCACCTGCTCACCTACAAAACATTTCTGGCAGCCCCTTGCATGTACTTTACCTTTCACCATCTCTGGAGTGCTGACATAAGACAAAAAGATAAAAAAAAAAAAAAAATCCATGCTCTTAGTGATCAAAGAGGAGTGTTTGACTTGAAATACTTTGGTTATAATTAAACCTTCTTGTGATGAGCTGTCTTGATCAGAGCCAGCAGGTGGGTAGTAATATGCCAAGATGATGAGTGATGTAAAGATAACTTGCCCAGGTGTGAGAGTCAGATATAGGTAGTTGAGGAGAGGACCCAGGACTGCAGAGCAACACAGAGGTCAATCTTTTCTTATTAGCCTTCTGGTTTAGGAGTTGACAGGTGACATAAAAATATTATATATTTGCTAATACTTGGAGTCCGTGTGATTACAGGGTCTGTAGATGTCAATAGACTCCACACAAATCTTAGCGTAGACCCAGAGGCACACTGAGTGGGGGCCCCAGGCAAAATGAATCAATTAGGCCCTTTTTTTATTTTATGTATTTTATATATAATATATATGATTTTTTTGTTAATATATCTTCATTACCTAGAGATATTATTATTTACGTTTACATATTTAGCTGACGCTTTTATCCAAAGCGACTTACAATTGCTATATATGTCAGAGGTCGCACGCCTCTGGAGCAACTAGGGGTTAAGTGTCTTGCTCAGGGACACATTGGTGTCTCACAGTGGATTCGAACCCAGGTCTCTCACACCAAAGGCATGTGACTTATCCACTGCACCACCACCACCCCGTAGTATATAAATATACAAAATTCAAAAAGTATCAACACACAGAACATCTAACAGAACATAAGTTGTTTATTTTTTACAACATTACAGTATGTTCTAATTTTTTTAATTAACGAAATGTCAATCTTCATCTTTAACTGAAGATACAATACAAAACAACAATCTTCAAGATACAGTAAATCTTCAAATGTGTAACAGATTGTCACCTTAAAAACAGTCATTTGCGTGGTGGAACAAGCAATGTTATATAGAAATATATAGTTGACATCTTAATTTAATCTTTGGTTTATTATTTTATTAGTTCATTAACTAACTGTTAACTCAACTAATTTAATGTAAAGAGCTGGATACTAATTACTAATTCAATAATGTCAATTATAGTAAATGTATTAGTTGCCATAGGCTAAAGATTTTTCTAGTCGACTAGTAATCATTCATTTAAACAATTAGTCCACTAATCGCACATTTATATTACTTTCTGCTTAAACGTACAGTATGTAATTTTTGGCCACCAGGGGTCTCTAATCTCTTACAATAACAAAGGCGTACATCGATGACGCAAAGCATCAAGCGGGATTATGGATCTTGTCGTCAAGCTGATGGATCTTTTATGGATGAGTGAATACAGTGATGTTTTTAACGTGACTGTGGTATGAAGCAGGGCGCGATTGCTAATGAGAGACAGATATCAGCGCCACACGCAATGCGAGTCCCGCGGATATAAAGGAATAAGGACATTTCATTCTACTGAACTACACGCAAGTGCTGAATTAATACTCACACAGGTCAGTTTATTATTATTTATTATGCTCTAACAGTTACACTATCACACTAAACGGCATTTGAGTGTGTTGAATGTTGTTAGTTAGGTTGTTTGTTGGCTGTATGAGACTATCAGGAAGCTAGTCAAGTCAAGTCAAGTCATCTTCATTTATATAGCGCTTTTAACAATGGATTGTTTCAAAGCAGCTTTACAGAGATAAACATATAATTTAAGGTAACAGATTGTTTTGGCTTTATAGCGGTTCTTGAATAATGTTACTTCCAGCTAAAGTTAACTTTGATTGATTCACCTCCATTGAAATGATCAGACTTTAAACGCGAACCTTTGATTAACGCTGACGGCGTTCACATGCTCATTCAGAATTGATTCTATAGTTATGTGCTTTTAAAATATGTGCGCAGGTTTGTAATTCATACAACCCAGCCTAAACAAACTACTTTTCTTGCCTATAAATTTTGATACAGAATTTTGTTTTATTTTATCACTTCGGGGTACGCGAGCCGGAATTCACAACGCTTTATCTGTAGAGTGGGGAAGGGATCCTCCATAGGGAGAGGATAGTGGATACTTCAGCACTGCATTGTCATCGGGTCCAGGCGGATCTCCTTCGTCAGATCTGGACACGGCCTGGATCCGGCAGGCTGCGGGAAAACCTCGGGATAAACAAAGACACTAATATTAGCGTAGATGCCATTCTTCTTATGATGTAACGAGTACATCAAGATTTAAGGGAAGTGTTCCCAGTTCCGGCTGACCTAATCTATGCAGCCTAACATTGAATTTATAGAAGTCTATAATGTATTATGTGTATGCTAGGTCAAAGAGATGTGTTTTTAGTCTAGCTTTGAACTGACAGAGTGTGTCTGCTTCCCGGACAATGGTAGGAAGACTGTTCCAAAGTTTTGGTGCTAAATAGGAAAAGGATCTACCGCCAGCAGTCGATTTAGATATTCTAGGTATTATCTACTGGCCGGAATTTTGAGATCGCAATAGACGTGAAGGACTATAATGCGTTAAGAGCTCGCTCAAGTACTGCGGAGCTAAACCATTTAGTGCTTTGTAGGTAATCAACAATATTTTAAAATGTATACGATATTTAATAGGGAGCCAATGCAGTGTTGACAGAACCGGGCTAATATGGTAATATTTCCTGGTTCTGGTAAGAACTCGAGCTGCGGCGTTTTGAACTAGCTGTAGTTTATTTAAGCGTGCAGGGCAACCACCCAGTAGAGCATTACAATAATCTAGCCTTGAGGCCATGAACGCATGGACTAATTGTTCCGCATTTCCCAATGAGAGCATATGGCGTATTTTGGATATATTTTTAAGATGGAAAAATGCAGTTTTACAGATACTAGACACGTGGCTTTCAAAAGAAAGGTTGGTATCAAAGAGCACACCCAGGTTCCTAACCGACGACGAAGACTTGACAGAGCAGCCATCAAGTGTTAGACAGTATTCTGGGTTATTGCGTGTGGAAGTTTTTTGTCCAATAATTAGAATCTCTGTCTTTTCAGAATTTAGTGGTAGGAAATTACTAGTCATCCAATTTTTTATATCAGCTATGCATTCCGTTAATTTTGTGAATTTGTAAGTTTCGTTGGGTTTTGAAGAAATATACAGCTGAGTATCATCGGCATAACAGTGAAAGCTAACTCCATGTTTCCTAATGATATCTCCTAATGGTAGCATGTACAGAGTGAACAGCAGCGGTCCTAGTACTGAGCCTTGTGGTACGCCATACTGAACTTGTGATCGATAAGACATCTCTTCATTTACTTCTACAAACTGATGACTTCTACAAACAGTTAAGTATGATTTAAACCATGCTAATGCAATTCCACTAATGCCAACATAGTTTTCTAGTCTATTTAAAAGAATGTTGTGGTCAATGGTGTCAAATGCAGCACTAAGATCGAGTAACACTAATAGAGAGATACAACCACGATCCGATGATAAGAGCAAATCATTTGTGACTCTAATGAGAGCGGTCTCAGTACTATGGTACGGTCTAAATCCGGACTGAAAATCCTCGCAGATATCATTTCTTTCTAGAAAGGAACATAGTTGTGAAGATACTGCTTTTTCTAATATCTTTGACAGAAAAGGCAGATTCGAGATCGGCCTGTAATTGACTAATTCTGTAGGATCAAGTTGTGGTTTTTTAACAAGCGGTTTTATCATAGCCAGTTTAAAGCTTTTTGGTACGTATCCTAGAGACAAAGATGAATTAATGATATTAAGAAGAGGATATATGACCTCTGGAAACATCTCTTTCAGTAGCTTAGTCGGTATAGGATCTAACATACAAGTTGTCGATTTAGATGAATTAACGAGTTTGCAGAATTCTTCCTCTCCTATAGCAACAAATGAATCAAATTTTTCCTCAGGGAGACTACAATGCACTTCCTGATGCGATACTGTGGTAGACGGTTGCATAGTTAAAATTTTGTCCCTGATATTATCAATCTTATAAGTGAAGAAGTTCATAAAGTCATCACTGCTGTGTTGCTTGGACACTTCTGAGCTTGAAGCTTTCTTTTTCGTTAGTTTAGCCACTGTTTCAAATAAATACCTTGGATTATGTTTATTTTCTTCTAACAGGTTTGAAAAATAAGCAGATCTAGCAGCTTTTAAAGCCTCTCTGTAAGCAATCGAGCTCTCTTTCCACGAAATCCGAAATACCTCTAGTTCTTTTTTTGGTCCATTTTTCTGGCTGCTCTCTTAAGGGCCTGGGTGTGCTCGCTGTACCACGGCGTTGGACTATTTTCTTTAATCTTCTTTAAGCGCAACAGAGCAACTGCGTCTAAAGTGCTGGAAAAGAGAGAGTTAAACGTTTCTGTTGCAATATCAAGTTCTTCTAAGCTATCCGGGATGCTGAGATGATGAAACTGATTAGGAAGATTATTGATAAAGCAATCTTTAGTGGCAGAAGTTATAGGTCTAACGTATTTATAACACTGAGTCGGCTTTGCAGCCTTGGCTAAATTTAATTTACATGAGACTAGATAATGATCTGAGATGTCATCGCTCTGCTGCAGAATTTCAACGGCATCAACATCTATTCCATGTGATAATATTAGATCTAGAGTATGATTACGACAATGAGTAGGTCCTGACACGTGTTGTCTAACTCCAATTGAGTTTACAATGTCTTTAAATGCCAATCCCAATGCATCTTTTTCATTATCTACATGTATATTAAAATCACCAACAATTAGTACTTTATCTGCAGCCAATACTAATTCTGATAGAAAGTCCGCAAATTCTTTGATAAAATCTTTATGGTGCCCTGGTTGCCTGTATACAGTAGCCAGCATAATTCTCAAATGTGATTTATCGTTTACACTATATATTTTTACATTAAGCACCAATACTTCAAAAGAAGTATATTTAAAGCTAGATTTCTTAGTGGTTTTGAAAATATTACTATAAATTACAGCAACACCTCCCCCTTTGCCTTTCAGACGAGGTTCATTTTTATAACTGTAATCTTGTGGGGTTGACTCATTTAAAATAATGTAATCGTTTGGTTTTAGCCAGGTTTCTGTCAAACACAGCATATCAAGATTATAATCTGAAATCATATCATTAACTATGAGAGATTTTGAAGGGATCGAATATTCAGCAACCCAAGCTTTATCATTTGCTCATCTGTATTATATCTGTTTTTTATTTGTTGAACATCAATTAAATTTTTAACCTGACGTTTTTTGGATTTCCAAATTCGGGAAACAGACACAGTCTCTATATGATGATATCTAGGTGAAAGATGCTCTATGTGATGGGATTTATCTGACGTGACGTGAGGCCGCTAGCAGACGGTCGGTTTAGCCAGTCTGTCTGCTTCCTGACCTGAGCCCCAGATTGTCATGTTTTATCTCTAAGACTATGAGCCAAATTACTAGAGAGAAGAGCAGCACCAGCCCAGGAGGGATGGATACCATCTCTTTTCAACAGATCAGGCTTGCCCCAAAAACTTTTCCAATTGTCTATGAATTTTATATTATTCTTCGGACACCACTTCGACAGCCAACCATTCAGTGAGGCCAATCGGCTAACTATCTCATCACTCCTGCGTACAGGAAGGGGGCCAGAGCAAATTACAGTGCCTGACATCGTGCTTGCGAGTTCACACACCTCTTTAATATTAATTTTGGTGATCTCCGACTGGCGGAGTCGAACATCATTAGTGCCAATATGAATAATGATCTTAGAGAATTTACGATTAGCATTAGCCAGCACTTTTAAATTTGCTTTGATGTCAGGCGCTCTGGCTCCCGGCAAACATGTGACTATGGTGTTTGGTGTCTCTATTTTCACGTTCCGTGTGATCGAATCACCAATTACCAGGGCACAATCAACAGAATTCTCAGTGGGTGTTTCACTGAGTGGGGCAAATCGGTTTGTTATGGGAATCGTAACGGAAGAGTGGTTCTTTGATCCGCGACTAGAACGATCTCTCACGGTCACCCATCTGCCCTGCTGCACGGGCTCAACTTCAGCCGGAACGAATCATGTAAAGAGTTCACTATGCTAGGCGCATCCAAAACACTATCTAAAGATCTAGCATTCTTACCATCCTCAATTAAAGTTTGGATGCGTGTCTCTAGTTCTGAAATCTTCTCCGTCAGCCTGACTGTCTCCTTGCATTTATCACATATAAATCCTATATTGCCATCGGAAAAGGCTATACTAAACATATGACATGTGACACAGGTGACAATAACAGGACAAGAAGACATTACTCACTGTGTTTGTTGACTGATTTCTTACTTACCTGGACTTTATGAACTCAAAGGCGCGGGCGCGCGAGAGAAAATAAATAAATAAATGAGCGCACGGGTGGCGCGTTAGCAGGCTAACGTTAGCGAGTTACTAGCGTGCTGTGTTAACAATAACGGAAGCTAGAGATGTAAGGTTAATCTGAGATGTTGGGTAAGCTGTATTTAGTAGTATAAACAACTAGATAGTAAATGATGGCTCAAAACATAAAGAAATACGAGGCTCATGCGGAGCTTACAGCCTCGAAGCAAACAAACAGATCTAGTAAGCTAGATCAACATTAGAATAACATACAGATCATATTCTAACATTTCATCATGTTGAACTAAATAACATTGATTAGTTTTATGTACATTTGCTCACCTGTCTAATAAAGGACATGGAACACTCGCGTCTCGCGTCAAGTCGAAGTTAGTCGCGGACATGGAGCTCTCGGCATCTCGAAAGATTTTGATCTTCGTTCTAGTCCTCTTTTTGTCTCAAAGTCTGCTTGCCATGGTCCAAAATGTTTGAACAAAACAACAACAGCGTGAGCCTCCTACTAAGCATAACCAAAGTCCTTTTAGGCAAGTCATGCCACTCGGCCGCCATCTTGGCAACGCCTCCGGGCAGCTATTTCGGACTAACAAGACCAGGCTCCTATCTAAATGAATGGGCAGAGACCCAGAACTGCACTTTCACTGGTCACCGGGACATAAAAACTGCATGTATACAAACACTAATAAAATATGATAAAAATCGCTGAAAAAGTGTGATGACTTTGCCCCAAAATAAGGTTTAAAACGCCTTTTTCCCCACAGGTTATACTTTTAATGCGCATGCGCAAGGGTTCTCTCGCTCTCTGTCGTGTGCGCGCTACTGCTCGCTCGCTCTAGATTCCGGGAGATTTGAACTAATTTGCGGTCATCAGGGAGCCGCTATCAATCTGCGGGAGACTCCCGGAACTTCCGGGAGACTTGGGATCTCTGATATTTACACAACTAACACATATCAAATCTGCCGCCTTTTCAAACAGTAACATATTTTCCGCTGTCGCAAACCTCAACTGTGCGCATGCGTCGGTGGAACCAGACGATAGGCTTAAATGTTTTCCGGCTTGACTGTTAAAAGCAGACGATTGGCTTTCCAGCGGGAGGGGCGGGGCATGTGCATACAACCGCCATCTTTGGCGTTACGGGTTTTTCCTATATAGTTGTATTAAGGATTGGGGAAGTGGCATGTCTCTATATAAATAGTCTCTGGCATAACCCAGTTGTCCACGTCTGTAGCCATGGTTACAATGGCAGTACGAGCGGAAACCGGGGGTAACGTGGATATGACGCCATTGACTGGTGACTCCTCACCCCTGCTGACACGTCCCGTTTCCTTGGTTAAAATCGCAATTTTCTCACGATTTAAAAATAGTTGGAAACATTGGGGATATTGTAAGTAATCAAAATATATAACATTGGCCTAGTGGTTTTTGGATATTTTACTGCAAAAATCCTACATATTGTACTTTTAAATACTGGGTGCATGGAGGAATATAGCCTATTCTGCGCTCAAGCCCATGCATAAATCTTGCCGCAAAAGCAGGCTAATGATAATAAATGTGTCTTAAAAAATAATAATGAATAAACATTTTAATTGTTTATTAATAAACTAGTGTTTTCTAAATCAGTGTCGGCTACAAACATTTCTACATCTCCGCTGTAAAGTGGATGCGTCTTTAGAAAGAAATGCATCTTTCCTACGGATTACGTAATCAGATGATATTTGCATTCGATAAAATTTTTTTGTTTAAAAGTGGACATTTCAAGCTTTATATAGATATATTTCTCATGTCTGTGAGGTTAGTATACGCTGTGTTTCTGTTTATTTTTGAGACGCGATCCAGTTCACGGAGACCATGAAAGCGCTCCCTTGATTGTTTTATTTTATTTTACAAAAGCACAACGTTTTCTTGTTTTTGTGAGTTTACACAAATAGAAATTGAGTATTTTAAGTTGTTTCCACTGTTTATAGGAAAATGCAAGTAATCGCAAAAAAGAGATGTTGCTGCGTCTTTATATTAACATTCCTGATTGTTTGAATGATCAGCCCTCTGGGGCCCCCTTCAAATACTTGCCTGCCCTATTGCGACACCGCTGCATTGACCAGTGTCAAAAAATAAATAAAATATAAAATCCTCTTTGGAATCGTTGCTGGAAAGAATTTAAAAATATTTTTAATTATTATATATTTTTTTACTTTGTTGAAGATGAAGGTCTGAGCCAAAACAACAGATTGGCTTGTACTGCTCAGCTCATCTAGTTAACATACCATATTGATGTGAAGTTCCTTCTATTGGTTTTTGATGAGCACAGCATGCTTCACGCAATTGTCCTTTGGGACCTCAGCATCCCATGTGAACTCTTCCTGCACTTACCATTAATTGAAATGGACTTTGGTGTCGTTGATTTCCTTCATCATTTTGGTCTATTAATGAGAGCCTTTTGTTGTGGCCTTTGGCTGCAGGATTGATTATTTATATATTTATTTCCTAAATGTCACCCTTCCGAAACCCCTAATAATGGTGGTGCAAAAGGATCCCACAACAAAACCACAGTTTGTAGGAAGGATTCGCATTTTGACGTCAATGGAAATATGTTTCCTGTCTTTACTTTGGCCTGCCCAGTCAGCATAACGGTGGTGGGCGCTTAACTAGAAGACAATAAAAAAGGATTCTCACCACAAATTCATTATTTGATATGCAAATAACAAATGCAAAACATTTATAAACATAACATAAACATATCAACATTAATTATTTTTATGGAAACTCTAGCTCAAGGTGGTTTTGTAGCAATTACTTGCTTTTTTTTGTTTTTTTACTATTAAAGAACATTCCTGTTCATTTCAAGTCTTTAGCTTCAATGCATCATTAATCCTAATCCTTAAACTACAGACATATTTGAGTGAAAAAGTCAGGAAATAGAAAAGCAAGCAGGAGGTTTATGCCTAATTTAATGCCTGTTTTTTTTGTTTTTGTAACTTATTGAAAAGATATTAAATAGATTGTCCAAGGAGACATTCCACAGATTGTTTTAAATTTCTACAGAGATTAATTTACAGTCTGTAATTTTTGGTCAAGTTTTTCTCACAGCACTCTTTGCTTTCCATTCTTATTGTTAATGTGTAATTAATAGAATCGAAATTTTTGAAAATAAAGCATCCCATGTGTTTAATAAAACAAAACTGTCACCTCTGAGTAAATTTGTGCAAAGTAGAAATTGCAGTTGGAGTACTCTGACAAATTGTTTTCTTGCAGCATGAACGAGCGAAAATGACAATGAAAGCAGAGGAAACTTACAGACTGTAAGTTAATGAGTTGATTTATCTGTGTTTTAATATGCTCTCGTTTTTAGATATTTAGATGGAAATCAAGGCTTTTTAGGTTGTGTGGAATCTGCAATCTCTGACCCAGTTTGTTTGCTCGTTTCCAAGGCTGCAATACGCTGTGTTTCCTGCCAACTGGCATCCCAGGGTGTCGAAATACTATTGGGTGAACTGGCAGTGGGCGAGATCACACAGACCAAAACAAAAACCGACTGACAACAGGGAATGTGTAAAATAACTGGCTTGTAGAAGTGTTTTTCAGAGAAACGAGTATGTGAACGTAGCATGTTTCCTAAATATCTGCAAACATATGGTATTTTTATACCTTAGTAGGGTAAAAAAGTTACATGCATCACCTTTAAATCCCAAGAATCGTTAGTCTATGCTCTTTTCAGTTGATGAATAAACAGAACATTGTAGTTATAGCACAAAATAAACCTGAATGAAGATCAGAAGGTATGTTGAAAGATGCAGTGCAACTTACTAAAATCTGTATCATGTCTCCTGTAATTGCTCAATCAGTCTTTCAACCCTGGAAAGGTTATAAAGCATCAGCTTGCCTTGTAAACAACATAACATTTAAAAGCCATTCAATGACCATAAACTCATCAGTCAGCTAGAAAAAATAACTCTAGAGAAGAGAAGAACATTTAGCAAAATGCCCTATTCATTCATTTTGAATAGGGCATTTTGAATCATTGAATCATTGAATAAGTTTATATTTCCAAAATGAATTGGGGTCAAATCTAAATTATGTAATTACTATGTTGGTATTACAACTTTATTATTATAAAACCTTCATTGTGTGTAATTTAAGTGTTTGTATACAAATCAGTTCATTTTAACCTTCAATATTACTGTAATGTAGTAACAACTGACTCCCTGTAGTTTGCAGAATTAATTGCGATTTTTTTTTTATCGTTGTGAAAATTTGCCATGTAATGTACTTGATATCCAAATGTATGTGTATGTGAATTGAAATGTAATCGTATCATGAAATTTGTTTCAATACCCAGCCCTATTAGAAGGGCTAATTTTTTCCCTTGTTTTTGTGTTAGACATTTTTTTGTTTTGCTCTCAAAAACATTTTATTTTTTTTCTACAGTAAGATAAAATAGTTTGATAACATAAAATGACATAAGGGTGAGTAAATGATGATTACTATTACTACTGTTCATATAGATTCCTCATTAGTGGCTGTTTCTATGGGCTGCAATATGTAAGCTGCCCTCCATATTGGAACGGTCAGATCTGATCCGTGGTCACTCGAGAGCAAGTTGACTGCATCTGAAACCTAGTTATTCACATGTATGAATAAATACCTATATCTGCAATAGACATTAGCAAATTATTTTCACAGCATTTAGTTTATCATTAATGTGATAATTATGTATATGGATAATATTGCATTTTGAGTTATGGATAACACAAAGCAGCACATTCTCACCTATTAAAGGTTATCCCATTTTGTCTGGAATTTTTTACAGCCATGGGGGCTACACAATGCTGTGACATTTTCGATAAATTCATTGATTTGTTAGTGTGCAACATGGCATCATGACTTTTGCGTAAACATACATTATTTATACGCATTTTGAGCTATCCGCGTGTATGCGTGTATGTCTACGCCGTTAAATGTCCGAGTGATTCCGCGTGTATGTACACGCCTTTAAATGTCCGAGCGAAACGGAGCAAAATGTAGATCTACATCTGGGGAGCGATATTTTCCTAGGATGGTAGGGGAAGACTCATAAATGGTATTAACCCCAGTGACGGGTAGGTTTAGGTACGGGGTTGGGGTAGGTCATATATTTATATATACAGTAATGTAACGTTAAGTCAACGGCGTTCATAAACACGCAATACGAATTGGCGTGTCATACATACGCCATTTCATGAGATCAGTCTGTAGTGTGAGTGATGAACAGTGTCATGTTAACCGTTCCAAGATGGCGGACACGTTGATGTGTCTGTAGCAGTTGAATGTGGCATCTGCGTATACATATCTATAGAACTATCCTTTTAATAATGTCTCTTTAGGTTTATCTCATGTATGGAAACTGCTGCAGAGGTCTTGACTTATATAGCTTTAAAAGTCTGTGTGTGAGTGTCCATGTGTGTTACTCTTTCCCATGAGAGAAATCTCGCAAGGGTCAGCGATAGGTTAACACTATACCCATGTCCTCATCAGCACTCCATTAACAGATCTGTATGTGTGTGTGCATGAGTGTTTGTGTTAGGGTCAGCGATAGGCTGTGTCTAAATCAGAGGTGCACTGTGGTCAAAGGGAGGTCACCAGACACTCATTAATGTAGACACCAACTCATAATCATAATGTTAACATACAGAACACCCATGCTCGTATGATACCCAACATGCACTTTCCACTCTATGAACATCCTTTATAGCCATTTAGACTGTAAATCCATATAGTAAATGCCGCAACGGATCTATTTAGAGTTAAAACTCTTTGTCCCAATCCCATCTGCTTCTGCAGGCTGCATGGTCGGGTTGCACTGCTGAACTTGTGCTGAACATTTTTACTGCACCGCCACCAACCTTGCTTCGCCTGTAAATCTGACAGAAAATTTGTTTGGCCTTTGACCCACGGGTGTCCCTCACGAGGCTCATACAGCCGGGGTCTGTTAAAACTATCACAGGGGAGGAACGCTCTCTTTGCATGTGTGTATAAGGACTAATGAGAGACTGGGGCCGTTTGACTCGAGCTGTAAATCTGAACCCCCCCCATGCACGCATACACAAACGCATACACACATCGCCATCGTCCTCTGGCAGAATTTCACAGGCCTCTGTGCTTTAAAATAATGGCTTGTGTTCTCACAGTAAATACTCGCTATAGCTCTGTTGTGGTATGTTTTTGCACTTTTCACCCTGTTCTCATTAGAAAAAAACAAGAGAGAGATGAGGGAGGGGATGAAACGGCTTGTTTGGAGAGGTGAAGAGGTCATATTTATGGAAGCCCGCAGCCGTGATTTTTAGGTCTGAGTAATTGGTTAATTTTTAACAACTGCTCCGGTAAGTCTAACCAATCGTGTTGTAACAATCCCGGTTAGAGCAGTTGACCTCTGATCTGAGTGGCAGGCTGCAGGGCAGCTTTCTGTCTCTTTAGGAAGTGACTTTTTACCGTCAGAGCCAATGTTTAGTGTATTTTTCATAGACTGGGCCCATAAACTTTGGTGTTATGGGAAGCAATGCGGCATTTGTAAGCGTTCACTGCATGCAATGTTAACTGCGGTCATAAATGTCTGAGAAAAATATACAGAGGGATTTTGAGCCGTGTACAGGACGAAGCTGTGTTGTGTGGGCAAAAGGTCTCTGACCTCAAGGCCAAGTGTTTCTTCCAAAAACATGCACTCTTAGACTGACTAATGCCGCTGTAGATTTTACAGAAAATGACCCTCGTTTTACAGTGGTGGGAAGTTTTGTGTCTCCCACACGTCCGGAGCAGAGTGACACATGTTTGAAGATATCCTTTCCTTTTCCTCACCACTGGTATGTGCTTTTTTTGCTACTATTTGATTATGTTATGTTCTTTCATCCTTGTTTTCCTCTGTCCCCTGACTGTAGTAAAGTTGATATAATTGTTCAGGCATTCCCAAACCCATTCCCAAGGCATTTCAAAATCTCTTTCACTATAAATGATTTCAGAGAAGTAAAATAAATCCGTTTTGAATTTAAACTCATTTTATCCCTGGGCTGAATTAAAACAGTAGGGTTATTTGTTGTAAATTGTGCCGTTTAGGTCTGTTTTAGAGAATGAAAGAATTATTGACAGCACAATAAGCTACATCATGCACCTCTTTAATTTCTACAACTGTCTTTTTTAGCCCCCAACCATAACTTTTATTCTACTGTATGAATCATTGAGCTGCCTGTTTTTATTTACTTACTGAAATAAGTAATACGAGATGTACTGTAAGATAGGTAAAAAAAAATGGTAATACATTTAATAATTGGTAGTATACATGCTTAAAGCTGCAGTCCGTAGCTTTTTTGGGGTTAAAAATGATCCAAAATCCATTTTTGAGAAAATACATAACCAGCCAGTGTTCAAAACTATCTGCTTGTCTTAGCTCGATTCAAAGCGGTAAGCTTGTAATAATGTTTTTAATTCCAGTGGTACTGGTGGATTTTCGCGGGAGATTCGAGCATGTCATTACGTCACATCTGTACACATAAAGAAGAGTCTCGGCTAGTATACGCTATATTGCATGTGAGGATGTTGGAGGTGGAGATTTATAGCTTTTTCTCACAGCACTTGATATAATTAAACTTATCAATTTGATGGCGGATCCAGAAAGGTTAGGGATGTGCACGGATATTCGAATTTTCGATCTGTAATTATTATTAGTAAAATAAAATACTATTCGAATTTTACTACGTTGCTTTGCTGGCCGTAAATGCAGTGAATCCATGATAAATCCCAAGCACTAACTCGCAATTAGAATTAAATGCACTGGGTGGCGCTGTGGAGTGTGTTAACAAGTTGTGTGTATTTGATCACATAATGTTGTCGTCTGCCTCGCGAAGTTTGGAATTACTTGAAAATGATCTTACTAAATGGAATTACTTTTGATCAAATTAATTCATTAATCTGAGTTATAATATCATCATCACCACAATGAGAAATCACATGAAATCCAAACAGTCGACTGAGGAAAGACAGCTGACCAACACTGCATTCACGACTGCAGGTAAGCGCAGCTGGACCCCGCGTGATCTGAAATGATAACTTAACTTATAGCAAAATGATTTTGAGACATATACTTCCTTTAAGTTTCGTTGAGGGAGACCAGTTTAAGAACAGAAAACGCAAAGTGCTGTTAGAAACTTAGAACACCGTTATCTTTGTGTCTCTGAAACGTCTGTCAGCGCAGCACCTTTTCTCACTCGATCATAAATTGCTGGCGGTGCCCCTGCATGTGGATATTGTTTTTCTCTATATAAACGTGAAACAATATAAACACGATAATCATATGCTGACTCGAGTGTGTGTAGTAGGCCTACGTTCTGTACGATATCTGGCGCAACCGCTTTATTATGCGTTTTTTTCCCGTTCGCGCTGCTTGAGCATTCTTTTATTAATGCTTTTGTTTTTTATATTTTTTGTTTACACAAAGGCCTAATGTTTAATGTTTTCAACTAAAAGAAATGACAAAAACGTAAAAAACAACAACAAAAAAACACATCTTTTTCGTTAAATGTCATTTAAATAAACGAATATTCGAATATTCGATTTTTATGAGCCCCAAAATTCGAATGCAATATTTTTGAAAAATGCCCGTCCCTAGTTCAAACGACAATTACCAGTGACAACAGATTCACCCGCTGTAAATTGCAAAAGACTTCGTTCAGACTTCGGAGGGGCTACAGAAAAAGAGAGACTGCAACCGGACGCGAAAACAAGGATACATATCGGAAGGACATTACATCTAGTCACGCAATGCTGACGTTGTTAACATTAACAATTTGAGAACAAACTATAATTTGCACGGTTTTGCGTGATATGATAAGCGATTGTTAGATTTAATCAGCGCGATTTACTGCAATGTCAGAACCAGAACTGCGGACTGCTGCTTTAATAAACATTGGTAATATGGCAATGACGTTCAATTTGTTTACTTTAGCTTTTTGTGCATTAGTGCATCATGAACTAATAATGAACAACATTTTTTTTACAATATTTATTAATCTATATTTGTTAATTTATAAATATGCTATAGTTCATGCAATAGTTTTATTTAACAAGAATGTATTGCATTGCTCAAAAGTGACAGTTAAGCCATTTATAATGTTACAAAAGATTTCTATTTCAAATAAATGCTGTCCTTTTGAAATTTTTAATGAAAAAAAATACTGAAAAAAGAATAAAAAAATTGACTTTTTTCTACAAAAATGTGAACAAACTGAGGTACAGTTAGTACAAGTGGATTAAAGTAAATGTAAAGATGTTTTATTTTTATGATTTGTTTAAATAACATCAGTTTTACATAACTACAATGTTGTCACACTTAGCTAATGCTAACACTGAACATCTTTATTTTCAGTAAAGGTTATTTTTTCAAAATCATATGTTTAAAGTATTTCGGGTACGTTTTGAACTGATTAAACCTGGCTTGTTGCTTTCCTGATTTGGTCATGAGAAATAAGAAAGTATCACACCGTTACAGGAAACAGCCGTTGCACTTCCAGGAGTTTGCGTGCTTTAGCTTTCAACCTCCGTTAACCTTGAATCTGTCAAACGTGTATCATTTTTGACAGACAATAACACATTTCTCAGCTCATTTGAGAATGGATGTGCTTGGGTGGTCAGGGACCTCTGTGGATTACACACTTACACACACACACACACGCACACACACACACACACACACTGTGTGTGTCACTGCAGCCTACAATACATTGGACTGAAGACTGACCGCAGGCTGCATGAAACCACTGACCGGGTTGAGTGTCCGCCCTCAGTTTCTAACCAGTCCAAACCAGAAGTTGGGGCCAACAGTAGCCGGACCGGTGCTTCTTAGTAATTCTGACACTAACTCAACCCAGTTAGACAAGATCACTTATGCTGATGGTCTGAAAAATCATTTATTCTATCATATTTCTCTCTCTCTGTTTGGATTAACTTTTAATTGTCTCAGTGCAACTTTGTATATGAAGTATAATTTGAATGGCTTGATCCACACAGATGTTTTGGCCTATTTTATCATGATGACTACTTTTATGGCCATAATTTCCACTGCAGTGAAAGAGTCCTAGTGTCTTCATAAAAGCTTTACCTGGTCAATGGAAAGTCATGGAGGACAAAACACGGGTAGAATGAGTAAGCCACAATCATTGCTGCTTTTTGTAATTAGCGTGTTTATGGATGATATAATATAATATGCTGTAAAGCCTGTTAACCTGCCAGGCTGAGTCATTTGAAGAACTAAATATTTAGTAAATAGTTCCATCTTCTGACATTTTATAGTGTGCTTGATGCTTTAGTGTGCCGGTGATATGAAATGCTGGATGTAGGGTAGGTTCAGAAATTTCATTACATTGCATAATCGTAAACATTTTATCTTAATTACTGTGACAAACTTCAAACTGTAATATGGTGGTATTATTGTCTTAGTCTAATTAATAGATGTAGATACCATCCATAGATACCCTCCATGTAACAAACTTATGTTCAAGTGACTAGTGCATAAGTAAACACTCATGACTCTGATGAGGAGACCAGTAAGCCGACCTCACACCCTTGCAAGGAAGTTTTACAGTCCTGTTAAAAATGACTAAGGGGAAGAAAGAGATAGAATAGAAGAAAAGAGTGGTGGGGGTTGAAGAGTCAAGGCTTTCAGTGGCCTTCTGGGACTCACTTACTGCCAGTGAGTTTCTTATAGCTGCCTCGGGAGTGGCATATTAGGTCCATGCAGAAACAAATGGCCTTGAGAGTTACCACAATTTTACACTACTAGGCCAGAGATGTGTCAGTAATCAAATTTGCAAAACCACTGTAAGTTAGAATGTTGTTACATGCTGTGTCAAGTTACAGGTATGCACACACAGTTAATATTTAAGTATGGGTATTTATGGGCAGCTAAGGACCTTGGGGGTATAGCACAAATAGAACACATGCATACATGCACAGACAGACAGACAGACAGACCACAACACATACAGCTGCATTAAACAACGTTTTTGCTTGTATCCCTCAATTTATAGACTAATTGTACACAGACTAATGGTACATACTGTAAATACTGATAGTATTATTAGCATGTTTACACCCCTACTAAGAAAAAATAAATATAATGTTTTCAGGGAACTGCTGCCTTAATAATATAATAAAGAAGTGTCCAAATTCTCTGTATGGTTCTCTCCAGATTACAATACTCTGTTTCCTCTTTGCTTCGCCTCATATTTCCCGGATCACAGCCCTCAACCGCAGTGAATGTCCAATACCCTGATGATGGCCATTACCCTTGAGTTCACGTTGCATGGGCCACTAAAGCCTCCTGAATATATGCTTTGGACAGTAAGGTGTGTTTGACTTCAAACCCACGTCATCTTTCTTCTGTTAGACAGAAGCCTGGCAGATATGTGTTCTGATTCAGACTGATATGAGAGAAAATATTGAGCCTGGAGCTTGACCAGTCTGCATGAGATGAGTCTCCAAGAAAATTATGTCCAAAAATTCAAGCTTCTGTAACAAGCTCCAAAGAATTCTCCCTGGCCACATGAGCTCAATATCAGACAAAACCTTTCTGTTCATAGAAGGACGGTGCTCCCAATGTTTTCGTCCATCAACTGTTTGTTCATTTTTTTGTATATTTTTTACTTTGTAAAAGGGCTTATTTGTACCATTTCCCCTCATTGATTTTTTTTATTTTCCTCACTGTTCTTTGACCATTATTAATCTCCCTGTAGAGAAACATGCTGTTGTACCAATATATGAGAGTATAGAGTGCAAAATGTGCTGGAGAAGATGCTTATGTATATTACACGAACACGCACACATACTGTAAATGATTTGTTCATATTTATTTGTGTTTGTGTGTGTAAATCTAAATGTATGTATAATTATATACATTTTCATTCATCTATACACACATATACACAAACTTTTTACAATTAATGTGAATAAATTATTTGCACTATATCATTTAATTTGATTCAAATTAATATTATTATTATTATTATAATAATATTTGTAATGCGGCAGGACCAGCCTGCCGCATTACAAACGTCCTGGAGGGAAACTCATGACAATAAGGCTTTGGAAGCCGCAATACTCCTGGTAGAGTGAGCTCGGACAGCCGAAGGTGAAGGCTGACCAACCGACTCATAGGCAAGTGAGATGGCCTCAACCACCCACTTGCTCATCCTCTGCTGAAACAGTGGGGACCCCTTCTTAGGGGGTCCAAAATAATATTATTATTATTATTATTATTATTAGCGCCCGACCGATTTATCGGTCTGCCGAAATTTATCGGCCGATATGAGCCTGTCGCAGATATATCTGTATTATAATAAACACATAAATAATATTACTACTGTATTATAATATACACATAAATAATATCGGACGATATATCGATATCAGCCTTTTTTTACTCCCTAATATCGGCATCGGCCCCGAAAAATCCATATTGGCCGGGCTCTAAATATTATAACAATCATATATATTATATTAGTAATTTATTCAAAGTAGGGATGTCCCGATCAAGTTTTTTGTGTCCCTGATCCAAGTCATTGAATATTGAATATCTGCCGACACTGAGTCCTGATCCGATACTTGTATTTTCCTAGTGTTTGGTGCACACTTCAGGTACATTACATTTTTAAGTCAATCCAATGTACACTCACCTAAAGGATTATTAGGAACACCTGTTCAATTTCTCATTACTGCAATTATCTAATCAACCAATCATATGGCAGTTGCATCAATGCATTTAGGGGTCTGGTCCTGGTCAAGACAATCTCCTGAACTCCACACTGAATGTCAGAATGGGAAAGAAAGGTGATTTAAGCAATTTTGAGCGTGGCATGGTTGTTGGTGCCAGAGGGGCCGTTCTGAGTATTTCACAATCTGCTCAGTTACTCGGATTTTCACGCACAACCATTTCTAGGGTTTACAAAGAATGGCGTGAAAGGGAAAAACGTCCTGGGTTACGTATGTAACCCTAGTTCCATGAAGGAACGAGACGCTGCGTGAAACGCTGCGGGAACGCCTCCTGCGTCGTGAAGCAAGTATGGAATCAGCCCAATGGCGAGACGGAACGTCACGAGTGACGTCATCGACCAGGAAACTATAAAGCACACCCATGAACACAATGGCGACAGCTTCTGGAAAAAATCGGAAGCAAGTCGATCAAGGGAATGCCGGGAGTATGGCAACGACACGCAGCGTCTCGTTCCTTCAGGGAACTAGGGTTACATACGTAACCCGGGACGTTCCCTTGCAGGAACGTCGAGCTGCGTGAAACGCTGCGGGAACGCTAATACCCACGTCGCCATAAGAGCAAGTGACCGACTGTGTGAATCAAGGATTAAATTCAGCCGAAAGCACCTGCGCCGCAGGGGTGGAGCTAAGGTCTAGGTCATAAAACCTGACGAAAGTATGCGGTGAGGACCAGCCTGCCGCATTACAAACGACCCAGCCGACTCATAGGCAAGTGAGATGGCCTCAACCACCCACTTGCTCATCCTCTGCATAGACACTGGGGACCCCTTCTTAGGGGGTCCAAAACAAACGAACAACTGTTCTGATTTCCTCCACAGGACAGCTCTGTGGACGTAAGCGTCTAGAGCCCGAACAGGGCAGAGCAGATTAAGTTTTTCCTGATCAGATGATGTAAAAGGAGGAGGACATAAGGCCTGCAGAACTATAGGTCTGGCCACATTGGTAGGAACCTTAGGGACATAACCTGGCCTGGGGTGGAGAAAAGCTTTCACCATCCCAGGTGAAAACTCCAAGCACGAGGGAGCAACCGAGAGAGCCTAAATATCTACGATTCTCTTAAGAGAGGAAATGGCAAGGAGAAAAATAGTCTTCAAAGTAACAAACTTATCAGCAACTTCTTCAATAGGCTCAAAGGGAGCTAGGGAAAGACCTTCTAGGACGAAAGCTAAGTCCCATGCTGGCACCCTCGTGCGGACTACAGGCCTCAGCCTCAAAGTACCACGAAGAAAGCGAGTTATAAATGGGTGTCTCCCCAAAGAGACTCCACTGAAAGGGACATGGTAAGCAGCAAGTGCCGCCACATACACCTTTAGTGTGGAGGGGGATAGCCCTGAGGAGAAATGTTCCTGCAGGAACTCCAGCACTGCACCCACTGGGCAGTTAACTGGGTCCAACAGGTGTTCTCCACACCAAGAAGTGAAGAGCCTCCACTTCAAGGCGTATAACCTCCTCGTGGAAGGAGCTCTGGAGTGAAGGATGGTCTCAACAACCTCGGTTGAGAGACCAGCCCCTACAAGCTGGGCCCCCTCAGAGTCCAAGCCCATAGCTTCCACAACTCTGGGCGGGGGTGAAGTATCAACCCGCTCGCCTGAGAGAGAAGGTCCCTCCTGATCGGAATCTCCAGAGGAGAGCCGTCTAGGAGAGACACTAGGTCCGCAAACCATACTCGGGCCGGCCAAAACGGGGCTACCAATAACAGACTGACCCCGTCCCGGCGAACCCTCTCCAGAACTCCTGCGAGCAGAGCAATCGGGGGAAAGGCGTACAGGCGTGACCTCGGCCACTTCCGTTTTCCACACCCGGAACTGAGGCACTGGAACTGGCAGGTAAAGGCTGAGATAAGGCAGAGCCCGTCTCAAACCCCGCTGACAGATCCATTTGCGATCCCCACGACAGGTGCTGCCGCTCTGCCTCGACAGAAGCGGGACCCGAGCCACTGGGAGCGCGAACCGAACCACTCTCCTCGAAGAGTGATCGGCGGGAGCGGAGCAATCTTATCGGAAAACGCTCGCAATGCTCACAATCAGCCCCCTCGAGAGTGGCTGGGCATGCTGCACTCCCAAACAAGCAACACACAGATCGTGTGTATCCCCACCCGTAGGATAACGAGTACAGGGGGGAACACACTTTCTATATTGCTGCTCGCTCTTCATAATGATATATGTGAAATAGATCGTTTTTTTTTTTAAGTGAAAAACTCCTGCCTAGCAATCACTAAGAACAGACAAAAACACAGGGACAGATTCACACACAGAGCGCTTGCTGAAGACAACAGAAGCTGTCACCATTGTGTTCATGGGTGTGCTTTATAGTTTCCTGGTCGATGACGTCACTCGTGACGTTCCGTCTCGCCATTGGGCTGATTCCATACTTGCTTCACGATGCACAACGCAGGAGGGGTTCCCACAGCGTTTCATGCAGCTCGACGTTCCAGAAAGGGAACATGATTGATGGAGTATGCTGCATACCTAAAGAAGATCTCCCCCAATAATGTCCGCCAAATCTTAGTTTTGGCGGTGGAATAGGTAGAATTACACTGTTGCTGAACTATGTGTCAGCTCTCTGAAGCTGAATTTCAGCAGAACACAGGAACTAAAAAAACCTGAGGCCAAGAACTGTTCTTGACTATAACAGTCTCGGCTCTGCTGCAAAACGAGTCATCAGATAAGTTTCTGGACTGAGTCAATAGCACTAGAGCTAACATCTCTCGTGTCAAGAGTATCAGAGCTACAAAAGCGGGAATGGTGCATTAGGTGCAGTCTCTTGCATGCTGGAGTTAGTGTCATCAGTCCGTCGAAAAATTCCTTTCAGGGCATCTCTGTCTTAAAAGTTTAAAAAGTTTTCAATCTCCCTTCAGTTGTTGGAAACATCTAGGCAAGAAGTGAATGTCCTATTCACGGAAACATTTTAATTTTAAGTGCCTTAACCTTTGGGGAAAGCTTGCTGCCATCCAATTTCATCAGTACCTTTTGAAAGAATTTAAATGTGAATTTGAGACTCTGAGGGTAGCTTAAGTTGAAAGCGTAGATCAGTCCGAACAGCATTACCAATCCAAAGGAAACACTCTTTAAGTGCTGTAGCAGCTGCACACCCTCTAACACTACTCCAACATCCTCTGGCTCGTCCTCAGCACCAGCACCTTCTTTACAGATCACAAAAAGCCCCAGAGTGGTCTCAGAAATTCCTCTCTCTGCTTCTTCAGGATTGCAGTCCTAAGCCAAACCAAAAACTCAATTTTTTAATAATTAACACCTTGTTCAGTTTCACTGAAATATTGGTAACATACAGGCTGGCAATATGTTTAGGTAATTACAAAAAGTACATATACAAACCTCAATTTCTTTGACGAATGTTGTAATGTCCTCATTGAGGTACACACACACACACACACTTTTTATGTCTTGTATGATGTATATGTCATCACACTGAAAATTATGACAATATAAAAAACACTGATTATAGTATATTTTATATATACAATATTTGTAATTAGTTATAAAATAAAATAAAATGCAGTTTACCACACCTTGTCTGCAATTGCCATAATGTGTGATATCCTCTGTCCAGAAGCACCACCTTTGCTGCCGAAAACCTTGTGTACATTAACAGTGTATCTGTCCAGCTACGCCAAGAACTTTGACAGAAGTGGCACAGTTGTTATCCGCATGAATTCTGCATTTATCTGGAAAAAAAAAGGGAAATAAAGATGGGTATGAAATATAGGCCTACTGTGGAGGAATTAATTGTAATTTACAATTTATTCTTGTGTAGCCTAAATATCAATAACACTTACTTAATTTACTGTAAACAGTGCAGGCCACCTGGTTTGTAAATCAGACACCAATTGTCCTAAATTTGCAAGGACAATTACTGTATACACAATGATGCCTGAACCTCACCACAAAATGTCCATGTTTAAGCTTAGAATGTTTCAATAACTCATACCTACTGGATAATTCTGTGCCACACACTTTACATTGCCACATTCCCAAAACTCACATACCTGAAATTTAAAGAGAGAGAGAGAAAACAACAGACATCACACTTTTGCAAAGAAATGAAACAAGTCAAGTTTAATTTCTATGGGATGATTATAGTATCAAAATGATTAACACGTGCAAGCACACTTATCAATGAACTTGATACATGTTGCAGAAATGTTTTATCCATGACTTTCAACTTGCGTGTGCAAAATTCAAAATTGAATGAATGTGAAGCAATTTGTTCAAATAGAGACATTTTTGTGAATACAAATGTTTTCCTTTGTATTAGTGTATCATAATTTGCACATACAACACAGAAGATGTGCATGTGTGGATCAGGTGACACGCGTGCATTCATTGACGTCTTTTCTGAGTCGATCTCATTTGATTCATTTGCATTTTGAGACTTTCTTTTCGCGGTTTTTAAGCATTTCACAACCCACACACAAACAACTACAAATGAATAGGCCTGGTGCTAATTATTAATGTGTGCACAACTACCCATCTATTTGACAAATTCACAAATGTGCGTCACTACATTTAAACTAATACAATACAACTTGTGTGTGCAAAATCCAAAATCACATGAATGTGCAGCATTTTGTACAAATAGAGACATAGTTGTTAATACAAAACCTCGATTTTGTATTAATGTAGGCCAGAATTTGTGCATGCAACAAGTAAGATGTGCATTTGTGGATCAGGTGACACGCGTGCATTCATTGACTCGTTTCTGAGTCGATCCTATTTGATTCATTTGGATTTTGAGACTTTCATTTCGCGGGTTTCGCCTGGCAAGATCCACACACACTGTCTGAGAAAAGCTGCTACCACTAGATGGCAGTGTTCTGCTAAAACAGACAACGGCAGCATAATCAAGCGTTCTTCCGCATTTAAGACGCTTAATGAGAGTGATATTGATGCACCAAATTTAGTACACAATAATATAGGCCTACCTTATTAAAAAAGCATACTTTATAGAGGCAAACATTAGATCAGATTATGAACAACACCCGTAGAAAACCATTATAAAACGCTTAACGTGCAATCGCGCGTTGCATGGTCAGTAAGGTGGATTGGCTACTGAGTTTAAATATCATCCTGCATTGACGTTAGGCCTAAGCTTTTTCTTTATAATATGCTCTATGGGAGGAAAACTATATAGCCTACAGACAAGAGACTAGCCTACATGAACGCAACGCACGGCGTTTCAAGTTAATAAAATTTTCCTTCCCGAGCCTGTTAAAAAGAAAAAGCTTAACATGAAATCCTGCAGTTGCGTTTAACTTTGCATGTGAATGGGAGAGCAACCGGTCCGAGAGCGCAGTGAAGTAAGTTTTAGTTTTAATATTCGCCACATTTTATAAAGGGACCATCTGCAAATTCCACTCAGTCAAAAAAATATATATAAACGTCCAGTCATTCATTCAAATGAACATACTTCCAAGGTTATATTATAACCTTGGAAGTCTAGTGGGCAGACTGACTTACCCTCCTGTTACTGTATGTCCAGCCAATATCTCGATTGAACGGTACAATTTTTTAAATTACTGTAAATTGTTTTTCTATTCATGTTCCAAAGGTTGTAGTAGCCTACGTTCCTAGTGATAAGTCAGGTGAAATTTTACATTATTCACCTGTAGTAGGCTAAGTCACCAAAAACCCGTTTGGTTAATTACAGTAATTTTTATATAAAATAATAATTGTTTAAATAGGCTACATGAAGGGAGGTATTGGGACAATTGCACCTGTAGTAAGCCAGTCTAGTCACTATAGGAACATACTACAACCATTTTGCATGAAAAAACCCTTTTGGTGAATTACAGTATTTTTCTGCAGAATACAGGCTACATGAAGGGAAGTATTGTCCAAATTTTACTTGTAAGTCAGTCTTACAGAAACATTCTACGAGCTTTGGAATTTGAAAATGTCTGTTATTAAATTTTAAAAGTAATTTGAATAAAAACAAATTATACGTTTTAACCACTGATCTATATAGAATGACATTATATAGATCAGTGGTTTTAACACAGTTAGTGAAATTGGCAGACGTTCCCTTGTGCACCATGAGCTGTGGTTAGCGCGTCAAAGCATTCTCATGTAGAATGCAGTTACAGGCCCGCTACGCCAGTTGATTTTCAATTAATATTTCATGTCGATATACAATGGTTGCATATTGTTAAAACTCATCGTGCTAAGACTATAGCCTATAACAGTGGCTTAGCCTAAGGGTCAAGGGAAAACAAATGTACTGCGAAAATCGTCTTTAATATTTAAAAACAGACATTTTCAAATTCCAAAGCTTGTATACTATGTATACAGTGTGTAGTCAGATAAAAATAAGCATATAATATTAACGCAACTGCGAAATTTCACCTTTTTTTAACGGGAAGGAAAATGCCATTAACTTGAAACGCCGATCGTTGCGTTCATGTAGTCTCTTGTCTGTAGGATATATTTCCCTCCCATAGAGCATATTATAAAGAAAAAGCTTAACGTCATGCCGTAAGACGGTGATATTTAAACTCAATAGTCAATAGCCAATATACCGTTTTGAACATGCAACTAATGGTTTTCTATGGGTGTTGTTCATAATCTGATCTAATGTTTGCCTCAATAAAGTATGCTTTATTAATAAGGTAGGCCTATATTATTGTGTACTAAATTTGGTGCATCAATATCACTCTCATTACGCGTCTTAAATGCGGAAGAACGCTTGATTATGCTGCCGTTGTCTGTTTTAGCAGAACACTGCCATCTAGTGGTAGCAGCTTTTCTCAGACAGTGTGTGTGGATCTTGCCAGGCGAAACCCGCGAAATGAAAGTCTCAAAATCCAAATGAATCAAATAGGATCGACTCAGAAACGAGTCAATGAATGCACGCGTGTCACCTGATCCACAAATGCACATCTTACTTGTTGCATGCACAAATTCTGGCCTACATTAATACAAAATCGAGGTTTTGTATTAACAACTATGTCTATTTGTACAAAATGCTGCACATTCATGTGATTTTGGATTTTGCACACACAAGTTGTATTGTATTAGTTTAAATGTAGTGACGCACATTTGTGAATTTGTCAAATAGATGGGTAGTTGTGCACACATTAATAATTAGCACCAGGCCTATTCATTTGTAGTTGTTTGTGTGTGGGTTGTGAAATGCTTAAAAACCGCGAAAAGAAAGTCTCAAAATCCAAATGAATCAAATGAGATCGACTCAGAAAAGACGTCAATGAATGCACGCGTGTCACCTGATCCACACATGCACATCTTCTGTGTTGTATGTGCAAATTATGATACACTAATACAAAGGAAAACATTTGTATTCACAAAAATGTCTCTATTTGAACAAATTGCTTCACATTCATTCAATTTTGAATTTTGCACACGCAAGTTGAAAGTCATGGATAAAACATTTCTGCAACATGTATCAAGTTCATTGATAAGTGTGCTTGCACGTGTTAATCATTTTGATACTATAATCATCCCATAAATTTCATTACAAAGAAAAAAATACACACACCGTAAGTCAGTGATGGTGCCAAACCGGAGCCAGAAATGTTGGAATAGTGTCACATCTATGAGGACTGTGAAATAGCATTTTTAAATATATTTTATTCAAATTTTATTTATATTTTTGCTTAAATTCAATTAGTGGCAATAATAATTTTTTCTAGTGTATCACTATGAATAAGTGACATTGGCAGATGTATTGGTGGACATTGTAAACAGACTGTGGTCACAATTATGAATATGGGACTATTATAAACGTCTTGAATTTTATATGCAACTAGCAGAATAATTGCAACAAAAAGAAAAGTGGATTTAAAGGGGTGGTATAATGTAGCCTGACTACGTCAGACTTCCTACTTCCGCTAATTTCATTTCGCTCCTATAGTCAGTCTGAGATAGCAGCCTATCTTTCTGTTTTCCACCGGCCTGAAAACAGCCGGCCAATCAACGAACAGAGGGCGGGCTGAAAGCCGTGACGTAGTCGGTAAGCGCAGTGTTTAAGATTAGGTCAGGGAAATCGAAAACGATCGCTGATATGGAGACGCAGATGCAATTCGCTCTGTTGTGGAGAATATTCCCGGCATTAGCAAACTGAAGCCCGAACACGAAGAGTGTGTATTAAACATTTTGAATGGAGGTGATGTTGTGGCCCTACTCCCTTTGGGAAAAGTTTAATTTATCAACTATTACCGATCGTCAGCGAGAAACTGGGGAGCCTTTTGACAGGCCAGTGTCTCTTTTCTTTTCCAGGTCTTAAATACCGTAAAACTTCAAATAATAGCCCGGGCTTTTATTTGCCCAAATCGTCGAACTGCACCGGCTTGTACTTGAGATAGGCGTCTAACTTATATGAGACAGGCCTTTATAGTTGAGATGTTGTTCATTGAGATGTTGTTCCTAGAGTCTATAATCTCTAAAAATCTCCAAATGCTCCACTTGAAACCGCGGTTCTCCGACCTCTTACTATCTTGTCGATTGATTTGTATGAATATGCGCGAGGGAGAGAGAGCAAGACAGCGCTCGTGTTGTTTGTAGACGTGGGAGTGCGCGCGCGCGGCCGGGGCGCTCTCTCTCTCTCTCTCTCTCTCTCTCTCTCTCTCTCAGCAGTCATTCTATACATCACTCACAGATCAAAAAAGTCGTTTACAGCCATGTTCACTCGGGTATTTCGCTCGCATCATCAAGTGTTTACAGTGGAAGTTCGATCATAGATTTGAGTTCGATGCATGATGTCTGTGGTTCGATGCGGCTGTGTCGGCGCATAACATACGTCATAAACAAACTTATCTGATTGGCTTACGGGTAACCAATGATTTTAAACTTCAGTACGCGCCCCCTAGCGAGAGAGAAAACACTTCTCTATTATGCTATCCCAGACTCTGTGTACGAAGCAAAGTGAAGTAGCAGAGTCTGGTATTACCAGGCTAGGTATAATGCCCCCTTTTACAAGATGTAAAATAAGTAAAATAAGATGTAAAATGTTAAAATTGTCCCTTTTTGAGGGTGAGCAAAAACACGTTGTTTTGTGTGTCCTTTTTAAATGCAAATGAGCTGCTGCTCCCTTTCAAGAAGAGGGCAGAGCTTCAACAGCTCGTGTCCTTAGCAGCTTGCAAACACGCACTAAAACGTCAGAAACTGTTCTGCCTTTTATGTTCAAACCGTCGGACAATAATGGAGAGACTCAAGAAGAAGCGACAACCTGTGGAATGCAACAGGACGTTTCTAAATGGTCAGTAGATGAATTTATGTATAGCTGATGTGAAGTTAATTATCATCAAGCCATTGATTAGCATATTCTGTCATGATAATCTATAAATCGCTTGTGTGGGAACTGTTGTAAGATGCCTACAGAGTGACATGCTATTGCATTTGTTACACGTACTGTATTGCAATACATGTAACAATACGGATGCGATCGATTGAGCAGACTCCCAAATGTGCTCTACTACAACTCTTCTTCTCAACACTGCCTCACCCTCTTTGTTGCTTGTGTGTTCCCATGGGCAGGGTTTATGTAAATTATGTAAACAGGGTTTGGGATGTCACTAACCCAGGAGGAAGCTTGTGTAGTCCCTACCAGCTGTTTGTTGTAGTCCTTAAAAAGTGATTTCTGTAAAAGAAAATATCTCCATTTGCATTGAACTTTGAGCATTGTAATATATATATATATATATATATAGCCTATATATGTATGTGTATATATATATATATATATATATATATATATATATATATATATATATATATATATATATATATATATATATAACATATACAAACATATACATACATATATAGGCTATATATATATACATATAAATATATATTATATATCAACATATATATATTTATATGTATATATATATAGCCTATATATGTATGTATATGTTTGTATATGTTTATATATATATATATATATATATATATATATATATATATATATATATATATATATATATATATATATATCAGAGTTTCCGCTAGAAAAAAAAAAATGGTGTCGGTCAAAGTGACTGGTAGAGTTTTCGTTTTACGGACATTTTGATGATATGCCGGTCAAATATCGCCTCTTAATTAGTCAAGTTGAGGAAAACTGGAGGCAGGCTATGTAACTCTAAAAATGACACAATCAGGCCATATAGAATGCAACATGTTTATTAGCCTAACTTTCAAATAGTAAATTGTTTTTACTATGGTTTCACATTCATAGTTTAACAAACCAATTCCCCACATAAAATATCTGAATAGTAGGCCTAGCCTATTGGTTTTACTCAAACGAACTTTATACACTCTCATGTCTCATTTAGCTGGTAACATTTAAATTGGCCACCGTGAAATGACTCCTTGTCAAATGAACTGGAACAAACAAATGACTAGGCCTATAACATTGTCTCGCGTCATTTTAGGCTACTTTTTTCACGCTGTTTTGCAGTGCTGAATTGAATTGAACAGCATAAGCCGCGTAAGGGCCTGTTCACATATCGCGTCTTTTGCGCGCTCAAGTTCGTTATTTCAAATGGAAGGGACGCGCTCGTTTTTTCCAAACGCGTCCGCGCCGCATCGAGATAAAAACATCTCGGTGTGAATTGAGGTAGGGCTGCTATTTTTATTTAACGAAAAATCTTAGTCTATAACGGAAAAAAATTGCCGGTTTTTGAAAGCTTCGTTTAAACTGATTCAGTGTTTTCTTTTTGTCATCATCATTTGTTAATTATTTAAGTTAAAAAAATATATTTAGTGCTGGCCAATTTTATGTTTTTTATTTGTATTAGCCTATTTTATTCTGTTTTTCTCTGTTGTCAGAAATGATGCAAGTGCGTGAAAATGTGATCTGAATCCAGGCTCTGTTGATCTGTTCTGTATGCTGCTGTTTGCACTTTGCACGTTAAAATAAACCCTTTGATAAAAATATATATGTATATATATATATATATATATATATATATATATATTTGTATTTTTAACAGGTCACAGATATGCGTCAATTTTATTTTTATTTAATGCCAATTCAATATTATAATCTTATCAGTTAGCCTAACGGTTAATAATCGATTAACAAGCGGCGGTTGTCGGTGAAAATTAACCGAAATGAGCATCCCTACTGGATACATATGGCAAGCCGTGTTAGCTTTTATTCATTTCCAGGATATGAATTCTTGATATCAACAATTCAATTCTTGATATCAACAATTCAATTCTTGATATCAACAATTTAATTCTTGATATCAACAATTAAATTGTTGATATCAACAATTAAATTGTTGATATCAAGAATTAAATTTTTGATATCAAGAATTCAATTGTTGATATCAACAATTACATTTTTGATATCAAAAATGTAATTCTTGATATCAAAAATTTAATTCTTGATATCAACAATTGTATTTTAACTAGTAAAATGTCACCATAGGCTGCCATTCAAAACCAATTGTTGATATCAAGAATTGATTTCTTACTATAGTTGAAATTCCAATTTCACATATCAGAAATACAATTATTACTAGTAAAAACCTTTATTTTTGATATCAAGAATTCAATTGTTACTAGTTGAAATGTCTATTCTTGATATCAGCAATTGAATTGCTTCTAGTAAAAATGTTCATTTTTGATATCAATAATTAAATTTTTACTAGTGACAATTTTAATTTCTGATATCATGAATGTGATTGTTTCTAGTAAGAAAGCCATTTTAGATATCTGAAATAATATTGATATCAGAAATACATTTTCAGATATCAAAAATGATAATTTTTACTAGTAACAATTGAATTGTTGATATCAAGAATAGACATTTCAACTAGTGACAATTAAATTATTGATATCAGGAATTCACATTTTTACTAGTAACAATGTAATTATTGATATCAAAAATGATATTTCTACTAGTAAAAAATCAATTCTTGATATCAACAATTAATTTTGAATGGCAGGCTATGGTGACATTTCACTAGTGAAAATACAATTACAGATATCAGCAATTAAATTGTTGATATCAACAATTTAATTCTTGATATCAACAATTAAATTGTTGATATCAAATTGTTGAACACAAATCAAGAATTAAATTGTTGATATCAACAATTTAATTGTTGATATCAAGAATTAAATTGTTGATATCAAGAATGTAATTGTTGATATCAAGAATTGAATTGTTGATATCAAGAATTCATATCCTGGAAATGAATAAAAGCTAAAACGGCTTGCCATACAGTTTTACTAGTAAAAATGCGAATTCCTGATATCAATAATTAAATTATCACTAGTCTAAATGTATATTCTTGATATCAACAACTGAATTGCTACTAGTAAAAATGTTCATTTTTGATATCTGAAAATGTATTTCTGATATCAATATTATTTCAGATATCTAAAATGGCTTTCTTACAATCACATTCATGATATCAGAAATTAACATTGTCACTATAGTGAAAATTGAATTATTGATATCAAAAATGAACATTGTTACTAGTAGCAATTGTTCAATTGTTGATATCAAGAATAGACATTTCAACTAGTGACAATTTAATTCTTGATATCAAAAATAAAGGTTTTTACTAGTAAGAATTGTATTTCTGATATGTAAAATTGGAATTTCAACTAGTAAGAAATAAATTCTTGATATCAAGAATTGATTTTGAATGGCAGCCTATGGTTACATTTCACTAGTGAAAATACAATTACAGATATCAATAATTATAGTTTTTACTAGTTGCAATTCAATTGTTGATATCAAGAATTATCATTTTAACTAGTGAAAATGTAAATGTTGATGTCAAAAATTATCATTGTTACTAGTAGAAATATTGATATCAATAATTATACGGTAATTTTAACTAGTGAAAATTGAATTGTTGATATCAAGTATTCATATCCTGGAAATGAATAAAAGTTAAAACGGCTTGCCATAGATCTTCTGTTTGCATTCACTCACTTTGGACGGACCCGACCGCCACTAGCACTCGCAACACGTTTATGCAGGCTACAAATGCACACTTCACAAGATATCACAGCTGGATCGATTAAATCTGCAAGGTTTGTGAAATTAAATGTTTATTAGGTATTCAGAGATTTGTTTAAATGATGTTACGTTAGATGCACATTTGCTGAATGTTGACAGTAAATGAGAAAGTATTTTAGCCTGATTGTTTGCCGTTTCTGTTGCAAATAATATAAAAGCAAACGCTTTACTTTTTCTCATACCATTTACTTTCTTTGTTTACCAGTTCTGTCTAACAAAGTAATAGATATAACTGACAGAGATCGTAAACTAATGAAGAGGGAGAATGTGAGTGAGCACTGTGTGATCAGGTGCTGCCTCTCAGGCTGGTGTTTTTAGAGCCGCCCGTCAAAATAAAAGTCCCGCTTCCAACACAACGGCCAATCAGAAAACTTATCGGCCGATGCCGATATTTTAAAAATGGCAAACATCGGTCGATATATCGGTCAACCACTAATCAAACACCCCTTTAAAGGGTTAGTTCACCCAAAAATGAAAATTAAGTCATTAATTACTCACCCCCATGCTGTACCAACCCCGTAAGGCCTTCGTTCGTCTTCGGAACACAAATGAAGATATTTATGATTAAATCTGAGAGGTTGGTCACTCCTCCATAGGCTCCCTAAGGGAATGACACCGGACGGCCCAGAAAGTCAATGAAGAAAATGTTTAAATATTCCATGTCACAACAGTGGCTCAACTACAAGTTTATCAAGCGACGAGAATACTTTTTGTGTGAAAAAACAAACAAAAATAACGACTTTATTCGACTATTCCTTTTCTTCCTTGTAGGCCTGAAACGAGACTTCAAGAGATTTCCACGACGCGCACGCGCGAGAACTTAACTGAAGTAGTTGAAGGAGATCGCAATTCTCGCGCATGCGTCGTGGAAATCTCTTGAAGTCTCGTTTCAAGCCTACAAGGACGAAAAGGAATAGTCGAATAAAGTCATTATTTTTGTTTGTTTTTTCGCACAAAAAGTATTCTCGTTGCTTGATAAACTTATATTTGAGCCACTGTTGTGACATGGAATATTTAAACATTTTCTTTAATTACTTTCTGGGCCGTCCGGTGTCATTCCCTTAGGGAGCCTATGGAGGAGTGACCAACCTCTCAGATTTAATCATAAATATCTTCATTTGTGTTCCGAAGACGAACGAAGGCCTTACGGGGTTGGTACAGCATGGGGGTGAGTAATTAATGACTTAATTTTCATTTTTGGGTGAACTAACCCTTTAAGGTTAGAAATAGGGATGCAGTGATGCACCGATACCACTTTTTACGGAACGAGTCCAATACCGATACTTTCATTTTTGATACTTGCTGATACAGAGTACCAATACATGTATGTTTATTGCATTTGTAATTTTTAAAAATATTGGATAGAGAAAGCAAAAGAATATGAATCAAATTAGTTGGCTGAATTCGTTTAGCAAATAGATATTTCCTTTCATATTTTATCTTTCTTTCAATAGCACAGTGGATAGCTGCTCCAGCAGGGCTCAATGCTAAGGATTTTTTTCCGTATAAAATTTTTAGATAGATGTGAAATATTACAATTTTCAGGTTATTGAATAAAGTAATCAAATGTAAAATCACTGTGTGGTGCGAATTGGCCTTAACAGTTCATGTTTTTACTTTCATATACGATTTAGTTTTAATCCAAATGACGCATGTGTACTAAGTGAACGATAAGCAACCAAGAGCATGCAACAGAAGTGAGAACACACTCTCTCTTTACTGTCAGTTAATATTAGTAATATGTTGCTCATTTACTTTCTTATTGCTATTGCTATTATTATCCTACTTGCTATTGACATATCTGCCCAAACTACAAACTTTCCAAATTCTAGGGACGTCTGTAAAAAAGGAATGTGCACTCGAAAAACTCTGTTTCACTGATCAACATGCGAACGGCAGCTATGTGTGAATATTTAATTTGTTTAATATTCTGATAATTAGGCTAGATGCATTTACTTTATAGGCATCTTTCTCAGATTTCTCCATTATGCTCTCTGTTTGCTCTGTTGTCAGTGTTTCTTTGTCTGGACACAAACACTGTACTGTACACACTCTGTGTGGTGTCGGTTTTTGATATCAGAGCATTTAACAAGCACGAGTAGAGGAGCGCAGTATCGGATACTGGTATCGATATCGGTGCATCCCTAAGAAAGCATGAAGCTTGCAGTGTCAGAAAGCCAATCTGTCAGTCAAATCTGAAGCAAGATGCAACGGCAACATGTTATGGCAACGACGTCTCAGATAGTCTTGACGACAGATACAAATAAAAAGTAAGTAAATGACTTTCACATGATTTGTTACAAAAGTGCGCATCACATATGCTAAACACGGAAACTCGATCGCGTGTGACACACTAGAACAGACCTCATTGTTCTTGTGCGTCTCGCGCACATTTGAGCTTCTTCTTTTCCTTTTAATGGCGGTTGGCCAAACCCACTTGTAGGTGCATACCGCCACCTACTGCACAACACCACACTGTAAACCCTAACGCTCAAAATAATTAATTGGTTTGAGTAGGACAAACGTCTCAGGTTACGTATGTAACCCTGGTTCCCTGAGAGGGAACGAGACGCTGCGTTTGAGACGCGGTGGGAACGCTCTGCGTGATTGCGTCATGAAGCACATGTAAAATCAGTCCAATGGAAGCCCGATACGTCATGGGTGACGTCATAGACCAGGAAACTATAAAGCACCCTTGAAAACAGACCGCGACAGCTTCTGAAAAAGTCTGAAGCAAGTCGATCAGGGCATGCAGGAAGTATGGCAGGCAAACGCAGCGTCTCGTTCCCTCTCAGGGAACCAGGGTTACATACGTAACCTGAGACGTTCCCTTTCAAGGGAACTTCGAGCTGCGTTTGAGACGCGGTGGGAACCCCATACCCACTACGCCATAGTGACAAATGCCTGTTCTGTGTGAAGTCCTTGCGCACACTAGAAGCAAGCAACCTCGCCCCAGGAGTGGAGAGGTCAAGGTCATAAAACCTGACAAATGTATGTGGAGAGGACCAACCTGCCGCATTACAAATGTCAAGAAGGGAAACACCCGAAATTAAGGCCGTAGAGGCCGCCATACTCCTTGTAGAAAGGGCCCGTACAGCCATAGGTGAAGGCTGACCGGCCGCTTCATAAGCTAGTGAAATAGCCTCGACTATCCACTTGCTCATAACCTGTTTAGATGCAGGGCACCCTCTTCTGAGTGACCCAAAACATACAAATAATTGCTCTGACTTACGCCACAGGGCAGCTCTGTGAACGTAGGCATCCAATGCCCGAACTGGACATAACAGGTTCAATTGTTCCTGATCTGGGGTATTAAAAGGTGGAGGAAAAAGGCCTGCAGCACTATTGGGCCCCCAACATTGAATGGGACCTTAGGAATATAACCTGGTCTAGGGTATAGAAATGCTTTCACCATACCAGGTGCAAATTCCAAACATGACGGAGCAACCGACAGGGCGTGTAAATCTCCAATTCTCTTGATAGATGAAATAGCAAGGAGAAATAAAGCTTTCAAAGTGAGGAATTTTTCTGAAACCTCTTCAATGGGCTCGAACGGAGCCAGAGCCAGACCCTCAAGTACAATGGCTAAATCTCAAGCCGGTGCTCTGGAGTGCAGTGCAGGTCTCAACCTCAATGTACCACGGAGAAAACGAGTAATCAGAGGATCTCTCCCAATAGAAGTACCCCCCAGAGGGGTAGGAGATAATCCAGCAGAGAAACGGTCTTGCAGAAAATCGAGAACTGAACCAACAGGGCAGTTAACAGGATCTAACTGACGCTCACCACACCAGGTGGAGAATAATTTCCATTTCAGCGCATACAGTTTTCTCGTGGAAGGGGCTCTGGAATGGAGAATGGTCTCAACGACCTCAGTCGAGAGACCGGATTCTATGAGCCTGGCCCCCTCAGAGGCCAGGCCCACAGTTTCCACAACTCCGGTCGAGGGTGAAATATCGTGCCCTCTACCTGGGACAGCAGGTCCCTCCTGATTGGAATCTCCATAGGAGAGCCGCTCAGAAGAGACACCAAGTCCGAGAACCATACTCGAGTCGGCCAGTAAGGGGCTATTAGTAACAGACGGGCCCCTTCCCGGCGAACCCTTTCCAGAACCTCCGGGAGCATAGATATCGGGGGAAATGCGTACAGGTGCAGCCTCGGCCACACCTGCACCATCGCATCCAGTCCGCGAAGAGCTGGCTGCGTGAGGGGGAACCATATAGAGCAATGCGTTGTACAAACGATGTGAAAGGTCGACTTGACTTTAGTTAGACCAAAGTTCTCCCTAAGAAGCTCCACCACCTCGAGGTGAAGTCTCCAATCCCCTGGGCCTCAGCCCCTGCCTCAACAGGATATCTGCTCTGATATACGAGACCATCAGTGTGTTGTCCGCCATTCGCCGAGCAACCACTCATGATCGCCCCCACTTGTGAGGGAAGCATCCGTCGATAGCAATATGCGTCGACAAGAAGCCCCCAACACTGGGCCTGGGCGAGGAACCAAGGTTCTTCCACATGACCGAAGCACGAAGGCATAGCCGCGTGACCTTGATCATGCGAAAACGTATTTCCCCTCGGAGAAAACCCCTTGGTCCTGAGCCACCACTGCAGGGGTCTCATGAACAGAAGGCCAAAAGTAAAACGTTGGACGCAACTGCCATGAGACCCACCCGTCTGAAACTGTTTCACAGTGAGTGACTGGCCTAGATATACCCCATTACGTTTGCTGTAGAATTGCTACACCTAGAAAAGTGGTCCTCAGAGCACACTCTTCTTGGCGTTGAGAGGCAACCCCAACATCCTTAATGAGACAGAACGACATCTCGATGCCGAACTGCCATAAACTCAGATTGAGCTAGGAACAACCAATCATTGATGTAGTATAATACGCGAATGCCCTGGAGTCTCAGAAGAGCCAGAGCTGCATCCACGCATACTGTAAAGGTGTGGGGTAATAAACCTAGGCCGAATGGAAGAACCCAATAATGGTATGCTTCGCCCCCGAAAGCAAACCTCGGGAACCACCTCATCCTCTTTCGGAAACAATGAAGTAATGGCTGTCTGCTGGGAGGAGGAACCCCTTCTACAGCTCCTTTTGCAGAAGTGATAGTACTTCCTGCTCCATAACCAAAGCCTGCTCGGGGTCCACCAATGAAAGGAGGACCCCTAGAAATCTGGGCGAACGAGAACCGAACTGAATTCTGAAACCCTTTTCTATAGTGTGCAGGACCCACTGAGAAATATGTGGCAGTAGTTTCCACGCTGCCAGAAATTTACTAGGGGAACCAGTCTCTCAAGACTGGCCTCTGGATTTATTTGAACAGTCACTACGGTGCCCTGAACGGCGAACCGGCAGGGAACAACCGAACTGGCAGCGCTGCAACCCTCCTCAGAGAGTTGCACCCCAGAGGAAAAACGATTTCTCAAAACCGTCCCTTGGTTGAACAGTCACTACGGTGCCCTGAAGCGGCGAACCGGCAGGGAACAACCGAACTGACCGCTCTACGATCCTCCTCGGAGGATCGTATGGGGACGCTGACACCTCGGTGCCCTGAACGGCGAACCGGCAGGGAACAACCGAACTGGCAGCGCTGCGACCCTCCTCAGAGAGTCGCACCCCAGAGGTCGCCGAGGAGAAACGATTTCTCAAAAACCGTCCCTGCCCCGGAGGAGCCCTCAGAAGCCTGATAGCCTTGTTTTCATGCGACAGGACTTCTTGTCTAAGCTTTATTAGAGATGATGACAGTCTTCAGATCTTGCCTACCTCTAACTAGCTTAGTTCCTACGACCCTCCTCGGAGGATCGTTGAAAAAAGCAGGCACTTCGGCGCCCTGAAACGGCGAACCGGCAGGGAAACCGAACTGATTGCTCTTCTTTTTTTCTTATTTGAAGGCTCGTTTGGGGACACTGACACCTTGGTGCCCTGAAACGGCGAACCGGCAGGGAAACCGAACTGGCAGTACTGCGACCCTCCTCAGAGAGTCGCACCCCAAAGGGCGCTGAGGAGAAACGATTTCTCAAAACCGTCCCTACCCCAGAGGGGACCACCCTTAGAAGCCTGATCGCCTCGGCGTCAGGGCTTCTTCTTTGTCAAAGCTATTTTAGAGATAAAACAGTCCTCAGATCTTGCATGTCTCTAACTGGCTAGACTGCGACCGCCACCCAGGTACCCCTCAATTGCGGAGGAGCCCGAATGGCGACGCTCTGTTTTGCACTTTGTGCTGAGAGGAGCTTAATATCTCAGGAACATTAGATTGGTGAGGAAGAATGATGAAAGGTTTATATCTCAGTTTTCTTGAAAGCGGAGCGTCCAGAAGAACAGACATAATTATATCTTTATTTTCCTTTATCTTTATATCAGAAAAACTTATATATATATATATATACATACATATATCACTCTGTGGCCACCAGCAGGAAACAACCGAACTGGCAGCGCTGCGACCCTACTCAGAGAGTCGCCCCTCACATTCATCCATGTCCTTACATACTTTACCCACCAGCGCTGCCTAATAAAAAATGTATTCATTATTTAAGATGGCTGGTGGGTAACGTCGGGGTTAATAACGATGACGCCGACTCGGGAGAGAGAAAGCTCGTAAGCGTCTCTTTAACCCGAGGCAATGTCATACTATGATACTTAATACCCAAACATTACTATAGTCAGACATCTGGGGATTAAACACATAAAATACAAACCGGTTTATTCCACGATCTCGACACCTCAGTGTGGAGATAGGGAAAAACCACAGTCCCCGACGAGGAGGCTGAGATACAGAGTTTTCTCTGTTTAAGATACAGTTCATCTTTAACAAACTCTTCTTTATTTTCAATCTCATAATGTTCAGCTGGCCAGTAAATATTTAACTGGCAACAGCACTAGATAAAACCTCCTTTTTTCTTTAAAAAAGCTCCTCTTTATTCAACAGAGTTATGAGCTGGAAAATGTATTCATTGAAAACTCAAACATCTGCCTTTTTATAAAGATTTGTATTTGTTTTGTTCTCCTTTTAAAACAAAACACTAACGATACCAATTCCTCGGAACTGGAAATCGCAGCACACTAGATCTGACATGTGAAAGCTGAGAAAGGGCGGAGCCCGTCCCAACCCCCGCTGTCAGATCCGTTTACGAACCCCGAAATACGAGCCGTCTCCGAGCCTCGGCAACAGAGAGACCCGCTCGGGGAACGCGAACCGAACCGTCCTCCTCGAAGAACGCCCGGCGGGAGCGGAGCGTCCTCACGGACAGCTTCTCGCAATGCACAGTCAGATCCCTCGAGAAATGACTGTTGCATACTCCACTCCCAAACAGCAACAAAAAGCTGATGTGTGTCCCCACCCGTGATGTAACGAGGGCAGGGAACAACACAACTTGCTTTGCTCGCCATAATGATAGATAGTGATATATATATTGGGCTTGACAAACAACAATAAATAGACAAGGACAGAATCACAGAGAGCGCTTGCTGAAGACTACAGAAGCTGTCGCGGTCTGTTTTCAAGGGTGCTTTATAGTTTCCTGGTCTATGACGTCACCCATGACGTATCGGGCTTCCATTGGACTGATTTTACATGTGCTTCATGACGCAATCACGCAGAGCGTTCCCACCGCGTCTCAAACGCAGCTCGAAGTTCCCTTGAAAGGGAACTTAAATTAAACAAATTAGCTCAGTCAAATTAACTTTTATGAGTATTTAGCACTTTCTTTTTCTTTCAAGTTCACAGAACTGATATATTTTAAGTAAACTGAACTGTTTCATTGTTTTAAGTTTTATGAAATTATTTATTTTAATTTAGACGAACTTAAGTTTAACTGAAACAGCTGGGATGTCTATTTCCCAGCATGCTTTGCCGATGGCACCCGTAAGGGAGAGTAAATGCTAAAATTAAGTGTAATATAATGTGTTTTTTTTGTGTAAGATTAATGTTATGTGTGAGATTTAGTAGTGATTAATGTTTTGTTATGCTAATTTAGAAGAATTTCTGTTAATGTAGGCTTTAGGATAGTTACCATCATGGTGACAGTGGTGCATGCAGCTTGATTTGAGAGCAAATAATCCCTTTATATTGCTGCGCTCATACAACAAGTGTTTCTGTATAACATACTATTGCTAATATGTTAGCATTTACTATGTTAGCAGATTAGCTTTTTAAAGCTAACTAAGTTTATACTAATAAAAGTGTTTTGAATTCTGCTAACTTATTTGGGTTTACAGTGTACTTCATAGATTTAAGTTATATTAACTGAATGGAATTAGTAGTATTAACTTTATTTACCCAAGTTATCTTAACAATAAGTTATTGAGTTACTTGGACACAAATCAAATATTTTTTTATGCTTAAATTGTTTGAGTTAATAAACTTAAATGATTTAAGGCAATCGGTTTCCTCAAACGGTTTGAGTTGAACTAACTCATCAGGTTTTACAGTGCAGCATGACAGCTGATATAAAACAAAGGATGGGGTGTAGGATAGCCGATATCGATCAGTTAAACAAAAAAAGAAATTGGCCCGATATCGATCCTTGAGAACAGCTCGGGACATCCCTATTTCAAACTAATTACTTTAATATATGAGTTCTGTTTATGCGCAGCAAAAATTGATGAGTATATGTGTCATAACATGCTGAAGAAGCATGCAAAGTTTAATGGAGATCGGACCATGGGTGGCGCTATAACTGTCAAAAAGGTCTCATTTTTATTATAAGGGGTTCAAGCACAAAGTGGGGGAGAACCTATCAGAGTATGACCCCGATTGGCCCATAGGTGGCGCTAAAGCAACCAAAAGTACTAAATTGCTCATAACTCCTAGACCGCTTGACTTAGAATCAAGGTTTTTTACACCACTGTGATCCTTGGCTCAAGACGAATGCAAAATGTATATCTCCAATTTCGATTTAGGATTTTAATTTAAAATTTCTGCTATGTCGAATTTTGTCCAAAACCTACTTTTGCGAACTAGTCCCTGGTTTTTCACCCGATCGGAACCAAACCAGTGCAGAACGATTCTCTGGAGACTGAATAACAATAATTATCGAAAAAAAAGTTGAAATTTTGATTCACTGTTGCTAAGGTCACAGTAAAAAAATCACGACGATTGAACTAGGTGGTGCTATAACATGAAAAAAAGATAAAAAGGGCTATGACCACCTGACCGTTAGTCCGATTGACTTGAAAATTGGTATGCAGTGTCTTGGTCCAAGGTGCCATGTATGTCTATGAGGACATTGGCATATCTCAAAAAACATGGCCGCCATCGGCCAATGAATTTTGAGCACCTATTAGACAAGGTTAACGGAGGTCGATCGGAACGAAACTCGGTGGGCATGTTCAACTCATGGCCCTAGAGGTCTGTAAGAATTTTGAAAGACATCGCCCACTAGTCGGCGCTAACGAGTTTTACACCCTCTATAATCACGTGGTGTGCACAGATCCACACAATATGTATATCATTTTATAGATCTCCTCATGCTGAACAATTTTTCCCTCAAGAACTACTACTGTCAATCAAATCATTCATTAAATATTCGCAAATATGTTAAAAACCTACTTTTGCAAACTAGACCTAGGTTTTTCGCCCGATCGGAACTAAACCAGTCTAGGACAATTCTCAGAACTCAAAACTCAGAAAACGAAAACTCAGAACTTCACGAAAATTGGTGTGCATATGTGACATAACATTGTAAAGAAGCATGCAAAATTTTATGGAGATCGGACCATAGGTGGCGCTATAACTGTCAAAAAGCTTTGAAAACTATATATTTCCTATGGTAAATTGCCTGTATTGGCTTTAATTATTCTTTAATTATTCAGCTTTAATTATTCTGGTTCCTGCAAGATGCGAGTATGGGTGTTAGTTGAGGTCGAGCAGTAGCTCTCTCCCAAGCACAGTTTGTTACCCATGATACTGGGCCAGCAACAGCAGAGCCAAGGCAATGATCATAATTTCAGAGGAGGGGATCTATTACTAGTAATAGTTTTACAGATCTTTCTGCTTTGAGGCGTGCAAATGGTCAATGCACTTTCTTCAAAAATAAAGTAAGCAACAGAAAAAGATGCCGCAAGTAATTCACTGGTAATGGAAAAGCTTTACTTTGAACTGTTGAACTGTTCAATGCAAGAAGTTTAGGTCTGACTTTAGAAATCTGTGCCATAAACTGTTATATTTGGCACTGCCAATGCGCATAACATAAAATACTTCTCAAAGAGTCTTTGTTTCTGCTTTTATGCCATGAAGTACAGATTGTCATTCTGAACTCTTTTGAGCTTCAGCATGTATGATTCTTTTATGAGTCAACTTGTCTGTTTCACTTGAAGCTTTCACTGAAATGTTGTAGGATTTTGACTGGTGCAATTTACTTTCTATGTGAAGTTAATAACAGAAAACAGTGAAAAGAGTTGAAAGAACATGTGGAACTTTAAGATATCTGAATATGTACAGTATATGCAATGGTAGCGCGTTTCTCCACATTGTTTCCAAAACGCCGTCAGAAATTATTAGTGAGCTGAGGCGAGTTTCCAGAGGCTTCCCCCGACTCAGTGATACCCTGCAGAGAGCTTGTCTGAAGTTGAGGAAAAGAGTGAGCTCTTTCCCAACCCAAAGAATTAAACAATGAATCTCCACAATCACTATTTTGAAACTGTGAAGTACAGTAGGAGACCACTTTGGAAATCTGGCCTTCATAATCTAATTTAAACCTGCATTTTCTTTTCTTTACAAATTTAAAACAAAGATTTAGGGTGTAAAATGAAAAGGTATTTATTATTCTGCACTATTTTTAGGTCACTAATCAAATAAACACATTTATGGTCTCATGAACTCATTTGTACAGACAGCAAGGAGACATAGTGAGTACTAAGACATTCATGTCAAATTTCACTCAAATTGTTATGTTTATAATTTGTAATGGAACAAAAATGCAGTAAATCAGAAAAGGGCAACATAACAGTATTTTCACTAGTGTCTTTTGGGTCCCTCTGTATATTTCTTAGTACATTCACTGTATATTCTTAGTACGTTCATCCCTTTCTTTCACACAGATCTGGAATAGTCTGTGGAAATAGGAAGGGGAAGGATTCATGAGTTAGAAGTCCGAGTCCTCAAGATCTAAGATGAATAGTGTTTATTGTAGCTTGGCAGATCCCGTCCCTCTCAGTCAACAACGTCTTTGTGCTTTTACAAAATATGTGTGTTCCATGGATTGTTGCAAGCTGGAAATGTGATATTACTCAATTATTTTTTCTTATGCTCCCTTTACTCTCGCTCTCTCTCTCCGTCTGTCTGTGTCTCTCTATTCTTTCACCCGCTGCCCTCTCCACTTGTAATTATATGTTAAAATAAACACTAAGCCAAGAGGCCACATCACTCGACAACAAAACGAACGACAAAGACATTCCCTCATTGAGTCAAAACAATGTGGTGAAAAGCTCCAAAGAATTTGTTGCTTTCTGGAGAGGGTTTGTTCAGAAAATAAGTGCATTTATGCATCAGTATTTAACATAATGATTCACATGAAGCATGTTCTAAGTGTGAGTAAATTGCAGTAGATAATGATCATTATGCTGAAACAGCAGAATAATGTGTACACTGGTAACATTTTACAGAGAAATCTGTCCGTGTTACTTTGCTCTACTGACCCTGAAATGACCTGTGATGTCATTTTACTCCTCAACAGACAGATGAAGATGGATAGAAAACTGACCGGCTGTTATATAACGCTGTTCAAGCCACAGCTTTGCATTTTAGCTTACTCTCCCTTTGATGGTTTCCACAGCAAACACCTCAAACTACGTCACAGCTCAATTTCGTCCACTTGCCTTGCCTTGATCGTCATCACTCCCAAACCATCACGGTGTTGGTTAGTAGGATATTTCCATCCAGTGTGATACCAATCCAGAACCAATTTAAGTTTCTGGGTCAAGCATTCCGCCTGTTTTCTTGCCGTTTACCCTGAATGCAAACTAACCATAAACATGACAGAATCCTCTGGACCTATCTTGGAAGATTGCGCTCACCATCAAATTACCAGTCACCGAAGTTTTGTTTACCGTCGTTTGAGTGGTTGTGTGGGTTTGTCGTATTAAGGTCTCCACATTGCATCAGAGGCTGTCTCTCTGTGGAATTGAGGGAAGGCCCCTGTTCTCTTTCCAGAAGTGGTTATGCACTTGGCAGCCCATGAACCCAGTAGCTAAAAGCACATGCTAGATTTTATGTCCTTGACTTAAAAAACAAAACCCATATTGATTAACTTGACTGCATGAAATTATGCTGTGGCTGCAGTGTAATTATAACATTAATCTCCTTATTTACCTCTAGTTCTTCTGTCTCTCATTCTGTCTTGTCTCTCACACTTTCCATATGTATTCTTAGTCTAAGATTTTATAAAAGCCTGATTATGTGAATGCCTTAAAAAGACTTGTTCTTAATGAATCATTAATCTCATTAATCTCTGGTAAATGCTTTAGAAGATTTAGAAGAGCTTTTTGACTACATTTGTGTACTTGAGGTGGTCAAATTAAACGGTTTGGATGTGTTGGATCTCTTTAGTTTTAATTCCTAATGTTACATTACATTCTGATTTTAATTTGTGCAGCCTAAAATGAACATAGATTCTCCATCTTTTCATTATTTCACCCTCTCTCTTACTTACCACACAGACACATACTGAGGTTTTATAAACTTGGACCAACGTTTATTTAAATTGACACTAGTATGTATCAAAGCCTCTTTTTGCAAAGTCTTCAGGACAAGGAAATTAATAGACAGTCAGCCAGCCACTGAGTTTAAAGAAATAAAACAGATTCTGAACAATTCACCCTACTGATTATTATGTATTCTCCATGGTAACATGAACATGACCATGTTCTTTATAATCTCTTCACTGAAATGCATAGGTAAATAAATATATAATGGCTACAACACATTTAAATTATCAGACTGCCTCGTTTTCCCAGTAGCCAAATTCGGTTTTCGGCCACATTCTTTTGATGGATTGGCTGAAGCCACTCTTTCCAGTTCAAATGCCATGGAAAATCTCTTCAGCTCTGAGAGGGGAATAATACGCAGGGAATAAGTGGGGGAAGACATCAGGGAGAGTAAAATGACCTGTATGAAAACATAGAGGTTGTCCTTTTTTACCAAGAGGTTGTCCTTTAGCTGTTTGGTTCATCTTTGAAGTGGTAAATTTCGTCAGAATTCCACCAGTGGCATAAGGACTTCCGTGGGCCTGCATGCCCGACATGGAGGTGCTCCACAGGGGAAAGCCTCTGCCATCGCTCTGGCTCTGGTGCCCTGGACAGCCGCCCCAGTGGTTTGTGGTAGAGTGCCATAGCAGTGAAACCGCGGCGAGTGCTCCCACTCCCACATAGTTTCTGGTCAAACTGAAACATTACAGCCCAGAGAACACTGCCCGTCTCTGCCAGACAGCCTGCATGAGATCAGCACTGAAAACATGCGATCATGAACCCCGCTGCACAAAGCGTTTATGAATGTGCAACGCCATTGAACACAGCATGTGGTGCTTTGGTTGTTTTTTGGGTTGAGCAGTTAAAAGCAGTTGAGAGGCTACATCATGTTTGTCAAAGCCATATTAGCATATTATTTATTAGGGCTGTCATGGCAGGAGGTCAACGTCAAAAAATAATCAAGTTGTATGACGAACCATAAAAATAAAACACAATATATTGACTTTTATTTTTTATGTCTTTTCAATGATTAACCTGCCACAGTAATGTATTTAAATAATCTTCATTTGGGGATTTTTTTCTTTCTTTTTATGTTTATTACGATTTGATGATTTAAATAAAATAAAATATTAATATGTCAATATGTTAAAATGTCAAATAATTTTTATGTTTTATCTTTCCTGGACAGTTGGGGGCAATTGTAATGTTAATTATGGAATAAAAGTTGCATGACTTTTGAACCTTTAAAACTGGGAAAGAGCAGTGTTTCATTAAAGTATACTTAAAGGGTTAGTTCACCCAAAAATGAAAATTAAGTCATTAATTACTCACCCCCATGCTGTACCAACCCCGTAAGACCTTCGCTCGTCTTCGGAACACAAATGAAGATATTTTTGATTAAATGTGACAGCTGGATCACTCCTCCATAGTCTGCCTAAGGGATTGAAACCTGACGGCCCAGAAAGTCAATGAAGAAAATGTTTAAATATTCCATGCCACAACAGTGGCTCAACTATAAGTTTATCAAGCGATGAGAATACTTTTTGTGGAAAAAACAAACAAAAATAACGACTTTATTCGACTATTCCTTTTCTTCCTTGTAGGCCTGAAACGAGACTTCAAGAGATTTCCACGACGCGCACGCGCGAGAACTTAACTGAAGTAGTTGAAGGAGATCGCAATTCTCGCGCATGCGTCGTGGAAATCTCTTGAAGTCTCGTTTCAGGCCTACAAGGAAGAAAAGGAATAGTCGAATAAAGTCGTTATTTTTGTTTGTTTTTTTTGCACAAAAAGTATTCTCGTTGCTTGATAAACTTATAGTTGAGCCACTGTTGTGACATGGAATATTTAAACATTTTCTTTAATTACTTTCTGGGCCGTCAAGTTTCATTCCCTTAGGCAGCCTATGGAGGAGTGATCAACCTCTCAGATTTAATCATAAATATCTTCATTTGTGTTCCGAAGACGAACGAAGGCCTTACGGGGTTGGTACAGCATGGGGGTGAGTAATTAATGACTTAATTTTCATTTTTGGGTGAACTAACCCTTTAAAGACTGATTTTGCATATCAACGGATCAATGTTTTTGGGGGAAAAAAGAAGGATTTTGCTCATTTCAAATAGTAATCAAGTAGGCCTCAATTAGATTTTTACTAAACACATAGTCCTGGGAACTAAAACAATATTATGTATAGAATTGTATTTATATAATTCAAAGGCAAAAACAATTTAGTAAGATTATTAAAGCGTTAATATTGTGTTGTGCTGTTCAAAAATCATATCAATCATTGTATTTCAATATCTATATTTTCTTTGCTCTCGATATGACTTTTTTTGTTGTTGCAAGTATGTGTGTATGGGAATAGCTGAACGTCAGTGTAAATTTTGTCAAAAACATTTTATGCATATTTCATGTCATCCTCTCTCTAGGACCTTTAACACATTGGATGACAAAAGAAGTATTAAGGGCGTTCCTCTCAGATTTAAAAAAAAACAAAAAAACAACACCACCAATACTATAAAATACTGCGGCTAACAGATCTAGGAGTGAGTAGTCCTGGGCTCCAGTCCTGGCATTCATTGTGGACAGCAAAGAAAGAATTTCATTGTACAGGGAAAACTTGTTTTTCCTCACTGTGTGTGCTTATGACAATAAACGCTTTGAACTTTGAACTTGAACTTGAGATGCAGAGAGTTCAGTTCATGTTTGTTGCTTGGGGTTACCATGACAGCCATCCTCCTTGAATTCATCTCGAGTCAAAAAAAAGTAACCCTTTCTCTAAATCCTTTCTGATGTAATCTTTTTGCCAGATTCAGATCAGAATCGTATGTGGATGTGATTTACCTTGACCTTGTGGAGACTGGAGACCAGGCCTGTGCTGCGTATCCCAGAGCTGCCGTGTTACTCAAGGCTGTTGACTCTTTCCCCTCTTGGTTCCAAAAAAATCTTGACACCGTTGAATGAGGCCTTGTTAAAGCTAATGCTTAATTTTATTCATACTTAACCTATTTATGTAACCTTTCTCCAACCAAGTTGTCCCCCGAGATGAAAGATCATTTTTGAAGGAAAGACTTTGCAGCGCTTGGCAATCCTAATCTGGCAACGAAGTCAATAACATATTACATAAGGAGCCACCATTACTGTTGTGGGCTGGTGTAATTGATGTAATTGATGTTTTTGACCTGAAGTGACTTGCATTTTCAAACAGTTTAACTAGCAAATACATTAAGGCCTATGTTTCAGCACAATTTAATATTCAGAAATAAACTTGCTAATCTTAGTCCTTCACAGACTGCAAATAATTCAGTGTAATAGACCACCAAATGGCATATATCTAATGTGCTGACTGCCTTACAACACTAGAGGTCTGTAGCAATAAATTAAGCCTGAACAGCAACACGCTTTGTAAAGAGAACCACAAGTGGCCCTTTTATTCAATTCCATTGAGTCACCATTGCCAGTAACCAATACAACAACACAGCAAAACAAACTGGGAGTAGGCCTATGTTGTAAATCGCAGCCATCACAGAAAAGACAAAAAAAAAAAAAAAAAAAAAGAAAGAAAGTGAAAGTAGTTCTCCCTCCAAACACAAAGTGTAACATAAAGGCAGGCCTGGAATTTAGATTTAATTATAATTTTCATATGCTTTCCATCTCTCTTCCACACCCATGTACAAAATAACTAAACCCCAACCATTGATCTTGGGGTAAAGGCTGAGGCCTAAATCTAAAATTCACTGAAGAAAATTTCTGTCACTTACCTGCACTCAGATATTTTCCGGTTGTAAATCAGAAGAAGATGAGTATGAAAGAAAATACAGATCCAGCGGTGCTTGGTTCTGAAAGAGCAACGTCTGGCCAATTTCTTCTCAATTTCTCTCTTTTTTCAGTCTAAAAAGACAATGTCTTTGCACTGTTTCTCACCACTCTCTTAAAATTATTTCACCACACATGAACACACACAGTGACGTGCATGCACATAATTTTTCAAAAGATGGTCTCTAGTATGTTTTTATAAAGGCTTGAAACCAGAACACAATGTGATCTCACCCTCCATGTGCCAATACCTATCTTTGCATTGATGAATATCATCAGTGTCTGTGTACTATATCTAGCAGCCGGGTACATCCAGTTGGATCTGTCCATTGGGTTGTCATGGCAATGCATAATTAGATATGATGAATTAAGTCAGTCAGATGGATGATCTGTCTTGGCTTTCATGGCAGAACACCTTGATCAACTGAATATAACTTTTTCGTATTGTGCCTAAATTTTGCATTTAAAATGTTTAGTTTAAATTTTTATTGTTTATTTTTATAATTTTTACAAAATAATACAGCATTTTATTTAGAACATTGGTCATTTGTTGGCCATTTCTTGAAAATAATAATTGGCTTGTTGGTGGGATTGGCCAGAATTTGAATATCAGTGCATCCCCTAGAAACATTTAATTGTATTTCTTTAGCACATCCTAAAAAACAGACAATGCCATATGTGCTGTTATAAGCACATTGATCATTTGTCCGCTAATATATTTTATAAACTGTGTCTGGTTTAAATACAACATTCGTGGGCACACAATGAACACCAGCAGATCCAAGCACACTACAACAGAGAAGCAGTAAGAGGCTTGAGTACAAATAGCTCTCCAGTTGTTGACTGCATCATACACGTTCAACATAATGCATTTCCATTTACCCAGCCAGAGAAAATATCATAGCTCCACTTTATTTGTCTTGCATGATTGGTTTTCCTAAGCATCTATGGGTTTTTCTTAAAGAAGTATGCTGTTTTCTTGCTCTAGATCTAATTTTCTCCACGTCAGGTTTGACATACAATCATAATTCAAATATGTCTTATGTGTGTGTATGTATGTATGTATGTATATATATATATATATATATATATATATATATATATATATATATATGCGTGTCTCTGTCTGTGTACACTGTAAGTAAATGGAACTGGGATTTTTGAACAAAGGGGACATTCAGATGGTGCCATGGACAATCGCTGCCGGGGATGTTAAGCCACCGGCGCTGGAAAAAGTATGTGATCCAGAGCACAAAAGCAGGGGTGTGGTATCTTGCGGTGTCTGTGCTGCACTCTGATAAAAAGGGAGAGAAAAACCCATACAGTTCCCAATGTTTCTCAGCCGCAGAAGCTCACTTGCACTGCCAGTTTTGTTTTGTCATGCAAATCTGACAATGTTGAGAGATTGTGCTTTACTGTGACACTCTAGAAAATAATTCATTAATTGGGTCTTATTCAGAATCGCCCCTTGATTAAAAAAAAAAAAAAAGTGGAATCAAATGGCATTCCGTAATGGTTCTCACACCTGAGGTCTTTCACTAATTGGGACAGAGCACCATACTAAAAAAATGTAGTACCTCCTCCTACACTGATAAATGCTGTGTAATTTACAGTACAAAGCAAAGCATACAGCTGGAAAGATGCAATCCGTTTCCCAAAGGAATAACTGAACCAGTTCTTTTTATTGAGTCAAAAACATATAGCATGCCAGTGTAGTCCGATTGCTGAACAAATTACTCTTATGAGCCAGTTCATTTTAGCGAATCAAAACCATACTCGTGAGCTGCGTCCCAATTGACCTATGGCTAAGCCACGCCCCCAAACGCGATGCTAACCCAATACTGATTCACAGTGCGCATAGCTAACCCAATACACTCGGAAATTCTCTGCTTCCACGTCCATTGAAATGCATTGCAGTTAGTCCGTTTTCATTCGTTTTTATGTTTTTTCTTGTCATTTTAAAGGGTTAGTTCACCCAAAAATGAAAATTAAGTCATTAATTACTCACCCCCATGCTGTACCAACCCCGTAAGACCTTCGTTCGTCTTCGGAACACAAATGAAGATATTTTTTGATTAAATGTGACAGCTGGATCACTCCTACATAGGCTCCCTAAGGGAATGAATCCTGACGGCCCAGAAAGTCAATGAAGAAAATGTTTAAATATTCCATGTCACAACAGTGGCTCAACTATAAGTTTATCAAGCGACGAGAATACTTTTTGTGCGGAAATAAAACAAAAATAACGACTTTATTCGACTATTCCTTTTCTTCCTTGTAGGCCTGAAACGAGACTTCAAGAGATTTCCACGACGCATGCGTGAGAATTGCGATCTCCTTCAACTACTTCAGTTAAGTTCTCACGCGTGCGCGTCGTGGAAATCTCTTGAAGTCTTGTTGTTTGTGATTTGTGTCATGTATGACTATTGTCCATCTGACATAATACTATTATGGTAAATGTGATGTCCTATAAAATATAAAATCGCAAATTTTTTCACAAATTTCTGGAAATTACCACCACAAAATCAGTCATTTTGATCGCAAAAATCACACAAAAAAATTGTGAAATCCTGGAGGGACTGGCATGATGGGGTACATGCAACTCCGACACTCGGTATCCCGAGAGGCAGGGCGACGGTGTGTATGTTTTACCCTTTCCCAAGCCACATCTCAACTGAGATAAGTGTCTGCTCTGGATAAAGTTATGCGATAGACCACAACACCAACTAAACGTGGATAAATTAAACAAGAATTAAACACCAACTAAACGTGGATAAATTAAACAAGAATTAAACACCAACTAAACGTGGATAAATTAAACAAGAATTAAACAAGGATGATCTACATCTGTTCTAAGTCAACAACGCATTTAAGCGTTTTCTTTAAAATCTCTAACATAACGTTAGGCTAACGTTAGCCTAACATTAGAAAACGTTGACGTTAGCTTCTAGCTGCGTTGTACATGTCACTTAGCTTCATTAACGCATCTTTAAATAACAGAGATAACAAATGTTCATGTAAAGATTCATGTAAATACTGCAGTGCATGAACAATGCTGATCCTCTTGATCTTGTTGTCTGAGATGGTGATGACAACGAGATGTGGTTTATCACGTTTACATTGTGACCTGTAAATTTTTGCCTGGAGCTGAAGCTTTTCATCGACCTTCTCAACAATAAAATTATTAATATAACCCTCCAATGAATAGTTAAGGCCCTTTTGGTGACTTCGAGATGATATATAATCTTTCTGTCTCCAAAAATCATCAATTGCCTCCTGTGAAATGTCTCCTACTGTGACAGCACCTGTCACCGAATGTTGACTGTTTGTCCGAGTGAGTGGAGGGGGCGTGGCTTAGCCATAGGTTAATTCAGAGGCTGCATCCTTCGAAGGGCGCATTTGAAGGCCGATTGCGTCCCAATTCGAAGGCTCCTCCAAATGCGGCCTTTGTTTCCCGTTAAATGAAGGATACAATAGATGGATCCCTCACGGCCTTCCCTACCCCAGAATTAATCGCGTGCCAGTGACGACAGGATTTTTCTTTAGAGAAATTGCAAAATTACACTTTTAAATGCAATTATTGGGTTTCAACTTACTCAACTATCTAATTAGCCTGGATGCCAGCTGAACTTTGCCCCGCCCACAACATTTGAGGTTGGGAAGTTCGGTCTGGACTTGATCTGTTGTGGAGCAACTATGCTCAAACCAGAGCTGTTCTGACCAATCAAATTGTCAGGGCGAGTTTTATACGATGATGGACAAATGATCAACAGTAACGTAATCATCCACGTCACCAAAGAGAGCTTGGGTTGAATTCGTTTACAACAAAAATGACCGTCGCTAGAGAATTGAGATGTGTAGATTCCGCCATCGCGTCTGTTATAGAAGATATCAATTAATTTAAATAAAGCGCATTCATTTTTAAGAGGAACAGAGAACCGCGATCAAGGCATTGTTGATCGGAAAGATGAATGAAGAACACACTTACTCTGTTGCTCTGATTGGTTGTAGGTCTATCCAATACCTGGGTTTCAGTCACGTGATTATGATGACGCGCAAAATTCAGATGGAGGGCAGGGAGTAAAGAGCGCAATGGACGAGATGGAGAAAAGTCCGTACTGTAGCCTACTACTTTACACGCTATTACAAGAGAAAGATATAAACAAAAAATCAAACATATGTTGGACGTGATCCTTACGTTATGAAGAGGAGCGATTTTTCAACTGAATTGAACGTTTTTCCTGCCATCGAGGCGGTAGATATCAGCAACTACCTCGTCTTACAGACATACTTTGATTTTACAAAGTTCGGAAACGTTACACGTTAACTTACACGTTACAAAAACATAGCCACTTAAGTTTGACGAAGCCACTCACCTTTGACGAAGTGATCACTGCACACACGGGCATTTTCCCATTCGGCTCCTCCCGACCGCAGACGTAGGTTTGCAAGCCGTTTTTCCTGAGTTTTTCGGTCAATTTCTTGCATTTTTCCCCCTTCTGAACAACAACTTTTGGTACACGATAAAAACTGCTCGTGGTTTGATCGATTTAAGTAACCATAAACGACGCAAAACAGGCAGTTTGAGTTTGTTATAGTGCTTTCTAAATACAGCAAATCACTTCCTGCCCTCCATTTGCATTTTGCGCCATGGCAACGCAGTGGCGTGACGTCATATGAAAACAAGCTATTGAGTGCAGAGGCATTTTCTTTCCTGGTTCGGTTGGAACACGCCCCTTAATCACAGCCCAGTGGAGCAGTATCAGACTCATATTCTGACTAGAATCTGAGTATGACGGCGTCAGGCTAATATCTAATGATAGAAATGTAAAAATAAAATATTTAAAACAGTTCAAATGTTGACTTGTATCTTAGTAAGATGCGGTTATATGAAGTTTACTCTTTATTATATAAAGAAATGGACCATGGTGAAGATATTTAGACAGTTTGTAAACCACATTTTGTTTTCAGACAGTTTAATGTAACTTTCAAAAAAGTCCAGTAGCCTACAAATGTTACAATAACATCTGTCACAGTTGCTAGGCGACAAGAACAGTCCTCAGTAGGCTAGACCGTCCCATTTAACAACGCTCAGTCCAACCCGGACTTCAGGCATCGACTTTGAAGACCGAGTCCTTCGAAGGATGCAGCCTTTAAAGCTGAACTCAGCCTGTGACCAGTGTAGTCCAAATATAGAACTAATAACTTGAGTCAGTTCTTTTTAGCGAATTAAAATCCTACAGCCCCACCAGTGTAGTCTAGCTGATTCCCCAATAAACGAGTGAAACTAATTTTGTTGTTTGGCTTGTATAGTTACTGGTTAATCATATGGCAATGTTTACACATTAGCACATTATGTCAGTACTCTTTTTTTTTTTTTAAATGTATACCATGGTCTGTCTGAATACTCAATTCTGATTGTCTGGAAGATGTGTATTAACACCGTTTAATGAACAGGTAGTTTAAGTCTGTTTAATCACCATTTTATATTAATGCACTGCTTTCATTGAAGCGCACACACACACATCTGTCACTCGCACACAGAGATCGGAGATCGTGCTGCACATTCAGGAGCACAGAAACGTCAACAACACTGCCCCGTGGCTTATTAATAAAGTAGCTTTGCTACTGAATTGTTACATTATAATACTCCGCAAGGAAGTGGTAAAATTGCTGTTTTTGATGTAATTCAACTTACAGCGTAATTGCTAGTAGAGAGACACTGCACAGACACAGGTAATTCACACATCTCTCTCTCTCTCTCTCTCTCTCTCTCTCTCTCTCTAATTAGTTTAAATAAATGTGATGTAACCCTGGGTTAATTTCTACATGATTATTCTTTACTATTATTTATATTATTTTATTTATTTGTTTATTTTAAATGGGTATAGGCAGAAATGTGCTGCTTGGTGACAAGAGTTTATTATTGAATGAAAGTGTATCTGTTCAGAAATGCTTATGTCAGTAAGTTGTGTTTGGTTTAAAGGGATACTTCAGGATTTAGCATTAAGCTTTGTATTAGTAGAAAACCTGTAGTATTTTCAAATTACCGTGCTTTCCACCCTCATATCCCCCTGAGACGAGAGATTTGTGTATTTTTTGTCTGGAAAAAATCCCCCGATGACGCCAAAATCGTCATTTTGCGTCATCGGAGGATTTTTTGGCCAGAGGCTAAAGACTACAGCCAGTAGTAGGGGCCGTCCTGCATGTTCTCAACCCGCCCACAGAGGGTGGCATCTCACTCACAGAATGTACACATAGTGTCAGCCATCTTTTTTGGAAGCTAAGCTAGCAGGCTCTTGTTCTGTGGAGAAAGCTGAGTAGTAGGAGAAAGCTGAGTAGTAGGGGTTACCATCCTCTTTTTCCCGGACATGTCCGGCCGTTGAGATCGTACAAAATGTCCTGGATTCAGCTTTTGCTTTCTGCAGTCGCCATTCATTGTTTACATGCACACCTTTTGTTTCAATCTAACTGAAGTCATTCCGATTGGTGAATCTGAATGTAGCGTTTACATAAACGCTAAACAAGTGATCGGTTGATGTGCGTTTTAACATTGCTTCGGAAATTCCCGCTCCTCCGTGAGAGATACGAGACCGGTGCGTCTCACAGGTGTCGCTCATTGGTAATCACGCCACCGGCCTCGCGCCGTTCTCCCATGGCCCTAGCCTCGTCCTGCTCGCCACAGTAAGCATAATGAATGGCGACTGTAGAACGCAAAAGCCAAAAGACATTTTGGGCGATCTCGAAATCCCGGGCAGACTCATAACGGAGACTCACTAGTAGCCTAGACTTGTTGTTTAAAGGTCCCGTTCTTCATGTTTTTTTGAAGCTTTGATTGTGTTTACAGTGTGCAATATAACATGTGTTCATGTTTCGCGTGTAAAAAAACACAGTATTTTTCACACAATTTATTTATCTGTATACCGCTGTTTTCACTGTCCAAAAAACATCCCGATGACTTCCTTGTTCTATGAAGTCCTTCCTTCAGAAATACGTAACGAGTTCTGATTGTGCCAGCGGTTCCTGTGTTGTGATTCGACAGCACCGTATTGCACGTTGCCCGGAAAGGTCATGCCTCTAACCATAAATTGGAGATGCATATGCGCAGCTGAAGTGCTTCTTCTCCGTGGGAGCACAACAAGACCACGCCCCCTTTTTTGTGTATTCCTTTGGGCGGAGATGAGTCAAGAAACTGTTCTAGTTACGTCATTAAAAAAGGAAGTAGAGGGATGTTGTCCAAACTGGCCGTTCACTGTATGCTTTGAAAGGGGACTTCTGTTAAATAAAATATCTCCCTAGGCATTGAACTTATAATTTTACAGGTATTATTTATGCTCTAACAGCAACATTACACACTAATTAAAGTTTGAAAAATGGAATCGCGAAGAACGGGACCTTTAACTACTGCATTCTGTTACTGGTAGACGTGGTCTCCTAGGGCAGCGAAGCAAGTGCATTCTGGGAGTTGTTGTCCATCCACATGAGCCAAAAATACATTTTCTGGCTTTTCTCAGTCTAGAAAGCTCCAAATTCAAAAATAATTTCACATTTCTTCTACATAAATGGCCCATTTTAAATACACATTCATCTTTCCAGAGGTGAAGTATCCCTTTAACGTTATTGGCTAAAAACAGCTTGATCCCGCATCATATCGGTTATGGTAACTGATTGGCCAGTGAAAAAGTCAGTCAGAATAGGGTCAGAGGTAGCAGGGGAAAAAAAAGAAAATGCCAATGTTGTCGGCATGATAACAGATAGCATGCTGGTTTATTTGTTAAATATAGTCAGAACTGCATTGTTTGCATCGCTGAAAAGTATTCCGTTGTGAAGTCAACACGACGTGATTCGGAAGAACTGTTATAGTTTAACGCTTGATCGCTACCGCAGTGAATCGGACTATTCATGTAACCGGTGAGAAAATGTACTCAGGTTCATTCAAGCGGCAACATTCTAATCTAAAAAATGAAGCCTACCCAGAAGTGCGAAAAACTGCAATACATCGAAAATCCGCTAGGGGCAGGTCCCAAAAGGGAGTAAATGTCCATAGACCCCCATGTTAAAATGTCCATTTTCACAGCATAAATTCATGTTTTTACAGGTTGGTCCCATGGACTTTTATTGTATTTTTCGATAGGTTCCGAGTGCCTGACAACTGTGAGGGGGGTGAATTTTTTTCTAACTCGTCAGTTTAGATCGGATTTAGATATAAAATGTATGACAAATAAGGGCGTGGTTCACTTTGATTGACAGCGTGATTGACAGCTGATAACGGGCTGCGCCGAATGGAATTCCTGAAATTTGATCTGACACAACCATAGACACAACACATCATACCACCTCTGTATCCTTTCTGAAAAGATTTTCCAAGATGGCGCGCCCATACCCCCCATAAACGGCCTCAAAACCGTTCTTCAGAAAGTCCAGAGTCTATGGTTGACGTCACAGATGCTTTGTCCATATTTTTTACAGTCTATGGGTTCATCCCTTACATCGGCGAATGTGAGAGAATCAAAGGTGATCTAAGCGATTGCCAAGAACTGTTAGTGCATCGATCGAGAGTGACGGAGCCCCTGAGGAGTTTGCTAACTGATGACAGCTTCACGTGGATGGATCTGACGGGTGACGGAAATCATTAACTCTTGCCACTTACACTCAGGTAGCCTACACTTTGTTTATTTTATTTGTGCTATTATAGACCGAAGCGGCCTGTATTTCTGATTGAAACTGAAGTTTGTTTATACGTGCTTTATTTCTGTACTGAGCTTTCATAGATACCAGAATTACATTGGTATATTGGTTTACACTAAGTGAAGACAAATTTGTACTTTGTGTAAAATAAGTAAAGGTTAATTTAAAGAGTGATTCATTGGAAAGCCCTATTTTGATGGATGTTTAAAAGGTTAACCCTTTAAGTGTCTGTTGTTGTGCACAGAAGAGTCAATCAAACACTGTATTTGAAAATACCAGTTTATTCAGAAGTTGGTTGAACAGATTTTATTCATATTTAATTTGATTAATTTTTGTTAATTCCTTCTGTTTATTTTCTTTTAAATAAATTCATTGTATATTTCAGTTATATAGTGTGTGGTCACTTTAATAGAACATATAGGTAGCTGTAATTGGTTAAAAGTGGTTTTGCAGAGATCTGAGTTGCACTTTGTAAGAAGTAGTGTAGAACCAAGGGTCACAGATTGATTATAAAATCACGCCGAGAGACAAATAAACGAATCTGGGTTCAAGCGTCCAACATTCCAAAGGGTAGATACACCTTAGACAGTAGAGGGCGCTACAGTTATAATGTTGTAATAAAAAAAACGTGCTGGTGACATATCTGTGCGAGCAGGGTGTGTGGAGGTATGGAAATACATATAACAGGCAGATAGGACATCGTATCGGACTGAATGCAATGATTGGACGAACATTTTTTTGGTCCTGAGATTTCCACAGACGATATATGTATGTGTTTTAATAATTAGACCACTTCTATTATTAACTGCTATCAGGATGTGAATAGAGTTTTAACCAGAATAACAGTGTTTATGAGGGCGGGAAAACTGCCTACCCTACCTTTAAAAAGTCTTTCAGCATTGGTAGAATTGTTTGTATTGTGAATTACAATATTAAATGATCTCATCTTTTGGCAATGGAATTTATTTTTATTTTTTTGTCTGCAAATATTTGTTCCTCAAAAGAGGAATCAGAGCTGTAATTGTAATCATTACATTCCTTATCATTCCCATTCATGTTTTATTAGTGTTGTTCGATTATTTGTTGTATGAGGTGTAGTGCGTGAGCACATGGTAAGAGACAAAGTACCCGAGTCAGTCTGAACAGCATCTATAGCAAATTTCTGGTGTGTACACCCATATAACCGCATATATCCCTTCACTAGCCAGGTGTCGCTGAACCCTTAGGCTATGTAGCAGTGGGGCATTCAGAAGCAGGGGCCCAATGCCCGTATAGGCATCCCACACTGATTCCCCTCTGGCGGACTACAGGGGCCAACGGAAGTACCGCACTCTGTGTCTCCACACTGTACACCCCCTCCAGACCCCCAAACTATGTCCACATTGGATACTAGGTTCCCTCAGGGCATGAGGGGCAATTAAGCTCGGTACAGACGCCTTTTCTTGGGCTAAAAAACACCCTGGTACCCACAAAAACCGTCCCCCGCAGTGTATGGTATTTATTTGACTCCTCACACACATACACACATATGTAGACACATTCTTGACTAAGTACATTCTCATACCTTAGCCCACATTCAGCCCGCCTCTCACACCTGGAACCAATGTGTGAACGACCAAATGAAGAAAGGTATGAACGAATTAATGAACAAGCACATGTACAGAGAGGTAATGAGTCACTTTATTCAGCTTTATTAATACACACATGTGCTCACACATACATCATTAGAGCCACCACTCTAATGTGCCTAGTTATTAGACCTTCATCTGAACAGTTGAAATCAATATTGAAGATTAATTCACATTAACCATCACTTTTCCAAAAGTTTTATCCCAAGCGTTGGTAAAGAACTGAGATCAGTTATTATACATCTAGTGTGTATATACTTGTTTGTATGAATGTCTACAGATACAGAGGATTTTTGGTGTGAACATGAATACGTTTTTTTGTGCAGAAATCATTAGGCATCTCTTTTATTGACCTCTTTTATGGGTGAGCATAAAAATTCTTGTTTGGTAAGAACATAATGTTGTTTTAATTTCATGTTGAGTGACTACAAAGAATACCACCCTCCTAAACATATACTCCGAAGCTTTGACTGAACTCATCTTGTAAACAAATAAGCCAGAGCCTTGCTCCAGAGGACATTTCATAAGTCACACCAGACCACGTGTGGATGTGTTATTTCTTTTTTATTTGCAAAAATGTTTCATATGCTTACATCTGCGCTGCAGTCTTGTATCTGTCTAGAATGTTTGCACTACTTCTCACCGTCAGTCTGACTGAGGCTCTCTATATCCTCCAGCATAGTTTCAAAGCAGGTACAGTTGAGCTTCTGTTTATGTTCGGTAATCAATGTTTATATGTGAATAAAAGCCTACATTAAATCTGTTCATCATAAACACGATCACTTCTCTTCATAAAATTTTTACTTAATTGATCGATTTATACAGTATTTATTAGTTTTACGCTCTCTTTAGGAACTTTAAGGCGTCAAAGTGGTAGTTGCGTAGTTGTCAATGGAGAGGACTGAAATCGCTCAGATTTCATTAAAAATATTTTAAAAAATAAGCGCCAAAGTGGTAGTTGTGTGGACTCAATGGAAGGACAGAAATCTCTTAGATTTCATTAAAATTATCTTAATTTGTGTTTTGAAGAAGAACGAAAGTCTTTGGAACGACATGAAGGTGAAATGATGACAGAATGATAATTTCTACCAGAAAGACTCGGAAGGCAAGATGATATTACAATAACATTTATTAATTAATAGACCAGAAAATGAAAACAACAATATTGGATGTGAAAGTTCTTTGGCGTAGTCTGTAGTTCACATTTTGAGGCTAGCGGACTCTGCATATCCTGCCTGAAGATGAAGTCAGGGGCGCACCCGACCCCTGGGGAGGTATGGACAGGGACCATCCTGGTGGTGGTGGGGAGGAGGTGAATGTTTGCGTCATCATCTGCGAACTCAAACGTGTAAGTAATGATCTTTTATGCTCCAAGTATTATATAGTGATTGAATTGACCAGAAAGTAATGACGTAACATATGAGTCTTCCTGGCAGAACTTTACACTAGAACTTTCATTTTGGGGTGAACTAACCCTTTCAAGAAATATTTTTTTAATTGAAAATATATTTTGTTATTGCAAAATGTACTTGAAAGCAGCAACAAAACATCTCCAATCTTAAACTTTTTGTATATTTTGAACTATATGTTAATGCATTTTTGTGTGTGTGTCAGGGAATTAAGGAAACTTGTTACAGTCTTTGTTACCTCGGAAAGAAATTGCTAGAAATGAACGTAGACTTAAACACTGTTGCTTTCTTTGATGTATTTTAAATATGACATTACATTTTTGCACAGACAATACATATAAACTGCCATATGTAAATCATGTCTGTGAAAAAATGTAACGTCATCTGTTGCTATAGTTCTAGTGCGGTTGTATTTTAGTGCCGTTCTCTGGAATGTTAAATTACTTAGCTAGCTTGTCCAGTGGCCACCCCATAAACTTTACAGCTTAGATGTAATCAAACTGAATGTTTTAATTGACTTTCATTAGCCTTTACAAGGCGCCACACTTTTTTTCAACACACATACACCTCTAAAACAGTACAAATTGCACCCAGTAAAGCATGGATATAAACATAAACCTCAATTTAACCACTGAATGTATCTGCTCAAGTATGATAAATGAGTGTAACTGCCATTAAAATAAGCCTGTAAATAGTTTAAAAAGCAGAAAAAGCTATTGTTTAGAAATGTAGTGATACCCAGTGTTGTACAGCAGATGAGACAATTATTTCACTTTTTTTAAATGTTTGTAGAGTACCTACTTACTCTTAATGTTCACATAAAAAGGTATAAATTAAGAATACGGCTTTCATACTTTTGAAATCAAGTATCTAAACTAGATACAATACACGCTTTCTAACTGATTTTCCACAAAACAAACTTCAGTAAATCCTTATAAAGGCGAGTTCTCATTCATATTCACTGTTCTCAAAAGACACCTTCTCTCCACTGTATTTCCTGCAATTCACCTTTGTTCCACCTCAATACCATGAGATGGCGCTAATGCTGTCTTTTGTGCTTCTGTCATGTCCATTGTTTTCACAAATCTAGATGTAATTCTTCAATCTGGTACATTGCTTACTATGCCTTTTGTCCCTCACATTATCATCAACTTGTTTGTCGCACTGAAGAGAAAGTTTAATTGTGGTGTCATTTATCTTGAGCCATTTATGGTTTACAGATAATTGAAATTGCATTAATAATTGAAAATAAAAGAAAATAAACATCAGACATAATCGCACTGAATAATTTGTTTGGGCAAAATGTAACTGCATGGTTCAAAGTTGATTGTGGAAGAAATGAGTGAAAGAAGCAGGGTCAGAGGTCACTGTGTCTCCTGTGCACATCTCTCTCTTTCATTCACAGGGTTTAAGTGGTTGTATTATCCTCTAAGCTCTTGCTACCGTGTTCTTCCTTTCCCTCCCATTGCCCTTTAAAGAGTAACTAGAGCCAGCAAGAGGACAGCGGGCATGCGGAGACAAACACTCTAGCCCAAAAAGTGAAAGAGAGAGAAAGACGCTGAATGGAAGGGGAGGCCAACAGCAAATGGGGCTGTTTTAGAAAGTGGGGTAGTTAGCAGATAAAAACTGTCTCCAGACTGTAAAAAGATCCTTCCTCTTCTTCTTTTCTCCCCCTTCTTTTGCCCTCCCTCTTTTTCTACAAAAGAAGCACCGGTTTATCTTTGTGCCCTTAATTGGGCTCGGAGACAGAGAGCTACTCAAGGCCACTGAGACCCCAGACGCCTTTCTACTGTTCATTCATCTCTCCTGTCTTTCTTTCTGTCTATCTCTCTGACCCTCTTGCTTTTGAGCCCTCACTTTCTTTTCTCTCCCTCTCCCCTGACTCCACGCCCTGTATCTCTCTCCTGTCTTCTATCTGTCCCTCAACTTTCCCTTTGTACGGCTCTATCGGATTCTCGGTGGTGACGTTCCTTTTACTTTCCCCTCACATTAGAGAAAGACACACACACACACACACATACACGTATCAGAAGGACAAGAGATGGAGATGTGGAGATGGTGTGTGTGTGTGATACACTTTGCTGAACATGGGAAACTGAGGTGCGACTCTGTAGGTTCACTGAAAGGTTGATGCATTCAAAACCGACCACACAAAGAGACCGAAGAGAAGTGATACCATGAAGCATCAATGCGAAAAACTCTTTAACCCTGGAATTATTCACCAACTTTCCGGGGAAGAAATGAAAGTATTTCCTAATACTTTCAAGAATGTATTAGGAATTTTTGTACTGCAATCTGATGTTTATTACACACAATATGAATTGTCTGTGGTTGCCCAAGCGTTGTCACGTAACCGTCAACTGTTTTTTTTTAACATTTCTTATTACGCCTTAGGACAGATCTTACAGGAAAGCATGGTGTCACGTGTAGTCACACACACACACACAAGTAAAAGATAAACACAGAGTCTTTTAAATGGGGGGGGAAATGCTATTTCATGCATAGTGAGTTTTTGACACTGTTAAAGAGTTGGATTCCCATGCTAAACATGGACAAAGTTTCAAAAATTAAGTTGTACGTTTGATTGAGTATTTCTGTTCTCAAAATACTACGCGATATCCGTAACCTATGCCCATCAAAGCGCTGTGCATCGGCTGCGCTCGAATATGTCACCAAAGAAGTGTGTTTTCGGTTGCCAAGGCAAGACAACACTGCACAGATTCCCAAAGAATCAAGCGTTAAGGGACCAGTGGATGGATGGATTTGTTTTTCCAGAACATCAACACAGTTGTGCAAGTGTTCTTGTTTGTTCCATGCATTTCGAGGATGATTTTTTTTTAAACAAGGCTTAGTTCGAAGCCGGATTTGCTAATCGTTTAGTTCTCATGGAGCAGTCCCAACACTAAAGGTTAACGGTCCTGCATTGGAACCGCAGGCGGTGAGTAGAACTGCTTCAAATATCTGTCTATCGGCGTGTAACTTAAGCACAGCAAGTAGGCTAAACAACATGATCACGAATAGTTAATGTATCTATGGAGCATGCGATGTATGTTGTGTGTTTGTTTAAATACATTTGTTTAGGTGGCTACTGTAGGTGTCTGTTTGTTTATTGTAAAACCAAATCATGTCTTCATAAACCACGAGTAGATACACAAATGTTCTAAAACTTCGCGCGCTCGTGATTATTTAGCTCCGCCCACACCCGCTCGGCTTTTTCCGGAAAGACTCGGTACAGCCTATCTTTCTTTTATAAATATAATAAAACTAAAGACTATTTGGAGATATGATGGATGCAATATTACTCTATAGGTACTCAAGATTAACATGAGATTGACTGAAACTGAGTGTTTCACCCCCCTTTAATGAACAAGGAGAATAAGAATCACAACTACACACTAACCTAAACAATTCTGGATAATGAAACACAGGAAACAGAGGGCTTAAATAGACAGGGGATGATTAACTGAAACAGAACAGGTTTGATGGAACTAATTAACAGACACAACATGTTGGAGCCCTCTGCGTCACTTTTTATCGCACAGGGTACTCCTTTATCGTCATTTTTCGACGCACAGGGTACTTCATTGCTTTCAGTTGTTTGCCTTATGCGCCAGACCAAAACACATTTAATTCTTTGCATTTGTTAAAGTAGAAATTATTTTATAAATATTTACATTTTTATTTGTTGGAGAAAAAAAGGGCCTAGTGACGTCCCTGAGGGACAGTAAAGACATTTATATTACAAAGATTTCTATTTCAAATAAATGCTGTTCTTTTAAACTTAGAAATGCCTTCAGTGTATTGGTGATAAATAAGGCCTTATTTGAAAGCCTGTGAGGACATTTGTCTTGATCCATCAGTAAAGATTTTAGATGAGCAGCAGAGAGAGCATATCTGACATCATATTCTGGGGCCTCATTTATAAACGTTGCGTACGCACAAAAGAAGGCCTACACCGCTCTCTACGCAATAATTGGTATTTATAAAAAGCAAACTTGACGGGAAAATGTGCGGTCCTTCACGCAAGCTCTGACCCAGGCGTACGCACAAAAACGGGTGAAATGAGAAATGGCGGCACCGTCGGCAGAAGGAAGAAACGTGAAAGTGTGTGAAACTGTAGACCGTTGTGTTAAAGAAATGGCAATACTGGCTCTCATAAATAACATGAAGACTTCACAAAGCAAGTCTTACAATTAACAGCCTATATGAACACCTGTTTGATCGATCTGCAGTGTAAAACGAACAAAATCAAACGAAGATAACAACAGAAATGCAAATTAACACACATTTGCAAAAATAAAAGTGAAATGTGTTCTGCAATAATAATTATTGCATGTTATGCAATTCATCCTCATAACACATCTGTAGCTTGTCAGATGCAATCAAATGGATGGTAATAAAATGCCATGCCATCACAATGCGTAATGACGTAATGCGTAATGCAACCTTAGCCACTCAAGTGCCTTTTTTGGCATTAATGCCCACACTGTGCCCTCCAAACAACATTTTACTCCTTTTTTCCACCTCACCAATGATAATTTCTTCTTCACATTGAGTGAAGTTACGTTTCTTGGTTTTCCTCTCTGTGTTTGCCATGATTTCGTAATCGATGAATATTAACTTGTGGGCGTTTCACGGACTATTTTTGGGCAAATATGGGCGTGACATGAAGCCGCAAAAGCTGCGCTACATTTAGAATTGACTGTGATTTATTAAGGGAAAACTGCCTAGGATGTGCGTGCTCACGGTTTTATAAATCTGAATATTTCTGTGCGTACGCACGTCCTATGTTTCATCCGTACGCCACTTCTGACGCAAATCCTAAGCAAAGTTTTATAAATGAGGCCCCTGATCTTAAATTAAAAAAAAAATTGAGATGCCATGTAGCTAAAGCCTATCGTTAATTTACGCTAAAATACGTTAAATTAGCTGTTTATGATCATTTTTCTGTTGAAAGGTGGTTGACATTTGAGGCTTCTTGTTTCTTTTCTTTTTTTAAACTTTACAGCCTTGTGAAGTCTTAATTCTGCGTGTGGAACCACCTGACCCCATCTTTCTCTCATCATCCTTCTGCAGCTCAAGCCCCATCTCTAATTTGCTGTCCAGAGACCTGACTTTGAGTACAGTTTGGAGGGAATCCCAGACAAAAATAGTCTCTTTTTTTGAAAAGGTGGACCAGAGACAAAAAGGAGATGAAGAGAGGAATGTCAAACCGTCCTTTTTTCCCCGCTCTCTCTTTCTTTGGGATGAAGCCAGAGGATGCACTGGCTGAATAGAATGACTGTCCGATAAGGTTGTATGCGGGAAATCTGTTACCCCCTCAGGTACACATGATGGGCTGCACGGTTGGATAGAAACATGTTTGCGAACATGACTGAATAGCGAGAAGTCAAAAAAGAAATTTGAAAGCAAGTGATTGAAAGTGAGAAGACAATGGTGTGTCTTATGTGTTAAGTGGAAACGCTAATTCAAGTAAAAACAAAGTTCAGATAATAATCTCTCGTCCCTAGATTGAAAGGGACAACCTCTCCATGAACTCACCCACGTCCTTGAGACTGGCTCTGAGCTTGACCTCTATAATGGTCTGGGAACTGAACAGAAATCCTCACGTTTTTTCCTCTGCCATTTAAGCAAGAGAGATTCTAAACAAAAGTCCCGCCACCTTCGGGAATCCTTGTATTTTCCTCCAGCTCCTGAGTGTAGCTTTTCAAAATAGCACTTTAGAGCCTGTTGTGGTTGACATGTCGCAACAACATGAAAATGAATGTTCTTTGTCCTTCATCCACCTCTGGGAGCACTCAACAAGATGTTTTTACACTCATGTTTCTAATTTCTCCCTCTTGTAGATTCAATTCAAAAATAAATCAAGGCATTTGAACTCCATTCTGTCTAGGTTGAAAGCTCATTACAAGTCTTTTTGGGAACTGTATGTTATCCCACCTGAGTTCTTACACTGAGGCCACAGTTATTCTAGAAAGTGTAATTAGCTGTCCATCTGCAGCTCTGAGCGGTTGCCAAACCCTTGGGTCCTACAGGGGAACTGCTGTTTCAACTGACCAATTAAACATCTGGATTCATCCTTTCATTCTGTCCATTTACCAAGTTCTAACTGCTGATTTAATCTGACAGGTATTGGCAAGTGAAATCAGTGTTCATTTTTACAGTTATTTTTTTTTGTACCTTATTTTGTCAATGTACCTTATGACAAAAATACCTTTAGATTTAGTCATTATTTCATTTTCGAATGAGCAGTCATACAGTGCGAGATAAGATGTAAGTAGCTAAACTAAACAGCTGTTTTACCACCGACAGTAATAATCAGTTTGCAAAGACTGTAGCCTATCAATCAAAGCTCAGCTTTGGGAAGGGGAGATTTACAGGTCAAGATAAAGAGACTGAGAGAAAAAGAAAGAGAGAAGGTGATGGAGATGAGAGAGGAATAAGGAATAAGTGGGGGTGGTGATGGCGTAGTGGATAAGACACATGCCTTTGGTGTGAGATACCTGGGTTCGAATCCACTGTGAGACACCAATGTGTCCCTGAGCAAGACACTTAACCCCTAGTTGCTCCAGAGGCGTGCGACCTCTGACATATATAGCAATTGTAAGTCGCTTTGGATAAAAGCGTCAGCTAAATGTAAATGTAAAAAAATTTAAATGTAGGAAGAGCAGGTATTGCATACCGTGCCCAGGGTGAGATTAACATTATTACAATGGATTCCTATTTAACACAGATCTACTGTACGTATGTTCTGTGTCAAAGACTGTGGAAACTATAGCTCAATTTATCAACACAAGCACCTATTAAATATATTGGCATTATTATTGGCATAATTTGTTACTGCCCACTGACTTGCTTTTAAAGCCACTGTTCATTTTTTTTGGCCTTCAAACCCCTTAAAATGCACATCGAGATAAGAAAAATCTAAATTTTCGAATGAGCCTGCGCTGAATAAAACCCTGCCCTCGATTTAATATTCCATTTCCCTTAGAAATAGTCACAACGCTGAAGTCGTTTGCAACTTCCGGTTCACAGGGACTTTAAAGTAATGCAGTAGCTAACATTCAGTCAGTCAATTTATCAATCCAATTTTCACATAAAAATTTAACAAAAAGACATCAACATCTCCCCTTTTTTAGTTTGACAAGTTCAATAACATATCACATCACTGAGAAAAATCCTACATAAACTCTCTATTAAGTTTCCATTGTGCTAAATTTCTCTCTTTCCTCTATTTTCCAGTCTTTCCACTTTCTGGACGCCTTAATTACCCTTCAAAGCAGCATTTTTGTGCTTCGGAGTGAGTGGAGTGAAAAATGGGAGGAAAAAGAGAGAGAAATGGATTGTGACGGAGGCAGCAAGGCTAATAGGATTGAACCTGAACTCGGCGGGGTTGTGCTACCCTCCTAACCGGACTCACTTCCTCTCTTCTCCTCTTCCCCACTGCGAGGTCAACCAGTCGTCCATCAGATCGCTGGCTAAAAACCTTTCAGAATGATAGAGTTGGATACGTTTCTGAGACAGAAAGAGTAAAAGACGAAAGATAAACGAAAGAAAGATCACACCCTTAAGATGAGAAGATCGCATGTGATGTTTGTTGCCTGAATGGACTGGAGTCTAATGTACAGGAAATTAAACGGGTTGCCCTGTTAAGTTCACTCTTTTATATGCATAGTGTGGCACAGCATGAGGAAGAGGGGCCCGGCTCCTATACTAAGGCTAAAAAGACAGGTATACATGAAAGGATAAGACTAAATAAGGCAGACAGAGAGAAAGAACTTAGTTTAACAGTATTAGGTACTAATGACTTCCATAGAGAGTTTGCACTGCCATGCTCACTGTTTGGACCTTGTTTGTAGGGATGAAGTCACTGAACATTCATTTCTTTAGGATATTTTGTCACTTATAGTGACAAATAATACATAAATGAGACTTGCATTTTCAGTCTGGCCTTTAATATATTGTTTTTGATGTAAAAATATATAGTAATAATTTAAGAGGAACAATGAAACATTTAGCCAAACTTTTTATTTGGTTAAAGGTACACTATATGTAAATTTCTTTTGTTTTGTTCAAAATTAACAAAATTTAAATGAGTCAATACATCCATCCTTCTTCCAAAATGTATTTTTGTCTGTTATAGCCTAAGTGTTTATATTTTAGACCTGATGGGATTGTTTTCGTGGGAAGTTACGTACATGCGTCACTTGCCCGTAAGAGTCTCATCATATCCGTAAATAGAGAAAAGCTGCTCCAGCTACATTGACGTGTGGTGTCGTTTACTGTACGTTCACACCGCCGCCGACTTGAGCGTCAAAGAAGCTCTGGCCGCTCTGTCAAGGACGCTTGTCAAAAAGCACGGGGAATCTCGTTGACGCTTTGGACGCTCTGACGTAGCAGGGAGAATAGAAGTGTCACAACATGAAATGTAATAAACAGAAAAAACAAGCAATACATTGAAGAAACCTTTTATAATGACAGCATTTTTATAACCGTTTTGGTCACATTTGGTCGGGGAAAAAAATAATAATTAGCTATTATTTGCATTAGTGCAATTGGTCAAATCGTTGTCACCGTGAGCAAATGAATTGCATTCCCGCTTAAAACGAGCGTTCGTAAATATTTCAAATAAAAGTTGCGCTCATTCTCAAATGTGTATCACTGGATCATTATGGAAAATCGCGAAGTTGTTGTGTTTGGTGCTGCTTTACTGTATTTGTGGAGAAGACGTCGGACGTCAACTATCCCAGCTATTTTATCCCATGCCTGTTCTTTTGTAACTGGTCCCTGTAAGCAAACAACGTCATATCATATATGATAGGAAACCCAGCAACAGCGATTATCAGCTTCTCCTCCATTTTCTCGGAACTAATGTTTTGGTAAGAACGAAAGTTCACATCGTATGTTTCTCCGGAATCAGCCAGAGTGAAGGACATCTTTATTCTGATTGGTTGCTGGCGTTTTGCCGCTGCTTGCCGCTGAGCCGCGTCATAGCTCATTACCATAAAGTTGAGCTTCTTTCAACTTTCAGATTGACGCTCAAAACGCGACGCCGAGGGATTTGACGCTCCTTGCAGCTGAGAGAAGCCAGCTTCCATTGAAAATGAATGACTTCCGGCCGCCTTGGAAGCTCAAGTCGGCGGCGGTGTGAATGTACAGTTAGGCATAGCTTAGTTAAGGCGGGCGTACACGGTGCGAATTCTGACGGTCGGAAGATCGTATGTCCACGCACACTTTACGAGTTATCCAAAAATCGTACGGAGGCAGTGATATACTACACGATTTTACGACCTGCTGAATTCCGAAGAAATCACACGAAGTTCTGCGCCAAAAACTCTCTCATAACTGCATATAAAATATTGATTCAAGCCGTGATTATTTTGCTACATAATATATAGGCTCGTTTTCAGCACCGGGAAACGGACGTCCGGTCACCCTTGTGTGTGTGTGTGTGTGTGTGTGTGTGTGTGTGTGTGTGTGTGTGTGTGTGTGTGTGTGTGTGTGTGTGTGTGTGTGTGAATGAGTTAAAAAACTTAGTTACGGTAGGCTACACATTCAAAAATAAAATTTCAAGCTCTCTGAATGATTAATTAGCCGTTTAAACCACCTCATCATGTGAGTGTTTGCAATTCATTTTGCTGCGAGCAGCTAGCGCAGTGAACGGGGCTTGAGTGAGTTTGAGCACGTTGTGAGTGAGGGCGCGGGTGCCAGATCCCGTGTTGCCAGATCCACATAATGGAAAGGTGACATTAATCTAAAACACAAGTCCAGAATGCTACTGTCACAGTTTAGGAAGTTATTAAAGTGGTTCGTGATATATTAATCTTATTTCCAAAACACAAGCTTTGAACTTATTTCGGATTTTTATCATTTCTTTGTTTTTGTTTGTTTTTGCTTGTTTTTCGTAGCAATATCTGGCAACATTGTTCTATCGGCATTAACCCTCTGAGGTCTAAGGGTTTTTGGGGTCTTTGAGGTGTTCTGACATGCTCTGACATTTGTGCTTTTTTCAGTTATTTATAAACATGTTAATGGCAAAGGTGTAAATTCACTCAATATAGCACAAACTGGGCTACCGTAATTTCTGAGCAACAATTATGAAACATGTTTGTATTTTTGAGAGAATATTGCTTATGCATGGTTATTGAAAAAACTAAAACTTAAAGTGTCTGAAATAAGGCCACAAAACACATACTAAATATGTGTCCACAAGACTTTTGACTAATGAGTGTTGTTGCCTAGAATTTTTGCTTCAAAATGATCTGAAAATCATCCTGCCTAATCATTTACACAAAAACATACACTGATTTAAATTTTATTAGAGACCTTTTGTTTGGAAAGGCAATATGCGTGGAGGCGTGTTCACACCTGAGAAGACAAAGGCCGGATAATGTGCCGCATAATGAGCTGCATATTAATTAGCCCTTTCACACAGGTGTGTCACAGGATCCCAAAGAATGCAAGGACAAAAGAAATTATCTATATATAGCCTATACATATTTTACAATTAGAAATTGTAACCAATTACAAATAGGTTACAATTACAACAACAATTACAATTTTAACAATATTTCAAGTGTATTTCTTTGTAAAAAGTATACATTTTATCATACGTATTAAAAAAAGGTAAGGATTCATTAGTTTGAATATTGGAACAAACATAATAAATATAATAACATCTTAGTTGATAATTCAATATACCTACTTTATTTTTGACAAAACATCATACTATAGTATATTTAACTATGAGCAGAAATTGGTGAACAAAAGCGTACCTATTTAATGTGACAGTAGTCTATTTTTACAGTCAAAACTTTATAATCTATCCAAAACTAATCACAAAATCTTGTCTAAACATTCATATTTAGTCTGTAATATATTGTGTATGATATATTAGTATATATGTGAATTTGCAGCTTGTTGCTTATACAGACATTTTATTTCAACATATTTCAGTCTATTTTTACTCATCTTAGTAGGCTATAGCAATATAGTTTGGATGTGTTCATGTAAACATAACGTTTACTAATGAAGGTGCGAGAGTGAATGAACAAGGCACAGACACGCGCTGTATAACTGTAGTAAACAAAGCGCGCGCGCCTATGCCGTTCACTCATCATTTAGCCTACACACAGACACGCAATTCATATTTAAACAGTCTTTTTGCGGTTTACAGTCAGACACTATTCAATATCGCGATTAGAACAAAGCACTTAAGAATAAATGACTTACTACATCAGCTGGATCCGTTCATCCGTTCATCCGTACATTTTCCAGGGTTAGATAGTATTATTCCTCACAGCGAAAGGATACGCTGTGTACACAGCTGTACAAGATACTTACTAAACACGATGTGTTTTATAATCCAGCTGGTGGGCGTTGGCATGTTTGAATGGCTTGTCTAAGATCATTTGCGTTTGAATAGCGCGCGCTCTCCGTGGGCGTGACACATTAACGTGTAATTAGGTATAATGAGCAGGAAAGAAAAATACTGACATCTCTCTCTTTTCATATAGATTACATAAGCTGAGAATATTTGTTTTTTTTATATAAATTAATTCATTTAAAAGAATAGAGTTCAAGCTTCATTATGGAAAAACACTCGTGCCTGTATGACAAGTATTCGCGGAATTACAGTTAATTTTCGGACGCGTTTCAGAATGGACTTAACTGACAGAGAGAAGGCAGAACGCGCATCATGTTTGTTTTTCTTTATTTGGCGAAAAGCACAACACTTTGTTTTTATTGTGAGTATCCACAAAAAAAATAGACACTTATCCGGATCTAATGATGTACAACACTTAATATGTTAGATCAAAATCAACAGAGTATTTTGAGTTTCTTTTGCACTGATAAGAAAAAAGCGAGACTATCGCGCCGGCGTGATAGCCGACCTCAGAGGGTTAATAAAAAAAAAAAAGATTAGGCTGCAGACAAACTGTAATTGCTGTTAGGAAGATAAACGCAATGATCATCGTGACGTGTAAGAATCTGTAAGAAATGTATAACACTATCAAAAACAATAGCATAATACAGATCTGTATGTTACAGAATGAAATATGCCAAATACTGGCCAGCAGGAACACGGCAGATGCTGTTTAGTTAACCTTTCACAAGTCATCATAAAAACATTAATTGAAGCAGTATTTCTAGTAGTCCACACCATTTTCGTCTTTCTTCTGTGGATTTCCAGAGCTCCTGATTGGTCAAATTCAGATAGATCGACAAATCGGCTCATTCAACCGCACACACCTCACGAATGCAAGCCGACAGCTCCCGAACTTTTTCGACATGCTTAAAAATTATCGGGAGGTCGAGAGGTGCTCGGCTCGGCTCGTATCTTCCTCGCACACGATACGAGCCGCGACATGCGAGCATAACCGATTTACACGGGATTTCTCCCGAGTGAAAAAAATCATCTGCTAGCTCGTAAAACAGCAAAAAATCGCACCGTGTACGCCCGCCTTTAGTTGTCGCAACTAGTGAAAAAGGTTGACATGGGGCATGCTAACTCCCAAACCTCTGTGGAATCACCTGTTTGAAAAGAATGCAGAACAGGGGAGAGTCTGCTGGCAAAGAATGAATGTGACAGAGCTTGTAATAAAACAAGAATCAACATGGGCTTGGCTTTTTGGATATGGCAAGAACAGGGATTTGAAATGTTGTAAAAAAGATGCAGAGATTGCGTTTTTATTATTTATCAGGTGAGTAAGTTATTTTATTAAACAGGTAAATTGCCATAGCTTTCTAATGGAGTTCATTGTAAAGCATTATCTATTGTGAAGGGTCATTTCATTATGGATTGTTGTAGCGCTGTTCTAGTATAAATTAAAGGAAGGAGGCTAACGTGGGTATAGGTACAGTAACATCTTCAGCTTGCCAGCTTGAGATCCTTTCCATCTAAACCGGTTATATATCTTAAGCCTAGTAGTGAATGTTTTATTAGCAGTAGGATATCTCTCTCTATTTTTAGTAATGAGAAAGAACCATATTTATCCACAGTCATGTACATTTTGTATTTCTATAACAAATTGTTTTTCAGAAAATCATATCAAACAATAATTTGTAAACCCTATGAAGTGTCACTGCGTGCCACCTGTTAAATACCCCTAATTTATAGAACACCTTGAAATAGCTATGAATTAGGTGTATTTTATTTAGGCTATTGACAACCAATAAGCATGTAGCAATATTACCAGAATCTGAGTGAGATGTAGATAGGTAGACGTGTGATTTTCAAAGAGCTACATATCACAGAGAGCCTACAATCCAGAAGAGAGTGAAAGACACTAGAGCTGCCTATAGGAGCCTGGACATCCCAGATCCATCTATTGATTTTCCAATCAGAGCTTTAGGACTGTGCAAACAATTCCACTGGAACTGTAGAGCAGATATGCAGACTGGGTTGAAACTGAGGCCAGTCTGTTATTATGGTTGAACTGCTACGCTCAACTTCAGTCGCAGTACAATAGTGGGGCACGGCTCCAGCCATGGAGGATCAGAGGAGAAGCCCTGCTATACTACATTTATGGCAGCATTCGTTAAAAAGTTTAAGGTTTCGAGAGGCGAATAAATGAGGCATGGAAAATTTATAAATGGCACATTTTCCTGCCTCAGATAAAAGAGCTCAGACAAAACTATTTTATGAAGAAACCAGGGAGAAGGAAAAAATCTGAGCCTTTTTTGACCATTTTGCTGCTGTAGTGGTGTCGTATTAATTCGAGTCAACACAAAAAGCCTTGCTGTTTAGTGTGCTCAAAGAGATATTTCACCAAAAAATGAAAAAATTCATCATCCTTTACTTACCCTCATTACGTTCCCAACCTGTATGAGTTTTTTCTGTGGCACACAGGTATTTTGAAAATGTTTATTTTGGACCCCATTGACTTAAACATTAAACAAAGTTTAAACATTATTTAAAATATTTAGTATCTTTGTGTTCAGAAGACAGACAGTTAAATAGGTTTGGAAAGACATGAGGGTGATTTAAGGGTGCTTTCACACCTGCCTCATTTAGTTCGGTTGAATCGCACTAGAGTTCGTTGTTGGTGCGATTCGTTTGGGCAGGTGTGAATGCAGCAATCGCATTCGGGTGCGCACCAAAAGCGGACCAAACAAGCGTTTGAGGTGGTCTCGGTACGCTTTCAAACGAACTCTGGAGTGGTTCGTTAGTGGAGAGAACGTGATCCGACCTCGAACAGACCCAACTGCCAAAGAACTGCAAATTTTTGGACTGAACCAGCTGCTGTAGCTAGCTGCGCTGTGCATTATGGGGTGAGGAGAAATGTTTGTTGACAGTTTGCACTTTTACCATGGCAGCTCGCGGACAAACTTGGAGTTGTGAGGAGGTACAGAGCCTCATAGAAATGTGGTCTGCACTTTGGTCTGCACTCTTAACTTTATCAGTTAAGAGCATGCTCTCTCTGCCACAACCGTCTTGCAGCACATATTCGTCTTCGCAAATCCTAATTACAATATTGCATGACATTGTATCATATGATGCTCATAAGTTTCTTCATATTGTGTTGGTAGCTGATGACACCAAATCAGTAAAAGAATAAAAATTGCACTATAAATATCTCCATAAACTGCCTGTTTTTGCACTTCATGCTTTTCCCTGCTTGAGAATTTCTGTCCAATTAATGGATGACCTTAGCACAAGTGTGGTTTTGTTTACACATTTTGGTTCACTTGCAAAAGGGGCACTGTGAAAGCGAACCACACCAAACGAAAAAAATCAACATTTTATGGTCCGGACCAAAGTAAGTGAACTAGCGGACTTTCCTGGTGTGAATACACCCCAAATGACAACAGATTTAAAGGGTTAGTTCACCCAAAAATGAAAATTAAGTAATTAATTACTCACCCCCATGCTGTACCAACCCCGTAAGACCTTCGTTCGTCTTCGGAACACAAATGAAGATATTTTTGATTAAATGTGACAGCTGGATCACTCCTACATAGGGAATGGGGAATGAATCCTAAGGGAATGAATCCTGACGTCCCAGAAAGTCAATGAAGAAAATGTTTAAATATTCCATGTCACAACAGTGGCTCATTTGTGTTCCGAAGACGAACGAAGGTCTTACGGGGTTGGTACAGCATGGGGGTGAGTAATTAATGACTTAATTTTCATTTTTGGGTGAACTAATCCTTTAAAAATATTTGTGAAGTAAAGTAAGCCAAATTTGTAAAGTGAAGTAAGCCACAATTTTAAGCCACAATTAGTTAGAAACACTGATTACTGTACCTTGAGCTCTGGGAACATCCCTCCCACAGCAAAACATTTAATTAAATTAAAAAAAGGTTACAGTGAAAACACTCGACCAAACACCTTCTCCTTACCACTACTATTGTTCAAACTCAGGAGCCCTTCGTATGGAGGACCCGGTCCTTCTGTCTTGATTCATCAACAGCCGGTGGGTGAAAAGAGTGGGGCATAACGAGCGGCTCTCTCCAAACGAGTCCCTGGAGGCAGCGAGCGCATTTACTTAGCCACCGTTTTGAAAAAGGGATGAAATAACAAAAATGCAGAGAAGGAAAGGGCTGAGAGAGAGACTGAGTGAGTGGAAGGAAGTAGCGTATGAGTTGTTGAGATGGCATGCCAAGTAATTTTATGCGCCGCTATTTCCTTGTGTTTTTGCAGAGAACAGTGTAAATGTTACCCACGCGTCAAGGTGTCAGTGGAGGGACAGAGAGGAGTTTTGTATGGCTACAGTAATACTGATGTGAAGGAGAAGAGTGACGAATCACTCGTTGTTTCATGGACACCTGGCTGAAAGACCATAAATCAGCAATGAACAAACTCTGAAAAGAAATAACATAGTAACTCATAAAGAGCAATTACAAAAATACTCATAATAGTGTATCTTTGTTGCATTTTGAATTAAATAAAATGACAAAATCATTAAAAACCCAATGTTACAGAAGTAGCAACAGATATTTTCTTCCACTTTGTGACGTGTGAAATAGAAAAAAATGTAGGGCAGGGATTTGGTTCTATCCATCAGTTGTTGTATTGGATGGAGGCGTTCTGAATGTGAACTTGCAGTAGATTGTAAGAAAGAGGTGGGGCTTACGGTGACTAAATGTTTTCAAATGTTCGGTCAAAATATATATATTTTAAAATTAAGCATGCGTGACGGCATCCTTCACAATAAGGTCTATAAACATGGGTTTAGAAAATAGTAAATTTTCATTTCATGCCGACTTTGATGCAGTTTCTATAAACCGACTACAATAGAATGTAATTTAGGGTACGGTCACACGACAACGATATGCTTAAAATGGATAATTTTTATCTTTGAGTTTTCCCCATACAGACGACACCATTGTCAAAACTATCCCCATTCACACCAATCCGCGAAAACGACTTTGAACTCCGTTTTTAGGCATACAAAACGCTGTTGTCGTGTAAACTAATGGCCAAAACGCATAAAAAGTTTTACGTTTTTAGTCGAAACCGGTGTCGTGTAAACAGCCCCTCAATGCCTAGTTCTGTCGTGAAACTCCAGAATGCGCAGACTGATCCTTAACGCAAACTGATGATATTCACAGCGTTAACTACTTGGTACAAGCTGATTGGTGCATTCGGTTTAGATTGTCGCATCTTCTGCCAATGAGATTGCTGCTCACAACATTTAAATGGTTGGTTAGCATTCACTATAGCAGTTTGCAGCAGGCTTTCAGAGTTCCTCCGAAACCCTCGACCTTCCCCAGATGGGTATGGGTATTTTATGCTATTCGTGCAACAGCAGTATGTCTTACTTATGTATTGACAGTAGCAAGTTCCTAAACTTGCTCTGCAGCAGCAATAATCTACAACAAAAGGAATAATCAACAGCAGCAGCAGCAACAGCAGCAGCAACAGCAGCAATTCAGCAGCAACAGCGTAGCAGATATATTCCACCAATACCAAATACATTAACATTGTCATATCCAACCATGCTAGAACCGATATCGATTTTTAAATCCCAAGAATTGATCTTTCAGTCTATACTGTTTTCATTTGATGAATGAACAAAGCTTTGTAGCGCCTCCCATCCAATGAATCACAATAAGCTTTGTGCTTTATTACTGATATGAAACAAAGTCGCAGCTTTCAAACTCTCTTTTTTTTTACGAAATTCAAACAATAAATACCATTCTGACTTTCTTTAATGCTCAAGTGAAGTGGCAGTGCAGAGCGCACGTGAACTGATCATCTCTTTACTACTAGTTACAGCACATATTAAACATGAATGAACATCAGAAGGTATGTTGAAAGATACTGTTCAACTTAATGAAATCCGTATCATGTCTCATGTAATCGCTCAATCGGAATTTCAACTGCCAAAAGTCGTCAATAAAACATCTTGGAAACAATGTCACAGAATGTTACATTTACCTCAGAAAAAAACCTTCAAAACTCGTTAGTAAGTGACATGTAAAGGCCAAGTATGGTAACCCAGAATTTGTCCATTGCATTTAATCCATCCAAGTTAGTGCACACACATTAGGAGTAGTGAACACACACACCCTGCAAAACATGGACACACACACAGAGCAGTAGGCAGCCATTTTGGCTGTGGCGCACGGGGAGCAATGGGGGGTTAGTTGGCTTGCTCAAGGGCACCTCAGTCATTTTCTGCCGGTATTGAGAATCGAACCCGCAACCTTCGGGTTACCAGCCTGACTCTCCAATCATTAGGCCACGACTACCTATGCATTAAATAAGGTAGAAATCACTTTTTAAATCACTCATAATTTCTAGCTTTTTCTAGTAAGCTATTCACTATATTGCATATTTATTATATTTTTACTTAACTGGATTAGTTCACCCAAAAATGAAAATTATGTCAATAATTACTCACCCTCCTGCCGTTCCAAACATGTAAGATGTTTTCTTTTGAAAAACAAATAAAGATTTTTTTAATAAAATCTGAGAGCTTTCTGAGAGACATTTTTCAATATTTAATATATTTTTTTAATAAATCCATCATTTTTAAGACCACCACCATTTAAATGTTTATATTTTACCAAAAAAGAAAAGAAAAAAGCAGAGAAAAATAATTGGGTCATTAAGATTGCATTATTATAAGGTTAATATAAAAATTCCCTTATGCGCTATTTAAATGCAAGTAGCCTACAAATCAGTTAATTTGAACCTTATTATAGTGATGTATAAACTGGGGTTCCCTGTATATTTTAAACAGTATTAGTTAAAATAATTTTTTTTTCTTGAGAAAATTTGTCATTTACTGTAGCTGATCGAAATCGAATCACAAGCTGCTGAATCGAAATCGAATTGAATTGTAAAATTTGTGTCAATGTCCAGCCCTAATCATTTATAGCAACAAAACTGTATGGGTCAAATCTAGTAGAAATCACTCTTTAAGGTAACAATTGCTAGTGACCACTTTTTACAGTGTATGCATGACATGTAGGGGAAAAAAACGTCTCGGGTTACGACTGTAACCCTTGTTCCCTGCGAAGGGAACGAGATACTGTGTCGACTACGACACTTTGGGGAACGCCCTTAGCGTAACGCATCCGAAGTATGAATGAAACCAATCCAATCCTGATTGGTGTTGCGTCATGACGTAACATGTGACGGCATACACGGAAGCTACAAAGGGATGCTGGCACACAACAGAGTTAGCTTCTGCGATGAAGCATGTCGCTCCCAGGCAGAGGAAGGCGTGGCAGAGGGACACAGTGTCTCGTTCCCTTCTCAGGAAACAAGGGTTACAGTCATAACCCGAGACGTTCCCTTTCGAGGGAACTCAAACTGCGTTGACTATGACACTTTGGGGAACGAGTACCCACTATGCCACACCGAGCCCTGCCTGTCCCAGTGTGAAGCTGCGCACAGGCACACTTAGGACGAGAGAACTAGAGTGCCTGGCGTAGAAGAAATGTCCAGGCTATAGAATCTGATAAAAGTATGAGGGGTAGCCCATCCTGCTGCATCGCACACTTCTTGGATCGGGGCCCCTGAAAGGAGGGCTCTAGAGGACGCCATGCCTCTGGTTGAATGAGCCCCCACGGCCAAAGGTGAAGGCAAATTGCGCACCTGGTAGGCCAAAGAAATGGCATGGACAATCCAGTTGCTGATGGTCTGCTTGGAGGCGGGAAGTCCCTTCTTGGGCGACCCAAAACACACCAGCAACTGGTCTGACTTCCGCCATGAAGAGGACCTCTGAATATTAATTTTTAGCGCTCTGACAGGGCAGAGCAGATGAAGTCTCTCCTCATCCGCCATCACGTGAGGTGGAGGATGAAAAGCCTGCAGAACCGTAGGCTGTGCCGCACTGGACGGCACCTTAGGCAAATAGTCCGGCCTGGGATGAAGGATGGCTTTAATGTCACCTGGAGCAATCTCCAGGCACCCGCTAGATATAGAGAGTGCCTGGAGATCTCCTACCCCGCTCAGAGAAGTAATGGCCAACAAAAAAAACACCCTCAGGGAAAGGTTCTTGGCCTCAGCCGACTCCAGTGGTTTGAAAGGGGCCTCGGCCAGCCCTTCGAGCACCACTGCCAGGTCCCATGTGGGAACCCTGGTGCGAGCCGCAGGTCTCATCCTCCAAGCCCCACGGAGGAAACGTACGACCAACTGTTGGCTCCCAAGAGGTCCGTCACCCAGAGGAGCGTGGAAAGCCGCAATGGCAGCCACGTACACCTTGAGTGTGGACGGGGTAAGACCAGCTGAAAAGCGATCTTGAAGGAACTCCAGAACTGAAGCCACTGGGCAGTTAACTGGATCTACCTCACGCTCTCTACACCAATTGGTAAAGACATTCCATTTTAAGCCGTACAATTTCCTCGTGGAGGGAGCTCTAGAGCTGAGTATGGTATCCACTACTCCAGCTGATAGGCCGGCCTCTAGGTACTCAGACCCACAGTTTCCATAACTCGGGCCGAGGGTGAAATATTGAGCCCTCTGCCTGTGTCAGCAGGTCCCTCCTGAGGGGAATCTCCCACGGAGAGCCGCCTAGGAGCAATATAATGTCTGAGAACCATACTCGGGCCCGCCACAACGGGGCTACCAGCAGTAGACTGATCCCGTCGCGACGGACCCTCTCTAGAACTCCTGGGAGCAGAGCGATCGGGGGTAATGCATACAGACGCAGCCTCGGCCACGTCTGCACCATGGCATCCAACCCCAAAGGGGCTGGATGAGTGAGGGAGAACCACAGTGGACAGTGGATCGTCTCTCGAAACGCGAATAGGTCCACTTCCACTGGGCCGAACCTCTGAGATAATGACTCCACCACCTCGGGGTGAAGTCTCCATTCCCCGGGCTTCAGCCCCTGTCTCGACAGGATGTCTGCTCCCTGATTTTGACTCCCCGGGATGTATGTTGCTCTTAGAGACAACAGTTTCCCCTGGGACCACAGGAGGATCTGATGCGCCAGTCTGCATAGAGGGCGAGACCTCAGACCCCACTGATGGTTTATATAGGCCACTACCGACATGTTGTCTGACCTCACAAGGACATGATGACCTTTGAGATCCGGCAGGAAGCTCCTCAGAGCTCGGAACACCGCCAACATCTCCAGGCAGTTTATGTGCCAGGAGGAATGATGGTCCATGACTCTGCCCCAGCCCGTGAGGGAGGCGTCTGTCGAAACGGTTTTCCGGCGACATGACGCTTCCAACACTGGACCTTGGGACAGAAACCAAGCTCTTTTCCACATAGATAGGGAACGAAGGCATCTGCGCGTAACCCTGATCATGCGGAATGAGTTCCCCTTCGGGGAGAACCCCTTGGTTTTCAACCACCACTGGAGGGCCCTCATGTGCAGCAGGCCGAATGCAATAATGTTGGATGCTGCTGCCATGCGCCCTAACACTCTCTGAAAATGTTTCACAGTGATGGCTTGGCCTAGCTTTATCCTGGACACTGTGGCCAGAATGGACTCGATTCGTGCAGGGGACAATCGTGCCCGCATCGTGACCGAGTCCCACACCACTCCCAGGAACGTGGTTCTCTGGGCTGGTGTCAACACGCTCTCGGGCAGGGTTTGGTCGAAACGATTCTTGATGTGTGGACGCGAGCGCTGCCTGGCCGCAAGCCCTCTTCGATACCCTGAAGCGGAGGACCAGCAGCCTAAAATTTTAAACGATTCTCTACGTTCACTGCTCATCATTTTTATTCCTCAGAATTAAATGCAGCCATAAAAATTGGATAATGGTAGGCTGAATTAAAATATCTAACTTCTTAAAGTGAGATAATATTCCATCATTTTAATTTCATAGAATTAAATGCAGCCATAATCACCAAACAATACTGTTTTAATATTATTTACAGTCTCGTAATCTACACGCTGCCTCTGCAAATGCAAGAATCGAGCCGTAACAATATATTTGGCTTTCATCCCTCGAGAAGTCAACAGGTGCGAGGCTGAAACATCCGACAGCGCACGGTTTATGTTGGCCTACGCGTCGAGATATTTCTCAATGAACACTGCCAGCACCCTCAGGAGCTGACTGTGAATGCCTCGCACAAAACAGTATTATTTTCCAGATTGTGTGTCCCTTTTATTGTAGACCCGTAATCTACGCGCTGCCTCGGCAAAGGCGAGATTCGAGTCATTCACAATATATTTGGCTTTCATCTCTCGAGAAGAAAGTCAACGGGCGCGAGGCTGAAACACCCAAAAACGCACGGCTGTGTGTGCGTCGAGATATTTCTCAATGAACACAGCCAGCACCCTCAGGAGCTAATTGTGCATGCCTCGCACCCACACAGAATCTTTATTGCAGAGTAGACCGAATCTAGGCGCTGCCTCGACAAACGCGAGATCCGAGTATAGATTCTTTATTGCAATGCAGACCTTAAATCTACGCGCTGCCTCGGCAAACGCGAGATCCCAGTCACAGAATCGTATTGCAAAGTAGACCCGTAATCTACACGCTGCCTCGGCAAACGCGAGATCTGAGCCACTATAGATTCTGTATTGCAATGCAAACCTTAAATCTACGCGCTGCCTCGGCAAACGCGAGATCCCAGTCACAGAATCTTTATTGCTGAGTAGACCCGTAATCTACACGCTGCCTCGGCAAACGCAAGATCCGAGCCACTAGATTCTATATTGCAATTATTTAGGGCAATTCTTATGGGACAAACAACACCAAATAGGACAGACAGTTTGACACAGAGCGCTTGCTGAAGAGCAAAAAGCTAACTCTGTTGTGTGCCGGCGTCCCTTTGTAGCTTCCGTGTATGCCGTCACATGTTACGTCATGACGCAGCACCAATCAGTATTGGATTAGTTTCATTCATACTTCACATGCGTTACGTTAAGGGCGTTCCCCAAAGTGTCGTAGTCGACGCAGTTCGAGTTCCCTCGAAAGGGAACAACAGTCTCATTAGCATTATAGGTATTTGTGCATAAAGTGTGGTTCTAGCACACATTCAGTTTTGAGATTGAAACACAATATCAACATATTCACATCATCTAAAATATAAACACTTGTACGCATCAACAAATACAAATATTTACATGTTTATGAATCCTGTGAATATTGCATGCATTTGGATTACCGTGTGAACAGTCCAAAAACACTTTTTAAAATCTGATCTGATTCTGGGCGTTTTGCCGAGGCAGCTCGTAGATTACGGGTCTACTCTGCCATAAAGATTCTGTGGCTGGGATCTCGTGTTTGCCGAGGCAGCTTGTAGATTAAAGGTCTGCATTGCAATACAGAATCTAGTGGCTCGGGTCTCGCGTTGGCCAAGGCAACGCGTAGATTACGGGTCTACTCTGCAATAAAGATTCCGTGTGGGTGCAAGGCATGCACAGTCAGCTCCTGAGGGTGCTGGCTGTGTTCATTGAGAAATATCTCGACTCATTGAATATTTCATTTTTAAATATATCTATTTCATTGAAAATATCTCAGTGTTTCAGCTTCGTGCCCATTGACTTTCTTCTCGAGAGATGGAAGACAAATATATTGTGAAGGACTCGAATCTCGCGTTTGCCGAGGCAGTGCGAGTTAGTAAAAAGTTAGGCCCAAAAGTTAGTAAAAACATTGTTAAAATTGTCCAAGAGACTACATTTGCTCAACCTTAAGGTTACATACAGCCCAGAAGCGTTGCGCTGTTACACTAGGTGAACTCACTCAGAGGCCCTCACAGAAGAAAAGGAATAGTTGAATAAAGTCGTTATTTTTTTTTTTTTTGAGCACAAAAAGTATTCTCGTCGCTTGATAAACTTAAGGTTGAGCCACTGTAGTCACTTGGACTATTTCAACAATGTTTTTACTAACTTTTGGGCCGGCAAATTTCAATTACAATAGAAGCCTAAGGAGGAGTGATCCAGCTCTCAGATTTAATAAAAAATATCTTAATTTGTGTTCCGAAGATGAACACAAGTCTTATGGGGTTGGAACAACATGAGGGGGAGTAATTACTGACAGAATTTAAATTTTTGGGTGAACTAACCCTTTAAGGCTATCTTGCAATCCAGGCCGGGCTATGTGCCTAAAGTGCCATCTAATGTGGCACGGCCTACGGTTCTGCAGGCTTTTCATCCTCCACCTCACGTGACGGTGCCTTCATTTGCTCTTCCTTGTCAGAGCTCTCAAGATTTATGTCCAGAGGTCTTCTTCATGGCGGAAGTCAGACCAGTTGCTCATGTGCTTCTGGTCACCCAAGAAGGGGCTTCCCGCATCCAAACAGACCATCAGTAACTGGACCGTTCAGGCTATCTCTATGGCCTATCAGATGCGCAATTTGCCTTCACCTTTGGCCGTAAGGGCTCATTCAACCAGAGGCATGGCGTCCTCTAGAGCCCTCCTTTCAGGGGCCCCGATCCAAGAAGTGTGCAATGCAGCAGGATAGGCCACCCCTCATACTTTTATCAGATTCTATAGCCTGGACATTGCTTCTACGCCAGGCACTCTTGTTCTCTCCTCCTACTGTAAATGTGCCTGTGCGCAGCTTCACACTGGGACAGGCAGGGCTCGTTGTGGCATAGTGGGTACTCGTTCCCCAAAGTGTCGTCATCGACGCAGTTCGAGTTCCCTCGAAAGGGAACGTCGCGGGTTACAACTGTAACCCCTGTTCCCTGAGAAGAGAACGAGACACTGCATCCCTTCACCATGCCTTCTCCTGCCTGGGAGCGACTTGCTTTATCACAGAAGCTAACTATGTTGTGTGCCGGACATCCCTTTGTAGTTTCCGCGTATGCCGTCACATGTTACGTCATGACGCAGCACCAATCAGGATTGGATTCGTTTCATTCATACTTCAGATGCGTTACGCTAAGGGCGTTCCCCAAAGTGTCATCATCGACGCAGTGTCTCGTTCCCTTCTCAGGGAACAGGGGTTACAATCGTAACCCGAGACATTTGAATGCATCATTTACATTAGGAATTCAGATTGATCTAAACACGTTTACATATGAGCTTTAGAAATGTACGCGTTTACTAATCCTTTGAGGTTCATAGAATATTAAAGAACACGAATCAATGGGTGAAACATGTTAATGTCACTATTGAGCTTTGATGATAAGTAAATTCAGCCATACAAAGAGTAAAAACGTCCCATCTGGGTTTCATTTATAAATAAATTTGGTCTTTAAAAAGTGTTGGTCTATGGGATAGTGTCTGAATATTGAACTTATTGTCACCTGTGGCAGTTACCTTGTAAACGTTTCATCAGTTCCACAGGCGTTTGTGTTTGTAAAAGGGTTTGCGTTTCAGATGCTGTAAATATGTTGAAATGGCATGTTTTTGTGTCTATACAAAGCTACAAAAGCTTACATGTATATTCAGTTTTTCTGGACAGCTACGATATCGCTGAGACAAACCCCTCCTGCTGCTTTCTTGTAAACGTGGTATTAGAATTGTCTGCAAGCCATACACATGCACTTTTTACCTCTGGTTGAGTGCTATAGAGTAGACATGTTGCCTTTGAAAAGAAAAAGTTGGGTCTTGATCAAAGAAAGCATGTTTCTTTTTTCTGTTGTGCCAAACATAAATTTGATAGAAGTCACGGAGAGTGAAATATGTAATGCTGAGGGCAAGAAAGTTTGTTCCTACTTCTAAAATTTGAGCACTGTTTACCCTGACACTTACTGTTATGATTGTGGCTTTTACATGGGGTAAATAGATGAAGCGAAGCCAAACTGGTTTCATCAGTAGGAAAATGAAAGTTATTGGAATAGGCACCTCTCCTTTGAAAATTCAATTGCACTGCTATTGCATTTTTTTCTTGCCTTATATATTGAGGGTTGGTAAGTTTGGATGTTGCTCAGAGAAGAAGGTCCAAAATAATAGATCACAAAATGCCTTGTTCCAAGTCACATGAGCTTTCGAAGTGCATTTCTGCTTTAGGCATCAAGTAGTTGAATGTTTTTTTTTAATTCATGTTTTTGTCACATTTACATTTTTACTATGCATCAGGCAGATACTTTCATTCAAAGCGACTTACTGTGCATTCAAGCTATACATTTTTTCAATTAATTTATTCTTTGGGAATCAACCCATGACTTTGGAGTTGCTAGCGCCATGCTGAACTGTTTGAGCTACAGGAATTTTGTTTATTTATCATTTTATTTGCCAATGAGATTTGAATGGTGCATAGCCTGTAACTCTTTACACATCCACGTTTTAAAGCTGTCCGTTTCTTTGTTTGTTTCCACTTGGCCCCTCTGTGAACAGTATTTAAATGCCTGGGGTATAGTAATGATCTCTTGGACTGTTTGTGGGGACAGTTTTTAACATTACACGTGGCGTGGTTGTCGAATCTATCCGGGAACAGAATATACATGTACGTCCACATTCCACTGAGGTCATTGGTCAGCATGGCTAGCACCTTGTATACAGATTTTATGTGTCCGCAGGTCCTTCGAGCGGCCTTTAGAAGTTATACGGCAATCCTTGTATACAGTGTTCCCAAGCTGTTAAGACACAGCAGATGTAGAGAGCCGGGCTGTATTGCCATGCCCCCGCCACCACTTTCAACCGCAATCATTAGCCACTAGCGCGCCACTAGTGTTTAAAACCAGGATGTAAATGGGTGGGTATAGTCTCCACAGATGGGTGTTGATGGGCTTGCTGAGAAAATATTGTAAAACGGAAACTGCCTGTTCATTATGGGTGGGGTTCATGTGATACTTGTCATGGTAGTCTGGTTGAGAATCTGGCACGTGGTCTATTTTCCCTTTGCATAAAGGTGCTAGTGTGTTAAAACTGGGGTCAGAGTTGACAATGTGGTGCTGATGGATGAAGTCGGACAACTTACAACTCACTGTGATGCCCAGCTGGAAAGTGCATTGATTTGACTGACAGAATGAAACGTTGGTGCTGTACCTACGGAACCAGATTTTACAAAAAACAGATTTACTTCTCTATAGAATACATTTCTGTGGCAGCACTTCCAGGTTCTTCTGGCATCCTGGAAAAGAGCTGTTTTAGAGTAGCGCTTTGTTAAATTTGAGGTGAAAATTACCAAAAATTGTCACACTGTTTACATACAATTTGATGGATCAGGACAATCTCAGATTTTCATGGTTATGTTAATAAATTGTGGTAAAATATGTATTTTAACTGGACAGTTTTATATTGAGCAATTCAGTTACCGTGAAGTGAAACTGGTTTAGTAAATCGCTAAATATGAACCTTTAAGTACATAAGATGAATCATTTGTTTAAGATTGTAATATTTCTCAATTGTAAATTGCTTTGGATTAAAATGTCTGCTAAGTGAATACATGTAAATGTATTTCTTCATTATAAAACATATTTATCTTTTTATAATTGTTGTTTTGTCTCTCTGTCTTTTTGCAAGTCTTGAGATATCATGGATGGTTCTATAATTACAAGAATTGCTCTTTAAAGAATTTTTTTAAATAAAGTTTGAATCATTCGGTGTCTATTTCACTCACACCGTATTTCACCCCTTTCCTGTAAACTGACTTCATTCATATCCATTCTGTAAGGTACTACACTTACTCATTATTTCAACTCAATCTGTTTCCGTTTCTCGATCTGATTATCAATCCAAGATCAGATCTTTTGAACGTCATAATAAATTACATTTCAAAAGTACATTTCAAGTGAACAGCTTGGCTATCTGATCTTAATTAAACTAGAAAAACTGGCATAAACTATCAAAAATGTGTGTTTTTCTTGTGTTTTGCATTATGCTTCCAAATGGACAAATAAGCAAGGACAGAGGGTCACATAACAGCAGAGGAATGTAATGTTCATTATTGAGCACTGTGCTAAGTATTAACACGTCACGTACATAAAAGAGGAAACAGATAGAGAGTGTCTTTGTGAGCTGGTTTTACAGCTCAGAATGTAGGCTGAGGCTTCGCCTTTGGATGACCTAGCTGGCTTTTGTCATCATCTGAGATAGTTATGGATTCCCCAGACCTGAGAGCTGGCCCAGTGCATCAGAAATGTGCTAGTGCACCTCTCCTAAATTTACAGAGAGCTTATTGGGATAGACTGGTGTTCCCGTCCTAATCCAGGCATGGGACAGACATTACACATCACAAATGAAGATAGACGACTGTCTAAAACCCTCTGTGTGTGTGTGTGTGTGTGTGTGTGTGTGTTTAGATCCCTCTCTACATGATTAATTGACCAACTGGGACAACTGCTGATAGACAAATGAAAGATACAGGGTGCAAACTATTGGATGAATCTCAAATGTAATATTTCTTAATTTGACTTAAAAACCATTTGGAGATCAGTCATTTGTAAAACAAAAAAAAACAAAAAACGTGTGGGGATGTCCCTCCATCAAAAGTTGACTAATAATTCTTTATTTGCTATTTGTAAACTATTTGTCATTTTATTAAATATTTAATAAATTATATCATATCCACAACATATCTCGGGACCAGTGTGAGAGTGTTTCAGGCCAGTTGATGGAACTGACACTTGCCCTTTCAGGTCAGTACTACATTACCACTGAAAATTTTACGTTCATTGATTTTTTACATCCATTTTTATTCCCTTGCAAATTGAAATGTTTGGTGTTGTGATGTTTTCAGACTAACAAGTAAATAATTAGGGGTGGTTGATTGCGATTTCACTTTTTTCATTTTAAATAGTGTGTAATGTTGCTGTTGGTGCATGAACAGTATCTGCCAAGTTGCTGCGCTGAAAGTTCAATGTAAGCAGAGATATCGTCTTTTAAAAATCAGGAAGTTTAATGCCAACAAAAACGACCCGAATGGGACTACAACGAGATACTTCCCGGGTTTTATACGTAACTAACCCATAAATTTACATTAACCCTCCCTCCGGAATATGAAAAAAAGGGGGCATGGCCATATTTCTGCGGCTTTGTCGAAGAGGAAGAGTTCTAGTGGAGAGCTGCCATGCCGTCGAAAGTGTGTTATTTTCACCCAGCTGTCAGGTCTTCTGTGTTCGGGCTTCCCACGGACGCTGTAGTTCGTCAACAATGGCTAAAATTAATGTTTGATTATGTTCCTGAAAATTACAATTGTAATTTAGCTCTCTCTGCTGCGCATTTTACTGAAGACAGCTTCCAGAATCTCCACGAATTCAATGCCGGATTCAACAAGAAACTGTTATTAAAACATGAAGCAGTTCCAACTTTTAAGTCCCCGTGAACCGGAAGCTGCAAACGACTTTGATCCAGTGTTGTGACGTATTTCCGAGAGAAACGGAATACTAAATGAAGCAAAATAGTGGGCGTGGCTTTTTTTTTCAACTAGCACCTGATTGGATCTAGAAAAGTAGGTGTTTTCATTCACCCTATCTACTGTCAGTTGGAGGGGCGTGGTTACGGATGTTAAGCAGACACCCAAACCGTTAAACCTACGTCATCAGGGAAGGTCCTTCAATGCAGAGGGGAGGCGAAATTTCAGATTTTGATTAAAGATTACGAAGTCAAAATTTTTTTTTGTGTGGATTGACTTGCATGGATGAATTGTTCACCACAAAACGATCAATTTAGGCAAACAAAGTAAGTATGGTCAATTTTGAATTCATGGGGACTTTAAAACCAGAGGTAGCAGTTGTTGGGCGACAACCTGTATAAGACATTTTAAATGAATTTGCATGTATCATTTCAGACTTAATGTTTTAGTTTTATCAAGGACGTAAACAAATGCGCTGGCTTTAGTAGCCACTTAGTTATGCAATTTCGTGTAAAAATAACCTATAACGCGTACAAACATTGTGGACCTGAATTTGTAATTGACCCTTCGCTAAGCCACGCCCGAAAACCGCCACTGGCCAATCGTGGCTTAGCAACTGTAACTAGGCGCGGGAGGTCTGTCAAGCTTTAGAGCGAGGGAAACATGCCGACGCGTAGTGCGTATGGATTGTGCAAATCTGATACCCGGTATCCTAAAAGTTTGGACGGTGGGGTGGCATTTTTCCCCTTCCCGAAACCTAAAAGCCAAAGGGGAGAACTGCCGGGCGTGGATCAAGCAGTGTGGGAGACCCATTCACAACTAAATGTCGACAGGATTAACAACAAAAAAAACCCTATTGCTTGGAAATAATGGCGGTTCTTGGTTCATAATGCATATATTTGAACGTAAAATAAGACGATTAATGACAAGACGGAGGCTCACTGACCTACTTTAAAATATATTTCAGCATTTTGTTAATCGACGGCCTGCCTACCCCTGAGTAACTTTACCCCAATCCGATCGCGGCTCTCCCGGTGTTAGACTGATGGATAAGCTGTTTGATTTGTAATTATTAGATTATTTTCACATTTCACTTACCCTGCTGTGCATGAACATAGCTGTTCCTCCATTTGTGCTTTTCCCATGTGAATGGTCTGCTAAGGAGGCAGTTGCTGCTTGCGCTGGGACCTAACGTTATAGGCTTTAGCTTAAATTTTGATTAAATTATTCTCTAATCGGTTGCATATTATGTCGTGGATATATCCCTCGAATGCATACTGCAGTCCCTTTTGTCTTGCTCTCTCAGATATTTCACCTGTTCGCCAAAAATGACTAATTATCTCCTTGGGAATGTCTGACACCGGTGCTTTCACACTGTAATACACGTGGCAGTCGCGAAAGCTTGACAGGCGTAGCAACAGTAACTAAGGAGGGCGGGGCTTAGCGAAGGGTCAATTATGTACTAATTTTGTAAATGTATTTTCCATGCATACTTTATGACGTAATTTTTCGATTTGATCAAGAACGTAAACCAATGCCAATGCTGTTTGTTTATTAGTAGCCAGTTAGTTCGATGCTATTTTCTATTTCTTTGCAACAGATGTTTTCACGTTCTTTTGGCATTTTAACACAGTTGCCACATGTACACCTAAAGAAAACGATACACTGAGTAAGCTAAGTTTTGTGAAAAGATAAACGGTTGTTCATTATATTGATAAAACAATAACTTTAAAAAACGTTTTTTACTCAGTCATTAATTCAGTTATATTAAATGTTTAATCGGGAGAAAACCGTATCTCAAAAGCAGCAGTAGCATTTTCAAGTAACAGCGTATCGAAATTCTTATATAATAATAGTAGCCTAGAATAGACTAACAATAATAAAAAAATTTACCATTCAGAAACGTTTCGTAAGAGCCGTGTTTGGGGAGGTTCTGCTTGACTCTCTTCATCGCCGCTTTCTGGGTCTGATTCTGGCTCAAACTGATACGGCAGTATTGGCTTTATGCCGAGCGCCACATGACCAAGCCGGAAAACAGATCACATCGCTTCCGATTCAGGTCTTTTGTATGTGCTTCATGACATTTTTGCAGTTTTACTCAAGATAGCTTAAAAGGAGCAAGCAAAAATGAGCATAACCAATGTCCCTCGCATGTGCAGATTGATATTTAAAAGTTTTTTTATTTTTCTTCTTCACACTAACGTTTAGATATTTAAATAGCATAAAACAGCAATAACAAAGTGAACTTAGTAGGTTAGCTGATTACCTTAAAAAATCCATAGATATCGTAGTTCTTACGGCCGTTAACACTTTCTCTGACAAGCGGATGCAATGAGACCCGTTTTCCGGTTTGGTCACGTGACGCTCGGCATAAAGCCTATTGACACCATTATTTACAGTTGACCGGAGCACATGCGACTTTCACCCGTAAAGGTAATGGCCGTGAAGTTTCCGGACAACGTGCACTAGGCAGTTTAGCCAATTACAACACACCGGCCCAACTAACCAATCTGAGCCCATTGCCTGTTTCTGAGGGAGTGGTTTCATAGAATCAGGAAGTCAACCGGTCGTTCAAATGACAGAGGAGAAAGCGGCTTAGAATAAAGGTGAAATTTATGAAAAATAAGGCTTTAAAAAACAAAACAAAAAAAACACGAGGACATGTTATATTGCACCCCATAAACACAATCTGGCAAAGAAAAAAAGCAGTAAACCACCCCTTTAATGAAATGTATAGTTTTGCATCAATAAGAAAGTGTTGAACTTGAATATATCAGTCGGTAGTTTTACATCATATACCAGTGTTTTCCAGTTTGTTGTTTCATAAATTTATAGCTGTACAATTTTAGGCTTGTTGCAATTTTTCTTTTTGTAAAAAAAATTAATAAAATTTAATGAACAAAAATGTTGTAAACAATATGTAACGTATATAAAAATGCATTCAAATATTTTTAAGTGCACATTTGAGGTAACAAACGTTAATCTCCAATTTCCCAGCCAGACTGAAGAGTTCCTTCAGAAGAGAAAGAGAAAGAACTAAACATCTCAGTCTCTCGTCCATTGGCTAAACGTACAAGTAAAAATATACATGAGAAATAAGGATGACCAATTTTCTTCTTTCACCAACAGAACAGAATGTATTCCTGTCCTGAACTGCTAATTAGCTGCAAAGTGTTGCCTCCATGTTACATTTAAATTCTCCAGTATTATATAATTGTAAAAAATGTAACAAGTTGTTGTGCGTTCCTCTAATTTGATTGGATAAGCGGTGTTTAGAGTTTTGATATCCAATAACAGCAGTTAATCGTTTCACTGTTTGTATCACTCAGCTTGTCCATAGTTCCAGACCAGATATGTTAGCGATGCGTAAAGGTGAGAAGACAGGTTTTTGTATTCATAGACTGTGATGATCATTTAATTTGTTGGGTTTGGAATGACTCAGTTTCTTGGTTAAAGTAACTTCATTCCATGTTGTGGTTTCTGGGGTTTATTAGTCAGTGCTCAGTCATTTTGTTGGTTATGTGTCACAAGAGGTGGTCATACACTTTCAGATTTCTTTCTAAGCAGTACCAGAACGGATTGTCATTAAAGTTTGTTAATCACAGCTGCATCAGAGTTGTGGGAATGAATATGAACCTTTACTGACATCCTGTGAAATTCGTGAGGATTTGATTCCAAAATCATTCAAATACTTCTGCTTATTGGCACAGGAGAACAAGAGAGTGGGAGATCGTAGTGTAGAGAGTGCTAACCTTCATGTGAACTCGAGAAAGATGAGTAGAATCACAGATAAGTCCTTGGCTCTGCTTCTCACATCTCCATGTGTGTTGCATTTGTAGGGTTATGTTTGTTGAAAGAACCTCTCCTTTGTTCGTGCTGTTGAACAACTATACATCTTGAAATGTTGATGGGTTCTCTCACAACTCTGCTAAGCTGCTTCTCCTTGTACTCTTATAATACTCAAAAAACCCTGCTACATCTGACTAGTTTCTGCTTTTTAGTATGTCTGTCGTCATCATAACCACTCTGACAAGTGACCAGAAAAGTGGATCATAGCCACATTAACGATCTCCATTTCTGTCTTTCTGTCACTAAAAACGAGATCATTCATTTGTTTTGTCTAACATCTGAAAGACATCCTGACCACCGCCAGATTGAGATTTGGTCAATCTGACCTCCAGTGAGGGGGAAACCCCACATGATCTTTCTGTCACTGTTGGGAAGCGGATTTCTAATGAATACAAGGTTCCAGTTCAGTGATGCGCCATGGATAGAGTTAAAAACATGAGAAAAGAAAGGACAGTCCGGTAGTTTCCTGCTGTTACACAGTGGTCAGCACTTCTGCAAACTCATCTGCAGTGCACATTATCAGTCTCCATCACTGCACTTGGAAGAATGTTTTTTGGAGCTTGACTTCTATAGAACTGGGTTTGGAATGGATGAAGGCCATTTGCTACTGATAAGCACGGAACTCTTTCTGAAGAAATATTTCTTTATTGCTGAGCTTAGATGTGCTATTATTTTCCTTTCAAATCAGAAACTGATTTGTTTTGGATAATTATCTGTCAGATATACATTGAAGATTATATGGAATCCTGTTTCTGTCTTTTAGAGAGAACAAATAAAAATTATAAAAAAATTATAGTTTTTTATAATACTCCTTTCATCAGGTCATCTTGCAAGTCTTTGGCAGTAAATTGAGGGTTTTTCTCAGTTGCTCTCAAATATTTTAATCCCATTAATGATATTGTGCTTTTTCTTCAAAACCCTCAAAGGTTTTCTGGTACAACACATTTTAAAGTTATGAATAAGGCTACCAGCTGTGTCACTATAACACTTAATGTTTTGGAAATCTTCTTGTTGCCAGAAACTTTATAATGTAATAAAACAATGTGTTCTCTATAGCTTTTGCGAGAGATCTTTTGACTTGGCCATATTTGCTACTAAACTTCAGCACATGCATGGGCTCAATGTATGTATTTATGTTTGTATGTGTAACAGCACAAGCTAATTCAGTTTTGTTATTTTCAGTTTTGAGTTTCCAAAGGCTTAATTGTGTTTTAACACAATTGTGTACCATACCATACAAATAAGTGACTTAAAAACAGCAGTGTTGAATATGGGTCATCACTTTTAATTTGCCACAAAACTGTTATAGATACAATTTAATTCCAATGGTAAATTGCCTGTATTGGCTGTAAAAGTATTTTCCATCTATGATCAATGTGGTTATATGCTTGCTAAATAAAACTTCAAAACTTTTTATGCATGTGTGCTTAAAGGCCTTAAATGCTTGAACCCCGATAAAATGCTGCTCGCAGCTTTAATTTTTTATTTTTTTTTAAATCTGTATCTTTAGAAAGGCACACATTTTTAAATCATCACAGTCTCCAGGGGGTTGAATAATTTTGATTGCAACTGTATATTTCTCATAATTATGTTGTTTCTCACAATTACAACTTTCTCAAAATTGTAGCTTTATATTCAGAATTGTAACTTCATATGACACAGATATAGTTTTATATATTATATAACATTTCTCATAATTGTGATTTTATCTCATGATGTGACCATATCTTACAATTACAACTTTCTCATAATTGCAGCTTTATTTCTGTATTTATCTTCATTGCAACTACATCCCTCACAATTGCAACTTTATTTCTCACAATCCTTTTTTAGTTTTCATAAGTGCTACATTGTTTCTCACAATGTGACTTTATTTCTTATTGTAAACTTCACCTCAGAATTACCTGCTTTAAACTGTCTTTCATAACTTGACTATTAGGTAAAGAATGTAAAAAATTATTTCAATCTCACCCTTCTGCTCAGTTACAAATCATGAATGAACTGGTGCAATTCTGCCCGTACTTGCTGGAAAATTAGCCAATTATGAGTTAGCTAGGGGTAATTGTACATCCGCTGAACCTCGGCAACCTCGGCAGCTTCGGAAGGCAACATGCAGAGATAACTGAGACTTTGTCAGATTCTATTATCGATAAACCCACATCACTCAAGAACCATTTTGTAAGAGAGCTGGTCTTCCTCTCACACCAGTTAAATAATTTTTACAGTTTGTTGTTTCAAACATGACCATGACTACAAGGTCAAAGCGGTGACCGTGATTCTTCAAGATTATTGTGGGCTGTTCTTGTTTTGCTTTGGAGAGTGAAGTTGGGGTGGGGGGTCACTTAATGAACTTGAACTCCAGCAACCCTTGACCTTCGCAGAGGAGGCTGGACAAACAGATGGGGTCAGGGATGTGCTGGTCACAACCCTGCTGTTTTCTCTATCAGCAGGGGAGAGTGGAACCGGGGTCACCATGTCAGAGGTCACAGTTCATCGGAGAGGGAAGAGTAACACATGTAAGCAGACATTAACACTCAGGGATATTAACTCACATACTCTGAAACTGACACTCATATCGGAGAGAGAGCTGGTAAGCAGCAGAAGGAACCAGAAGGATCGAGTCTGTAGGCCTGCATCTGGATACCAGATGGCAGTTGAGTCATGCCTGGGTTACCAGGGGTTGGGAGCTGTCTGTAAAGGAGGAGAGGGGGGCGAAAACACACACACATGATTTTTCTCTTTCATATATTAGCTCTCTTTTTCCTGCTTTCCCTTTTCCCTCTCCCTCTTTTTCACTCGCTCGCTCTCACACACGATCTCTGACTGCATAAGAATGGTGTTCTCTCAGGAGAGCGAGCCCCTGTGGAGAGGCAGATTGCTCCCAGGCGCAGCTGACCTAGGGCTAAACCCGACACCTGACTTACTGTGCTGCTGACGAAGAGTTCAGCCCGAGGGTGACGCATACCACACTCCTCCATGCAGAAAAAGAAAAGAGCGAGAGACGCTTTAACATGCAAAACCTTAACTAAAAAAATAACAGGCTGGATTTACAAGAAAACACTATATGAGTTTTTTTTTTACTTAAATTCACATTTATTTTAATGTGTTACTTTTAATTTCTTTGTAATTATTTGTGAAACTAGCAATTTCTAAGTGAAAAAGTAAATCATACAAAAAAAATTCAGTGTAGGCTACTGAATTGAAAAACTTCCTATTATGAGCAAGGGAGTTTTATCTACTTTTAAGTCACACACACACGCAATGGTTGTGTAAACAAAATGTTTGCATGTCGCAGGACAAATGTGATACATTTTTTGTATAATATGTTGTGTTGAGAGAAAAGCACAAAACCGGTAAATCTAAAGACTTCAGATCTAAATCTTTAATGAACATAAAGCATTTTTTTTTTTGGTTTCCTTATGAAACGCATGTATTAATTTCAGTGAAACAGGATTTCATAAAACCAATTACACTAATACTTCATTTTTTTAAGTTCAATTTATTGATTCTTTTGGAATTGTACAATTTTATTTCATACCTTTTGAAGGTCACTGTGTATGGTTGGTTTTGTGTAATTTCTTCACAAATCTTTGCTCTAGCTTATACTGTAGTGTTCTCCACTCTCTGCTTAGCATAACTTATTCACCTGTATTGTTTCATAACAAAGATGATATCTTTTACTGTCAATAGGCACGTACTGAACCCAGTGAGATGGGTCAGAAACTGACTTGAAAGAAGATCAAATCTGAAGAATTTGGACAAAAAAGGTTGTGACCTCTTTTGATGTTCAGCAACATGAAGGAATATTTTGTCTAGTTTCTTTTGGCATGCCCTGCATTCTTCAATACAAAGGTCAGATAACAGACAACATCTCAGTGTGTGATCTGACATGGAACTGTTTTATGAGGGAATAGTTCTAGGAGATAAAGAAATACAGCATGAAAGTTTGGACACAAGCTCATACCTCAGCTCTCAGAAGGAACAAAATGAGAGTTTTTCAGTGTTAGGCATTCCAGGGTGGCTCTCTGATATTTCAAAGAATTGGACAGGATTAGAAGAAGCTTTAAGCAGTAATGTCTACCTTACTTTAGTTTAAACTAACCACCAGCCACTACTCTGACAGTATGAGAAAAGTTCATAATTAAACATTGGCTTTGATGAACTAAAAGAGACGGGGAAAAAGCTTGTTCATTTGGTTTAAAGCTTGGAAAAGAAGCAGAGACCACAGATAAAATGATTCAACATCCCCAATAATTTATTGATGGTAAAACAACTTCAAAGTATAAAAAAAATCTTTGTTTTTTTTCTAGTCAAACTTTATATTTATTGGAAAATTGTGGAATACTAACCATGTACATCATGTTTAATGTCAAGTAGTCTGTCTCTAAAAGTTGTTTGGTAACTTCTGGTGACGTTGACAATACAATAACCCGCTTCTTGTTAGATCTGTAGATTGTCAATCCCAAAAAGCACAGTGTTGTTATTCTGGTTCATTAGGTCTCTAATTTTTTCCTGAGTGTTGACGACATGGATCTGTACTAAATGATCTGCTCATCCACACTCTAAAAAATAATTCATTGGCTTAGTATATATCGCAGTAATAATTAACTTTATTAACTTAATAAAATCTCTGAATATCATTTACTTGATAGTAGATTTAATTGACTATTGACTAAAACAATTGACCAAAAATCCAACAGTTAATTTTGTCTGAAATTTACAGTTATATTTAAGTTTTTTTCACTAAAATAATTTAGTATTTGACTAACCAATTATTTATTCAAAATACACTTAATGTATTTGTGAAATTTCCATCAAAATATTTGAAAATGGATAATTAAACTGATCTGTTTCAAGAACCACAAATATTACTTATTCAAGTCAATATTATTAGTATTTAACACACACATAAGAAATTAAGTAAGTTTACTCAATTAAAACAATGCACCCCTCCCCCACCCTCTGACGTGATTACAACTCAACGGTTGAGTGAGTGCGGACTGTTTGAACTCTCCAGTCTCTAGAACAGTTCTCCTCTTCTCAGCGTCACACCACTGCATTTCCTCTTTGAAATTCAGGTGTGTATGTTTTATTTTATCTATAAAATCTTTACTGTGCTTTAAATCATTTTATTTAATGCAAAATAACATACAGATATGCAATGTGACTCTACAAGTTCGCCAAATACCTCTTTGTCAAGGATAAAACCGGGATTCTCAATGTACCTGTGAGGGAACTGGAGGAGCACCTTAGAAAGACCTACTCCGACAATCAGAGGCATGTGCCAGCCACCATCCCAGATGAGATGCCACCAATCCAACCACCTGAGCACCAGCTGGACACAAGACCCCCAACATGGAGCGAAGTTGAGAAGACAGTAAAGCGAGCAAGAACAGCATCAGCCCCTGGGCCCAACGGTGTTCCATATATGCTCTATAATAACACACTAGGCTTCTTGAAGTTCTGATGGAAGCTAATAAAACACGCAAATGTTATCTGGCACCAGGTACAAACGGCCAAGAAGGAAAAGAAAGACTTCCTGAGGTGCTGTGGGCAGCCTTCAACTTCTTCCAAGTCCCAGAGGACATCACAAGGCTGGTCAAAGCCTATTTCCAGGACCTCCAGTTCTGCGTTACAACTCAGGCTAGTACAACCGCCTGGTAGCACTTGAATATAGGCATAAAGGCGGGCTGCACCATTTCCCCACTGGCCTTCACCATGGCAATAGAGTTAATAATTCGGGCATCTCGATGGGTGGTTGGAGGGGAACGTCTGAAGAGTGGGCTGCGGATTCCTCCAATCAGGGCGTATATAGTGCCTTCAGTTTGGACTGTTCCCCCGCCTCATGTGGCCAATTTCCATCTATGAGGTCACCCTATCCCACGCCAATCGGTTGGAGCGATTGGTGAATGTGCAGGTGAGAAAGTGGCTTGGAATACCCGGATGCCTCAGCAGAATAGACCTGTATGGCAATGGACCCCTCTCTTTGCCAATCTTAAGCCTGGTGGAGGAGTATAAATGCTCCAAATCAATGCTCGAAATGACCCTCACAGAATCCCGGGATCCCTTCGTCAGAGGGGCTGCCTCCGCCTTAGCCACAGGTAGCAGATGGAGGCCAGGTGTAGCAGTGGCACAGGCAAAGTCTGCTCTGAGACACCGGGACATAGTGGGCCAAGTCCAACATGCCAGAGGGGGCCTAGGGTTGGGAGCAACAACACCCACTTGGCAGAAGGCTGCTCCAGCTGAACGCCGGCGCCTGGTGGTTGAGGAGGTGCACCACCAGGAGGAAGCGGACAGGTGTGCCAGAGCGGTGTCAAGCCAAGCAAGGCCGCTGGTTGAGATGGGAAGGTGTGGAGAGGAGGAAGATCACTTGGAGCTAGCTGTGCTGAGCTTTGCCATCAGAGCCACATATGATGTGCTGCCCTCTCCAACCAACTTACATCTCTGGTTTGGAGAGGATCCAGCCTGCCTGCCCCAGCAACCCTGAAACACATCCTGGTGGGCTGCAAGACCAGCCTTACGCAAGGCAGATACACCTGGCTCCACAACCAAGTGCTGAAGTGCCTGTCTGCTACACTGGAGAGTAAGAAGGTAACCGTCAACGCCATGCCCCTGGAAGCCCAGACTACCATCCGCCAACCAACATCCTTGGTCCGGGAAGGGGAGAAACGGTCGACCAATCGATTGTCTCCGGACTCATGCCCACTGAACGCAGCCCGGGACTGGGAAATGCGGGTAGACTTAAGTCAGAGGCTCACCTTCCCACCCGAAATTGCAGCGACCAACCTGCGCCCAGACCTGGTCCAAATCCTGTTGAAGTGTCTTTATAGTGGAGACGACAGTCCCGATGGAGGAAGCCATCGATGAGGCATTTGAAAGGAAAAGGTTGCGATATGCAGAGTTGGCTGCCGAAGCAGAGGACCGGGGTTGGAAGGTAAACGTGCATCTAGTGGAAGTGGGCAGCAGGGGCTTTGTAGCTAGTTCCACCACAAGGCTACTAAAGGAGGTTGGAACCAGAGGACAGGCTCAGCGGAAGACCATCAAAGACCTTGCAACTGCTGCTGAAAGAAGCAGTCACTGGCTGTGGCTGAAGTGGTAGGAGACTGTATGGGCTGCCAAGTGACCTCATAAAGGTCACACCCAGGTCTGATCAGCCTGTGGTGGGCCAGCCTCGGGTGAGGGTGTATTGTGATAAAAGGCCGAAACACTCAATGAGGCTGGGGTGCACAACTGAGGATGTGTCGTATTGGAGGCACCAGGCGGTCATCGACCAATCCAACCCCACCCAAGAGGACATCTCCAACAGCGCTTGCTGAATATCAACATCTAGTCCTAGTAAGTATACTCACCTATGTTAAACAAGTGCCACGCCTGTCTTTTCGCGTGATTATAACGCCTTGCATAAAAAACACACGATTATATTCCTAAAGGTAATGAATATAACTAATTTGGATGATACAATGCTCTCAGAACTGTGCACTGTTTGTTTATTGGCAGGTTATGGAGTTAGTCGCGTCGCAGCATCTTTTGGTTACGAGTGAAACGCACGGCGGTCTAAAGTTAGAAGTTCACCCGCGAGTCCATCTCAGGCACGAGAACCAGCGCTGATACGTTGGATATTGGATAACAGACCAATTGATTAGACTTGAATTACTTGAATGTTTAAATGTTTAATTTTTTACTTCTAAAATGTTTGTTACATGAGTTTAAATGTAGGCAATCTTGTATACATTTTAAAACAGTACAAAATCTGCTGTATCGCTGTACTCATCGACAATAAAGGCCAATATCATGTATACCGGTGGTTGTACAGTATGGAATATTTTTTACAAAGGTTTAGAGGAAATAAAAAAGTTAATATTACTCATAAATAAAAACCGTTAATATTACTCATAAATATTGGTTTTTAAATGTTTTTCCCCAATTATTTCTACTCAATTTTATTTGTTAATGTATCAAATGCAGTTACTCAGATCTACTTTTACTTACACTCTATGAACTGAGTAAATCTAAGTAATTGATTTCACTGCTTTAAAATTTAATCAATATTTTTAAGTGTAAAAATGTTTCACCCAAAAAATTTAGTAAATCATAGTTAAAGTTTTTAGAATGCAAGTAAAGTTCAGAAATGGTCACTTGAACAGTGCTTGTCAGATTCAGCAGCTGCACTGTCCCTGAAGAATGAGACTCATTATGAGAGGAGAGCAAAAGGTCTGTCTCCCTAGTAGTAAAAAAGTAGTAATTAAAGGGTGGACAATTTTGTAGTATATGCACTGAACCGGCTCCCGCTGAACTGGCATGTTTGCATTTGTCAGTTCCTCAGGTCCAGGTATCAGTCATGAGTGCTACTATGCCAAAATCAATACCTGGTCCTTCTCCCCAACCAGAGATTCATATTCCATATGGCTCAACTGTCTGAGACATGGTAAGAAATGAATGTTCATTAGAAAAATGCGCAAAATAAAATAAAATATATATATATGTATGTGTGTGTGTGTGTGTTTGTGTGTGTATATATATACACTGTTCAAAAGATGTATATATATATATATATATATGTGTGTGTGTGTGTGTGTGTGTGTGTGTATACACTGTTCAAAAGATTTGTTCATGTTTTTCAAAGAAGTCTCTTATGCTCACTAACTTAGGCCGTGTGTCCACCAAAGCGTTTTTCCACGCGCCTGGGGTATGTTTTCAATTGTTTTCAATGGGAGCGCCACGTTTTTAGAACGCCATGAGCGTAACGTTTTTTTTCACGCTGAAGCGCTGAGAGCTCTGCGTTTTTACAGGTCGCCGAGAGTTGAAGAACGTTCAACGTTCAGTGATGAGCGCTCCGTTTTACCCAAAGTTTAACATTTTTCAACTCTCGGCGACCAGTAAAAACGCCGGGCGCTCCGCTTCAGCGTGAAAAAAACGTTCAGCGCCTCGTTACGCTCATAGCGTTTAAAAAACGTGGCGCTCCCATTGAAAACAATTGAAAACATACGCCAGGTGCATGAAAAAACGCTTTGGTGGACACACGGCCTAAAGGCTGCACTTCTTTGCTAAAAAAACCCCCAGTAAAAACAGTTGTATTGTGAAATATTATTGTATTTTTAAATACATGCACATGTGCTGTTTTTTGGAAACCGTGATACTTTTTTTTAGAATTCTTGATGAATATAGTTCAAAAACAGAATTTGTTTTAAAAAAATTGTAACAATGTAAAATCTTAACTGTCACTTCTGATCAATATAATGCATTCTTGCTGAAAAAAAGTATTTTTCTTATTGACATCAAATCTTTGAATAGTGATGGATGGATGGATGGATGGATGGATAGATATAATTTTATACTGTACATAATAGCTTTAATCTAGGAGAGAGTGAGAGGTCTTTATTACAGCATTACAACAAGAGAAACCAAAGGGAATAAAGGAAATAAAATTTCACTTTACCCAGAGTGTGGGGTAGGAGAGACACGCAGTAAAACAAAATGAAAGCTTCTAGTAATTAGGCATTAAGATTCACATGGGGCAAATATTTGAATAAAAATGTGCTATCCTTTCCCAAAGTTGTCTTTTATAGCATCAATTTATAAACGTTGCGTGTCTGGAGCGTGTTTCTCAGTAACTAATGGTGTTTAATATACCCTCTAAAAGTGTGCAATATGTTCCTTAGTCTTTTACTACGCTGTTCGGTTTTATTTACTTGTTTGTAATTTTTTTTTCATCTCACCCAGGTGCTTGTAAATTTGCTCGTTGACTGAATACTCAAAGCATACACTTGTGAGTGGCTTTTTTTTTGAACTTCTGAGGCCCCTAAAGGCTCCAGATTGGCTGATTAAGAAAGGATTTATTTCAGATTGCTCCGAATCACACAATTTTTTATGATGACAGTTTCTGGAAAATTTCCTATTTAGTAAGCAGTCTTCTCCAAAAATAAACTTGCATGAGATGCAACCTCTTTTTTAATAAAAAAAAAAAAAAGCCCAAAACTTGAAACAACTTGCACCATTACACTTTAATATTCAAAAGTAAAAAATAGGTTTAAAAAATTCAAATAAAAACCTCTGTTCTCTTAGAAATATCCGTCTCTTATTATCATTGCTCATTCTGTTTCCCATCTGTTTTGCTTGACATTACTTTTGCTGGAGCTAAGTGGAGAAGAACGCAGTGTGGTCAAGTATGACCAGCATGTGTGTTTTTTTATAGAGGTGTTTGCGTGAAATGATGCTCTGAGACTCCTGTAAATCAAATGTGTGTCTTTGGTTCTCAGTGGGTTCCCTTAATGGGCCATGATATATTAACTTATGAGGACAATTTGTATTCTATTACAAACAGGAAGGAGAAGGATTGCAGTGACTGAAAGGAATTCATACAAAGCACAGTTTTTATAGTCATTTAAAAATCTGTCATTGAATGGGTGGCTCCAAATAATTTGCTGATAGTTTCTCCAATAGGATTGGAGTATGCCTAAAATGCCTATAGTGCAGTAAATTACTTTACTGAAAGAAGTCTCTTATTGAAAGAAGTCTCTTTACTGAAAGAAGTCTCTCACATTTAGAAATAGTATTACAGTTTAAAATAATTGTTTTATATTTTGATGTATTTTAAAATGTAATTTATTCCTGTGATGGCAAAGCTGAATTTTCAGCAGCCAACATTGCCCCAGTCTTCAGTGTCACATCATGATCCAGAAATCATTCTAATCTAATATTCTGATTTGGTGCTCAAGAAACATTTCTCAATATTATCAATATGAACAGTTGTGCTGCTTAATTTTTGTAATGTTTGATCAATTTCTTTAAAAACTAATTTTACGGTCCCCAAAATTTTAACAGTTTTTAACAGTTTGTGCTCTCATAATCTAGTTCTGAGAGCTGACTTGAACTGCAGCAACAGTAAATGAACATCTGATGTTTTTTTCCTCTCACAGCACTATAGTGTGGCTCCATAATTAAACCAGGTATATGTTTCCACTATCAGTGATTAAGCTTTTGAATAGACATGGTGTTTGGAGGCAGCCACTTCCTTAACAAGTCATCATGACCAAATGCTTGCACTCTGTGTGTTGAATGGAAAGTTCTAGTCTAGTCTATGTTATTCTTGCTCCAGGGGGAAGGATAACTTATATGGTAAGTTATATTTAGGTCTGTATGATTTAGGTCTGTATGAGGGCCTTTGTGTCTTGTTCAGCACAGGTGTACTTATTACCAACACATTTGTATGCATATACTGTATATAAACTGGTTCCAACGTGTGTGTGTGTGTGTGTGTGTGTGTGTATGCGTGTGTGTGTATACTGTGTATATATATATATATATATATATATATATATATATATATATATATATATATATATATATATATATATATACATACACTATACACTATACACACACATATATGAATATTTTACAACATTTTTCCAGTCTTCAATTGTCCAATTTTTGTGAGCTCTTGCAAATTGTAGCCTCTTTTTCCTATTTTTAGTGGAGATGAGTGGTACCCGGTGGGGTCTTCTGCTGTTGTAGCCCATCCGCCTCAAGGTTGTGCGTGTTGTGGCTTCACAAATGCTTTGCTGCATACCTCGGTTGTAACGAGTGGTTGTTTCAGTCAAAGTTGCTCTTCTATCAGCTTGAATCAGTCGGCCCATTCTCCTCTGACCTCTAGCATCAACAAGGGATTTTCGCCCACAGGACTGCCGCATACTGGATGTTTTTCCCTTTTCACACCATTCTTTGTAAACCCTAGAAATGGTTGTGCGTGAAAATCCCAGTAACTGAGCAGATTGTGAAATACTCAGACCGGCCCGTCTGACACCAACAACCATGCCACGCTCAAAATTGCTTAAATCACCTTTCTTTCCCATTCTGACATTCAGTTTGGAGTTCAGGAGATTGACTTGACCAGGACCACACCCCTAAATGCATTGAAACAACTGCCATGTGATTGGTTGATTAGATAATTGCTTTAATGAGAAATTGAACAGGTGTTCCTAATAATCCTTTAGGTGAGTGTATATATATACATATATATATATATATATATATATATATATATATATATTGTGACGTGGGTCCTGTGCACTCATCAGCGTTGCCCTGGAGAAAGACGCGAAACACCTGTGCTCGCTCATCATGGCTCGCTCGGCCACACCTGTCATCAATTCCCACACGGCCATATAAGTGACATGAGGCTGAACAACAGGGGAGGAACAGGCTTCTAAGAACTAATGTGTCGTCTCTTGTTCTTTTCCAGAAAGCAGCGTGTGACCAAACTAGACCAGTTACGAGCACAGCACCGATTCACCGCACCAAGGAAACTCCTAATAGAGAACACCGCCTCACCTCAAGAAAGCCGATCTTCACTCTTCACTCTTCAACCTGCACTCTGCACTTATTTTCACTTGTTAATAAATACACCCTCCGGGGTGCTTAATCTAAACTCTCCTTGTCGCGTGATACTTCCGCCCGTCACAATATATATATATATATATATATATATATATATATATATATATATATATAAAACATTTTTATCAGGCTCCCTTTATCAGGCTCCTTTCTACCCAAGTACCGTCATTTCTGAACGGGCTGAGGCTAGGATTTAGTGAGTTTGAAGTGAAAGTATTTGATGAACGTATACTATGTGCAGAGACCATTCACTCAATATTATTGTCTCATTTTTGACATAGGTGGCTTTTAGAGGCTTTTGCATCGGAGATCTTCCTATATACTTTCAGGTGGAACCATTCTAGGATCTGAAACTCTGGTTGTGTGCTGATGGATGCGTGATGCAAATAGTGATTCAGTCATTTATTGGTAAGTAAAAAAAGTTAAATCATCTTCTTTCTCTTCTCTGCATTTCTCCTTAGCTCTAGCTTTCTAATAAACATGGCATTGTATATAATATGGAAATTGTTGGTTCTGTGACGAATTGCTTATTCTCCTCCTAATTTAAGTCACTTCGGATAAGCTTGAGAATGGCATGGTTAGTTTTAGTTTCTTTTAATCGATTATTTTTCAGAACCACCTGCGCCATTGATACCCTTATGGTTATGCTCTTCACAGACACTGAGTGAACGTCCAGTGTGCATCAGCTCATAAATTCTGATGTCCATCACCAGTACTGAAGTGAAAGCACAAATGTAGTGAAGGTTCAGTGCAAAATCTGAGCTGGCTTGCCAGTGAAATGTGGAGAGGTCTTTTTAGGGTGAAATGTATATGATTATTCGCAACATGCCAGATGGCCACATTGTGAACTTAAATTTTTTTGGGGGGGTTCACCAAAGTTCACCTGCTCTAGACAACACCATTTATATGAATTGAAAAGGACAAACTTCAGGTTCACAACTTTAGAAGGTAAGATCGCATACCATGTTGAGATGCTGGAAGGAGAACCGTGAGAGAAGGTGTCATTTTTCTAAGCTAAATCTACATCTATTTGTCAAAGTGATTTATGGAGAAGTGTAAGGTGTCCAGTCCAAGCATTTGCCGGAATACCAGATTAAATGAATCCAGGAATGCAGTTTTAGCTTAAAAATGGAGCAGCGAATAAGAAAAATGGGAAGACAGGCAGAGAAAGAGAGACAGGCTGTGATTCTATTTGTGGATAATTGACCGTAGGGCCAGAGATGGTGCATTTCTGAAGCTCGTAAAATGTAATATATTGTGCTCTGCTCCGTGGTGCGAGGTTATTCAAACAAACCACATGAATGCAAAGTTACATACCGGTAATCCTTCAGTGTTTTACTGGCACCCTTTACAGAGTTCTCCAAGGTCATCAGCTCTTTCAGAGCAAACGAAAATAAGTGGTTGAGTTACAGGCAGTGAGAAGGGCAGGCCGGTGGGGTCCTGAGACGGGTAGGGGGTGAAAGGGGGAAAGATGGAGGTGAAGACACAGAGCAGGAGGAACAAAATGGGGTCACATAAGAATATTGGAAGACAGCAATGAATGGCTTTGGATAGATGTACTGAATCTATGGATTTTCCACTTATGGTTTCAAATGGCTCTTTGTTATGTGCTCAGCATTTTCCCAGTCAAAATATGCAGATGAACTGCCTGATAAATCTGTTGTATATTGTTTTAGCCCCACGGAAAAATGTGCCTCTGGAGGTAAGAGCAAAATAATGCTTGTGGATTTTAGCTCTGACAGATTTACTTCAGCGGACTAGGGGACAGTTTCGAACGCAGAGAGCGAGCCAGACCCCCCAACCTCCAGGGTCTCAGAACCGAACCTGATATTCCAGGAGACGTTATTATTGTGTGTTTGCCAGCACTTGTCAAACCACCTAATTATATAATTATAATCATGCAAACTTGAAGTTAAATAAACAGTCTACTGGAGCAGGGCTTGAGAAGGCCAGGGAAAACGATTAAAATACATCTAACCAGCTCCCCTGTTGTGCTTCCTCTTTCTTGCTCTCTGTTACTCTCTCTCTATCACTCTCTCCTCAAGTATTCCAACAATTTGACAGTCTGATGGTATTTATATCTCATTCTGCCTCAGATTTTTTTCCTCTCTTTCACTGCTCTCCCAGAATATTGTTATGATTGGTGGTGTGGTACGAATATCGGTCCTGCGCAATAACCACCGCGGTGTGTGGCACCGGGAAGTAGACGTGACACGCAGCAGCAGGTTTTTCTTCACGTGGTTCTCCATTTGTCCAACACATAGAAGATGCGCAGAGTTGTGACAGTTGCAAATCTTTAAAATAACAGAAAGGCTTTAGTATTTTTCTGGCAATTTCTTTAAAGACATTTACTAGAGATGTTTCTGCCAAGTGAAGAGTTGCAGTAGAGCCACTGTTAATGTAATGTTCCATTTGAAGGTCTAAGTGATGTCAAAATTGTGATTCATTTTGACATTTGCTAATGATCCCCTTTAACAGATTGCATTTATTGTTTTTTAAAGATTAACCTCAAATGAGCATTAGAGCATTAGTTCACCTAAAATTTTAAATTGATGGTCCCCATTTACTTCTATAGTATTTTTTGCATACTATGGAAGTCAATGGGGTCCATTAAACTGTTTGGTTACCAATTTTCTTCAAAATATCTTCTGCTAAAAATTATGGTTTACATCATAAATACTGCATTTGTTTTCTTGTACAAATTGTCTAATTTTATTTCACCCGCGACTGTTATGCAATAGGCTCTCCATAAACCAGCTCTTCCAGTTATCCTTCTTTCGTGGATATGACTACTTTGTTTTATAATCTATTTATTGCTATAGAAAAGGAAGCTGTGGAGACAAGCAGCTTTGAGGGAAATTATAAGTTCTGGGAATCAGTGGTAGATGGACGCATTGCTGGCCGTGCCACACAGTAGAGTCTACCATCGCTTCTGCGACGACTCCAACACAAATGTGTCTGTCCAGTCGCCGGAGCCTCTACAGCTAATAAAACTAACCTTTCCAGTACATGCCAGTCCGCCTCACTTTAGAGCAGGCAGCTGCAGAAATCATTTTTCATCTAATTAAACCGCTACTCTCTAAGGACTTCACAAAGGAACAAGGCAAGTGGATCCAAATCGAGACTGGCTTAATCCAAAGGAAAGAGAAAAGGGGAAAGGGTGAAGAGGGTTTAAGCGCATGAGCCCTCAGACAAGTACAGGTGGAAGCACCCCCACTGGAACCTGGAAAAAGTCAAGATTATTTGGAGTGGGGCGTTGACAGGAGACTGGCATAATGCAGAGAAATTAGGTCTATAGCAAATAAGGTTTAGATGTGGTGCAAAGGCTCTGAGCTCATGAACACCAGCGGCAAAGATATATATATATGTGTGTGTGTGTGTGTGTCACTGACCATGTGCTTGGTATTGGCCAGAAATGTATCAGGAAAGCTGCCAGTGTCTTGCTACTTCTATCCAATTATGAAATGGAGGGAGATAAAGGTTAATTAAACTAAAAGGCTCAAACTGTGTGGGTCTGAAACTATGTACCACAGGCTGAGTTTCTTTCCCTCTATTCAAGTCATTAGGCTCATTTCCTCTGGCCTGCTGGAATCATATGCTGTGCTGGGTATGCAGTGAGAGTGTTTAGAGGTCGAATTTTTAAGAAATTAATAGATTTATTTAGCAAGAATGCATTATATTGAAGTGACAGTAAAGACATTCATAATGTTACATTTCTGTTTTAAAGGGGTCACATGATGCGATTTCTTGTTTTCCTTTGTCTTTAGTGTGTTATGTAGCCGTTTGTGCATGTATAAGATCTGCAGAGTTACAAAGCTCAAAGTGTCAAACCTAAAGAGATATTCTTTATAAAAGTTAAGGCTCAGCCATGCCTTCCTAAACAATTAATTCAAACGCCCCCACAAATCTACGTCAGTATGTGGGGGCAGAGTTTCATAACACCGTCCAAATGTATACGCAAAGAAAGAAGGCGTAACTTGTATTCTCGCTGTGTTATTTTTGCTGCCGGCGCCGCCATGTTGTGGAGACACTGTGTTTTTCGTTGCGAAAGCCAAGCTACTTTGTTTGGCCTTCCAAAAGAGGACACAATTAGAAAACAGTGCTTAAGCTTTATTTACAACACTGTTCCAGAACAGTACAACTAAAATTTTCGACTGTGTGCTGAGCATTTTTCGGAGGACTGTTTCCAGAACCTGTAAAAGTACAAGGCCGACTGTGCACAAAGTCTGATTCTAGAAAGTTACATCTTTGCAAGTACAGTCTGGTGCTTCTGACTCACATACACAGCCTGTAAGTATGTTTTCACATATTAAGAATTTGCTACTGATTCAAACGCGAGTTTAGAGCAGTATAGAGTAGCGATTGTTTGTCGTTTCTACGATTACAAATGCAGACATAGTTTTATGTTTACATATTGTTCTCACCCCCGTAGCGCGTCGCGGCAATCAGTAATTATGTCCCCAATGAAATAAAACCTTACCAATCTGATACGATCTCCAGTCGCGCTGGCAAAGTTGATCGATCAGCTTGGTCATCTGCATTTTCTGGATCAGATTCGGGCTCGAATTGATAAGGTAGTACGGTACTGACATTATCACCTGTCATTATTGCTTTGGGAGCTGATGTTACAAATATTGTAAGGGAATTGACATTTCTGTCACACGCTTAAGGTTTTTGGGCCAATCACAATGCACTGGATCGCTGGCCAATCAGAGCACACAACGCTTTTCAGAACGATGAGCTTTGTAAAAATCGACACGTTTCAGAAAGGCGGGGCATAGAGGAACAATAATGTACAGGATGTGTAAAATAATGACTTTTTTTAACCTAAAACCACGTAAACACATTGCATTAAACCAAATACACAAAATAATATTCTTTTTAGAACCATCATTATGACCCCTTTAAATAAATGTTTTTCTTTTGAACATTCTATGCATCACAGAATCCTAAAAAAATTGTTACATCAAATATTTACACATAAATATTAAGCAGCGCAACTGTTTTCAACACTAATGATACAAATAAATTCTTAAAAATCAAATCAGCATATTAGAATGATTTCTGAAGGATCATGTGACTGAAGTGATGGCAGCTAACAATTCGGCTTTACCATTACGGAAATAGGTTGACGTTATTATTTGTTTACTTTCGGTGTCCTTGTCATTGATTTTACAAACACAGCACGTGGCCTGTTTAAATAACAATATGTGACCAATCTTGCATACTGTTGGAATCATAGTACAGTGTATTCCTGACTGTACAATAAAAAAAAAATTCTGAGTGTAGTTTTCTAATCATAACTGCAAGAATAATAAGGCATCTTCCTCAAATTAACAGGTTTTCTCTCACTGTTTGACAATTAGATTTTTTTTTTCCATTTAATTGCCTTCAAATTAGTTATAATGTGTGCAAATTTCTGTAACTGTACAACCGCCATGAATATTTAACATCATATACTCACCCTCATGTCGTTCCAAACCTGAATGACTTTAATTTGTGGAACCCCCCCCCCCCCCCCCCCCCCATACAATAAAAGTCAATGTGGTCCAGTGTTGATTACCCTTTTGGCTGAAAAAAAAAAGTTCTTCAGAACATTCAGAAACATTTTACAAAATATCTTATTTTGAATTCATACAGGTTGTGTTCAAAGAGTAAGTCATACAGGTTTGAAACAACATGAGTAAATGATGAGTACAGAATTAGAATTTTTAACCCAGGGTTAAAAGTCCCCTTTCAAAATGACAAGTGTAAAAAATGGGTTAAAAGTGAGATTAGATGGAGTGTGAAAAGCCCCCCCAAAAAACTGTAAACTTCATCCTTCACCATGCATTGTTTTGTCAGACTTTCTTCAGCCGAGGTAGACAGAGCGGCTATTCTGCACGAGAAGAGACAACATAATAACAGAGTGAAAAGAGAGAGAGAGCGAGACAGAGGGAGGGAGGAAAACGTACAAGACAATTATTCAAGAGCAAAGTTGTCCCAGTGGAACCTTCTCTGCATGTATGAAGTTTCACTTCCCATCTGTCCCGCCTTCTCGGTCTGAGGTCCAGCTCCAGTTCTTCCCTCTGCAGAGAGAACCTCACACACGTATACAAACAGAGACACACATACGCACCCTCAAGAAAAAGGATGCTCTGTTTAGATTTATGCACCCTGGCTACTGGTTTTCTCATCATCAACTGTAGGATGATCAGGGAGGCAAGGTCTGAAGTAATCTCACAGCACACTTGCTCTTCATTGAGTCGAAAGGATGGCAGGAGCGCTGGCCAAAGGAGCCTCAGGAACAACACGCGCATCCATCCATCAATCGCTATTGACGGATGTCCAAGAAAAGCAAGACTGAGCGTCTGGACAGGCACTGGAAGGTGAAGACAGAAAGAAGTGACGAGGAAGATGAAAAAGATGATGGCAGACATGCAAACTAAAGAAAAGAAGATACACAGAAGTTTTATTGGAACTCAATATAATGTGCAACTGAGGGTCATCCTACAAAATAAGTTCTTAAAAGTATAGTTCACCCAAAAATGTAAATTATGTAATCATATACCACCCTCATGTTGTTCCAAACCTGTATGACCTCAAAAGAGATAAAAAAAAAATGTCTTTTTTTTCTCCAGTCCATACAATGAAAGTCAGTGGTGTACAATATTGTTCTCAACGCCATTGACTTTCATTGTATGTACAAAAACAGTTGAAATATTCTTCAAAATTATCATCTTTTGTGTTCTGCAGATGAAATAATATCATACAGTTTTGGAACACAACGAAAGTGAGAATTTGAGTAAATAATGACAGAATTATTATTTTTTGGGGTGAACTATCTCTTTAATACTCCTTAAACACAGTAATTGCATTTTAGATTTCCTTATAAGAACCTTCGAAGTCCTGCTCCAAACTAGCCCAGCGGCCATTCCCAACATTCTTTTTAACAAACTAATAACAAAGACCCCTTTCCCGTAAGCTGTGTAGACAGTTCAAACACAAACGCATGCTACAGCCAATAACTTTCACTCTGTTCCTCTTATGCTGCTATAAATTGTTGTATTTCACAGAGCCTTTTTAAGAGCAAATATTTTTTTATTTTTTTATTACTGGTCAAGCCCATTTTTGGCAGTATGTTGATCTGACAGTATAGGGAGCTAAATATGGCTGTTGCTGATAAGAGCAGTTAGCCTGTGGTTTAACTTTTTGACAGTCACATTTCATTCTAGAGAACTTACTGTAGCTGAATTATCACACTGTTTTTGGATGTTGACCTATTATTTTTTAGCCATTTTTAAAATGTGTTTTACTTTTTTTCTACATTTAGAGCTTCTGTATTTCAGCCGTTTTGAAAATATCCAGTAGACTTGATTAACAGCGCCACCATCCCTTCAATCATGTGCCCCCTCTCCAAAATCCTCCCACCTAAAGACAGCAAACATGTGAGAGCGTTTCTGAATGGCTTAAAGATGTCAGCCTATTGTCAGGGTTAATTAGTTGGGATATTTGGGATATTTTATGTGTGGTATTAACTCACAGCACCTTCGATACACTGTTTCTTGTCAGAAACATCTGTCAGATGTTGAAATGAACATCAACAATGGTATTTTGTAACATATTTAATGGAGGAACTTCAAAGACTAAAGTAAGTATCCTGTAGTAGTTTGGGAGTTATGATTGGCACAGTTAAAAGTGAAAGCTGCAAGAGAACTAATATTCAGAACATCCTAAAACAAAAGGCCCAACTCTGCTCAGCCTATTTAGTCTGTGTAAATTCTGTTCATGACTTTTTAAAGCCAGTGTGCCGTTTTATAAGTTCATTCTTGACCTCGGTGAATGCAATCAAAGCAGATATTAAAAACTCTTGTTAAATTACAACATTTTTCTCACCAAATACCGGTATACAAATACAGTCAGTTGAACTTGACAAAGAATGAGGCACTGAAATGCAAACTAGAAAATAACCAAAACAGTGTGTGGTGAAGACATAAGGCAGCTAACCTTGTGCTGTATTGTGATTTAATGACTTCCAAAGGGAATTATGTTGTTTGTAAGCTGGACTGATTGATAACCTTGAACAACTAAAGTTTTGGCCAAATGGATACCCTAGACAGAAAGAAAATTAACCTCACTTCTTCTGAGCATTTATTTTCAGATACTCTCAAGTATATATCCATCCATTTGAAAAGACGTGTTACAATTTACTATTACGCTATTACAATTACAAAGAATCTAATTTCTATTTTGATGTGGTCAATACAAATGTGATTAAATAGAGGGCAATGCATACAATATGAATAAAAACACAATATTTTATATATACGTACTATATATATTAGTTTATATTAAACAAATACCATCTTGTTTTATATAGAAAATCTCAGCTGTGTGACTGTTTATATTATTGCAAAATGTAAACTATATTGTCACGCAGCTCTAATCTGCTAAATGTGAATATTGTCACAGATTTGCCAGGCTCCAATATCACTCCATCAAAAAGAGCACTATGCAATGCTAAAAGTGTTATACAAAATAATTTGACTTTTGCTGAAAATAGATGTATATTCCTGCAATTTTCTTAAATAAATATACAGATTTTTTTTTTTTACATTTCTTATGGACCGATGTATGAATAAAACCAATATCTGTCAAAGGATATGCACATTTTTTTGCTATTGGCTATTTATTTTTGCCTTCACAGTCTGTACTTCTCATATTCATTTGATTCTGTTGTTTGCATGACTGGCAGGACATGTTTATATACTTTAACATAGGAAACACAACAGTTCATATTGAATTTAGCCCAGGTTAATTATTCTGTAAAAATGATCTTTTATTCAGTCTTTACCCATTAAACATGAAGAGTAAAAAAGGATGCAAACAGCCAAAACTGAAAAATTGCTTGTATGGCATCTCGTAAATTGAGTTTTATACTCTTTTTAAAACTCTTTTTTTTTTTTTTAAATAGAATGTTAAGTATTTGTAAAGAGAATAATGTTATTATTGGTTTATCCATGAAAAAAATCTGAGTCTGGACTCAACCTTTCATGACTCATGGCTCTAGGAAATACCTGTATACCCATCATCATTTTTTATTTAATTAGCTGGAAGATACTAGATACTCTTCATAGAAAAGCATAGGATCAGCTTGACCTGAAGTAACCTTGGTCTTGTACATAAATATGTTTTATATGGACAACAGGCATGGGTTTATAGATTCTGAAGCAACTGTTACCAAGTTTACATTTACAATACATTTATATAATTTAGCATAGTTAAAAAATTTAAGCAACTATAGGGCAACAATATGTAAGTGCTGTGACACGCCTCTGTTACTCTAGCACAGTACACATTTTTTTAAATAAAAAAATAGACTTGAAATAAAAAAGTGTTATTATTAATGGGTCAAGTGTTTTGCCGTTTCTTGAAAAGGTCTGTGATAGTGATTTTATGGGATGGCACCACAAGGCGCCGTTCATTTGCAGAACGCACGTTTCTGGAGGGCACATAGGTCTGAAGAAGTGAGTTTAGGTACAGGGGTACAAAGCCAGTGGTTGTTCTATAGGCAATCATAAGTGCCTTGAATTTGAATATGGATTTGGCTATTGGCAACCAGTGCAAATTGATGAAGGTGTGACTCTCTTTGGCTCGTTAAAGACCGCTCTTGCTGCTGCAATCTGGATCAGTTGCAGAGGTTTGACAGTCCAGTACAGAAGGCTTGCCAAGAGAGCATTACAATAGTCTAGTCTGGATAGAACAAGAGCTTGAGCAAGAATTCTATAGCATGTTCCAATAGGAAGGGCCTGATTTCCTAATGTTGTATAAAGCAAATCTGCAAGACCGGGCAGTTCAAGCAATGTGATCTGTGATGTTTAACTGATCATCAATCAAAACTCCAAGGTTAAGGCTGTCCTGGAAGGAGTTATGGTTTATGAATCTAACTGAATGGAGAAGTTGTGATGAATTGTTGGATTTGCCAAGACCACAAGCAGTTCTGTCTTTGCCAGGTTGAGTTGAAGGTGGTGGTACTTCATCCAGTCAGAAATGTATGGCAGGCTGAGATCCAAGCGCTGAGCCCTGTGGCACCCCAGTTGCTAGATGTTGTGATTTAGATACCTCAACCATTCAAGATACCCTGAAGGATCTACCTGAGAGGTAAGACTTGAACCACTGGAGGGCAGTTCCTGAGATGCCTTTCATCATGAGGGTTGACAGAAGGATCTGGTGGTTCACTGTATCAAAAGTAGCAGACAGATCCAGCAAGAAGAGTACTAATGATTTGGAAGCTGCTCGTGTCAGTCTCAGAACTTCAATAAGGGACCATTGGGTATTTATGGAATGGACCACCGGAGGAAAATAGGGGAGGGTCATGTCTTTTTATTATTTGTTGAGGGGAGGGTCATCCAATTTTTTTTTTAGTCTAGGGGGAGGGTCACCCAACTTTTGTATTCATGAAAACAGCAAAATTTCAAAGTGGCTTGTTTGGTGCATATTTTTCCACGTAGCTCCATGTAGCTCTCTCAGTCTCGGCCCCCCATCGCTAGAAGATGGTTCTGACACAACAAAACCGGGGTGCGGTGAAGACAGTGTGCAGTTCATGTAACGTGTTCATGTAACGTGTAATGGTGGCGCTGCCAAAAAAGCACCTAGAAGCTGTCACAAAGAACTGGCAAAAGTAATGATTATGAATATGTCAAATATAGCAAGGAGACATTTTAATTGTTTATTAGTAAACAAGTGTTTTCTGTGTCAGTGTCGGCTGCAAAGATGACGTTGACAATGCTGACTCGATCTTCAGAGTAGTGAACGCGCCAGAGAGAAATGCACATTTCATACGGATTACATACAGTAAGCAGAGAGCAGTCTGTTTTCTTTCGTTTTGAATTAAATCCGTTATTTATTAAATCCAGGCAATTGGTTGATGAAACATTGATTAAAATTAAGATACAATTAATACAAAACGAAATTCACTTTAAAGAAAGGCTTTGTGCTTTCTGTTTCAGAGCGGTCAAGTCCGTAACATTCTTATAAATGCGAACACGAAAAATGAAATATAGAATGAATATTTTATGTTCTGTGGAGAGCCAACCCTTCTTCATCCGATGGGTAGTATTACTTTTGGTTTGCGCAGTGTAATTCACAGAATTACTAAAAAATAATTTGCCACAAGTTAAAGATTTTGTGTCACGTCCGCATGTGTATTTCCCTCATATTAAATACAAAAATGCATGTGTATTATAACTCTGGGAGTTGGAAGGAATGTGTCGCGATTCTGCCTTCTCACACCGCGACACAGGTTCGTGGATCTGAGTGTCGCAATTTTGGTTTCAAATCGCATATCGTTAACTTACAGCCCTAGTTCTGGGACTGCATACTGAATCCCGAATATGGGCTGCCAGTTTTAATATATAGACGAACAGGCAAGCACTGGATTATATTGGACGACGGGTCAATGAAGAACATTTTCATTTTAAGATTATTAAAAAGTGTGTGTGTGTGTGTCAGAGAGAGATAATTGTGTGTATTTTAGCGCAAACCAGTACAGAAGTAATCAATAAATTATCAGGGAGGGTCATGCCTTTTTTTCACAATCATTTTGGAGGGTCATAGAAAAATGTATTGCTGGTGAAGGGAGGGTCAAGTCTGACTATAGATCTAAAAACTCCTCCGGTAGCCCCTTAAATAAAAAATGAACAGTCCCTAACCGAGAGCAGGGCAGTCTCAGTGGAGTGGATGCTTTTGAAGCCGGACTGGTTGTTGTCCAGGAGTTTGTTCTGTGTAAGAAAAGTAGAGACTTGGTTGAAGATGACTCGCTCAAGTGTCTTTGCAATGAATGGAGGAAGGGATACCAATCTGTAGTTTTCTAAAAGTGATGGATTAAGAGTCGTTTTTTTTTAAACAGTGGAGTTATCAGAGCCTGCTTGAATGCTGTGGGAAAGGTACAAGTGTGAAGAGACTCAAGAGAGGTGTTGATGATGTGAATGAGTGCAGTCACAATTGTAGAAGAAAAGGTCTGAAGTAGATGACTGGGGATAGGATCAAGCGGACAGGTAGTATGGTGATTGGAAAGAAGGAATTTAGAGACTTCTGTCTCTGAGAGCAGAAAGGAGGGGAGAGTGTGTGTTTGCTGTTAAGATGTGTTTGTCAGTTTGTCAGCATTATAATCAGTGATGCTGTCTACATTGTCCTGAGAGTTCTGAAAGCTTTTAGTCTAGATTGTTTGAAGGCATGGTGAAGGTTTGGGTAAAAACAAGCTTCCATGTTGCCCATAAGACATGCATTTTCCCGGCAATGCTCCAGATTCACACAGGCCCAACAGTAGCCCTTCATTCGCTAACTCATTTTAAGTTCTCTGCAGCAGAGTGGGGCAATTTCCTGCCTGCTAAACTTTTCCTCCATCCTCTCTTTGGCTCAGTCTCGCCCAGAGATGTGGAGTAAGGGTCACTCGCTGCACGACTCCTGTTTGCCTTGGAGTCCCTGGGAGCGGTGAGCTGAATATTCAACCTTGTCTTCTAGGGGGAATGAATGAAAATACTGAAACAAAGACTAAATCAACAGTTGCTCTACTTATTCTCTCAGTGGTACAATGAAACACATTATGTTTTTCGTTTTCCCTCTCCCTCCTCTCCACTTTAGCGCATAGCATCTTGCGCTCCGTTGTCTCTTGCCATTGTTATGATTAAGATTCTTTTCTCGTGGTGAACCCAGAGCGCCGTGTGATTCTTGGATGCCACGCTGCCAAGAGGAACAAGAAATAAATCTCAGGTCGGGTTTATTTTGTCTGCCGCCTGCGGCAAAAGAAAACAGAATGCCTAATAAAAGACTTCCTTCTAGAGGGGAGCCTTTGCAAATTTGCAGGTTATGACATATATTTTTACGAGGGAAGGAGGCCAGGAGATTGTGGAGAAGCATGAGGTGATTTGGGGGGCAGGGCAGTGGTAGTTTAGAATGGGTTGTCTATAGACTGATGTTAACATGTATTTTATGTTTTAAAATGCTTTAAATCAAGCATAAGTAAAGAATAAGCCTGCTATTTTTTTTCTCCATGTGCATGTAAACTCTTCCAACATTTTTTATATCAAAAATAAAGGTTGAGTGTGATGCACCCTGGGCGGTCTTTATTAAAAAATAGCTAGACTTTACAACCCGACAAAAAGACTTGGAGACTTGGAACGATCATAGCCATTTATCAGCAGAGTTGAGGTGAGCTCGCTGTTTCGGGTCCAAAAACAGTATTCCTGTGATATCTCTCCTCGAAAGTTCACACTTCTGAAAAAGGCAACGAACCAAATGTTGCAGAAATGTTTAAACATGATATTTTAAACATTTATTATACACTCTGGTCTTTAAATTTGATACCCCTTCTCCAAATTCCTACAAATGACAAGGCTCAGTTCAAAAATGGTGCAAATTTTATAAGCCATTTCAATGTCGGGCCACCCATGTATCCACCGAGAGTCTATATAAGGCTTCAATCACATATAACGCATCATCACAAAACTAGGGCATGGAGTCAAAAACATTTTTATTTTACATCTCCCTGGGTTACTATGAACAGGAACACATATTTCCAACAACCTGGTGGTTTTGTGTCCATGACTGCTGCTGCCGAAATGCAGATTTTTTTTCCAAACATTAAAAAACATTAAAAAAGTGTGAGCTAATATTTGATATTTTACTTTACGTGCTCATTTCCTCTATTTTTTACATTTAAATGACCCTTTGCTGTCATGTAACACTCACTTAAACTTAAAACTCTCTTAAAAAAGTTATTTAACATGTTAAATGTGATCTTAAGCGAATCTCAAAATGAAAATACATTGTTCATACTCTACATTATAATGTTGAGATGCCTAAATTCATAAAAAAGTTAGATTGTAAGAGAGTAAGTGTTGTGTTTTTATGTATTTAGACAAAACAATATTGAATTGCAGTGCACTGTAATTATCAGCTTATCGTGTCAGACACATTTTTCGATGCATCCCTACAGAGAGATGCACTTATGTTGCTTTTCTTTTACTATTCTTAGTCACAATGGTCATAGCATATCTGTTAGAATGATAAAGTAGTTAGGATTAAATCACTATAGTCTTTATTTTGATCTTCACCAGCAGAGCTCCATCCAAGTGCTTTTTCTACACTGCAGACATGCAATAAGCCACTTGTCTTTTTTAACTCTTACCCCTACTGCCTGCGTAGTCCATTAGCCGATAGTTACCCTCTGCTCCCCTGGCCCCCAGAAAGAAAGAAAAAAAACCTTTGCTGTCCACATAGTGGAAACTCTTTGGATCTCCAAACTCCAGTCTGCTCCATGTGCTATGGTTTTGCTCAATGGAGAAAAGAGGCCTAGATAGGCATGAAAGCAAAGGACAATGTTTAAAATAAACCGATATAATAATTGTTTTAATCACCACGGGTTCAGGAAAGAATTTATTATGACATTAAGAAAGAACAATATGAAGAGCTTGAGTCCCACTAGTTTCTGGCATTTGTGTATGCGAGTACGTGCCGATGATTGTTTAGCTTGCATACCTCTCGTTCATTTGCTGTTTAGGCCTTTCAGTTAATGCATTTTCTATAGAGCCAGATGCTGTAAATTTTTACAGGATTTAATGATGGACAAAAATATTTTCTTCCTATAAATATAGCCATCTAAAGGCTCTTATATTAATGATAGTTGCTTGGCATATATTGGGTTGTTACTGTACAAGTTTAATGTGAATATGATTTAATATTAATAAAAAAAGTCAAAAATATTTTACTTGACTGACTGGATAAAATTAGTGTGATTTTAAAAAAAAATTTTTTTTTTTGGGGGAAACTATAATCCGAAATTGTATTGACATTGTCTTACTTTTACTGTAATTCAGATGTAGCTATAGACGAGACATTAAGTTGGCATAGCATTGTGGTTGTAGATCCTTCTAGTAGGATCTGTACAATTTTTGATGTTTCTCTAAAGCCTTGTGCACAACGGGACGATTATCTCGCGCTCTTATCACCGAAGTTTAATGCCTCGTGACTAAACAATGGTGCCAATGTGAGTATGCACACCGACACGTAAAAGCGTAATTTAGAGAGAAAAAAAGCGCCTCTGGTTTGTTTTTTTAGTTTGACACGCCGCGTTAAAAACTGGCCGACCAATGAGATTGGTGCTTTTGTTCACGTGCCTGGAGCTGCTGAAGTTACAGTACTTGGTGGCGCTAAAACACAAAACCATCTTGCCGAGCACACATTGATAGAAGAAGACGAAGAAGAGGAAGTAAGTAGACGAAGAAGACGATGCAACGAGGCAAGATGAATGTAGAGCTGCTGGTCTCTTTGGTATCTGAACACAAAGAAATTTACGACAAACACCACAGCGACTACAAAAACCTAGATAAGAGGGAGTTGTTATGGAGAGGAATTGCACGTAAATACTGGCTCTCTTCTGTGTGACAAGCGACTGTCAGAAGCGTAAAGTTGCGCAGCACCACCTTGTGTACCTGGGTATTTCTGTTTTTTAATAAGCGCCATCTACTGTCAGGGAGTGAATTTGCACATTCACCTGGTGCATCACCATCTCATGGTCAAACATGGAGAGGGTCCAGTCTTGTTATGGGGGTGTTTTGCTGTTGCAGGAAGTGGAAATCTTGATTGTATGAAGGACATCATGAATTCTTAGAAGTATCAAGCCATTTTGGCAAAGACGGTGATGCCTTTGTTGCATAGACTGAAGCTTCACGATCAATAAACACTTACAGGTAGTGTTTATTGGAGGTTATAAAGAACAAAAATATTCTGCACAAAATGTGACTTTTGGGGGTTGAATAATCTTGTAAAAAAAAAATTCCATCTACTTTACACTCTCAAAATGACTCAAATGTGTATTAATAAACTTTCTATAATAGTATACTGATACCTTTGTTGAATTTTTTTCATAAAAACAAAAATTGGGCGAGATCCCAATACGTCAGTCAGTTATGTGAATGTCGAATGTGACTGACTGATAGGGAACATGTCTTATTATTTTTAGAGTTGTAAAAGTTGTGCTGCTTAATATTTTTATTTTATAATTTGTTACAAGATTCTTAACAGAAAGTCAGAATTTATTTGATATAGAGTAACAATGTAAAGGCATTTACTGTCACTTTCTGATCAATTTATTAATTCATAACAGAATAAAAGAATTAATTTCTTCACAAAATTGTCATATAAATTATATATATATATATATATATATATATATATATATATATATATATATTACTCACCCCAAACCTTTGGCTGGTAGTGTATTTGAAAAATGGGTGCTGACAAATTTGTAAGGATGTATACTAAATGAATTCGTTCGTGCGTTCGTGCGTTCGTTCGTTCGTTCGTTCGTTCGTTCGCCTAGTGGGCTTATGTGTATTCTCATCAGTTTAAAAGATCCATTTAAGAGCACAGTCTTACCTCAAAACTAGATTCATAGTGTAAGAATGTGCTAATCGTGACAAGTCAGTTCTATTAATATTCACACGGAGGTGACAGACATATTCATAACAGTACTAGTATTGTTTCATTATTGCTTTGTGTATAAAATTCAGGAGCCAACAAAGGAAATTGAGTGGGGAGAATTCGAGGCCAAAAGTCTGCAGACGAGTCCTGCTCCTGGCCATGTGTTTAGCATTAAGGACACGACTCAGGACAGCATTCTCTTCTTGCATCTCTCTACTCTCACTCACCTACACCCCAAATAGGCCACAGGAGACAGGAATGCTGATGAAGAGTCCAACTGATAACATCATCATTGTCTCCATTTTATGTCCTCCCTTGTCCACTCTTTGTTGGAGAGAGAATCTTTTTTTTTAAAGCATAGTGAAAATGCATAAAGGCTTGAGAGAGAAAAGGGGTGAGGAAAACAGTTTAAAGTCTGAAGGAGGAACAGCGGCGACAAGACTAATAAAAAGAATACTTTTGAACTTGAATGGGAAAGCGTTTTCAATGTTTTGATAGATGCTGTAAAGGAATATTTTTCAGACCTGTCATATTTTATAAAATGAAAGTGTTTAATCACTGTAGTGATGTCATATCCAGTACATCTACCATTTCTGTTTGGATATTGGTGCATATCAATCTGGCCCCGTATTTATCAAGCTTCTCAAAGTGCCATTTTAGTCTTAAGTGCTGAGAATTCATGAAATTTACTCCTACTTTCAAACTTAAGTATAAAAGCAAGTTATCAAATTTCTTAAACCTAAGAATCATTCTTACTCTCGAAGTTATTTAAGACTGCTCGTGAGGTCTCTCAAGTGGTTAGGAGTTGCCAGTAGGGCTTGTGATGGCACTGAGGAGAGAGACAAAGACGTGCGCAAATCTTTCAGGAGAGGAAGAATGTTTTTGAAATGTTTGACGACGAGCAGTTAATCAAACGGTATCATTTCGACATTAGGCATCATCTTTGTCAGCGCTGGTTAATGTTGGGCTGAACTTACCTTTAATGCTGCATTATATGTGTGTTGAATGTAAACTCCTCTTTAGGAATTTCACCATTCAATGTGAATTTATCTGAGAATATTCTTAAATAAGAAAATCTATTCAGTGATTGGTCCATGCCTATGTCATCATCCAAAATCCCGTTTGTGGCACAGCAAGTGTCATGAATTATCTCTTAGACTGACACTTAAGATTTAGTCCTACGATTCACTTAAATTACGACTGAGATGCTTGATAACTAACTTTGAAGCGCAGCTTTGAGCCAAGAATGTTTTTACTCTTAAGTAATTTCTTAGCAGTGTTCTTGTGAGTAATTCTCAGAGGCTTGATAAATACAGGCCCAGATCCACAGTGAACCACAAAACTCTATGAGGAATTCGAGGAATTCCCAAATGTTTTATTACTAGGACCAGTCTTGGGTACAATCCATCTTGAGACCCACCAAAAACATTTTAGGGAAATATTTGTTTTCTGTTTGTTTGTTTATATTTAGATAAATATTTTATGGAAATAAACATTTGTTTTGTTTTTCTTCCTTGGAATTGCATTACATTGAGCAGGCCTAATTATGAATTTCATTGTATTACCATTGTAGGGTTATGTTATAATTTCACTCTTATCTATCTATTATCCATCCATCCATCCATCCATCCATCCATCCATCCATCCATCCATCCATCCATCCATCCATCCATCCATCCATCCATCCATCCATCCATCCATCCATCCATCCATCCATCCATCCATCCATCCATCCATCCATCCATCCATCCATCCATCCATCCATCCATCCATCCATCCATCCATCCATCCATCCATCCATCCATCCATCCATCCATCCATCCATCCATCTATCCATCCATCCATCCATCCATCCATCCATCCATGTTTATTGGCTGGCCGATTAATCAGGCTGATTTTTAGCATTTTTTAATTAATCGGCATTGGCTGATTGTGCTGAAAATTAGGCCGATTAATAGGCAGGTGCATCTGCGAGCAGTGAAGCGCTGTTGTGGAACACGTGACGCTGCCGCGGGTACCAAAACCTGGTAATGAGCCCAGCGGCTAAATTATTATAGTAGCCTGCATGCATTGTATAGATAAGCTCCAACGTAATCAATTCTGTTTCTGTACTGGAGAATTTCTCTCCCTCTGAGGCTGCGTGTGAGACGGAGCAACTCACACTCTGCAGCCGTGCCTTGTTCACAGACTTCACACACAGCTTTAGACAGGCCGGCTTCTACGGGTTGAGGGTGCTAAGCACCCTCAAACTCGAGCAAGAGCACCCTCAGCCGATAATGTAATAATATATTGGCAAAATAGATTTGGAAAATGCTCCCGTGCATTTGTGTTTGCGCTCTGGAGAGCGTCAAATGAATCTATTTTCAATGTGTTTTTACAGCAGTGAGCAATGTAGCCAATCACAAACAGTTGTTGATTTCTTGAACACAATGGCCAATCAGAGGAGTTTAAGTTAGCCCGAGTCTCACCGCTCAAAACGCCAGAATTTTTATTCAGTGCTGCTGAGTTATGCAGTGTGACAGAATGGCTGTCTCTCCCTTGTAATCAGCGCCACCCCATCCCTTAACTCCCCGCCCTTCGCCTAGCCTCGTGTAGCCAGACCATGAGATTGATGGCAGAAGGTTTGGACTCTATCGCAGCTTTTCTTGGCTAAGGACCGCCCAAGAGGACGTTTCACTGACATGTGATGCAACCAATCACAGTGCGTTTTGTTCCGCATCATGTTAAAGGGTGTGGCAATAAAATGTCAATGTCCTTACAATAACAGACCGGCTTGCATCTAATAAATTATTAATTCAAGGACGTTGTACAAGTTTTTTTTTTTTGCAACAATGGAAACGCGAACTTCACATACTTTTGAAAATCCAGTGTTTAGTTGATCCTGGTAAGCGCTCATTGTCATAGTTGTAAACAACGGCTTTCTTCTTCCACGAGCGTTTTTGGCGTCGCTGCATTGTTTCCAAGCGGACCGATAAAGAATGCGACACACAAGTCTTCCGGACATCCTGTAGAATTCACCCAATCAGATCGCGACTTCGAAACTCCTGAGGTGTTTCCAGAAAAGTATTCCATGTGCATCAGATGTTCAGCCAACACGGGCCCAACGACGTTTAGCCCTTAATGGAGAATCATGCGTGACGCTGCTGACAGGCTAGGATGCCGAGCTTACTGCTAAAGCCTCTTTAAAAATTGAGACACCAAAAAGTGTATTTTTTTTCGCGATTGATAAGCCATCCACAATATTGTGGAAATGAGAAATAGCCACAATACAAACTCACTGCGTTGTATTTTCTTGTTGAAAATTAAGCAGATCTAGCAGCTTTTAAGGGCTGTTCGTGCTCTCTGTTCTCTCTGTTCGTGCTCTCTTTCCATGAAATGCGAAAAAACTCTAATTTTTCTGGCTGCTCTCTTAAGGGCCTGAGTGTGCTCGTTGTACCACGGCGTTGGACTATTTTCGTTAATCTTCTTTAAGCGCAAAGGGGCAACTGTGTCTTTAGTGCTGGAAAAGAGAGAGTCAAAAGTTTCTGTCGCAATATCAAGTTCTTCTAAGCTATTTGGGATGCTGAGGAGATGAAACTGATTAGGAATATTATTAATAAATCAATCTTTAGTGGCAAAAGTGATAGGTCTAACATATTTGTAACATGGAGTCGGCTTTGCAGCCTTGGCTAAATTAAGTATACACGAGACTAGATAATGATCTGAGATGTCGTCGCTCTGCTGCAGAATTTCAACAGCATCAACATTGATTCCATGTGATAATATTAGATCAAGAATATGATTACGACAATGAGTAGGTCCTGACACGTGTTGTCTAACTCCAATAGAGTTCAGAATGTATTTAAATGCCAATCTTGGGGTGTGGACTCATTTAAATTAATGTAATCGTTTGGTTTTAGCCAGGATTCTGTCAAACACAGCACATCTAGGTTATAATCTGTAATCTTATCATTAACAATAAGTGCTTTTGAATTAAGGGATCGAATTTTCAGCAACCCAAGCTTTATCATTTTTTCATCTGTATTTTATCTGTTTTTTTATTTGTTGAACATCAATTAAATTTTTAACCTTATATGGGGTTTGGGAGTTTTTTGTATTTCCTAATTCGGGGAACAGACACAGTCTCTACATGATGATATCTAGGTGAAAGAGTCTCTATGTGATGGGATTTATCTGACCTCAGTGATGTGAGACAGCTAGCAGACGATCGGTTTAGCCAGTCTGTCTGCTTCATGACCTGAGCCCCAATTCGTCATGTTTGAGCTCTAAGACTATGTGCCATATTACTGGAGAGAATAGCAGCAACATGCCAGGAGGGATGAATAGCATCTCTTTCCAACAGGTCAGGTCTGCCCCAAAAACTTTTCCATTTGTCTATGAAATCTATATTATTTTGCGGACAGCACTTAGACAGCCAGCCATTGAGTGAGGACAGTCTACTACTGTAAGTATCTCATCACTCCGACGAACGGGAAGGGGGCCAGAGGAAATTACAGCGTCTAACATCATACTTGCGAGTTCACACACCTCTTTAACGTTAATGTAACAAGGTTAGATGTTGTGGGAAGGAGGAGCCAGGAACCGGCGAACAATCAACAATTATAATCATAAATAAACAAATAAAAAAATGAAAGTAAAGACGGCAGTCCCTCACGGTCAACTGCCGTCACACATTATAAAACAAAACATCAAATAAAATCCAGGCCTGGCCTCTATCGATCTCCACTGTTGTCGCTCCTCCTTTTATGCTTCCGCTCCGCCGTGAGAGATACGAGACCGATGCGTCGCGCAGGTGTTCCTAATTAGTAATCATGCCACCGGCCTTGCGCCATTCTCTCACGGCCCTCGGCCTCATCCTCGTCCTGCTTGCCACAGTTAATTTTAGTTATCTCCGACTGGTGAAGTCGAACATCATTAGTGCCGACGTGAATAATAATCTTACAGAATTTACGATTAGCATTAGCCAGCACTTTTAAATTTGCTTTGAAGTCAGACGCTCTGGCTCCTGACAAACGTGACTATGGTGGCTGGTGGCTCTGTTTTCAAGTTCTCTGTAATAGAATCGCCAATAACTATGGCACATTTAACAGGATTCACAGTGGGTGTTTAACTGAGTGGGGACAATCTATTTGGTATGGTAATCGGAACAGAAGAGCTTTGTTTTGTCCCACGACTACAGCGTCTCACGGTCACCCAGTTGCCCTGCTGCACGGGCTCTACAGCCGTAACCGAACAATGTACAGAATTCAATAAGCTAGTTGCATCAAAAGCAGTATCTAAATCCCCTGCATTCTTATTATCATCAATTAAAGTTTGGATGTGTGTCTCTAGTTCTGAAATCTTCTCCGTCAGCCTGACTATCTCCCTGCATTTATCACATGTAAAGCCCTCAGTGCTGACGGAGAATGCCATACTATACATGTGACACAAAGTGCAAGTGACAATAACTGGAGAAGACATTACTCACCGTGTTTGTTGACTGATCCTACTTACCACATTTGTTTGATAGACACGTAAAAGGCGCGAGCAAAAAAAGATGGCAAGCACATCCATGGATGCAGAGCCTGTACACATTTACGTGTGACTCTCAACTTCACTCGCCAGTGTAATTTGGGGTGAAGTCCAAACTTGGACACTGTAGTGGTCTTGCTTTGAGCAGTCCCAGAGGAACTACCTTTATTGCTGCTGATATCATCGCCATTAACTGCACCAATTCTATCCACTTGCCCATGCCGAAAGATTGTGCCAGGCAGGGGCGCAACTACCCAGTGTCAGAGGGGTATGCAGCAACATTTTTTGCCCCCCCCCCCCCCCCCTCTAAAAAAAAAAAGAAAAAGAAATAAATAAGTGTGCCATGTAATAAGTGAGTAGGAACGAGTGAGAGCTAACAGATAAAATAAGTGCAAAATGTCATTTATTAAACAATTAAACTATAGCTACTCCACCATGATGAACCCCCCCTAAAAAAACTATAAGCTCCATTGTCTAGGGGGGTTCGGGGGTTCGGGGGAATCCCCCCCCCCCCCGTAAGAAAATTTTGTGCTCTTTAATGTTAAATTTATCAGTCTGGTGCACTTTGAGAGTTCAAAATTAAAAGCTCCAACCCATATTCAGGGTGCAAATTAAACAAAGAAAAATTCAAACCTCTTTTAGTTCGTGTCTGTCTACATTACACTACTACATAATAGTTATAATATTAATCCCATGATAGTGATAGCCATATATTGTAAAACAAATGCACTGAAAAATAAAGGAAACTTTCATAATTAGTTTTGTACTAATTTCTATACTTGAAAAATATAAGCACATGATGACATGTTTCATGGGCCGGTGTGTCAGAAAAAAAAACTAACGCTGACTTTTTTGACCAATGCATTACAACACCGGCACTAACACAGCGCCGCCAATTAAGCAAAAAAACAAAACAAAAACGAATGGGCCACCGATGTACGAGTTGTATGGGCCGTTAAGACAAAACAGCCTGGGAAAACGGCCAGACGTAGATAGCCTACATGCCTGGATGTCACACTTTAAATCCTACCTGTTGGCTTTCACCATACACTTATTTAGCTGCTGTCGCATCAGTTGACATACCATCTCCTTTTCCCTGTTTATTTTTCTATTTTTAGCCCCACAGCATTTTGTTTTCATCCATATTTTTCGATGACAACTCACTACTCGTACCTGCTCGCTCAGCGCTCACGGCGCCCCCGCCCGCTCGCGATATTACCCCGCCCCCCTTCTCCATAAGGGTGCCTACTCTAGCCTGTTAGTCCTCTAAAATTTTATATAATATATATATATATATTTTTATTATTACATTTTAATAAAATAAAATAAAAATTACCATCGCTTTGGCGCCCCCAATGGTGCTGCGCCCCTATGCGCCGCATATAGCGCATACCCACTTTTTGCGCCACTGGTGCCAGGCAAGTTAACCTTGTTAGCCTTTGTGGAGAGGGAGCTGTCATTGTCACGGAGTCCACTGCGCTTGGTTTAATTTATTGCTTCATTAGGATAGCAAGTCCTCATCCAATCAAGTTACATTTGTTCGACAATAAGTATCGATTTCACAAACGCATGGAAAACTCCAAATATTTGAGTATTTTCATTTTTGGCTTTCGCAGAAGTCCAGGACTACCGTTATGGGCAGATGGAAAACCACATTTCCTCAGTTGTAGCTTGCATTCCTTAGGCCTTTGAACACTGGTCAGGAAGAAGATAGCAAGGGAGTACTCTAGCCCTCATCAGGACAGGCGGATTCAGGGGATTCTCAGTCACGGACCATGTGATCTGAAGTCCGCACAAGGAAAAAGCAGAAAAAGATGAAATGAGTGAAGTTGAAAATGAGGAATGCCTTGGCAAAAATAAAGAAGTCAGGGCATTTTAAATCGCTGTCAGCACCTGACAGTTGGTTGGATCTACTGCAAATGCAGGCTCTGGGGAACAGCTTAGTCAGGCTTGTGAAATAGTTCCGAGAGAAGGAATGGAAGAAAGAATGGCACAGTCACGGTTATTTCAAGAATTCAAATCTGAGGCAGGGAAAAGGGCTCCAAGCCCACACCGCAGAGTGACGAATTTGAGAAGCTCTAATCACAGTCAAAGAGACATGGAGAGTCCGCATTCCCAGTGGTCTGTCTCCAAAGCGATGACCCCAAGAACTTTGGTCACAAGAAGGAAAGTTTGGCTGAATCAGCTTTTGACAAGTGTGATCTGTGACGGAGAACTTGCAGGCTTACTTTCCTTGTAGCATCCCCATGTTCATAATTACTGCTGGAGGTGGATTCGAGTGGGATGGAAGATCTTAAGGTTTGGTGATGAGAAAAAAAGCTTTGATAATTCCATATTTATTTACTGAGCACTCAATAAAGAACTGGAATATAACAGTCACACTATGGCAGTGGTTTCATCATGTTTTACTGGCAGCACATGAAGCCGATTGTATCATTTTCACATGGCAGAGATGCAGGCCCACATTATACTAATCGAGACTGACCACCTACTGACAGAATAGGCAGCCACATTGGCTGGAACAGAAGAACTGAGAGAGAAATTGTCCAATTCCAGTCAACCCCTCAGCATTTTGGATCAGGAATTGCCTCTGTTTATTTAAAATTTAAGTCAAATACATCTGTTTCAGAAATCATATTATCTTAAAGTAAGGTTTCCAAATCACTATCACTTACACAAGGTTATCCAACAATTTTGGCGTCCCTAAATAGTAACAGTACACCCCAAAACAAAAGGAATGTCTCATGAATGTCTGTGACTGCGTGCACTCTACCAAAATCTGTCTTGGCAGGACTGAAATGCAAATGTTTTCTTCCTGAGACCCCAATAATGTCTAGACTGGCAGAAAGTTGATGTTACAAGAACACGACTGGGATTGAAAAGGCTCTGCTGAGTTTGCACTTGAAAGCATTTTGCTTCTCTCCCAGTTTTACTTATGGGGAAACATCTTATACTTCTAAATATTGTGCATATGAGGCCTTAAAGTTCTCATACTGTATTCCATCTATTATGCACATATACGTGTACACATTAAATTGTTAGTTAACTGAAAAAAAAATTCTTTCATCATTTAATTCTAATCCTGCTCCAAAACTTGGATGACTTTCTTCTGTGGAACATAAAGAAGATACAATGAAGGCAAATTTTTGAGCAATGTTGCTGGGCACTTTCCCATTGAAAATGGGCAATCAATTTCTATCTGGATAATTTAGATCGGTCGCAGGCCCTGTGTCTCATACGGTTGCCCGTTGACGCCAACATTGCTGATGTTAATTGTATGGGCCAAAACAGTTGAAACATTCATTAGAATATCTTCTTTTGTGTTTCACTGGACAAAGAAAGTCCTACATGTTTGGAACGACGAGAACTATTTTCATTTTGAGATGAAAGAGCTTAATGTCAAAGCTGCTTGCATTTGCTCAATCATATACTGTTGCATGAGCAATAATGTTGACCACTCAGCACAGTCAAATGTTTTTTCCTCTGAGTAAGAACTACAGTCTTTGACATTTGTTTGAGATCTTTCAGGGGCTCTTTAGAGCGAAGCATGACTTGCGGTAGTTGTTTAATTGTTGTTGTCTCCTGGCTCCTCTGACTTGGCTCTGTTGGAGAAAGATCTGTTATGGTGTTCACTTCCCGGCAGAGGGGTGAGCCCGCAGAAAGAGTCGGCAGCTTGTCATCCAGACTCTGGTTACACTGTAAAGTGATTCATTAGTCTGTCTAACTTTTTCTAACCCCCAGACTGTTGGGTACTTAGAAAATAACAAGGATGGACTATATTAAGTCTTGCACGTACGCTATTTCAGCCTCATTTGTGATCAGAGGCTGACTAACCATTTTCCTCTTAACCATAATCTTCCTTTTCTTGCAGGTGTGGTTTTACAGTCACAGTCTGGCATCAGCGTGACAGTGCTTGTGGTGAAATATACTACGCAACCTATAATCAAGCAATGTTAATGAAAATCATCTGAATATATACCACTGTTCTCGCTCAAAAGTTTGGGGTCCTGAGATTTTTTTAAAGAATTAATTTATTTTATTCAACATGGACGCATCAAATTAATCAAAAGTGACAGTAAAGACTTACATTGCTACAAAATATTTTCATTTCAAATGCTGTTCTTTTAAACATTCTATTACTCAATAAATGTATCATGGTTTCTGTTTAGCACAACTGTTTTCAACACTGATAATAATAATAACAATAATAATAATGTTTCATTATATATTTTTGGCCTATTACAATAAAACCTGTAGCTAGTTTTTTGCCAAATAATTTTGTCAGATAAATACCCTAACCAAGTCTAGCATTTTTTTTTTTTGAACTTGTAGGGTCGTTAAAAAACAAATAGCCCCTCTGGATATCACTTTTGGCTTGTATAAATGGCTTCAGCATGACAGTGCATGTGGTAAAATATAATCAAGTAATGTTAATTAAATTCATCTGAATGGATAGAAATGTATCTAATAATAGTAATAATGATTACATTTAGGGGTAGGTTAAAAATACTGATTTCTCAAATTTAATCTATTCTCATTTTGATGAACCGATATCCATTCTTAAGTCCCAAGAATCTGTCTTTTAGATGCTGTTTTCAGGTGATGTGTGGACATAACTTCAATAAAACATTATTTGTAGCCCGCCTCCCATCCAATACATCTTATTAGGCTTTTTTATTTTTTAAATTAAACAAATTCTGTACATTTTATATTGAAATTCAAACAATAAATACCATTTTGGCTCTCTTTAATGTCTCTTGACTTGTAATGCTGCCCGAATCATGCACTGTGCCTTCGTTGGCCAGAGGAGAACTGGCCCCCCGACTGAGCCTGGTTTCTCCCAAGGTTTTTTTCTCCATTCTGTCCCTGATGGAGTTTTGGTTCCTTGCCACTGTTGCCTTGGCTTTTGGCTTGCTTAGTTGGGGACATTTAATATTCAATAATATTATTGATCTGCCTTACTTAAGGTGGACGTTGACGCAATATCTTTTAGAAACAAACTTTGTTATATTGTTTTCATGTTATCACTGTGAAGCGCTTTGATACAATCTGTATTGTAAAAAGCGCTATATAAATAAAGGTGACTTGACTTGACTTGACATGTGACAGATCGCTGTATCGCCTCAGTTCAAGCGAAGCGGCAGTGCAGAAACCGATCGAGTTCAGCCATCTTGAAGGACCTCTCATTCTCTAATTGCACCGCGAGGCATGATGATCGAGGAGTGAGGAGGCTTCCAGAGGAGTCATGAGGTGGATCCTTTGCGGAAGAGATTAACCGACTAAACGTGACGCACGTATCGATTCGCGGAAGAGTTTTGCCATCTAAACGTGACGCACGTATCAACTCTCCTCCCCCTTCACATTGGTCACAATACTTTTTATTTATACTTTACCTTTGCAGTTTAAATAAACCACACATCTCACATATTTCAACAGGGTAATTTGCTTTATTATTATTTATTATGAATTTCTTAAAGGGGTCATATAATGGTACATGCTCTTTTACAAGTTGATTGTACTGAAATGTGTGTTGGCAGTGCCTGTACACAACCATCATATAATGATAAAAATCCATCCAGTGTTTTTTTTTTTTATCTCCTTAGATGTTTTCCCCTGTCTCAAATCGAGCCCTCTGACCGTGTGACGACACACGGTCGGACGCCCCTCCCACGATTGTTAATTGACAGCAGTGTTTCAACACAGACCCGCCCTGAGCTAGCTGTCATCATAGTCCATCATCATTGTTGATAGGAGCAGAATGGCGTCTAAGCGATTGTGGTGTTCTGTTCTTGGGTGCAATAATGAACACAGCAGTCATTTTGATGTTCCTAAATCCGAACCGCTGAAGTGGCTGAGTTTTGATTTCGAAGGGAATATTCCCCACGATCAACGTCAATGCTTTCACGTTTGCGAGAATCATTTCTCACCAGACTGCTTTATAAACGAGGGTCATTCGTGTTCCTGCTGCACCTCCAGAAGAAGTGAGTTTAAAGTTTTATTAACCTTTATATTAATCTTTGCAAATCGTAAAAAAAAGTTTTTCATGCCCATTAGCTGTAACATCAATCTGTCAATGACCTAACGTATACATCACTAAACACATAGGCCCTGTCCCATTTCTCCCCCCTTAAAACTTCCACTTGGTTTTGAGTGCCCTCGAAAGTAAAGTCCCCTCAACGAGGGAAGTGGAGTTGAAGATCTTTCCCTATGAAATGGGACACCACTATATGCAAATTAGCGCGGCAATCCTCAATACGTCACGCGCAGCGTCAAAGTGTCTACTACTTCTACTACTATTTTCATTCATAAAATTGCCGGTTCCAGTTGTTGTGTTCCCTGTTGTGTGGGCTGTTTTCGTTTATCTACATCTGATGAATCAACAGAGAAGACATGTGGAATATAGAAGACGCATTTCCGGTAATTTTGCCATATATTTGTTTGTATCTGATCGTTTAGAAGCGCACACAAAACCCAAAGTTTGCTTGTCTAACGTTAGTTGCAATCCGTTTCCGAACGCGGGCGCGCCGCCATGGGAACCGGGGCAACGTCTCTTGCGCGGATCATTGTGCTTTTAGTAACTTAGCTGTTTTTACCACCAATGTCCCGCAATTTAGAAACCGCATACACTGCACTTTACAACAATCACCGATTGTGCTCAGAGCTGATTCTGACGTTAGGTTTGGGTTTAGAGAGAAATGACGGCGCGCTGTGAAGGGAAGATGATGCGCTAGACGAACGCGGCTAGTTTTGAATAATTTTACCTCACATATCTTCTTTTTATAATCCTTGGAAGCCAAAATCGAAAATAAAATTAGATTAACTAACTTACCCAGATCAGATGTATATTTGATTTGCTTTTGAAGCACTCGGCAGATATCATATGAACATTGTCAGATAGCTTCGTGAAATATTTTCTAACATTAGTGTTGAAAACTCAACAGTCCATTGGATGTGCATCAAACTAACATATTCCAACATATTTCGACATTTTAACATGCGTATTTGCGAAAATATGCTTAAAATAAAATTGTTCCTTTCCAGCGGTGTCCGCCATCTTAGTTGAAAAATTTGACCGGCTCGCTGAGTTCGCAAGGTATCCTGGGTAATTTCATCTTCCACTTCGTTTTAAGCCTGCATCGGACCGCACTATGTTTTGAGGGTTGATTTTAAGGGGAGAATAGCACTCCCCCTTGCTCTTTGGAGTATTGGGACACCCTTCCCCTACACGAGAACGCGCAAAAACAAGGGTTAGGGCAGAAATCTAGGGTAAGGGGAGGTATTGGGACGCAGCCTTAGTGTTTGTATCTCAGTACTCTACCCTGCCAGTACATACAAAGATCAAAGTGATATTACGTTAACCAACCATTCAGAAACGTCCTGTTCGAGCCTTAATGGTCGAACTTCTTCGGGGGCGTCATCTTGTTCCAGCTCCGACTGGCTGACCGGTTCAAATTGATATGGTTGCACAGATGTGTCCTTAGAGACTCCCGCTGCCATTCTTTCTCCAAAATATACCCTCAACTGTTGTCAAGGCAACACTCCTATATTATTATCATTGCCACAGCCCATATACAACCACAGACAGCAATTATTTTATCGGCAGGCAAAGTTTGCACAGAAATGTAAGATTTTTCCCATCCTCACCAACCTTGTCTTAAAACTGATCATACGATACGACGCCTCCTCGATGCTTTGTCGACTACATGCTGCTTTTTGTTTTGATGACTCATGCGGCGGCCGCAGAGCGACACTGGTGGCGGCCGCAGAGCGACACTGGTGGCTGGTGTTGCCAGATTGGGTGTTTTTTTTCGCTACATCTTAAGGCCTGTTTACGTGTGTTTTAGCCGGGTTTCCGCCTGGAAGGCACTATAGAAATCTGGCACCCTATTGAACGAAGTTAAACTGAGAGAGCGTGCGTTCACAGACACCAGAATGAACGCGTTCACAGTAACGTTCATCCAAAATATGAACGAGTTCATGAACTATCGTTCAATGAACGCGTTCAGGCACAACACTGACTGTATGTCTACACCCAAAGCGCTTTACAATCATATCAGGGAATCTCTTTATATTATATTATCTGAGGAAATCAAGGGATCCGGCCAAATGATTGGATACAGAATGATGGACTAAAAATGTATCCAGAAAGTATTTACGGTGAAGAGGGAGACAGTACAGCTACTGTTAAGTGTTCTCCACCCAGATGGCGTTGCCTATAGACGAGCACGAAAACACGTAGGCTTCTAGTCAACGTGCCACATAAAGTTTGGACCAGGATTGTGGTACCTACTCCGGTGGAGTCTGTGTGCTCGTCTATAGACAACGCCATGGTAATGCTTGTTGGTAAATTAGCACCACTGTCATTAAACTTGAAGGTAGAGTTGTGTGTCATCAGCATAGCAATGGAAATTAACTCCATGCCAGCTGATGACACGACCCAAGGGGAGCATGTAAATGGTGAAGAGGGTTGGACCGAGTACGGAGCCCTGGGGGACCCCACAGATGACAGTGTGGGGTCTGGATTTTACATCCCCCAGAGCTACATACTCGGTTCTATCAGTGAGATAGGAGTGAAACCATTTCAGGGCAGTACCAGAGAGACCTGTGTAGTGCTGAAGTCGGTGCAGGAGAATGTGATGGTCTAGTGTCAAACGCAGCAGAGAGGTCGAGAAAAATGACGAGGGATGTGGAACCGGAATCAGAAGCCATCAGCAAATCGCTGGTGACTCTGATAAGGGCTGTTTCTGTGCTATGGGATGGATGAAAACCAGATTGAAATTTCTCATATAGCCTGTTGGATTTGAGATGATTATGGAGCTGGGTGGAAACAACTTTTTCCAGGAGTTTGGAGATGAATGGGAGATTTGAAATTGGTCTGTAATTCGACAGCAGTGTAGGGTCCAGGGTGGGTTTTTTGAGGAGGGGTTTAATGAGAGCAATTTTGAGGGAGGTGGGAACATAGCCCGTCTCTACGGACATGTTTATTATTTTGGTTATGAGGGAACTGATAGAATTTGTCTGAGTTTTAAGCAGAGAAGATGGAAAAGGTTTAAGGCGACAAGTGGATGTTTTGGATTTACGAATGATGTTTTCGACCTCCTGCTGCGTTGTGGGCGACAGTTTTGATAGGGTTTGAGCAATCGGTGTTACGGGCAGGTCTAGTGAGGTGCTATTTAGAAGTGGAAATGAGGAGCGAATATTGTAAATTTTTGATGTGAAAAAATCAAGAAACCGGTTGCAATTTATATCGGTTGGACTATAGAATGAGGAGATCTGTGGTTTGATGATGTGATTTATTGTGGAGAACATTTTTTTGGAGTTACCTGGGTCGTTGTTTATAAGTGTTGAGTAGTGTTCTGACCTAGCCTTGGAGAGTGCTTTGGCATAAGCCCTACGATGTTCCCGGTAGGCCAACTTATGCACCGTCAGGTCAGATGTTTTACAGGCACGCTCCAGGACACGGCCAGACCTCTTCATCCCTCTCAGCTCGTTTGTAACCCAGGGGGCAGAGCGGGAAAACGTGACTGACCGGGTTTTTAATGGAGCAATACAATCCAGAATAGAGGTGAGGCTGGTGTTGTAGTAGTCCATTAAGCCATCAACTGATGAGTTAGGAGGGGGGGAGAGATGCTGGAGATGTTGACTGAGGGAGGTGGCGTCTAAGTTCTTAATGTTCCTGAAGGTCATATGGCGTTTTGGTTTGGTGGGAGGAACTAATATTGGGACTTCAAATGTAACCGCAAGGTGATCGGAGACACCCACGTCATACACTTGAAGGCCTGAAACTGAGAGGGAGTCTGTAATGACAAGGTCGAGTGTATGCCCCCTATTGTGTGTGGGGGCATCCACAAACTGTTGAAGGTTAAGACAATCCAGGGTTTGCTTGAAATCTGAGGCCAGTTTACAGTTATGGGAGTCAACGTGTATGTTGAAATCACCAATAACCAGAATATTTGAGTGCGCTGTGCAGAGGGAGATTAGAAAATCATGAATGTCAGAGATGAAATTTGGTTGTGGTTTGGGAGGGCGATAGACGAGGGCTATTGTTGCTGAAAAAGCTTTTTTGCAACTGAAAACCAGACTTTCAAATGAGCCAGTACTGGGCACAGACACGAGGGATAATTCAATGTTGCTGCGATGTAAAACAACTAGGCCCCCACCACGGCCAGTTGTACGAGCCTTATCGAGATATTTGTACCCGGGTGGGCAGGCCTCATTTAGGGATGAGTATATTCCAGGCTGCTGCCATGTCTCTGTAAGACAGAGAATGTCTATCCCCTTATCCAGAATGTGGTCGTATATAAGTCCAGATTTGTTTGACAGGGACTGCACATTCAGCAGTTCAAATGTCATTTGAGCTCTAAAATCCAGTTTATTGATAGGGCGGAGAACCCTGCGATCATCTCCTGGTTTTACAGTGCACCGTTTACACCCAGCACTATCTATGCCAGGAGTGGCTGTACTCTGATGACGCAAACGGTGACGTGTCAGTTTCGAAGCGGGACGCGATGCCGACCAGATGGATGGGATGGAGCTATGGTCGTCGGATTTAGACAGAACAACCCGGCGCCTCGATCCCCTATGGATATATCGAGGTCGGTACGGAAGATCCAGTTGCTGCAGGGGAGCTCGGCCCCTGCCATTGAGAGATCGGAGATGTTGCATCGAGGCGTCGGGCCACAACATGATGCGTGAAGTGTTAGGCGGATATCCAGGCGAATACCGGTGAAAGACAGCGACACGGGGATAGTATTCCACGTGCAGACATCCGCTTGAAGGCAGAGGCAAAGCAGAACCCAAAGTTGGTTCCAGGGCTCAGGAATTTGAAGTCAAAGAGTGGAGAATACACTCAGACTTTGCCGGTTTCAGCTTTCTATTTCTGTAGCGATTTCAGTGCTACAGTAAGAATAGTACGGTAGGGCGGATTTGCACGAATTTGCAGATAGTTTGCAGAGAGTTTGCAGAGAAGCGGCGAACAGCCAGCGCCAGCGTCCTCTCAGCGTCCTCCAGCCAGCCTCTCTCAAAGAAAGTCAAATTATAGATATTTTATATTATAGACTATAAAAATATTATTAATAATCCATTTACAACAACAAAAAAATAATTAGTTTTGAATGTATGAAAATTGGTTGTTCTCTTACGAGAGGTTCTCTCGTGCTGCGTAATATCTTACGCTAGGGGAAAACCTCTTTTCCTCGAGATATTGAAGCCAAAAAATTATCCTTAATTTTGAATTATTGCAAAACGCGTTGCAGCAGCATACAGACATAGGCAGGCGGCTCAGCGTGCCTATTGGCTGTCCTGCGGCAACTGCAGCAGCCTATCGAGAGCGGCCCTTTGGTGACGGTCCAATGGGGGCACTTCGCGCCCATTGTGTCACGCTCGCGCCCAAAGGGGCGTGGTCTAGTCCTATAAGGATAGCTCGATGGGCTGATTTCACTGATTTTTCATCTCTTCAGCGAAGCTCTGCATCGCTGGATCCTGAGTGAAGAAGCCGCGCCGTCGAGACAGCTTTCTGCGGGACGAGCCTCTGCACTGAAGTCACTGGCCTTCAACTCGCCGCCTTCAGCCGCTGTTCCTACTACGCTATCCGGCGTACTATATATCCTTTACTCTGCTCTGTGTGTGTGTGTGTGTGTGTGTTCGCCCCGCGACTCACACGTCTATCATCTAAAAGAGCCGCGTCTTTTTAAAGATGCCATCCTCCTGTGGCTCGTGCCGAGCCCCACTCAGCGACGGGGACCGCCATGTGATATGCGTTTCCAGCATAGGAGAGGATCATGCCGCGCCGTAAAAGCGCCGTACTCAGCGGGTCCCCGAGCCTTCTCCAGCCCGTGAAAGCTAGCCGGTTCGCCCGCCAGCTTCACCAGCTTCACTCGAGTCGCTCACTGACGGATAGCGCCCGCCGCGCGCCGCCGCTTCCGCCATAAATGACGACGAGACAGCTGCACCTGTAGAGAAGGCCAGCTGCTCTATCCTGGCGTCGGACAGTGAGGATTGGGCGAGCTCTGTGGACCTCTTCCCCCTTCTGTCCGCGAGTCGTCAGGGAAACGGGCCAGCATCAAGACCGCGCGGCTAGCTTTCTTTACGTTATTAGAAAGCTACCCCGCCCCCTCCCCCCGTGGGCGTGCGTCACTGGCAAAATGAGGAAAGGGTTTGTTTTAGTCCCGCCGAAGCGGGACTCCATTTCTGAAACATTTCTCAGCTCCTCTTAGTTTGAGCGGCTGAAAATGTCAATATTGCAGCAATGAGCCTGTTGTTTAACACGCACACCTACAAACAAACGGCGACACACACAAAACTGTGCTTGAGCTAATGTCGTTCCCCCCTGTGGCTCAGTGGCGGAACCCACAGCCTATGCGCAAGAGACCCGTGTTCGATCCCGGCTCTCGCAGCAGATACAAATTTAGTCTCACCGCGGCCAGACTTCCACCGAAACTTTTCGCTCGTTCAGTTCCAGAAAATGCAACTGTTCCAGTGTATTTAGCAGTAAACAAGCCGGTACCACGGCCCGCTTGCCTGCTCACAAATGCCGTTTCCACGGCGACCCAGAAAAATCATACAAGCATTGTATTTTCTGGTATTCCGGCCACATCCGATGGTGTTATGAGTGTAATGAAATGCCCACAGCCCAGTGTTCATTTCTACACACAAACACAGCCCGCCACGGTACGGGGCTCGCACAAATGAAATCGACGCATGTCAATTGTGCATTAAATGTAGTGAATGTGCCCCACAACCTAGTGCCCACAAACACTACACACTGCATGTACCACGGTGTCTGTAAAACGAAACCAACACAAGTCTTCCTAGGAAAACAACGGTGTTTCAGTCTCGCCACGGCCAGACTTCCACCGAAACTTTTTGCTCGTTCAGTTCCAGAAAATGCGACTGTTCCAGTGTATTTTGCAGTAATCAAGCCGGTACCATGGCCCGCTTGCCTGCACACAAATGTCGTTTCCATGGTGACCCAGATAAATCACATAAGCAGTGTATTTTCTGGTATTCCGGCCACACCCGATGGTGTTATGAGTATAATAAAAATGTCCACAACCCAGTGCTCATTTCTACACACAAACACAGCCCGTAAAAATGCAGGGCTTGCACAAACAAAATCGCCTCATGTCGATTGTGCACTAAATGTAGTGAACGTGCCCACGTCACAGTGCCCACAAACACTACACACCACATGTCCCACGGTTTCTGTAAAAACGAAACCAACACACATTCAGTCAGCTCAGGCCTACGGTGTTTCCAGTGCAGGAAATGTGCCCGCTGTCCCGCGCCCATATTCACTCACAGACATGTTAAGCCCCACGGGGCTCGCCCCGCTCTCTCTCCTTCAGCAAACTGCTATAAGGGATTTGAGTGCGGCCAGGCTGCCCGCCGCGTTCGGAGCGCCCCCCGCCTCACACACTGTAAACACAGTGTCTGCGTTACAGCACGCCGGAGCTCCCTTGCCGTCACTATGTCACGGCCAGAGCCCAGATCTCATTCTACCTCTAGCTATTCACGCAAAAGCGTGGGCACAGCTTCCTGGGGTATCAGAATGGGTGCTGAACACTGTAAAAAGAGGCGATTCGCTACAGCTCGCTCGACGCCCCCGCCATTACACGGCGTGCCTCGAATCCACGGTGAAAACAGAAGTAGCACATCTACTTCGAGCCGAAATAGCGACACTTTTGAGCAAAGGGGCGATAGAGCCCGTATCTCAAGCTCAGAGCGAAGGGGGACTGTACAGCATATATGTACAGCATATATTTCCTGGTACCAAAGAAAGACGGGGGTCTCAGACCCATTTTAGATCTAAGACAACTGAACAGAGCGCTTATGAAACGCCGGTTCAGAATGCTCACAACCAGCAAAATCCTCGCGCAGATTTGCTAAGGGGACTGGTTTATGTCGATAGATCTACAGGATGCTTATTTCCAGATACAAATAGCGTCACGTCACAGGCGATTTTTGAGATTCGCCTTCGAGGGCCAGGCATATCAATACACAGTCTTACCGTTCGGCCTGTCACTGGCACCCCGTATATTTACGATGTGCATAGACGCGGCTCTCGCGCCCCTGAAACTTCAGGGCATGCGAGTTTTGAACTATTTGGCCGATTGGCTGATTCTAGCTCGATCTCATTCAGAGCTCATAGAACACAGGACCATATTACTCAAACAACTCGAGAATCTTGGTCTCACAGTCAATTTGGTGAAGAGTTCGCTGTTACCCAGCCAGGAAATATCCTTTCTGGGCACAGAGATAAACTCGCTGTCAAGGACAGCGTGATTATCACCAGAGCGCATACTGAACATTCAGGTAGACCTGTTTGCGTCCCAAGACAACGCTCACTGTCCAAAGTTTTTCTCCAAGAGCAGGGATGTACTGGCCCACGTCTGGCTCCGCTGCCCCCCTCTATGCTTTACCCCCCGTCTCGCTCCTGCCTCAGGTATTGGAACGAATAAGGGAAAATGGACGCTCAGTGCTTCTTGTGTCCCTGCTCTGGACAAACCAAGTGTGGTTTCCAGTCCTGATGCAGCTGGAGAGCACTGCCCCATGGCCAATACCGATGAGGAAAGACCTCCTCTCTCAGGCCGGGGGCTCAATTTGGCATCCTCACCCGGAACGGTGGGCCTTGCACGCATGGGCCATCAACGGGTACCCGCAAACCTCCCCGAGGGAGTGCTAAACACCATCACGCAGGCCAGAGCACCGTCTACCAGACGCCTCTATGCCTCCAAGTGGTCAGTGTTTGTTAACTGGTGCAAAACCCGAGGTTTTCCACCTACAAGCAGCGGGGTAACGGAAGTACTTTCCTTCCTTCAAGAGCTACTGGATAAGTGCAGGTCCCCATCCACGCTCAAAGTCTACGTGGCGGCCATAGCAGCGTTTATGAAACCTGTGTCTGGCCTGTCACTGTGGAAAGATGATCTGGTCATTAGTTCCCTAAGAGGAGCTAAGAGGATGAATCCTCCCAGAACCACATCTATCCCCATGTGGGACCTTTCCATGGTGCTAGAAGCCCTGAAAGGAGCCCCATTCGAGCCGATTTGGACATCGGATATGAAACACTTGTCTTTCAAGACAGTGTTTGTCTTGGCTCTTGCGTCAGTAAAACGCATAGGGGATCTACAAGCGCTATCAATAAGCGCAACGTGTCTGGAATTTGGGCCTAACGACTCAAAAGTCATACTCAAACCAAGACACGGATACGTACCTAAATCCCTCAACACGCTATTTAGGGCCCAGGTTATCTCCCTGTCTGCCCTACCGGTTCATAATGAGGAGGAGAGCACAGGCCTCTTTTGCCCAGTTAGGGCGTTAAAGGCCTACGTATCTCGCTCATCTGTTTTCAGACAGACTGAGCAGCTTTTCGTTTCATTCGGCGGCCGCACTAAGGGCCTAGCCGCCTCGAAACAGACCCTATCCAGATGGATAGTTAATACCATAGCAATGGCATACACTAAAAAGGGACTGGAGTGCCCCTTGGGTGTTAGAGCACATTCCACCAGAGGCATGGCCTCATCGTGGGCGTGGTCTAGTGGGATCTCCTTACAAGATATCTGTATGGCGGCAGGCTGGGCCTCCCCGTCTACATTTATAAGGTTTTATAACCTAGAAGTTCCCGCCTTACAAGCTAAATTGCTGTCGGTTTAAAGTCATGCACCACCTGCCCCGTCGTTCGGCGCAGAGTACTGCACTCGCTTGAGCACTGCTCAACGGGCTGTGAGTTTTTTCCCGAGGAAAAATAATGCCCATACTATCACCCAGTACAGGCTGAAGTTCTCTTCACCCTAACTGTGTGTAGCACTATTATAATAAATAGCCCTTCTTATGGCTAAATTATTTAGAATGATGCCTCTAGCCACTCTTATCTGACTCTCTGAGTTCATGGTGATTATGGACTATATGAGCCCAGGGCACCTGCCCTTGGGACCTTGGTGTTGGATCCCCGCATGCACGGCGTTTTGCATAGTGTTCCCCTAGCGTAAGATATTACGCAGTACGAGAGAACCTCTCATAAGAGAACGTACTCGGTTACTAACGTAACCTCAGTTCTCTCTAGAAGAGGGAACGAGTACTGCGTATCTTGCCGTGCCTGCTACGCGCTGGTTCGCTTCGGTGATGAAAAACCAGTGAAATCAGCCCATCGAGCTATCCTTATAGGGCTAGACCACGCCCCTTTGGGCGCGAGCGTGACACAATGGGCGCGAAGTGCCCCCATTGGACCGTCACCAAAAGGCCGCTCTCGATAGGCTGCTGCAGTTGCCGCAGGACAGCCAATAGGCACGCTGAGCCGCCTGCCTATGTCTGTATGCTGTTGCAACGGGTTTTGCAATAATTCAAAATTAAGGATAATTTTTTGGCTTCAATATCTCGAGGAAAAGAGGTTTTCCCCTAGCGTAAGATATTACACAGTACTCGTTCCCTCTTCTAGAGAGAACTGAGGTTACATTAGTAACCGAGTACGTTTTCTAATTACTTTTTTTATGTAAAACATACATTGTCTTGACTTTAACTTTTAATCAAACATTTATTTCATTTCATTTATTTATGAAAATTGTATTTTCTACAATCTTTATAAATGTCCAATCTAGTGGCAAATTATATAGTCAGTTAGAGTAGTAAGGTTCCCCCTTAGTAGCACAAGCTGGTTAAGCATGAAATACATATTTTGGCAGTAGGAATTAAGACTGTGCTTTATGATGCCCTGTTTAATCTGCTGGCTAAATGGTAAGGCATGTTCATGAATGGGAATGGAGAACAAAAGGTTTTTTGTTAGCACAAAACAAGAAAAAAACTATTTTGTGCTTATGGACAGATGACTAGAACAGACTCATCTCGCCATTTCCGTACTTTCTCTCTCTTTCTCTAAGCTGTTATTTTGCTCTGCAATCAGAGTCATGTTTGTGTCTGGGGACCAGAAGTCCACTGCCATGAAATTCAATTAGTGTCTCCAGATCCACAGGCCTCACCTTCTTTTGATTACAATTCTTTTTCTTCTTTTGAAACTCTTTTGTTCTCCATTTCTTCTCCTATATCTTCTCATGAGGGAAGTGTGCAGTCTAAAGCGCACTCGCACAATGTGCAGGGACCTCAACGTTCCCAAGATTTTTTCTTTCTGCTTTTCTTTTCTGAAGCCGAGAATGTCTGAAAGTGCTGTTAAACCACATTGTCATTAGTTGGTTACATCAGAACAGAGGGAGACTGGAGGAGATTTTCTTCAATCACAGGCCATCTATACCCGGCAGACATGCTGACTGCAGCTGTGCTTGTCTTCATCTGGGAACCGTTTTCACGAGCACCGCTCAAGCCCTTGCGCCCTAATAGGCTGATAATCCATACACGGTTATACAACATGTGATTTGGCCTCTCGCTGTGTGTTTATTATTTATGATTTTTCTGGGAAAGGAGTCACGCCGCAGAATGTGTTGTTAAACTTGTGCAGATGGAGGGGTTCCTGTGTTTCAGCATTGATTACTCTTGCATTGATTGTTTAGCACTGATTGAAGTAGAACCCCATGCATGGTGACCTTACTTTCAACTCCAATAAACAAACTCTGCATGTGTTTTGCAAAGCTTTCAGCCATCATACTCTCTGATGATGGAGGACTGTTTCTATCCCGGCACGTTAATGTAGAATATTTCCAATGCTTCCTCTAGAGGAAACTGTACAGTCCTTCATGTAAGATGCTGTTCTCTCGAATAGGTAGATTGATGTTACTCAAACATTCAAAAAGGAGAGAGAGAGAGAGAGAGAGAGAGAGAGAGAGAGAGAGAGAGAGAGAGAGAGAGAGAGAGAGAGAGAGAGAGAGAGAGAGAGAGAGAGAGAGAGAGAGAGAGAGAGAGAGAGAGAGAGAGAGAGAGAGAGATAGATAGATAGATAGATAGATAGATAGATAGATAGATAGATAGATAGATAGATAGATAGATAGATAGGCGATCCCCTGGTTTGTGATTTCCAGTATAAATGTATGAAATAGCATTCTGGGCACTGCTTTAAAATCCAGAGGAGATCTGTACATTTTCCCAATATTATAAATACTTTTCTGGTAAAAAAAAATCATTGTATGATGGTCTTTCACTCTGATGTGTACATGTACTACACACACATAGACTCATAGACATGAATAGACACACACATACACACTCCACCTCTTCGCCTCTAAAAGTGGCTTCATGATAAATTGAGGGTTTCTATAAATAGCAGGTTGACATTTTTACCGCAAGTTCCAGCATTCAATAGCAGCATTTCAGAACCCCTCGGTGAAAGCCCAAAGACAAACACGTTTCCTTTTTTCCAGCATACTTTCCAAAGTGTAGATGTTGCAGAAGTGTCACATTACGAGAATCTTACCTCTGTTTTTAGGGGTGTGTGTGTGTGTGAGAGAGAGAGAGAGAGAGAGAGAGAGAGAGAGAGAGAGAGAGAGAGAGGAGGCCAAAACGAGAGGTCTTAAAAAGTTCACAGCCTGCAGTGGAAAGTGTTTCTCCATCTCCCACAGATATCCTCATTCTCTCCCTCCTTTAGCTACCGAGCTGGAAGCAATTTGGTTGTTACTGAAAATCAGTTGACGTGGGATTTCTGACAGTAACAACACAAATATTTCACCCATTCATGAACTTAAAAAACATTTGATAAAGAAAATCTGACATGGCCAATTTTAGGGCAACCCCGAGTCCGTTTAATTACTTTTATATATTTACATACAATATAAATGCATGACATTGTGAGAGATATCCTTAAAGGGTGTCCTCACATCTGCCCAGGCATGTGTTTTTCTTTCTTGGTGAGGTCCTACTGATGTGTTTCTGTGTCTTTATTTTGCCTGTGCTGACATGTTTATCTATGCTGGCTGTTTTCTCAGTACACTCTAACCTCTGGCTGTCCCCTTGCTCAGTGTTACAGGTGGAAAATGCTGTTTGTGTCTCTGTCTCTTTCTCTGAGTCCCTGAGCAACCTCAGCCAAGCTGATACATCACATCAGTCCTGTGGGCCTCATCTTCTCACTGTCTGTCTGTCTCTCGCTCTCTCTCTCTCTCTCTCTCTCTCTCTCTCTCTCTCTCTCTCTCTCTCTCTCTCTCTCTCTCTCTCTCTCTCTCTCTCTCTCTCTCTCTCTCTCTCTCTCTCTCTCTCTCTCACACACACACACACACACACACACACACACACACACACACATTAAGTCCTGTTTCATGATGCGCTTCCACATTTTTTTCTTTAAAAAATGCCTCACAATTTATCACAGTATCTATCTATCTATCTTTAAGGCTTATAAACATTGTGTTTCAAGACTTTAGCACGTTTTTCAGAACTTTCAAACAAGGCCTTGTCAAGATTCAGATTTTTACTATTTTTACATTCAAATTTGAATTGCTATTGTACATCAATTCTAAATTCTGTTCTGAATGACGCACAACTCTTGTAGCAATACTGTCACCCATGCTACAAACGACACCAAAACTAGATCTGTTCCACCTTAACATTTAGTTAATGTGAATGGGAGTCATGTACTGTAGATTTGCTGTGTCGTGTAACAGCATACTCGTTTGAAGATTTTGATCGTAACAAACTCTTTATTTTATGCCCACCCCTACAAAACCACCCACCCTGTTCAATCCTGCTGGTTCCTTCTTCCGGAACATCATAATTCAGAAATTAAACACTAGTTCCAGATCATAGTCTGGTAAACACCCTGTGTTACCCTGTGTGCTTTCCCTGTCCCCCATCTTTTTCTTTCGCCACTCTTTATTCCTTTATTCTCTATCTATTTCATAAATATACACACACTCACCTGTTGTCTTTGTTATTCAACACAGTTGAGCCATTGCATTTGTTCTGTTTCAAATATATCTTACAATTGTATCTGATGACTAACTTTTGGGGCAAACTGCCACATGTGGCTTTCCAGCATCTTTTGGTCATCTGTGGCCTTACAGGCCAGTGGTGAAGACCAAAGGTATGACTAAGGTGTTTGTTTACACTATCCTTTCCTCTTTCCTGCAAACATCCTCTTTTCCGCCTTTCACTCTTTCAAAACTCTGTTTAAACTCACACTTTCATTTTTTGCCCACTTTGCCTTTCCTCCATGTTTCTTTCATTGCCATTCTCTTTGAGAGGGGATCATGTTTATGTCTCCTGTCTGCGTTTTAGTCAGTCATACCAGTATGTCTCCAATACCTAAATCCAATTACATAGTCTGAGAATAATAAATTAATAATGGCCCTTAGAATGTTGGTTCCTCATGAAAGAAATAAGCACTTAAGATGTTTTATTCATATTTTTCTTTTCTTTTCATATTTGTCTGTTTAGCCCACACATGGGAAATTAATTCAACAGATTATTAAAAACAGAACCATGCATAAACTCCACACACTGGAGATCAGTAATATAGTACGAAATGACGTAACACCAAGCACCAAAATGTATTAGTATTTCATAATAGCCTGTTCTTAATGGTGTATGGCACTGCCAAGCAACAAAAACGTTCCTAATCAACTAGAGTCAAGAGCAAGAGAATGAGGTGGAAAGGGTAATGTTTTTTTTTTTTTTATTAGTTTAAAACGATTTGACAAGTTTTACTGCATTATTTTACGTGTATAAGTTAACAAATGATTTATGATTACTAAATGTTTCTACTAAAAGTTGACTGGACAAAACGTATCTACATTTCAGTTTTATATTATTAGTTTGCACATTTATTCTGAGTGAAGTCCATAATAAATATTAACATAACATAATAAATCCAATCACATATGATCATATTCGTTCAACATCCGCACTGATATAGTAAGGCTAATTACTTTTTCTTAGTAAATTCAGCAATCTCCAACTAGATTTTTTTTTTCAAGTTTAATCTACTTGCCTTTTATTTTACTTTAGGATGCAGATGTAAGTAACTGCTAGACTGTAATTCTCTAAGATAATGGAAGAGCTAAAAAAAATGGCCTTTTCTGATTTTTTCTGATCCTTTCCTGGTTTATTTTAGTTACGTTTTTTTTACAAGACAGATTTTTTTCAGAAACGATTATAAGGCAAAGTTTCTATATATTTTTTTTATTAAAAGTTTTTTTATGTGACCTTTGACATTTTTTATTGAAGAGCCTCTCATTTAAATGATGTTGTTCTTGTGTGACATAAGATTCATGTTGTGTCTCGGTATCTTCCCTCCCTTTTCTCCTTTATTGTTGGTGGAATTCAACCAATCCCCTCCCATACCATCACATCCCAGAGTCCCCAAAACCAGAGCATCTGGTTGTGCCTCAGCACCCACTTCCGACCACAGTTTTTCAAACAGGCAGAGGGCCTTCGTTCCCAAAAATAACTTGGACTGTGAGAGGCAACCATGTAGCTCTCAGTGGCAATAGCAGTTTCTATCTCAGACGCTACTGTAGTGTAAAGAGTGCGAAAAGGACATCTTATGCTTCTGTTACATTGGCATATGACCTATAGGTTACTTACATAGTTCTTTTCAAGCTTTTGGTATGAAATGAACATGCATTGCATTCTAAAGAACTTGAGAGAGAGGACAAACAAAAGGAAATAATTCATTAGCAAAGCGCTGTAATCATGCCGATGGTTTGGGTGTAGTCAGAGGCCTAAACACAGTCTATACAAACAAAACAAAGTTTGAAAAGCCTCTGTGCTAATATAGATTCATAAACATAAAACATCTCACATTTTCTCTGTCATATGTAGCTGAGCTCACTCAAATGTTTTTATTTTATCCACATAAAAACTTTTAATGGTCGATACATAAAGCTTTCAAAGCAGCATGGATGCCAAGCAACTGAAGCCGACCCCAAATCTCTCTAACAAAAAGACATAAACACATATGGAGAAAACTCTCAGCATCGCTCGCCTGTTTATTTGGTTTTTGAAATCAAAAGAATTGCACAAAAATATTGAGAGCAGAAATTTCTCAACCATATCTTCAGCTGTGCCATGTAATCTTGTATGACTTGTGTGTAACATGCAAATGTTAGAAAATATTGACTGTATTTTTCTTAAAAAGGGCACAAACTTAATCCACAAAAACTGAGCCTCAGAAGAAAGTGTGTCAGTAACACACATTGAGCAGCTGTAGCTAGCACTTAATGTGAGATAGACTGAACTCAACCCCCCAGTAGGCAATTCCCATGTTGGTCCACTCAATACCTCTGTCCCTACCACAGGATCATTAGGCTTTCATTTACCGTTTCCCCAAACGACTTTTCTTAGGTCAGTTTGGGGTCAATCCAATAGTCAGCAGAGGCTTGGGGAGAACTGTAGTGGATCTGAATGGGCAAACCAGATCAGATTTCAGTCACTGTACTCCACTTCCCCATCTCATCAAGTACCCCCGGAGAATGAGGTCACGCAGAATACATTCATATATGGCTGTTTCTATGGGCACTTTTGGCTTTGTGGACTTAAAAAATAAAGTCTCTTAAAACCCCTTGCACACTTCAAATAGTTCATTTTATTTGGCCACAAAAAGTGAACACTAACAGTACTTTTTTTCTGAAAGTAGTGAACATTTCCATCCATCCATCCTCCACACAGCTTATCCTATATAGGTTTGCATCTTGGGTCAAAGGCAGGAAAATACCCAAGTGGCCAGTCCATAAAAGAGACTTCAATCCTAAAATATGACTACCCTTAAAAATATAAATCATTACATGTTTAAAACTATAATCTAACAAATAATGAAATAAGAAAAAAATATGACTGTCCCACAACTATGGCATCATTTCCACCGCACCAAACAATTTTGTTCCAAATAAAGTTTTTTTTTCTTAAGTTAGTGTGAGGAGAATACAGTGTCAGAAAATACAATTTAGAAAATTCCCCAAAAGATCGGATGGGATGTGTGAAGGAAACAAGGAGAGGTCAAGGTGAATATTACTTGTAAACAAAATATTTTTGTGCGTCATTTCTTATCAAACAAACATTTTGTGAAATAATAAAAAAGTGTGCTAATGTTATTTAACTGTATATTAAAAGCTAGAAATGAAATTTGCAACCAAAAAAAAGAGATTGTCAGTGATTTATATTTTTAGGTATAGTTGTATTAAAGGATTGAAGTCTCCGTGATGGACTGGTCACTTGGGTATTTTCATGGATGGATGGATGGATGGATGGATGGAAGGAAGGAAGGAAGGAAGGAAGGAAGGAAGGAAGGAAGGAAGGAAGAAAGGAAGGAAGGAAGGAAGGAAGGAAGGAAGGAAGGAAGGAAGGAAGGAAGGAAGGAAGGAAGGAAGGAAGGAAGGAAGGAAGCAAGGAAGCAAGGAAGCAAGGAAGGAAGGAAGGTAAAGCAATATAATATATAGATAAAAGTGATTCCAAGGTCAAGGCTTTCAAGGTCAGTTTTACTGTGACTTCCTACAGCAGAAAAAAAAAACCCTGAAATCTGTAAAATAGCTTCATCCTCTGAAACATGAAAGTGTCCAAAGTTGAAGAAACATCTACTATATATACAACAAAACATCACTTAGTAATACTGCTACTAATACTATATTTAGATGGTGTTTTTGTGTTTCTCGCAGTCTGTTCTACAGCATTCTGCTTATGTTCCCAATTCCCACATTATTGTATTTTATAATATCCCTTTCTGTGGGCAGATATTCCGCTCCCTTTCAAAAGCTTTAAGAGGGAAATGATTGGTGTTTATAAGGTGTTAATAGCCAAATTTGTTTTTGCCCAATTTTATTCATAGCAGTCTCATTAAAAATCATGTACAGTACATCCACGAAAGGGCATTAAACAGGGGTGGAGTGGGGGATTTAAGTCTTGGCATGTGTGCTCGTGCCTCTGTGTTTTCTCTGGCTTCCTCAAACAGCCACTTGTCCTTCACAGCATTGTTATTCGCATGAAGTTCAGGGCCATTGTTTGAACTTTAAACAGTTTCTGGTGGCTTCGCCCTGTGGCCGTCTGAACCCTGGGTCTAATTTCAAACCTCTGCTCTAGCGGTATGATGTAGTAGCCTTGCTATGTTGCGGTTTTGCCCTATGCGTTGAAAACATAAGCTCGTAAAAACAACACGGGTGAGAAGAAAATAGCTTCCTGGAAGGAGGACAATAGTTACCTTGAATAAGTCCCAGGTCCCAGAAGCTGGCCAGTGAGCACTCATGTGTGTGTGTGTGTGTGTGTGTGTGTGTGTAAAGGTCTGCAGTCATTTCACAGTTTTCTCTTCTCCTTCTCTCAGCCGCCACCACTTTGGAGGTTTCTGATTATTTTACTGGGAAAGAAAAAGTAAACATGGCAGCTATGTGTGTGTGTGAGTGCAGGACAATTGCAGTTCTCACAGGGAGCAGCCAGAGGTAGACATAATGTCCTGGTCAGGCACGGGTCAGTGACGGCCGCGTTTACCAACATACACACACTTCTCACTGCCATGACGGTGGGCGCACGGCTCTGCTGCTCCTCTATGGTCATTATTGTCCAAAGAGAAGTACAAGGCATCGGTCCAAAGACTCTGTAGGTTGGGATCGAATTTATTGTTGTGTGGGATGGGCCGATTCTCTCTTGGTGCCAGGTTGTAGTATGGCCGGAGGTGGTCAGGTTGACTCAGACTGGGTGAAGTGGGTTGGAGACACATATCCGAGCTGAGAGGTGGTGATGAATGGATATGGTCATTCAGAGGTAATAGCTAACGCAAATGATGGTGATTATTGAGGTTTCTTCAGCACTAGGCAGAAGGGCATAACTAGGTGAAGCTCATAGTAGATCTACTGGACCACCCACACCCATAGAGAGGAACGAAACACAGTGATTGGAGGTCATGGAGAGCAACACTTACTGAAACAACCTCAAACACACGTATTACAAAACCTATTGAGCTGGCTTTTTAGGTTGCATTTTAAGAAATCATAGGCATACTATTAGTTATGCAAATATCACGTGTAACCCTAATGGAGAAGGCACTGTTTAAATCAGGCATCCTCAACTCTGGCCCTTGAAGGGGCACTGTCCTGTTGAGTTTAACTCCAACCCTAATCAAACACACCTGAACAAGCTTATCAAGATCTTCAGGATTACTAGAAAGTAACCCACCTTTTTTCTAATGAGCCTTGTGCATTTTAGATTATGGGAGGCACTTGTTTTGGGAAGTTCCAGTCAAAAAGACTGAAACAAATACTTTCAAATCATAAGGTTGCACTACAAATAATCCTTATATCCGTCACTTTGACTGAATGAGCTGTAAAATTTCCATCATATTCTATTTTCAGACTTCAAGAAAATGGCATAACGCTTAATGTGACATGGTATAATAAGAATGTCTATGGCAAGAGCTCTTTTCAGTTGCTGCATTATTTTCCTCCTGATTGTTTTCTTTGTCCTGCTGTAACAGTATAAAGGACAACATATACTGCACATTTGTGGTTTTCTCTGCGATTTAAATTGGGATTCTCCCCAAATCCTCATGTCTCTTTCCAAGTTTGTTTTCACATGGATGCTTTAAAATTGTTTACTGCAATATTTCTAAATCAGGTAAATACAATATATAGGCCTATTGTCTGTCAAAATGAAAGAAATCACTTTGAAATATTATCGCTCAGTTAATGAACATTTTTGATTAAGGCAACGTGTTACATGATAAAGACATATATTACTACAGTGATATTTTACACACGACGTCCGTAATATTGCTGGCTGCTTATTCGTGGTATTTCATGGTCTGTTGTAGTCGTTTGTTAATGCTTTTACACTTTTAAATGTCCTTTTTATGTTCAATGGTTGAATGGTGAGTAGAATAATGTCATCTCATTGTACCCACTTTTTGAATAGTTTTGCATTGAGCGAACCTTTCAGTGAGTTTAACGAAGATTTCTCCCATAATTTGCGCAAATTGTGAAAAAGGTGGATAGGTAATAGGCCTGCACGATTCATCACAATTAACATGGAAATCACGCTTAACTGATTTGGGTTATTGCGATTCTGAAATCGCAAAGGCTGCGATTATTGTTTATGCGCAGCTTGTCAGTGACGTACGGCTCTGTGATCCGTAAATGCTGCTCCATCTTAAAGCACTGCGGGTTTGAGTCGCTTATAATGTGCATGTGAAAAATCAACACGCGTCAAACATCTTTCCAAGCATGAGAAGCATGAACCTGTCTGCGTGAGACGCCCTCTGGCTTTCAGATGGAGCAGTATTTACTACCGATCAGCCGCGCTGCACTGACAAGCTGTGCATAAAATAATCGCAGCCTTTGCCAAATCGCCAAATTTTAATATATATTTGAAAATGTTACTTTCCCTGTGATGGCAAAGCTGAATTTCCAGAAGCCATTACTCCAGTCTGAAGTTGTGCTGCTTAATATTTTTGTGGAAATTCAGGATTTTTGATGAATAGAAAGTTAAAAAGAAACAGCATTTATTTAAAATTGATTTTTGTAACAATGTAAAATGTCAATTTTGTTCAATCAAGTGCATTCTTGTTAAATATACGTATTAAGTCATAAAAAAGAAAAAAGAAACGTACTAGGCCCAAACCTTTGAATAGTGTATATGTGCTATTTTACTCAAATTGTGCATGGGCTATTCATATTTATACCTAAATCATCATTTCTCTCATGTTGCCTATATGGAAATGTTAATAAGAATGTTAATCACATTTCGTTTGATGCATTGCACAGAATGTCTGCCTATATAGACAACGAAAAATCGGTCACTTACAAGGTTCTGTTTCAGTAAAGATGCAGCCTGTGTAGGCAGCTCACACACATATTATACTCTCAAATATACACTCACCTAAAGGATTATTAGGAACACCATACTAATACTGTGTTTGACCCCCTTTCGCCTTCATTACTGCCTTAATTCTACGTGGCATTGATTCAACAAGGTGCTGAAAGCATTCTTTAGAAATGTTGGCCCATATTGATAGGATAGCATCTTGCAGTTGATGGAGATTTGTGGGATGCACATCCAGGGCACGAAGCTCCCGTTCCACCACATCCCAAAGATGCTCTATTGGGTTGAGATCTGGTGACTGTGGGGGCCATTTTAGTACAGTGAACTCATTGTCATGTTCAAGAAACCAATTTGAAATGATTCAAGCTTTGTGACATGGTGCATTATCCTGCTGGAAGTAGCCATCAGAGGATGGGAACATGGTGGCAATAAAGGGATGGACATGGTCAGAAACAATGCTCAGGTAGGCCGTGGCATTTAAACGATGCCCAATTGGCACTAAGGGGCCTAAAGTGTGCCAAGAAAACATCCCCCACACCATTACACCACCACCACCAGCCTGCACAGTGGTAACAAGGCATGATGGATCCATGTTCTCATTCTGTTTAAATCCAAATTCTGACTCTACCATCTGAATGTCTCAACAGAAATCGAGACTCATCAGACCAGGCAACATTTTTCCAGTCTTCAACTGTCCAATTTTGGTGAGCTCTTGCAAATTGTAGCCTCTTTTTCCTATTTGTAGTGGAGATGAGTGGTACCCGGTGGGGTCTTCTGCTGTTGTAGCCCATCCGCCTCAAGGTTGTGCGTGTTGTGGCTTCACAAATGCTTTGCTGCATACCTCGGTTGTAACGAGTGGTTATTTCAGTCAAAGTTGCTCTTCTATCAGCTTGAATCAGTCGGCCTATTCTCTTCTGACCTCTAGCATCAACAAGGCATTTTCGTCCACAGGACTGCCGCATACTGGATGTTTTTCCCTTTTCACACCATTCTTTGTAAACCCTAGAAATGGTTCTGCGTGAAAATCCCAGTAACTGAGCAGATTGTGAAATACTCAGACCGGCCCGTCTGGCACCAACAACCATGCCATGCTCAAAATTGCTTAAATCACCTTTCTTTCCCATTCTGACATTCAGTGTGGAGTTCAGGAGATTGTCTTGACCAGGACCACACCCCTAAATGCATTGAAGCAACTGCCATGTGATTGGTTGATTAGATAATTGCATTAATGAGAAATTGAACAGGTGTTCCTAATAATCCTTTAGGTGAGTGTACATGCCATTTTGACTCTCACTCAGTGAGGATGTATCATCTTGACCCAATATAAACTTGCTCCTTTTTTCACACTCTTTCATGCGCTCATACACACTCACAGAAAAACACACATAAACACAAGCTCTCATTAATCAACTTTCTGAGATGATTGATTATTTCAGTCTATGTATTTGTATTGCGCTGGCCCACCTCAATTTGACCTGAGCACTTTTCTGCGTTCCGCTCCAGCAGAGCTTACACACACACGCTCATGTACACAGTTACTCTCCATCACTGCACTGTTATTGTGAAATAAGAGCAGGGCCTCAGCGTTAACAAAGGAATAATTGTCAAACACATTTTTCCTCTCTTTTTTTGTCCTCATTCTCTCTTTCTTTCTCCAGCTCTCTCTTTCTCTTTCAGAAAGCAACGGCAAAGTCAGCACAGTACACACATTTCAGACAGCTGTGAAAACAGATTGGAGGAAAAAAAGGGAATAATTTTTCAAGGTGGATGAGGAAGGGAGTGGGTTGACATGCCGGTGTCGTGATTCGCACTCTCACTCAATGGGGCGAGGGAACATTAAATGTAAAGTAGCCATATTACACCCATGGTGCTCCAAGATGTCTGCCACAGCTGGAGCAGTCACAACACACATCCTTCAAACTTCGGCCAGGCGAGAATGAAAACTTCCTTCTGGGGTAATCGGGCTGTGAAAGAGATGGTGAATGGCTACTGGGATATTATGATGTTACATTTTGACTTAAGATCTAGACAGTGAGAAAGATCTTAAATGTACAATTCAGCTTGAAAGAAGAGGGATGTCAGGCAGAATAAACATGCTACATTTGTTTATTAAGATACATTTAAAGACTCTCTGAGTGTGTTACACATGGCACATTGGGATAGATCAGCACCTTGGACAGCTCTCAGTTGTAAAAAGTGTGTGTGCATGAGTGAGCATGTGCGTTTGTGGGTGGGCTTGTTGTTTGGGTGGGTGTGTGTGCGTGTTTGTCTTGGAATGGAAAGAAAAGGTAAGGAATGAAAAAAACAAGCAATGAAGAATGGGAGAGACGAGGGTTGCTATATTAGGTTTCTGAAGGAGAGCGTTTGTTGCAGTTCTCTGAAGCTCAGTTTAATCTCACCACAGTGAGGGGCTATAATCAGCTTCACCTCAACACAACTTTCACTCTCTGACACCACATCCACATTTTTCCATCTGTTCAATTTGCTTTGGCGTGCCATTTCCACCAATCACCTTTATTTTGAGTTTTGGCTTAAATGACAGTTCTGGGTATAGTTCAGGGGGATATTATAGCTGAGTTTGAATGAAGAGTCAAATCTAATAAGTCTACATTGCCTAAATATGTGTTGGGCTTGTTGTAGATAATGTTGTTTTATTGGCTTAGGAAGGACTGCTGTGCTCCAAAAACCACTGAGGTCTGAAATCCCTTGGCATATTGGTCCTAGAGCAATGAAATGTGACTCAAATTGTTTTCTTTATCAGCATTTTTCCATAAGCTAATACGCTGAGAGACATTCCAATGCACACAGAGAAAGACAAGCTTCTAGATTTTGGCTTTGTCAAAATGCCAGAGCAGTCAGAGATAACAAAAAATATAATTGACCAATTAGAGAGTTTTGACATTTAAACTAATATTGTGTGTTCAAAGAAAGGAAGATATACAGTGGGGAGAACAAGTATTTGATACACTGCCGATTTTGTAGGTTTTCCCACTTACAAAGCATGTAGAAGTCTGTAATTTTTTTATCATAGGTACTCTTCAACTGTGAGTGATGGAATCTAAAACAAAAATCCAGAAAATCACATTGTATGATTTTTAAGTAATTCATTTGCAAGTATTTGATCACCTACCAACCAGTAAGAATTCCGGCTCTCACAGACCTGTTAGTTTCTCTTTAGGAAGCCCTCCTGTTCTCCACTCATTACCTGTATTAACTGCACCTGTCTGAACCCGTTACACGCACTCAATCAAACAAACAGGCTGCATTCCAAACCGCATACTTCCCTACTATTTAGTATGGGAAAAAGAGTAGGCGAGCGAAAAAGTATGTATGAATCCAAAAGAGTAGGCGAGAATTACCTGGGTGACGTACTAATTATCGCGAGATTCGGACTTAAGTGCGTTCGAATATGCCTACTTTCCTACTATATAGTAGGCGAAAACAGTACGTGAAGGAAGCAGTACGTTCGAAACATCAGTATTCATAAAAGAGTAAGCGAGAAATTCCCGGATGGCTTACTGCTTGTGCCCAGATTTTTGAGTGCTCGTCCGATGGATACTCTTCTATCCCAGGAGGCCACGCGAGAGGATACGTCATTATCAAACATCACATTAGCGACGCGGGGGTTTTCAAATGTGAGTAAACACGGTTCCTTGTGTCGTATGTGTTAAACTACTAAAGAGTAAACGTTTTAACTGTTCAAGGTGTAAAGGAGTTAGACAGTATAGTATAGTTGTGATTTAGCTGTGAAAACATGTTTTATTATGTATAGCTAAAAGGGGAGCTCCAGACCAGTAAGCACACGTAACGTTATAAGTTACGTCGCTAAACTGAATTTAAATAACCATATACATCTTAAACACGCTTATTTAAAATGTCTATTTACATCTGAAAGAAAAATATTGTATAAGTATTGCAGATGAGCACATCCCAACATGAATAAGACATCTGAGCGATGAATATGTGCTATTATGTAGGATAATTCATGTTGTCAACACTGTTTACATTAGACAAATGTGCAATAAATAAGGTAAATAAACAAATCTATAAAGTAACTAAACATGTTATATATTTTATTTGTCCCTTATTACTGTTGATAAATTGAGGAACATTTAAGTTGGATAAAAAGTGAGTTAACACATCAGCTACAACCTCAGCATGTAAATGCAGTATTGAGCTCATAAATCACAGAGGTAACATTAATGTGAATCTTGTCTGTATGTTACAGGGACAGAAGAACACGCATGTGTTTATCCGGTGGAGAGAGGCTCATGATGCTGAATGCTGTCATCAAAGGCGTTGAGTGAGTATACTACAGAAATGGATAACAAAATCTATTAAATCTTAAGTTGTAGTTTATTTGAATTATTGTAATTTCATGGAGAAATTACAGCACTTTTCTGATTCTTGATTTCTGTGCATTTGCTGCAGAGCTTTTGTGGTGGAGCAGGACCTGCAAGGAAAGATGGCAGCATTTTTTGGGAAAAAAAGGTTTTAGGGATTTTACTCAAATATAAAGGTCATTTTTGTTGTTTTGAATACATAAATCAAATGACATTGTGCTGTTAAAATGACTGCTTTTGTATAATGTTTGTGAATTTTTGTAGGATCTGAAGTCTCCAGACTGGTGTGAGCACTGAGGATGAGGAGCCCAGAGCTGAATCCTGGAAGTGGTGCCATGGATGAGACGCTCCATCTCTCCATCTGCCCTTACGAGCCCCTCCATCACTCCATCTGCACTTATGAGACCCTCCATCACTCCACCTGCCCTTACGAGACCCTCCATCACTCCACCTGCCCTTACGAGACCCTCCATCACTCCACCTGCCCTTATGAGACCCTCCATCCCTCCACCTGTCCACAAGCTCCGGCACGAAGGCACGGTCACCTCTGGTGAATTCATCAGAATAAAGCTGCAGAATGGGAACCGCTGTGTTGAGATGGCAGTAGGATTTGGGGTTCAGTGCCTGTAAATACATGCTTGTAGTTTGAATAAAGCTTTGTTCCATGTGTTGTTGACTTGTATATGCATTTGTTTATTGTGATGGTTACTTTTATTTGTTATTTTACTCATTTATTCATGTTTTTTTATTGTTGTCAGTATATAAAATATAATTATTTAATTGATGTATGCATTAATTCATTGCTTGACTGACAATTGAGGTGTTTCACTGCATATATCAATATAAATGTATTCATGCATAAGTATGTCAAATGACAAAACAAATAACATTTAGCTTGTTTTATTCAATTATATCATTTTTAGTATGTAAAAAAAGTAATATAATTAAGTATTGGTCAGCATTTAATATTATTATTTTGTTTATGTTTTGAGGTGGGCTAACAATGCAATTCATTCTGAGGTAATATTAATTTTTAAGGAGTGATACTTACATTTTTCGAGTATAAAATCAACAGTTTTCTCCAAAGGAGAGATCTTCGAGCAGCTGCCCGTCTCCTTTGTGCAGACATTACAAACGCAGAGGAAAACTGTTCTAGGTTGTGCTGTCGAGTTACTGATGTTATGAAGTGTTAGTGCACCTGCCACTCATATAATTTAAAATTATTACATACAAGATCATGGAAAGATACCATAGTTGTATCTAACAATGAACAATCATGATGACAAAACAGAAAACATAAAGATCATTGGTTTGTGTACATCATAATATGATATTTATACACAGGAAAAAAGAACAATAACAAGTCAAGTCATCTTCATTTATATAGCGCTTTTAACAATGGATTGTTTCAAAGCAGCTTTACAGATATAAACATATAATTTAAGGTAACAGATTGTTTTGGCGTTATAGCGATTCTTGAATAATGTTACTTCCAGCTAAAGTTACCTTTGATTGATTCACCTCCATTGAAATGATCAGACTTTAAACGCGAACCTGTGATTAACGCTGACGGCGTTCACATGCTCATTCAGAATTGATTCTACAGTTATGTGCTTTTTAAAATATGTGCGCAGCGCAGGTTTGTAATTCATACAACCCAGCCTAAACAAACTACTTTTCTTGCCTATAAATTTTGATACAGAATTTTGTTTTATTTTATCACTTCGGGGTACGCGAGCCGAAATTCACAACGCTTTATCTGTAGAGTGGGAAAGGGATCCTCCCTAGGGAGAGGATAGTGGACACTTCAGCACTGCATTGTCATCGGGTCCAGGCGGATCTCCTTCGTCAGATCTGGACACGGCCTGGATCCGGCAGGCTGCGGGAAAACCTCGGGATAAACAAAGACACTAATATTAGCGTAGATGCCATTCTTCTTATGATGTAGCGAGTACATCAAGATTTAAGGGAAGTGTTCCCAGTTCCGGCTGACTTAATCTATGCAGCCTAACATTGAATTTATAGAAGTCTATAATGTATTATGTGTATGCTAGGTCAAAGAGAAGTGTTTTTAGTCGAGCTTTGAACTGACAGAGTGTGTCTGCTTGCCGGACAATGGTAGGAAGACTGTTCCAAAGTTTTGGTGCTAAATAGGAAAAGGATCTACCGCCAGCAGTCGATTTAGATATTCTAGGTATTATCAACTGGCCGGAATTTTGAGATCGCAATAGACGTGAAGGACTATAATGCGTTAAGAGCTCGCTCAAGTACTGCGGAGCTAAACCATTTAGTGCTTTGTAGGTAATCAACAATATTTTAAAATTTATACGATGTTTAATAGGGAGCCAATGCAGTGTTGACAGAACCGGGCTAATATGGTCATATTTCCTGGTTCTGGTAAGAACTCGAGCTGCGAGCGTGCAGGGCAACCACCCAGTAGAGCATTACAATAATCTAGCCTTGAGGTCATGAACGCATGGACTAATTGTTCCGCATTTCCCAATGAGAGCATATGGCGTATTTTGGATATATTTTTAAGATGGAAAAATGCAGTTTTACAGATACTAGACACGTGGCTTTCAAAAGAAAGGTTGGTATCAAAGAGCACACCCAGGTTCCTAACCGACGACGAAGACTTGACAGAGCAGCCATCAATTGTTAGACAGTATTCTGGGTTATTGCGTGTGGAAGTTTTTTGTCCAATAATTAGAATCTCTGTCTTTTCAGAATTTAGTAGTAGGAAATTACTAGTCACCCAATTTTTTATATCAGCTATGCATTCCGTTAATTTTGTGAATTGGTAAGTTTCGTTGGGTTTTGAAGAAATATACAGCTGAGTATCATCGGCATAACAGTGAAAGCTAACTCCATGTTTCCTAATGATATCTCCTAATGGTAGCATGTACAGAGTGAACAGCAGCGGTCCTAGTACTGAGCCTTGTGATACGCCATACTGAACTTGTGATCGATAAGACATCTCTTCATTTACTGCTACAAACTGATAACGGTCAGTTAAGTATGATTTAAACCATGCTAATGCAATTCCACTAATGCCAACATAGTTTTCTAGTCTATTTAAAAGAATGTTGTGGTCAATGGTGTCAAATGCAGCACTAAGATCGAGTAACACTAATAGAGAGATACAACCACGATCCGATGATAAGAGCAAATCATTTGTGACTCTAATGAGAGCGGTCTCAGTACTATGGTACGGTCTAAATCCGGACTGAAAATCCTCGCAGATATCATTTCTTTCTAGAAAGGAACATAGTTGTGAAGATACTGCTTTTTCTAATATCTTTGACAGAAAAGGCAGATTCGAGATCGGCCTGTAATTGACTAATTCTGTAGGATCAAGTTGTGGTTTTTTAACAAGCGGTTTTATCATAGCCAGTTTAAAGGTTTTTGGTACGTATCCTAGAGACAAAGATGAATTAATGATATTAAGAAGAGGATATATGACCTCTGGAAACATCTCTTTCAGTAGCTTAGTCGGTATAGGATCTAACATACAAGTTGTCGATTTAGATGAATTAACGAGTTTGCAGAATTCTTCCTCTCCTATAGCAACAAATTAATCAAATTTTTCCTCAGGGAGACTACAATGCACTTCCTGATGCGATACTGTGGTAGACGGTTGCATAGTTATAATTTTGTCCCTGATATTATCAATCTTATAAGTGAAGAAGTTCATAAAGTCATCACTGCTGTGTTGCTTTGACACTTCTGAGCTTGAAGCTTTCTTTTTCGTTAGTTTAGCCACTGTTTCAAATAAATACCTTGGATTATGTTTATTTTCTTCTAATAGGTTTGAAAAATAAGCAGATCTAGCAGCTTTTAAAGCCTCTCTGTAAGCAATCGCACTCTCTTTCCACGAAATCCGAAATACCTCTAGTTTAGTTTTCTTCCAGTTGCACATATTGTGCACAGTTGTGCACAATAACAAGGCTAAATATCTTTAAATAGTTCTTCATAATACATTAAAAAAAATTGTTGTTATAAGTCTGAGGGATGAAACGAGAGGTTTCATCAAGAAAAAGAGGAAAACTTAAAGGAGAAACTTTTTGGGTATAAAATAAAGAAATTAATAAAAATATTTAAGAGATGACGATTTAGGGGTTTCTTAATAAATAAATATATCGTTATAGCCTAAGGATAAAACTGGGTCACATTAGTAGGGTTTAAAATATAACAACTTAAATCAACTATTCACAAAATAAATGGGCAGCTGTTTCTTCAACAATACTACCACAAAATGAGCAAGTTTCATCAATATCAAGATATTTACAGATAGATCAGATGAATTAAACGTGTCGTTCATATATTTTAAGTTGTCGCGCTTGAGATAACGCGTCAGAGGTCACATGGTAACGTCAACATAGCAGATGTCTGGATCGCATTCATACTCAACGAGATTTGGCGATAAAGTACCTACTCTTTTCGAGCTCGTTAAGTAAGTACTTATTGAAATTAAGTACCTACTCATTGAGTATGCGGTTTGGAACGCAGCCACAGACTCCAACCTCTCCACAATGGCCAAGACCAGAGATCTGTGTAAGGACATCAGATAAAATTCTAGACCTGCACAAGGCTGGGATGGACTACGGGACAATAGGCAAGCAGCTTGGTGAGAAGGCAACAACAGTTGGCGTAACAGAGAAAATTACGCACTGCTCTTGACTAAAGAATTTTTGTGGCTTTAATAAGGATTAACCTATATTTATTTTTTTATGCAGTGCAGACTGTTTGATAACTTTATTCAATTTCTGTAGGCTATATTTCCTACCTGTTAGGGGTAGGAAGGGCACAGGTAAAAATTACACTTATTATGGGTTTATGTGAGGATTGTTTTAAGTTCAAAATTGTTTTAAGTGTTTTAAATTAAAAGTTGTTGTTTTTTTAAAAGCCTAATAAGTATTAAAAAATGGATAGCTTTCAATAACAATTCAATTAAAAATCTATTTCATTGAGACATCAGTAGCTGTATTAGTATCAGTGATACTGGCCAGTGATTAGACTACCAGTGATTCTGTCATGACTTCGGTCTGATCGGCTGTGTTTTTGTCTTTTCTCTGTGTCTGTGTGCCTTGGTGTCTTTGAGTACATGTGCTTTGTTTTGACAGCTCACCATGTGCTCCGCTGTCATTGTGGTGTTTCCCCGCCCACTCGTTATCCTTAATTATCTACTGATTTCACGTCACACCTGTTGCTAATGTATCCCTCATTAATCTCCCCTATTTTAGATCCTCTTGTGTTCAGTCTTTTGTCAATACACTCCAGTCTAGTAGGTGGCGGTAATGCACCTTTGAGATGAGTTGCCAACCGCCATTAAGTCCTGGAAGAAGAAGAAGAAGAAGAAGAAGAAGAAGAAGAAGAAGAAGAAGAAGAAGAAGAAGAAGAAGAAGAAGAAGAAGAAGAAGAAGAAGAAGAAGAAGTCTTTTGTCAGTGGAATAATGAATCTAAAGGAAGACATCTTTATCAGATTCAGGAGTGTATTAGAAATGAGAGGAAAAGATATGGAAATAGGAAAAAATATAATTATTTCAAGGTTAAGAATTGTTCATACTGCCTTAAACTACAGTCTTTTTAAAATAGGGAAACATGAAACAGGAAATTGTGACAAATTTCTTTTCCCCTCATTGATTCATTTCAATTCTTCCAAAACTATGTACACTCCAGATCAGTAGGTGGCACCTTTTACGTTGGCTTGCCAATCCGCCATAAAACAATAGAAGAAGAAAGTCTTTTGTCAGACTGTTGTTGTGTCTACTGCCATGCAATCGCCTGTGACCAACTTGCCTTCCTTGCCTTGCCTTGCCAAACTCCCAGTGCTTTTTTGTTTGCATGTTTATTTTTTTTGTCATGGTTCCACTCTCTCCCTCTTGTCCTGCCAGGCCTGGTTTCCTCGACTGCCTGCCCAGGCGTTCTCTGTTTAGTTGGGACTCGGATGCACCACCCCAGACCCTCTCTGTACGTTCATTGCTTTCATCAGGGATCTCAGTTTGACTAGGACACTGCGGCACTGGTGACGCTATATTTGGTCATTTTTGAGAAGTGTTCTCCTGGCCCAGTAGACATTTATTTGGACTTCCTCTTTTGTTAATTTTTTTTTCTGGGCTCATTGAGAGCAAAATAAACTTTTCTGTTACCTGCAACTGAATCCGTGTCTCTCCCTTACACCTTCATTCATAAAAAGATGCCATTAAACAAGTATTTAAAATAAACTGTCTTTGTTTCTACATTAATTTGGAGATTAACTTTGAAATTACATTATAAAATAAAAACATAATCTTAAGTTTTTTAACCGCGTTTAATCAGGAAAAAATTGTATTAGTTACTTTTTTTTTTTAGTTGATTGACAGCACTAATATATGTATATAAGCAATTATGCAATGCTATTGGATTGATAATTAGTTCAGAGGTCAATTGATGACCTTTTATTGACCTTTAGTCCTGTGCTATAGAGGATATTTGTTTGGTCATGTACAGCAAGTCACGTTCTTTTCGACAGAACAATGCTTTTGTTGACCAATTTCTTTGTCTTCACACTGCCTGTGATTCATTATCAGTAGGTCAGTTGAATCCTATCACATAACAGCACCTGCGTGGGCAGAAAGGGTATGTGGCCTGACTTTCCTGTAATAGTACAGACGCACAAGCATCTTCACACAATCAGGCACACACAGTGTTGGGGAAGTTACTTTTAAAAAGTAGTGTTACTCCTTGTTACTTAAAAAAAGTAATCCGTTACTTAGTTACCCCATATTGAAAGTAACTTTTTACTTTACTCGTTACTTTTACGTTACTTTTATGTTGCTTGACTTAGGGCAGAACCCGCAACGCATTCTCATCCCAAGGCGTCACTAAAATGACAATTTTGACCATGCTTCAATATTCGACGCTTTAGGCACCCTTTAGCGTCAGTTACATGACGCAATCCTAGGGCGTCATCTTATTGACGCTTTACCTTAAGCGTCAGTTAGATGACGCGGGTAGGTTTAGGTCTGGGGTAGGGTTAGGATTAGATAGCGTCATCTAACTGACGCTTAAGGTAAAGCGTCAATAAGATGACGCCCTAGGATTGCGTCATGTAACTGACGCTAAAGGGTGCCTAAAGCCTAAAGCGTCGAATATTGAAGCATGGTCAAAATGATTCCCAAGGCGTCAGTTTCATGACGCCTAGGGATGAGAATGGGCTGGAACCCAATATCTGTTCCTAAATGTGTAGGCCTACATAAAGTTCTACTATGCATAATGCCATAATGCCATAAATGCATAATGCATTTATCAAAATTTTGAATATTTATGAAGAAATGCCCGTTAATGGATAGGCATATGCATGGGCGGCGCAAGGGAGGGGCTAGAAAGAAAGCCCCCAAGAAAGACCAAAGCATCCCGTTAGCACCCCCAAAAATTATTTCTGGAAGCAATTATATTCAGGCTGTATTCTATGGAAGTCCTGAACCGCATGGTGAAGAAAAAAAAAAAAGAAAACTTATATCTTGTTATTTCGACACAATAAGGGGACATTGTAATCTGCATTAAACCAAATTAAGCGTTCTTATAATGGTTTTCTATGGGAGGAAAATGCTTAACGTGTAATTAAACACGTTGCGTTCATATTCTGGGCTCATCTGATTTTTTGTACATAGTATAGCCTAGCCTACTTTATTATAATTTTAGTATCATAATGATTAATAAATGCACGCACAATTATCCGTAAACTTGATAAATGTTGCAGATATGTTTTACTATGCACGTAAACAAATGCCTTTCAACTTATGTGCGCAAAATTCTGAATTAAATGAATGTGCAGCAATTTGTACAAATAGAGAGTCTAGGCCTACTATACGTGTTGTAGCCATTAAATAAGCGCATTTAGTTTCATATTTGTTAAAATATTATAATGTAATTTTTTTTCCATGTTGATTATGAAAAGTGAACAGCATGAGTAAGATGGATGCGCAATATATCAGGAGACATTGAGTGGGTCAGACATGATGTTGACCACTTTATTAAGTTTTGTTTTGAAGAAAGCCTTTCTTTAAACTGAATTTCGTTTCGTATAAATTGAATCTTAATTTGAATCAATTTTTTATCAACCAATTGCCTGGATTTAATAAATAAGAAGCAAATATTAGCAGACAATATCATGACATAGAGGCGCCGGCGCCATCACTTGTTGCGTGTGAACTGGAGCGCATCTCATCATAAATTAACCGAAACTCAGCGTATGCCTCACAGGCATGATAAATATATATATATTTAGAAAGCTTGAAATGTCTTTAAACGAAACAATTCAAAACGAAAAGAAATAGGCTACTCTCGCACACATCACTGATTTCTGAGACGTGAGACAAAGCATGTGCAACAATGTTACAACCATTATTATTTAAGATTCAGCATTTCCATCTCTAGAATGTAATTCATGTGATGTTCTCTTTATTTTATCCAAATTATGGCATTACATTATCACCCCTATCAGAAATATAAGCAAGTATTTGACATTGCTTCCATTACTACATGGCAAAAGGAAGAGGTTAGCCATCGAGGTTATACCTTTTTATACAGCAAGGTCCCTACTTTGTAACATCAACGAAAGACATTTATGAAAAAATCAAGCTATTTCCGCAATGATGCATTAAATTAATCACAACAGTAAATGACAGTAAAGAAATTTAAAATGTTACAAAAGATTTCTATTTAAAATGAATGCTGTTCTTTTAAACTTTACATTCATTTTGAAAAAACATGGATCGCGTTTCCCACAAAAAAAATATTAAGCAGCTGTGCACTGTTGTTTGACACTGATTATAATAACAAATGTTTCTTAAGCACTTAATCATCTTAAAATGATTTCTGAAGGATTGTGTGACACTGAAGACTGGAGTAAGGATGCTGAATATTCAGCTTTGCCATTGAAGGAATGAATTACATTTTAAAATATATTAAAATTGAAAACAGTCATATTGAATTGTAAAAATAATTCACAGCATTTCATTTTATTACTGAAATCCTGTGTGCAAAATATGGTTTTGTAATTATAAATAATTGTAGATTTGTCAATATTTATATTAAATATTTGACACATTATTTGCTAACAGACTGTTGTTGCCCTATTGAATGAAAGATAATCAAAAATATTGTGAGAAAAAAAGCAGGAGATTGCACCCAAACATATGTACACCAGAAGTATTCTCAAAATATGGGTGAAAACGCGATATGATAGGTTGACATAAACAGCTCTTATCATACTTCCCGGTTATCTGATTATCGTACCGTTATCTAAGTTCTCCTGCCAAGACAGTCACTCACAGTCTCTATCTCCTCATTCTTTCACTAACATCTGTGTATGTGCTGTGAAAGAAAAATAAACGACAGAGGAGAAAGAGACAACGAATGAACAAGATATGATCCTTCGGGACGTGCATGGGTAAATCTTCCAGGGGAAGAAACAAACAAGCGACAAGCCACAACTGGACTCCATTATGATTCATGGTTGAATCAGTGTCCTTGTTTGGGGATGAGGAGGGTCACAGGGCATATACCCCACACGTTCATCCAGACCACATTTGTGGTTGGGCCCCAGTACACCCTCATGCGCTCACCAGAATCGAACATTGCGATTGCTTTCCTGTAGAAAATAGAAATAAAGGAAAGAGTAGCCTAAATAATGAGGGAGAGCGTTTTGTCATGGACAAGCAGAGAAGAAGAAAACAAGTGAAAGGAAGAATAAGAGGGCAGAGGACGTAAGGTTGAAATCAGGGCAGCAAAACAAAATTTCTAGATGCACCTAAGTGACGAGTCACATAGATGACAAAAGGTCATCAGAGGCAGTGCAGGTCAAAGTTGAGAGAGTTACATAAATGCTATCTGGCCTCTGGATTGGTGCTATTTTAGCTGTGGAGCTTTAACTGCCTTCATGAAACACTTAATTTTGAGTCAACACATTTCACTTTCTCTCCCGAGGTGTTTTGTCAAGGAATGGGATGCCAAAGATTTTATAGTATGACTTCTGCCCTGCTCTTTGGTGTTAATAATAATTTCTCAACTCGTTATAGTTTATTTCACAAATTGTCTGTAGAACTGTAAATGTGACACAATCATAAAATGTTATCTGTGAGCATTCTTCTGCACGTTTTTTTCAGCGTGCAGCAGACTTTGTTTAGTTGTTACACTTAAAGATTCATGTGAGGTGAATTGAGCAACAGCAGCTGGGACTTTGCCACTTTGGCTTTTACCAGTTATTCTGTCTTGTATTTTCTCTTTATCAATCATATAATACAATAATAATAATAATAATAATTCATTACATTTATATAGCGCCTTTCTGGACACTCAAAGCGCTTCACACATAGAGGGGGGAATCTCCTCAACCACCACCAATGTGCAGCATCCACCTGGATGATGCGACGGCAGCCATATTGCGCCAGAACGCCCACCATACACCAGCTTACTGGTGGAGAGGAGACAGAGTGATGAAGACAATTGGTATATATGGGGATGATTAGGAGGCCATGATGGACAGAGGCCACTGGGCAAATTTGGCCAGGATGCCGGGGTTACACCCCTACTCTTTTGAAGAACATCCTGGGATTTTTTGTGACCACAGAGAGTCAGGGCCTCGGTTTAACGTCTCATCCGAAGGACGGTGCTCATTGACAGTATAGTGTCCCCATCACTACACTGGTATAATAATGGTATAATCATTATTAATAATAATAATATATATAAACACAAATGACAAAATTGAATTCAGACTTCCACAAAGTGCTATAAACCATATCAAACTTGCATGTTATCCACCTTTTGCATTTTATAGGCATTTTAATATACATAAGCAATTTAAATTATATTAAAGCTGCAGTCCGTAGTTTTTCCTCTTTGTCGCCATCTCTGTTCGAAATCTGCAATTGCAGTTATTCGTGGAATTATCAACTTTTCGTGGGTTGTGGCTCGTCACGGCACAACGCAGATGAATCCAATGTTTTGAGGAGAATGTGCGGCTGTTAAATCTAACCGGTTAAATCTAACGATCGCTTATCATATCACATCAAACGTGCAAATTATACTTTGTTCTCAAATTGTTAATGTTAACAACATCAACATTGCTGGACTACATTCAATGCCCTTCCGATAGTATCCTTGTTTTCGCATGGGCCCGGTTGCAGTCTCTTTTTTTCTGTAGCCACTCCGAAGTCTGAACGACGTCTTTTGCATTTTACAACGGGTGAATCTCCAGTTGTCACTGGTGATTGTCGTTTGAACCTTTCTGGATCCGCCATCAAACTGATAAGTTTAATTAAATCAAGTGCTGTGAGAAAAGGCTATGAATCTCCAACCTCCAACATCCTCACATGCAATATAGCCTACTAGCCGAGACTCCTTCTTTATGCGTACAGATGTGACGTAATGACGCAAAGACATGCTTGAATTTCCCATGGAAATCCACCAGTACCACTGGAATTAAAAACATTATTACAAGCTTACCGTTTTGAATCGAGCTAAGGTTTGAAGTTTTGAACACTGGCTGGTTATGTACTTGCTCAAAAAATTTTTTGGATAATTTTTAACCCCAAAAAGTTACGGAACGCAGCTTTAAAATAGAAAACATTTATTTTAAATTGTAATAATATTTCGCAGTATTGCTGTTTTTACCTTATTTTTGAGAATAAATTTAAGTCATTGTGAAAATAAGTGACTTCTTTCTAAAATGTAAAAAAAAAAATCTCATATATGATTGTTATTGACTATTATTTTCATTAATTATTTTTGATAAGTGATAACCGATATATGGCCAATATTATAATTTGATACTATTTTGTCTAAAATAATAAGAATAAAAAAGGTTTTAAATGCATCACATCATTATAACATACACTCAGTGATGTAGTGGTGCCTGGAGAAGTGGGTATACTCTTAATTTATGCCCCCAATATTTTTTTAAGCGTCCCAGCAAAGGATGAACACTCTGTGTTATAAACAGTGACATGTAAGACTAGTCTTGCATTAGAATTGAATATGCAAGACTATAATATATAGAATATAATGAAAACAATAGAACATATAGAATCACTAGTATTCTTGCATGCCAGGGCCGTAGGCTACGGGTTTTCTAAATACCCAGGTCCCATAAATGATATTGCTAGGGGGGTTGGGGTGTATTTCTGTCGGTCATTTAAAACTTCTATCGAAAAACAGCCGTATATATTTTAGCTACTAGCATCTTATCTCGCACTGTATGATCGTTAACTGAAGTGAAGCGTTGCGTTGGGATTCCCGCTCGGCTCGCGCTTCTGTGAACAAAAATCCTGCATGCTTTGATTGGTCTCAAACATTTTGACATTGATGAGCGGGTGTTTGAGTGTTGAAGCAGATCAGATGAGAAGGTCAGTTATCGTCGCGATGGGAGAATCATTGCAGCAACAAATTAGAGTTAATATTAGGGGTATGACCCTGTGTTTTTTACTTTTATTAGCAACTAAATGATGCGCATCAGAGGGGATTTAGAAGTGGGTTTACGCAATGCCGACTGAAAAAGAAGTGGGTATACGCCGTATACCTGCGTATACCCTGCACTACACCATTGCATACACTATGAAAAGGGTATCTGTTACTGTTTGTAAGAGTGGTGTTGAAAGTTGAGCCCCAAACACCTATAATACTGCAGAAAAGGCCGATGAGAATTGGCGAGTGAAATTTGCATGTGCCACTCCCCCATACCTACAGGTATAAAAGGAGCTGACATGCATCACTCATTCAGGTTTATACTGAGGAGCCAAGAGTGTTTCCCGGCCATTTCAGCGGGCAGTTGAGTGTTGTGGCAGGAGTGACATTGAAACCTACCCAGCGCCCCATGTAAGCCGTGTAGTCCTTCATACCATTCAGGGACTGAAAGGACAGTATTTATAATGGGAATAGGTCACTTTAGCCAAACTTCCTTGACCTTTCTATTCTTGTTTTTTTATAGGAAATATCTACAACTGATGCAGACCAGAGCGGTGAGGAAGCACTCTTCCTCCCAGATGGGAGAAAGAACACTGTGGAGACCACATCCTACCCGAAAGGGAAGTTAGTATGTGGAGAATACATCACATGGACTTACACCTGGGAAGTACCACATATGAAAGTAAGTAATTTGCAGTATGTCCTGCCTAAAAAGGTGGGAACTACTACAAACTCAGCGACTGATGGCAGAGACGGGCTCTGCCAAGGGGAAAACACAAGTTTACTGTCAGGGAAACAGTATCGTGGACAATACATCATATGCGATTACCATCAGGTAATCTATACATATGGGCACCTAGCTCCAGTATACAGGCTGACCCGAAAGTGCATGCATCACGAGTTCGTCCACCGATTTCGACTCGGGAACTCACAAAAAGCGCACATTATCACCTCAGGGAGGGGAAAGGCACTGTGTGGCACGTTTCATTGACAGAGAACGGCTGCAGGTCCCCCACCTTCTTGATGGAAGTGAGTGCGGTCAGGAGCATCGTCTTCAATAAGAGGGACCTTAGCTTGACTGACGCCAGCAACACTGTCATCAACTCGAGGCAATGCCAGCACACTCGAGTTCCTGTCCAGGAGCCCGGGGCTGCATGCCCATTGACTTGCCCATCTAGTGTGACAACAATGTGCCTGGACACTTTTTTTAGGGAAACCCCTGCCCGCAGGAACGCAAGGTCTGTCCAAGTTCTATTCAATGTGTATCATGGCACCATGCCCATTTCGGGACTCATGTCTGAAGCCAGAGCTGAACTGGTCTCATACTATCCACCCGAGCGGTGTTACTTCCACCGAGGACGCTATATGCCCAGAAACCTCTGAAATTGTTTCAGTGGGACTGCTGTTTTTCCTCTGAATAAATTCAGGCAATTCCCACGACTGGGTGCGCTTGTGCTTGTTCACCATCATAGTGACTGAGTCCAACTCCATCCCGTGAAAAGAGATGTCCTGCACTGGAGAGAGCTTGTTCTTTTCCTAGTTGACCTGAAGCTCTAATCAGCTGAGAAGCCTGAGCACCAGGTTCCTATAAGCACACAATAAATCTTTAGAGTGAGCTAGAATAAGCCAGTCGTCGAGATAATTAAGAATGGCAGGTGCCCTCGGAGACAAGCAGATGATGAGTGGCAGCCTGTTGGCATCACACCAAGGCAAGATGTGTTTAATCGCTTAGGTCTTCTTCTTTTGCTGTGGGAGAACTGCTTGTCAAAGTCCTCAATAGTGTCGCCGAAGAGGCCAACATGCAAGATGGGGGCATCGAGAAAGTGCACTTTGTCGTCCTCCCACATCTCTGCAAGATTTAAGATTTTCCTGGACCCCTAATTTGGACATTGTCTGGCTGAGAGCCTGCTCCGCGACTTTCATCGCTCTGAGAGTGAAGTCAGTCGCCGAATGTAGTACCTGCATCAATCCTGATTCCAGAAGGACTAGCATGAGGAGCGGCAGAGGTGACTCCCTCTCTAACTAGAAAGGAGAGTCGTGACCACAATGTCACCTTGGTCATGTTCTCACAGTGAAATAAGGACAAAGCATGTGAACTACCCAGACACAGGAGGCAGCAATCATGGCCGTCCGAGGCTGACAGGTATCAACTGCAGCCAGAAACACACAGACGGATAGGCATCTTTAAAAGGACACTCTCCATTAGCGTTTTGCTATCTTAGAGGAAAGCTGCTCTTTTCAGATTGCTGAAGTGCTCAGAGGAAGATCTTACTACACTTAGCTATGCATGGGGTGAAGAGACCACTGCCATGAGCCGTAATCTTTCAGCAATGAGGTGAATGAGAGTAAGCGTCTGTAACCAATATGGTTCAGATATATTGTACATTCCTTTTTATTGCATACAACTATCTATGTACACTGTAGTGTTTCAACAGCTTAGCTAACTAGCCTATTTATTGAGTTCAAACTGGGATTGCACACCAAACACCGTTGCCCTGAGCCCTTAAAACCCTCCAGGGCTAAACTTTTAACCTCTCTCTTGTTGAATCAGGATCAGCTGTAGGTTTTTAAGTGTGGGGGAGCCCCATGGAGGATGTGTAGGTAGCTCATCGCTCTCTAGCAGAGGTGAGAAGAGGATTTATCTGTCCCTGGTGGGGGTTAGCTCTGGGTTTAGTTAATCCCAGGCTGCTTGTAAAGTTAAACTCACAGATTTCCTGCAACAGATGTGCTGGAGTTACCGTGTGTGTGTGTGTGGGGGGGGGGGGGGGTGTTTGTGTGTGTTTATTTTTTCAGGGGCCATCGAGGCGGTGCATAGATGTGTATATAGAACGCAATTAAGAGATGTGAAAGTATGGGAGTCATCAAGGAATTGCCAACTCCGTTTGACCTAATTCGTTTGTTCACACTATTCTCTGACGCAGGTGCCTCCATGTTACAAATCTCCCCAAAGACACTGCGGGAGAGTGTAATTAAAGGTTTTTAAAAAAAGAGAGAGTGGCTGCTGGGTAATCCAGTACTTTGGGGGCTCGGTGCAATTCTGATGACCCAAGATGTCACCCTTTCTGTGACCTTGCTGCCCTATTTCACAACCCTTCCATAAACCTCTCTCCCCAGGCCGCAGAGGTTTCCAGCGCCTTCCAAGAATGTCTGACACACATAGTGACCTTCCTTTCCTATTGCCTCAGGTTTGCATGGAATACAGGCACATTCATAAATTTCCATTAATTCAAATGGAAAATATTCTTTTTTTCTTCCACACTATTTCATTCCTCTGTCTCTCTGTCTGCCTGTGTGGCTAAGCACGTTTGACTGATGGCTCTTTAAGTGTCTGGACCATCATATGCATGACATCAGAGGTCAAAATGGTCCTCTGCATTGGCGGTGACATCATCAAAGCCAGACGGTCTTGTGCCATCACAGGCACCTTTCCAAGCCAACTAGGGATTTTTACTCCGATAAACTTCAATATGTTTTAAATCAGATTAAATTTAAGGTCTATGATGTCAGCACATCTTTGCGGCGTTATGCGACAAGCCCCCTGCATTCATACATTCGACCACTTAAAACACTTGTCATGGCTGTTTATCACTCGACTTGGCCACTGTGACCATTACGAAAGCTATAAGCATTTGAACCTATGCACAATTTGCTTTCACAATGTCTAAACCATGAATCAGTGTTTCTGCAGATGTAAAATATGTATTTCTCTTGGTTCCGAACCACATCACTTGAAGAAATTTGACCATGACTGTAATTATTTTCTCTTCATCTGTATGATTAATGGGTTGTCACATGGAAATGAAAGGATGGAGGATGAAAAGAAGGTTTAGATGTAGGAAGCACAGCAAACCTTACGCCGACCACAAAACCTTAACCGTGAGTTTACACGTCATTTCTGAAGATTATTTGAAAATGAATTTGATTACAGAGTTCAGAGCATGTTTTTTATTGGACAAAAGTCATTTTGCATTTGTCTAGATCAGTGAGAGAGCGTCAAAATGTATTAATATGGAGAAATGTGATATATAAATGTTCATAAAAATCGTAAAAGCAGAGACAAAGTTTTCTGAATCACTTTTTGCTGTCAAGTAAATCTCTCACACACACAGCAGTGAACTGAATTGTCAATATGTAAACACAAAAAGGCCTTTTATTGTTTCAATTAGGAAATGACGGACAGTGACCAGGTCGTTGAAAATCATCATGGACAAAGTGACGAAAAACAGGACTCGGGTCTTCAGCCAGCACCTTGTGCACACTCTCACTCCCTAGTGTGAGTAATCTGTCTCTTAACTCTCTTATACTTGAATTGATGCCTCCATTAGTTTCTCAATTGTGCAGTTGGACACATTAGACTTCAGCTGTGTCTGCCACTTATTTGACGTCAATATGACTATGATGTCATGTCACTGCCTTCAACAAGGATTTTTCTGTTATTAAGTGTCTTGAAACACATGGGTCAAACTTTGGTGAAAGGGAAAAAATAATGAATTGAGAACAGTGATTGATTTGGAAGAGTGTTGATAAAATAATGTTGATGTCTTATTACATGCATTTTCATGCATTCTCTCTTTCCTCTCTATAGTCTTTTTCCATTTCCCCAGTGTCTTCTAAGAATACTGAGAGGTTGTTCTAATTGGCAATCTAATAATAGATCATTCAAACTCTTTTGCCATTGCTGTTAGAGAGCAGTTCACAGAGACCCTAGTTGGAGAGGTTAGTTAGCAGGTCTACAGTAGCAAATAGACTGTAGGTGTTGGCGATGTTTCTGTTAATAATGTTGTTAATGAGAACAAGATCTGTTCAATTTAGATTATTTTCGTCCATTATAGATATTGAATAATATTATACTTCAAGTTGCTTTCAGCTTGTTGCACTCGCTTTTTTTTCCTCATTTTTTGCTGCTGTTGTTTCTTCTTTGTGCTTTACACTTGCCAGTAATGTCCCTGACCTTTGTAAGTAAAATGGCATAAAAAAAACACATTACATATTTGTTGTCAAAATCATATCAAATCATATCAGGGCTCGTAGCTATACGCAGTGGGGACGCTATGCAAAACGCTGCACTGGGTAACTGGCTGCCACTGCAACTCAGGACCCCTGAGCATACAGAACAAGCCATAACCGCATAATTATGTATAATTAGACCAGACACCGTCAGGTCTAAAATAGTACACCTCAGTTAGCAATAACCCAACATACTACACCAATGAACCCAGACACTGTCGGGGTTATTAGCATAAGAACATATAACCAGTCAAGTGGGTTTATATATGAATTATAACCGGCCAAAGCGGGTTTATATATGTATGGAATATAACCGGCAAAAGCGGGTTTTCTATATATGTAAATCTAACCGGCAACAGCGGGTTTATGCATGGATACAACCGGCCAGCAGCGGGTTTTATATATATATATGTGAATGTGATTGTGCACAGTAATATATGACAAGACCGGCCACCGACGGGTCTTAATCATACCGAAAGCACCTTCGCCTGCAGGGAAGGCACTTCCATATTATAGAAATTCATGAATGTGGAAGGCGAGGACCAGCCGGCCGCATCACAAATATCACTAATGGGAATGCCAGATACGGTGCGGTATAAGCCATAGAAATAGCATCCACTATCCATCTAGACAGTCTTTTTCTTAGTGACTGGATCCCCCTTGGATCTACCACCAAAGCAGACAAAAAGCTGTTCTGATTGTCTAAAAGACGCAGAACGCTCCAGATAGATTCTCAACGCTCTGACAGGGCAGAGAAGATTAACCTCTCCATCCTCTGCAGAAGGAGGGAGGGCTGATAACGTCACCACCTGTGCTCTGAACGGTGTTGAGAGCACTTTAGGCACGTAACCATGTCTGGGCTTGAGGATGACTCTGGAGTCATCTAGACCCAACTCCAAACATGCAGGGCTCACAGAGAGCGCCTGCAGATCTCCCACTCGCTTGATAGATGCCAACGCCATAAGAAGAGCGGTCTTCAGCGAGAGAGGTTTTAGATCAATCGATTGGAGCGGTTCAAAAGGCGGACCTTTCAGAGCCCCCAGGACCGTGGAGAGGTCCCAAGACGGCACAGGCCGAGTCGACGGGGCCCTGGCTTCAGATATGGTGCTTAAGACCTTCTCAGGAAGGTCCTTGGGTACCCGTTGAGGGGCCAAACATGGAGGGCCCATAAATCTGGTTTCGGATGCCACAATGTCCTGTTCGCCTGTGTGAGGAGGTCTTTCCTCAGTGGGACAGGCCATGGGATTGTGTCCGATAACTGAACCAGTTCCGGGAACCACGGTCTGGTTTTCCAGAGAGGGGCCACCAGAAGGACTGGGCACCCGCTCTCTCTGACCCGTTTGATGACTTGTGGAATCATTGAAACGGGGGGAAAGGCATAAAGGGGACGGTTGGGCCAGACATGGGCCAGCGCGTCCCTGTTCTTTGAGAAGAACAATTTGCAATGGGTGTTGATTCTCGGGACGAAAAGGTCGATTTCGGCCTTGCCAAACACCTTCCATATCAGACTGACCGTCTGTGGGTTCAGGGACCACTCGCTGAGGGGAGTGTTGCCCCGTGAGAGCATATCCGCGCCCACATTCTGGACGCCTGGGATATGCGCTCCTCTCAGAGAGCTCAGGTTGGTTTGTGCCCATAAGAGGAGGTCTCTCGCCATAGCATGCAGGTTTCCTGACCTGATGCCCCCCTGGCGATTTATGTAGACCACCACTGACATATTGTCTGTGCGGACTAAAACGTGGTGACCTCTGAGGTTCGACAGAAACGCCTTCAGGGCCAACCCAACTGCTTTCATCTCCAGACAGTTGATATGTAAGCTCTGCTCCGTGCTCGACCAGAGGCCGGATACAGGCATGCCCTCGTGCAGCGCTCCCCAACCCAGGCTGGACGCATCTGTCAGAACCACTTTCCTCCTGGAAATTGTTCCCATTGTCACCCCCCTGTGGTACTAGTTCTGAGCCCGCCAAGGAATCAGGGTTCTTAAACAACCGTGATTTACCATAACGCGCAAGTTGCCTGACTGCCATGCGTGAGTTGGCACACGGCGTTTCAGCCAATGCTGCAGCGGGCGCATGCGCAGTAATTCCAAGCAGAGTACTGGCGATGCTGCTGCAATGAGACCAAGCAGTTTCTGAAATTTCTTCAGTGGCGTGCACTCGCGCGCTCTGAAAGTGCCTGCAAGCGCTCGCACTGAGAGCGCGCGCTCTGGTGTGAGTCACGCTGTCATAGCTCTCGAGTCTAAAACTGTGCCCAGAAAGATCACGCTCTGGCTGGGGGTTAGTTTGCTTTTTGAAACATTGATTGTGAAACCCAGGCATTTTAGATGGCCGAGAATCAAATCCCTGTGAGCTAATAGCTCGATTCTCGACTGTGCCAGCACCAGCCAGTCGTCGAGATAATTTAACACGCGCACTCCCTGATGTCTCAGAGGAGAAAGAGCTGCATCCACAAACATTGTGAATGTGCGGGGTGCCAAAGATAGACCGAACGGCAGAACGGTGTATTGATAAGTCTGGCCCTCGAAGGCGAATCTCAAGAATGGCCTGTGACGAGGATTTATTTGAATGTGAAAGTAAGCATCTTTCAGATCGATTGTGACAAACCAATTCCCCGAGCGCACTTGCGCGAGGATATGTTTGATAGTTAACATTTTGAACGGCCGTCTCATGAGAGCTTTGTTCAAATGTCTCAAATCTAGAATGGGTCTGAGACCGCTGTCTTTTTTCGGAATCAGAAAACAGCGGCTGTAAAAACCCATATGTTTTAGCGCGGGGGGGGACTAATTCTATCACTCCTTTTGCTAAAAGATTCTGTACTTCGGTGCGAAGCACGTGACCCACGTTGCTTCTCACTGAAGTCTCGAGAACCGCCTGAAATTTTGGGGGTCTGCGAGTGAATTGGAGCGAGTAACCTCGCTTTATAGTGTTGATGACCCAACTCGACACACCGGGGATAGCTTGCCAGGCTAGAACCCGTGTGGCTAGGGCTTGACACACAGATTGGGGCTGGTCGCCTAATGCAGGGGGACCTGATACCCTTATATTGTGATTTTTTGCTCACATTGAGTATTGGAATGACTGTACAAGCATTTGCGTGTGGGGAAGTCAGTGTTACAACAGGGGAGGGGCTGCTAGTGAAGGGGGACCTGATACCCTTATATTGTGATTTGTGCACACATTGAGTATTGGACTGACTGTACAAGCATTTGCGTGTGGGGAAGTCAGTATTACAACGGGGGAGGGGCCGCCTGATGAAGGGGGACCGTGAACCCATGTGTTGTATTTGTGAAACATGCTCTTTTTGTGCTTTATTTGGGTCGCCGTGAAAACGGCGTTTGTTTGCAAGAACGCGCTTACTGTTGCGGGCCTGTTTGCAGTAATAAAATCCCCAGCCGCCTGAACTGAACAGGGGGCTGTGGGAAGTTTTGTTGGCTTCTTCGAGGGTGGTCCGGCGAGTGCGGGACCCGTGCCCTCTCTCTTTCCCCTGCGTGCTAGGACGACTTTGGCGGCGCTGTGTGGGGCGCGGCGCTTGGTCTCGGGCCTTGCCGTCGGGGAAGCGGGAAGCCCTTGGTTGCTCTTGGCTGGCGCTGGGCATCAGCCGCAGGGCGGGGCTGAGAGGCCTGTTTCGCGGGCTTTGTTGGCCGAGGCGTCGACGGGGCTATCTTGTGAGCACTCGACGCCGAGCTAGAGCGCTTAGGCAGGAAGTGACGCATGGCCTGGGACGCTTTCTGTGCCTCGGTGTATCTCTCCGAGAACCCGTTCACCGCCGGGCCGAAGAGGCCGGTGCTGGATACTGGGGCGTCGAGAAACCTTGTTCTCTCCGCGTCCTTAATGTCAGTGAGGGTAAGCCAGAGGTGGCGCTCGAGCACGACCAAACTCGCCATATTCCTCCCGATAGCCTGCTGTGGCCTTGGTAGCTCTCAAGGCCAGGTCCGTGGCGCTTCGAAGGTCCCGAAAGGCCTCAGGGTCTGGGCCAGCCTCGTCCATAGACCGGAGGAGTTTGGCCTGGTAAACCTGCAGCACGGCCATCGTGTGCAGGGCCGATGCAGCCTGACCGGAGGCGGAATACGCGCGTCCAGCGAGGGGTGAAGTGCTACGGCACGGCTTGTTAGGATGAACAGCTCTAGTTCGCCAGCTAGCAGCTGTGTTCGGGCAGAGATGAGCGGCCAACGCCTCTTCGAGGGGCGGCAACGACTCATAGCCTTTTTCCGCTGCTCCGTCCACGGAGGAGAGTGTCGCGAAAACTGCGGGGCCTCGTGTAGAATAAGGAGTGCGCCAGGCTTTGGTAAGCTCCTCGTGTACTTCGTGAAAAAATGGCGCTGGCTTGTGACGAGGGGCAGAAACCAGCCATCCAGCCGACTTCGAGGGGGTTCAGCGGGCGCGGCCCACTCGAGCTTGAGGTCCGCTACGGCCTGCGTCAGGATCCGAAGCATTTCCGCGTCGGAGTTAGTCCTGGTAGCTGAGGCGCTGGGCGTCGGCTGGGAAGCCATGACGGGGTCAAAAGTGCCCGGCCATTCTTCCTCAGACGCGGCGATAGACAGGCTGTCGTTGTGCTGCTGGGCCCACCGAAGGAGACAAGGCCCGCCATGTGGTCTCCCTCGAACAGGACCAGAGATGAATGAGCTGGAGAGAGTGAGGCACGGGGGAACGTGGCCGGCGTGCGTTCACTAACATCCATGCACTCCGGTTGCCATTGGCTGCGGCGCTTCTTCTTCCTCGGCTGAAGTAGGGCCGGAGAGGGAAGCGGGGGAGAGGCGGCGTCGCCATCACGGGAGAGGGCTAGCCGAGTTCGCAGCACGGAGATAGGCATGCTCACGCAGGCCGCATATCCGCCGGCAGACAGTGCATTCTCCGAGTGGTGAAGTCCCAGGCATGGAATGCAGTTAGCGTGTTCGTCCGCATCGTGCAGCTTGCATCCGCATGTGCCGCAGGTCTTGACACGAGGCATTTGAAACAACGCTCGTACAGATAAAACACACAGAAATAAAATGAATAATGTAAAGGATATCGCCGGATAGCCACAGGAGAGACGGAGTCAGGAGAAAACACGGTGAAATGTGTCGTCTAATGAACTGTAGCTCGCTCAAGCTGAAGGCTTGTTCGACGGCGAAGGCTCAATAAATGGTCAGAGACGTGAAGTTTGTCGCTGAAGGAGTAAAATCTGCCATAATGGCGAATTCGGGGACTATTATAGACTAAGGTTATGCCCCCTAGGCGCCCGCGCCATTGGATATGCAGTTGCCGCAGCGCAGCCTATGAGCGAGCCAGACGCTCATGTTCTAGCTGTGCAGCTGCAAATGCGCTTTACATAAAGGCTTCAGTAAATCGAGGAAAAGGAGTGTAACGGTGGTAGCCGCCCTAATACAAATAAATGTCTTTAAAGAAAAGTTCGGGCGCCAGACAGGATTAAATCTGTCAACCAATTAACTTAACCCAGGATAGCAGAAAAGGTAACCACCTGTTACACAACAAATTATAATAATAATCCCAGAAAAAAGGTCAGTTCGCAAGGGATATTTATTTTTCCACACATGTTCATAATCATAATCACAAAAAAAAACCAATAAGAAGTGAAATTCACACTAGCGGTCTCTGGCCGTCGAGATCCGTGCCGTGAACCGACCGCGTCACGCTATCCACGTTTGCAGATTCGTGTCCACATTCATTCAAAAAACGAAATGTCCATAAAGAAAAAAGAGAGAGAGAAAAAAAAAAGAAAACATTGGATAAACATCTCATTAAATTCGTGGTAAATTACAAACATTAAATCAACAGCAACAATAATTTTAAATAAGCACACAGAATGTGCGAATATGAAAGCTATGCGAGTGGGTGTGTGCATGGATAGAAGTGCGTGTAATGGCGGCGCAGAGGTACTGACCAAATTTGCAGATATTGAAGGCACCAATGAGTATCGCGGGTCATCAGACTCCAAGATAGGGGGACAGGCAGTTTTCCGCGTTGCCTTCAGAACAGCTCACGACGGTCGGTCTGCTTCAGTCACGCACCAGACATTTTACGTTTCACATGAAACAGCTGATTGACACGCACGCCGTCTTTCCACCAAACCATCACTCATACTGGCAAACCTCATGTGCAAACAAACGGATGACGCTCCAGATTCAGGTACTACACACTCCCTTTAAATACAACTTCCTTCCGTTGTTAATTGACACGCTCCACCCAAAATCACGCTAAAATGAAAGTGAAAGTAAACAATGTTGTGGGACAGATTCTCTTATTTGCCACACTCTCCCCCCCCCCTAGAAGAAAACAACCTATGGTTGTTTAGAAGAGAGAAAATGCAGATTAAAATCCTAGAAAATCTTCTTCATCAGAGGATTCTTGAAACATATCCAGGAGTTTTTTCTTTTCCTGTAACTCCCATTCCGCAGCCGTTGGTTAACACATTTTTATGTTACAAACATGAGCTGTACGTACATCTTCTCCACTGTCTTCAAGGGCTATTTGATAGTTCACCGGACCCAGCTGTTTGAGAACACGGTAAGGACCTTTCCATTTTTGGGCTAGTTTTGCACTAAATTTACGCTGTGCATCAGACTGTGGATAGTTACGCAACCATACTCGATCCTTGCTTTTGAATGTTACATCTCTTCTATTTTTATTATAGTTTCTCAGTTGTCTCATTTTGGCTCTCTTGCTGTTTTCTTTGGCTTGAGTTTGCAGATGATGAAGATGATGAACTACATCATACGAAGCAGCGTCTGGGGTTAGATTAGGCCCAGAGAGTATTTTGTCCATTGGACTTTGGAGTTTCCTACCCAGCTGGAGTTCTGCTGGTGTTAATCCAGTGGTCTCTTGAACAGCTGAATTAAGGGCGAATCTGAATTCAGGTAAGAACTGGTCCCACCTCTGATGATTGTCATCCACATAGGCTGCCATCATGCTCTTGAGAGTCCGATTAACTCTTTCTGTCATGTTGGTTTGGGGGTGATAGGCTGTAGTTAATCTAGGAGTAACACTCCAGTTCTCACATAACTCTCTGAAAACAGATGAAACAAACTGAGCGCCTCTGTCTGAGAGAATGAAGTCTGGTACGCCCCACCGTGTCAGGATGTCTTTTCTGAAGATGGAGGCAACATTCTTCGCTGTGGCACTCCGAATGGGGAACAACTCAACCCATCGAGAATAATAATCAACAAAGACAAGCAGGTATTCATTTTGATTTGTGCTACGTGGCAACGGACCCATGAGGTCGACTCCCAGCATTTGGTTTGGGCGGCTTGTTGTGATTTGCTGTAATTTTCCAGCAGGCTTCCGGTTCTCACTTTTCAGAGTTTGACATTTAACCCTCTGAGGTCTAAGGATTTTTGGGGTCCTTGAGGTGTTCTGACATGCTCTGACATTTGTGCTTTTTTCAGTTATTTATAAACATGTTAATGGCAAAGGTGTAAATTCACTCAATATAGCACAAACGGGGCTACCGGAATTTCTCAGCAACAATTATGAAACATGTTTGTATTTTTGAGAGAATATTGCTTATGCATGGTTATTGAAAAAACTAAAACTTAAAGTGTCTGAAATAAGGCCACAAAACACATACTAAATATGTGTCCACAAGACTTTTGACTAATCAGTGTTGTTGCCTAGAATTTTTGCTTCAAAATGATCTGAAAATCATCCTGCCTAATCATTTACACAAACACATACACTGATTTAAATTTTATTAGAGACCTTTGGTTTGGAAAGGCAATATGCGTGGAGGCGTGTTCACGCCTGAGAAGACAAAGGCCGGATAATGAGCTGCATATTAATTAGCCCTTTCACACAGGTGTGTCACAGGATCCCAAAGAATGCAAGGACAAAAGAAATGATCTATATAGCCTATACATATTTTACAATTAGAAATTGTAACCAATTACAAATAGGTTACAATTACAACAATAATTACAATTTTAACAATATTTCAAGTGTATTTCTTTGTAAAAACTATACATTTTATCATACGTATTAAAAAAGGGTAAGGATTCATTAGTTTGAATATTGGAACAAACACTATAATAACATCTTAGTTGATAATTCAATATACCTACTTTATTTTTGACAAAACATCATACTATAGTATATTTAACTATGAGCAGAAATTGGTGAACAAAAGCGTACCTATTTAATGTGACAGTAGTCTTTTTTTTTTACAGTCAAAACTTTATAATCTATCCAAAACTAATCACAAAACCGTGTCTAAATATTCATATTTAGTCTGTAATATATTGTGTATGATATATTAGTATATACATGTGAATTTGCAGCTTGTTGCTTATTCAGACATTTTATTTCAACATATTTCAGTCTATTTTTACTCATCTTAGTAGGCTATAGCAATATAGTTTGTATGTGTTGTTCATGTAAACATAACGTTTACTAATGTAGGTGCGAGAGTGAATGAACGGCACAGACACGCGCTGTATAACTGTAGTAAACAAAGCGCGCGCGCCTTTGCCGTTCACTCATCATTTAGCCTACACACAGACACGCAATTCATATTTAAACAGTCTTTTTGCGGTTTACAGTCCGACAAATTCAATATCACGATTAGAACAAAGCACTAGAATAAATGACTTACTACATCAGCTGGATCCGTTGCTCCTCGAAATGAAACTACCAGCACTTCTGGTACATTTTCCAGGATTAGATAGTATTATTCCTCACAGCGAAAGGATACGCTGTGTCCACAGCTGTACAAGATACTTACTAAACACGATGTGTTTTATAATCCAGCTGGTGGGCGTTGGCATGTTTGAACGGCTCGTCTTAGATCATTTGCGTTTGAATAGCGCGCGCTCTCCGTGGGCGTGGCACATTAACGCGTAATTACGTGTAATGAGCTGGAAAGAAAAATACTGACATCTCTCTCTTTTCATACAGATTACATAAACTGAGAATATTTGTTTTTTTATATAAATTCATTCATTTAAAAGAAGAGAGTTCAAGCTTCATTATGGAAAAACACTCGTGCCTGTATGACAAGTATTCGCGGAATTAAAAATAATCTTAGGACGCGTTTCAGAATGGACTTCACTGACAGAGAGAAGGCAGAACGCGCATCATGTTTGTTTTTCTTTATTTGGCGAAAAGCACAACACTTTGTTTTTATTGTGAGTATCCACAAAAAAAATAGACACTTATCAGGATCTAATGATGTACAACACTTAATATGTTAGATCAAAATCAACAGAGTGTTTTGAGTTTCTTTTGCACTGATAAGAAAAAAGCGAGACTATCGCGCCGGCGCGATAGCCGACCTCAGAGGGTTAACACAGGTTCTCACATGCTGTTTCACCGCTGACCACATGCCTGGCCAAAATGCTACTTCCTGAAGACGCTTATAGGTCTTGTAGATTCCTCCATGGCCACAGATGGGAGTGGAGTGATAGTACTGAAGAAGGGTGGATCTGAGACTGCTGGGAATGTAGATTCTGTAATGCAGTTGGTTATTTGTCAGGTATGTTTTGTGATACAATTTGTCCTCAATGATTTCGTACTGGTCACTCAGACTGGCACAATTATCTGCAACTGATTGCAATAATTTTGAAACTTCGGGGTCGTTGTGCTGTTCTTCCCACAGGACAACATCTGATACAGGCAGTGCTGGGTCTTTTCCGCTGATATATAAGTTACATCCTGGGGTATATGAAGACCTGGATAGAGCATCCGGAGCTACATTTAGCTTCCCTTTTCTGTACTCAATAACAAAATCGAATTTCTGCAATCGCAGAACCCAACGAATGAGGCGGCTGGTGGTTTTAGTGGAGTTCATGACCCATTGCAGTGCAGCATGGTCAGTAACAACTGTAAAAAGCTTGTGCTCCAAGTAATGTTGCCACTTTTCCAGGGCCCAGATGACTGCAAGACATTCTTTCTCTGTTGCAGTATAATTGAGTTCGGCCCCAGTTAAGGTTCGGCTTGTATAGGCGATAACCTCCTCTCTGCCAGCATCCTTCCGTTGAGCTAATATGGCACCCAGGCCGATGTCACTGGCATCGGTGTATACCATGAATGGACGCTGAAGATCGGGATGGCCAAGAATAGGTGGTGAGGTGAGGCAAGTCTTGAGTTGGTCAAACGCTTGTTGACACTGGGTTGTCCATTTGTAACTATGTCCCTTTTTTTTCAGTGCGTTGAGGGGTTCAGAAATCTTAGAAAAATTTGGAACAAACCTGTGATACCACCCCGCTAACCCGAGGAAACGCTGCACTTCCTTTACGTTCGCAGGCACAGGGTAGGCATGAATGGCTTGTGTTTTACATGGGTCTGCTGAAATGCCTTGGACACTTACAACATGTCCTAGGAAAGTGAGTTCTTGAAGACAGAATTTACTTTTCTTTAAATTAATGGTGAGACCAGCAGTTTCGAGTCTATGGAGGACAGTTTGGAGGTCATGGAAATGTTGGGTTATGGAAGGCGGGTACACAATGATGTCGTCGATGTACACAAAGCATATTTTCCTCCTTAGTTCTCCCAGAACTGTCTCCATGAGCCTCTGAAAAGTCACTGGAGCATTTTTGAGACCAAACGGCATAACATTAAATTGAAAAAGACCTGCAGGAGTGATGAAAGCTGTCTTGGTTTTGCTGTCAGGGTCCATAGTCACCTGCCAATATCCACTGTTGAGATCAATAGTGGAGAATATGGCTGCTCCGGAGAGTGATTCCAGGATCTCTGTGATATTGGGAAGAGGGTAAGCGTCACTTTCTGTTACAGAATTAACTTTTCTATAATCCACACAGAATCTAAAGTTGCCGTCTTTTTTAGGTACTAAAACCACTGGTGATGCCCAACCAGAGTGTGAGGGTTCAACTATCCCTTGTCTCAACATTTTATCAAGTTGCTCATCCAGTGCAAGTTGCTTGATGGGAGACAAACGGTATGGTCGTTGTTTGATGGGTACTTGGCTGGTGGAATAGATGCGGTGTTGGAGTACCTCAGTACGTCCAGTACGGAGAGTACACACCTGAGGGTGACCTTCCAGGATTTGAAGTAACTGTTGCTTACCTTCAAAGGGTAAATGAGCAGCATCCACAGCATGTTGTATCAATGTTTTTTCATCAATACCGTCCGGGTATTGAATTTGCAATGGTGATGACATAGGGGGTACAGAAGTTAACAAAGAAAGGTTTTGTGTGACTTTCTTAAGTTGTCTCCTCTCTTTATTGGGACTTACATTTGGCACACTTGGATTTCCTGGTTGAAAAGGGTACTCCTTTGACAGATCAAGCTTGAAGGAGTATCTCTAATCAATGACATTGAGTTGCAAGCCACTGAAGAAAATAAAGTCCAACCCCAAGACTACAGCATAGGCTAGAGCTTGGGAGGAAAGTACAGCAGTAGGTAAGGTAAAAGCTTGGTCATGTAAATGGATTGTGGTGTTCAGCCATCCTAATGGAATCTCTGCTTTTCCATTTGCCAGATAAAGAGGACCACGGCACCACGGTTGCAGCTGGTCCAGGGATGTAAGTTGCCTCATGAGATTCTCATTGATGAGTGTGTAGCTTGCACCAGTGTCCACAATGGCCTTTCCTGACCAGGCATCGATACAAAGTGGGACAACTAGTTGTTGAGGTACCGCTACACGTTCATTAGAGCTTGTGGATGAGGAGGAGGTTTTCTTGGTTGCTGATTGTGACTTATGAATTCTTGTTGCAGCAACAGAGTTGTTGGACGGGTGACCACCTGACTTGGGGTGATAAGGTTGTTTGCCGCTGATAGAATACTGTGGACCAGGTGCTTGGGATGACTGGGGAGAGGTATAGTGTGGACATTTTCCGGGTGTGTGCTGTCCTCTACATCTCCAACACTGAACTGGGATTTTCTCAGTAGGTTGGTTTGAGGAGGGTCTTTGTGATGTGGATAGATGTTTAGGGCCCATTCGACCACAATCATAACGAAGTTGTTGCTCATAATCTTTTTCCAGTTGATGTCCTAATTTTACCAGCTCTTCCACAGTATTCACCCGACTACGCAATTGGCTGGCAAGGTATGGCTTGATATTCTAGAGTACCATCTTCACAATTTCACCCTCTGTAAAATCTGCCTTCCATCTTTTACAGAGAGCTCTATAAGAAAACGCAAAATCTCGAATAGATTCTGTCTCTCTCTGAATTCGAGTACGGACACGTTCTGCCAGTTCGTCCTCATAATCCTCAGAAAGGAAAGCAGATAAGAATGCAGCCTCAAACTCATTCCAGGTGATTATGGTGGACCGTCTGACTTCCCACCAGTCACATGCTGTTCCGTATAGGACAGTACGGAAGGTAGCCAGGATGTCTGCATCTGTCAGGGGATGTAGAGCCATAAAATCCTGACATTTGGTTAAGTACAGTAAGGGGTCTGCATCGTCTGAAGGCCTTCCAAATGTGGGGAAAGTTAATCTTATATGGTCACTCTTAACCACAGATGTTGAAAGAGGGGTTGAAGAAGATGATGTCACTGGAGCGGAAACAGATGGCAGAGATGAAGTGGTGGTGCTAGGATCTGGTGGTGTCAATACACTTAACTTTCGTTGATCCGCACTTTCTTTGACACTTTGAAATCCTTTCTCCACTTCACTTTTCAATTCTTTGAAACTGGTGAGACATTGATCAGTTTGTGTAACACATTGTTGGAGTTGTGAATTTATCTTATCATGGCTTGTTTGGAATACGTTTTGAACAGCTTTGATGTCCTGCTGAACCTCTGACTGGAGCTGATCAATCATGAAACGTAGTTCAGACACCAAGGTAGATTCCACCTTTTGGAGTTCTCCTGTGATCATCAACTTAATTGCTTTAGTCAGATTATCTGCTTCAGACTCTTCTTGTTGCTTAGTGGTAGTAAACAGAGTTAAAACTTGATTTTTGTTATCCTCCACTTTGGCAGCAAGATCAGCCATCTGGCTCTGGTGATGAGAAGAGGTATCTTTCACTTCCTTGGTAAGTTCATTCACTCTTATTTCTTGTCTTGCCATTAAATCAAACAAGGTATCCCAATTCCCTTGTACGCGGGCAGTGACTTCTTGTATTTCCCTTCCAGGAGTTGGTAGAATGTGGGGCAGGTCATGTTGTGCCACTGAAGAAGGAGTTCCACCTTCAGATGAGGTGCAAAGTTGCATGTTATCTACTTGTGGTGCCCAGGTGAGGGTTTGCACTGGAGTGCTGCCAGCAAGAGCAGGAAAAGACATGTGCACATGGGTTCCAGAATGAACAGGGCTGAGTGGAATAGGGGTGTGGTAGAAGGCAGGAAAACTTGGAGGTGGTACCATCGGAGGTCGCAGTACAGGCGGCCATACTGGAGTTGAGATGTCTGGTGGAGGCTCCATTTCCACAAAAGTAGATTGGGAAGGAGGGGTATTTGCCATGAGTGTTGGAGTGTAAGAATGTTGGGTGTAAAAAAAAAATTTAAATAAATGTGTCAGTAAATGAGATGTGTGTCAGTTTGTTTGTCCCCCCAAATTTTTCCAAAACAACAAAATACAACTTTTCACAAATGTTCAATCAATATTTTCAACACACAAAAAAAACTTTAAGTCAAAAACAAAAAGCATTCACAGTAAATCACCTTCAATTATCTCAATTATTGTGACTCCTTAGAGATAACACTCTAATTATTCACTTAACGTTCACAGTTTACACACACAAAAAACTAATTTCAGAAACAAACAATTTACAAGATTAAGTCAGACAATTTCATTGTTTCACTAGTTTTCCATCAGAAAATAAAGTTTACAAATCACAATGTTCCAGAGGTTTTTTTTTTTTCTTTTTCTTTTTTTTTTCCAAATGTTCAATAGTTCAATAGTTCACAGGGATTTTCCAAATCAAATGCTCAAGTTTCAAGTGTCCAAGTGTTTGGTTTCAGGTCCCTGTTTGGGCGCCACTCTGTAACGGTGGTAGCCGCCCTAATACAAATAAATGTCTTTAAAGAAAAGTTCGGGCGCCAGACAGGATTAAACCTGTCAACCAATTAACTTAACCCAGGATAGCAGAAAAGGTAACCACCTGTTACACAACAAATTATAATAATAATCCCAGAAAAAAGGTCAGTTCGCAAGGGATATTTATTTTTCCACACATGTTCATAATCATAATCACAAAAAAAAACCAATAAGAAGTGAAATTCACACTAGCGGTCTCTGGCCGTCGAGATCCGTGCCGTGAACCGACCGCGTCACGCTATCCACGTCTGCAGATTCGTGTCCACATTCATTCAAAAAACGAAATGTCCATAAAGAAAAAAGAGAGAGAAAAAAAAAAAAGAAAACATTGGATAAACATCTCATTAAATTCGTGGTAAATTACAAACATTAAATCAACAGCAACAATAATTTTAAATAAGCACACAGAATGTGCGAATATGAAAGCTATGCGTTGCGAGTGGGTGCATGCATGGATAGAAGTGCGTGTAATGGCGGCGCAGAGGTACTGACCAAGTTTGCAGATATTGAAGGCACCAATGAGTATCGCGGGTCATCAGACTCCAAGATAGGGGGACAAGCAGTTTTCCGCGTTGCCTTCAGAACAGCTCACGACGGTCGGTCTGGAAGCGCACTGCTTCAGTCACGCACCAGACATTTTACGTTTCACATGAAACAGCTGATTGACACGCACGCCGTCTTTCCACCAAACCATCACTCATACTGGCAAACCTCATGTGCAAACAAACGGATGACGCTCCAGATTCAGGTACTACACACTCCCTTTAAATACAACTTCCTTCCGTTGTTAATAGAGGGAATGCATTAACGTCACTTCCCCGCCGGAACACGCCCCCCTCAGCGGGACTGAGTGGCAGAAGAGCTGCTGCGTGACTGGAGTTAATAGGGGAAACTGCGTTAATTTGCGTTATATTGACATGCAGCCAGAGGAATCGTGTTTCCTGACATTTATATGTGCCTGATTTCGACGCCGGGGAAATAAATGAAGAAAATTTGCCTGTAAACGTTTTATATAAATACAATATAGATAGGTCTAAATCCGAGTGATCACTTACATTAATGTTATACTGTATATCATCATATCGTCCAGCCCTAAAACTTGTATAGTTTTTTTGTCAGTGTTTATTTAAAAACATCCAATTATGCAGAATGTAGTCTGTTCTGTAGCTTTTTGCAGTCTGTAAAAATATACAGTACCTCAGATTTCTGGTCAAATCTAGTTGTACAGTCAATCGCAAAGCTCTTTCCCGTTTTAGATGTGTTTTGTGTGATTTTCACGGCATTCACGCTGAAAACAAATGCTGCCGCTCAGTCTTTTTGCCACTTGTGGGCGTGACCGCATTCACTCCGGCCGACGGTGACGTCATGCGCATACCCTCTATTGACACGCTCCACCCAAAATCACGCTAAAATGAAAGTGAAAGTAAACAATGTTGTGGGACAGATTCTCTTATTTGCCACAGGAGTTTCCCCACTGCGTATAGCTACGCAATACGAAGTGACCGTTCGAAAGGGAACTGTATCATCATTTACTCACCCTCATGTCATTCTAAATATATGTCAATCTGAAAATACAATATATTGTGAAATATGTTTCAACTGCTTTTTGTCCATTTAATGAAAGTCAATGAGGTCCAAAACAACATTGGACCAGGGTCGGCTCTAGGCGTAGGCAGGGGTTGGCGGAGCTCACTCAAACGATTGCCCACCCAATCAGAATTAAGGCAAAGATAGTGTTAATTAGTTTTTTACGAATTGTACATTTATTAAAAGCAATCTGACGCTGGCTGTGTGTTGAGAAGTTTGATAAAGGGCTGTAGAATAAAACAATCAATCAATCAAATAACAACAGAAAATAGCAGTAGTTTTCTTTTATTAGCTAAAAGTAACAGTCATACACTCAGGAGTGCAGCTTCAATCTATAGCGGAAAAGCAGAGGCTGACGATCTTATGAACTAAAACGGGCAGAAATATTTGTATCACTAGTACGATGACATCATCACTAGTGCGACCCGGAAGTATATAAGGGGAGCCTGGAGAACATGTCACCAACTTATCGTCTGAAGGAACTGTTCAGCAGGCATCCCGAGGCAAGGCGAAAACGCCATAAAGTGCGTATTATATGCAAGTAAAAACAAAACTGCGTATCATATGCACACAAAAACTATTTTTGGCGTTTAAATGGCACGAGAAATAACATTCGTTGTATAGATACGCACTTTCATGAGATCGGGCTGAAAATCCACACTGTATAAATCTTGTACAAAAACAAAAATCTAAACTAACCAATCTAAACTGACTCAACTAAAGTTTTTTTTTGTTGTTGTTTTTTGTCACAGACAACTTATTTTCAGTTCATATAACTGTTATTTACTAAAGTTGAGTCAACAAGAAAAAGCTAGGGGAAATTAGTACCAAGATTTTTTTTGTTGTATAAGCTTACATTTTTTTACAGTGATAGTTACTCACTATAGAGTCGGCAGTCTTAAGATATCAATACCAGGATCAGTTTTAACAGTATGTAACCATTGTATATCGACATAAAATATTACTTCAAAATAACCTAGGCTACATGAATTATAGCTGCGTTTATACTCGAGAATGCTTTGACCCGCTTCCACAGCACATGATCCCCAAGGGAACGTCTGGCAAATCCACCAAGTGGTAAAACGTATAATTTATTATAATATAATTGTATAATTAAAAATAAAAACCATTTGGTGAATTCCAGAATTACAGGAAGGTATAGGCACAATTTAACCTGTAATAAGTCAGTCTGGTCACTAGGAACCTACCACAAGCTTTGGAACATGAAAAAAAAACTTTAGGTGAATTACAGTGATGTTTTAATAAAAAACTAATTGTGTACTGTGCATACAGGGACCTATTGGCACAATTTCACCCGTAGTAAGTCAGTTTGGTTACTAGGAATGTAGGCTACTACAACCTTTAAAACATGATAAAAGAAAAAAAAACTACAGATTTTTTTTTTTTTTTTTTTTTTTTATACTACAGAAATTTTCTTTCCTAAAAATAATTGTTTACTGTAAATACATGAAGGGTGGTATTGGAAAAAAAGTCACCTGTAGTAAGTCAGTCTTACAATCAAGGTTTTTGAACATGTCTGTTTTTGAATGTTAAAAGTCATTTTAATTAATGCTCTGTGGTAGCGCATCAAAGCAGTCTAGAGTATAATGAAGCTATAATGCTAAATTTTGAATTAATAAATGTCGATATACAATGGTTAGCTAGTACTGTTAAAACTAATTGTGGTGTTGATATATTTTTTTAGACTGCTGACTCTATAGAACAGTGGCATGGAAAACGTCTCAGGTTACGACTGTAATATGTTCCCTGAGAACAGGGAACGAACGCAATGGGGAACGCGTGAACCGGTGTCTGAAATGCTTATCTACTCGTAGGAGACTACAAAGTTGTTTTGTAGTCTCCTACAACAGGTTTACATGCATCAAAGGTCAACAAACTGTTTCATTTTCTCATAATACATTATCACCATATTTTCAATGATTCTCAAACGACTCGTCAGATTAATCAATCTCTCTAAATACATCCTTTCCGCAAGCTACTCTGCTCTGATTGGCCAGACAGCTCAGTCTGTTGTAATTGGTTTGCTGCGTACAGCATGTCGAAAACAAAAACGCCCATTGCCATAACAACATCAGCTGTTTGTTCTGCCTACAACATTGTCCTGAGGCTTCCTACACCGTAAACTAAAAAGGCTAATGTCATGGATTTTTCCTCAAACCTAACTATTTTAGATTTGTTTCCCTAACTAACTATACTAGTATAACTTATACGCTAGCGCGTCTATAATTATTTGACGTTAGCTACGTTAACACATCAGCGAGTCTCCAGTCCACTACAGCATCTGCTCCCTAATGGATGTTTTATTAACAAGGTTCGGGAGGAACACGTTCTAATGATCAACAATCAGGTCATTCCAACCAGCTGTCAGCAATCAGTAATCAACAGGTCCACTCAATCAGCATGAGTAAAGCCCATAAATATACGCAGTCGAATCACCCATAATTCTCGACAGTTTTCAGCATTTGGTTTACTGTTTTGCTACGATGTCTCAAATGCAACTCTCACCGTTCAATGACGAGCTCAACCATGCTCCGGTTCCTCCGCAGCCATCAGCTGGCCCCAAGACCATTTCTTCTCCGCCTGACACCGCCTCCGAGCCCCATGCTTCATCTCGCGGGCGCCGGTCTGCGCAAGCAACCCCTCTCACGCCAAGACGCCGAGGCTTACCCTCACCTCCACCGGCGAGGACTCCTCCTATCGTTCGGCCGTACCGACGATTCCGCCTATTGGAAAGTGGACAGTCTTGAGTCTAAGACAAGCGCTGATAAATTCCGATATTCAGCCCTCACGCAGGATGACCAAAGCGCAATTATACAACTTGTACATTACCTTGCAATCTTCCAATCTCTCTCCTAAGTCCGCCCCAGGTTCCAAAGCGGCCATCAGGCCGGGCAAAACTCGGGAGGCCCCGAATTCGCCTCGCTCGACTCCGTCACCACCTTGTACAAGATCTGGTTTTCCGCGCACATCAGCCCGCGGCGCCAGGCCATCTGTGAGCCTGGGCCGCGCCCCAGATTCCACCGCTGCGAGACCTTTCTCGCCTCCCGCTTCAGCTCAGCTTTTCAGCACGGCGCTTCCTGCCGTAGCGCCATACACAGCTGGTCCCGCCGGCGCACCCTCTGCCTCTCAGCTTTTTCCTCCTGCTGTTTTTAACCCATTTCCTCTGCAGTGGCCTCCGGCTCCCGTAGCAGACGCTAACATGAGGCTGCCTCCGCTTGCGGCGCAGGCACAGACATTCCATCATCTTCCTGCGACTACCGCTAACCCCTCCCCTTTTCAGTGGCCTGCAGCACAAGCAAGCTCAAGACTGCCTCCGCTTGAAACACAGGCTCACGCATCTCAATCATTTCCTCCTTTTCCCCCTTATGTTTCTTTCAATTTCCCTCCTCAAGCCCCACAGGCTGACCTAAGCGTGAGGTTGCCTCCGCCAATAGTCGCAGCCCCGGCTTCTCTCCCTTACAGCAGTGGTACCCAACCTTTTTTTTTGTCTGAGACCCCCTTTTTCCCAAGAAAATATTTTAGGGCCCCCCTTCACATTTAATGATATTATCGCTCTTGTAAGCTTGCAGCAAGGATGACAAAATATGTTGTTTTCAAACAAACGCTACCCCGATGCCAGTTCCACCAAACGCTGTCGCTCTGGAGCCTCCCCCAGTGGCCCACAACATCCGAGCACAGATTCTGGCAGGTGCGGATGTAGACCTTTCTCATTTACTTTCTCTACTTCCCGTGTCCGATTCGAACCGCCAGATAGACTGCGGGGATTTTTCAGTCACCTTAAAAAATCTAAATATGCATTCATCACGTTTACTTTCTTTTTCTGAGTTTTCAATCGCTTTCAGCCACTTCACAGAAGTCATTTGCTCAGCATTCCCTCATAGGAGGCGCAAACTAAACGACTACTTAGCTCTTATAGCCGAGCTCGCGTTGTCCTATGGGGGAGGGCACTTTTACACATATCACAAACTTTTCTCAGCAAAATGCGCTGTTAGGGTTTCCCAGTCGAACCAATGCTCTTACTGGGGAGCACTCGACACCGACCTACACAGCAGAGTGTTCCTTGGCTGCAGGAACATCTCTTGCGCGGTCTGCAGGTACGTGGCACATTCCACAATATCGTGCCCACAAGTCAACCCCTCCGTTCCCCCATGCACGGACCCAGCACCAGTCAAATCCACCAGCTACGTGCCAAGACTGGCAACTATCAACCCAAATCCCCACAAGGCTAATTTCAGCTCCAGAGCATCTACGGACAGCAAACAGCCTTGCAACAATTTTAACATCGGCAAGTGCACCAGGCAGCACTGTCGGTACTTGCACATATGCAGTTTCTGTGGCGGTGCCCAGGCCCATCCAGTATGCCCTGTGTTTAAAGTGCCCTGTGTTTAAAATTATTTATCGACTCCCGTCAATATTTCTCGCCTTTCTTTCGAACTAGCTCACCACCCGGACTCCGACTTCAATGAATATCTGCTGTCCAGCCTCCAACACGGTTTTAAACCTGGAGCGGTATGTCCTCTCTCCCAAAACATAATCTGCGATAATCTCCAATCGGCTCTCGCCGAGCCCGATGTAGTAGACAACCTGATCAAAAAAGAAGTCGAGTCAGGTTTTATGATTGGCCCTTTCGACGATCCTCCTTTCAAAGTTTTTCGCATTAGCCCCATTGGAGTGGCTACGAGAAAGTTTTCAGGTAAGAAACGCCTCATAGTCGATCTGTCAGCTCCGCATAAATCCCCGTTCCCAAGCATTAACAGCCTGATCCCACTCGACGAATTTTCTCTCAAATACCACGACGTAGATCGTCCATCACGTAGTCGACCTGATAAAAATCGTGGGTCGGGGGGCCTGGCTCTCAAAAAAAATTGACATCACTTCGGCTTTCAAAGTGATGCCCATCCACCCGGATTCATGGCACTTATTCGGAGTGCGCTGGCATGGGAAATTCTATTTCGCCGTATGCTTAACTTTTGGATGCAAAAGCAGCCCCAAAATTTTCGACATGCTATCTGAAGCCGTTTGCTGGATTTTGTCAAACAATTACGCAATTCCTCACCTCATTCACCTGCTGGACGATTGTCTTATAAGAACTCCTATCCGTGCTCGGCCACTTAAACTTCGCCATGCGGATCATTCCACAAGGCCGCCCTTTCATTTCTCATCTTCTCTCTCTCACGTCTTCAGTTCGCGCGCCAGAAGATCTCATTACCATAACTCCAGCGTGCCGCGACGAACTCAGGCTTTGGACAACATTCCTTAAACAGTGGAACGGCTTATCTTTTTTTTATAGGGATCTAATTTCCTCCCCCATCGACATCCAGCTTTTCACAGATGCAGCCCCCTCAGGCGGCTTTGGGGGGTTTTGCCAAGGACGCTAGTTCGCGTCTCCATGGCCCCCCCAAATACAGGACACACTACAGTCCTCCGCGTTATTCGAGCTTTACCCTCTCGTAGTAGCAGCCTTCCTGTGGGGGAAAGAATGGACTGCTAGCAGTATCGTAGTGCATTGTGAAAACGAAGCTACAGTCCAGTGCATTAATAAAGGCCGCCCCCATTCACCCGCACTGATGCCACTTTTAAGACATCCAATCTGAATTTCAGCGTGTGATCAATTCATCATAATCGCAAAACATATCCCCGGGTCAAAAAAACAAATTGCTGACTCTCTGTCTCGCTTTATGTTTCAGAAATTCAGAAAAAAAAAAGAAAAAAAACTAATAAATAAATAAATAATCCCCACAAGAAAGAGCCTTCCCGGTCGAGCATCTATGTCTTCTCTTTCTCCGTCCAGCGAGTATTGATCTCCCAGCGGACTCAGCGAGAGCCTTCCCAGTCGAGCATATATGTCTTCTCTTTCCCCGTCCAGCGAGTATTGATCTCCCAGCGGACACAGAGAGAGCCTTCCCAGTCGAGCATATATGTCTTCTCTTTCTCCGTCCAGCGAGTATTGATCTCCCAGCGGACACAGAGAGAGCCTTCCCAGTCGAGCATATATGTCTTCTCTTTCTCCGTCCAGCGAGTATTGATCTCCCAGCGGACACAGAGAGAGCCTTCCCAGTCGAGCATATATGTCTTCTCTTTCTCTGTCCAGCGAGTATTGATCTCACAGTGGACTCAGCGAGAGCCTTCCCGGTCGAGCATCTATGTCTTCTCTTTCTCCGTCCAGCGAGTATTGATCTCCCAGCGGACACAGAGAGAGCCTTCCCGGTCGAGCATCTATGTCTTCTCTTTCTCCGTCCAGCGAGTATTGATCTCCCAGCGGACACAACGAGAGTTCCCCAGCTCAAGCATCTTTGTCTCCTCCTCCTCCTTCTCCTGTTCGAACATCTATACTTACCCGTCCGACACAGTAAGTATTGAACTCCCGTCGGACGCTGCAAGAGCTCTCCTGGCCAAACAACAACTAGGCTCTCCTTGAAATGCCAGCCCGCCAATCTCTGCGCTCTTTTCGGGGGGTCTTTAAGCTGGCGGCTGTCCATTAATCACTTAGCTTTTTGGGGAGTACTCTGGGTTCGGGCCCAATTTCCGAGCTCGGAGCCCTCCCCCCGGACAGCACGCCAAATACGCATAACCATTTACTCTCTGATCATTCGTAAGTGTGAACTCGTGAATTGATGTTTTATTAACAAGGTTCGGGAGGAACACGTTCTAATGATCAACAATCAAGTCATTCCAACCAGCTGTCAGCAATCAGTAATAAACAGGTCCACTCAATCAGCATGAGTAAAGCCCATAAATATACGCAGTCGAATCACCCATAATTCTCGACAGTTTTCGGCATCCCTCCACCACCCCATCTACTCACACTTGCCTAATTATCTTCCTAAACAGAGATACCGGGGGAGTACTCTGGGTTCGGGCCCAATTGCCGAGCTCGGAGCCCTCCCCCCGGACAGCACGCCAAATACGCATAACCATTTACTCTCTGATCATTCGCAAGTGTGAACTCGTGAACTATACTTCAGCGAGTCTACAGTCGACTACAGCATCCGTCTAAATCCTATACTCCAGTGAGTCTACAATCGACTACAGCATCCAGAGTCGATCATTCTAATTTACTTGTTCTCTTGCTGCTAAGCTTAAATGACAGACAGACTTGAGTAATTGTCCTTTAAATGATCTTTATTACGGCCGGGAGAAAAAGAATAATACAACAAGCTTTATAGGATAAAGCCAGACACATCAAAATAGAATCATCATGACTAACATGTCACGCTCTGTCAATATGATTGGTTAAATTGTTTAAAGCAAAAATATCCTGTATCATCCAAAAACATTGTAAGGTTAATATTTCAATTAATCATTTCATAATACAATCAAAGAACAGAACGTTTAGTCCATTTTCAAAGTTCCATTGACCAAGTTTACAATGAGTCAAAAGTTTGTTAGATGGTTAGATCATATCGAAAGTTCATCTGATGGCTACATCCTAAATAAAAGGAAGTAAGATTTATTTTGGTTTATTGTTAGATCTAGAATGGAAAGTTAGTCACCATCAGACATAAAAACGGGAAGTGTGATACAAGCTTATCATAAGATGCTTCATCTAAAATCAGATTTTTATGGTTAGTAACATCATTAATCTTATAATGATGTTATAAGGCAATATGCTAATGTGCCTCTCCAGCCGTGAGATAGTTTGCGAACATCTCGTCAATTGGTGCATCGACACATACCCGTGTTCGAGCATCCCCTCAACATCAGCGTAGTCCGCCTCTCAGCTTCATAACCATTTAAAACACAACAACCCATTTGAGATATTTCAATCAGGCTTTTGTTCGGCCCACAGTACCGAAACAGCTCTGCTCAGGGTGACAAATAACCTTCTTATGGCAGTTGATTCAGGATCATCATGACTGCTCATTCTCCTCGACTTAACAGCAGCATTTGACACAGTAGACCATACCATCCTCCGGGACCGCCTCCACAACACAGTTGGACTGTCGGGAACAGTACTTCAGTGGTTTCAGTCCTACCTTTCTGGCAGGACTGAGTGTGTTATGTTGGGAGAATGTGAGTCCAGGCTGGACTCACATTCTCCCTGTGCTCCGTTACATGTGGTGTCCCGCAGGGGTCGGTTCTTGGCCCAATCTTATTCATTCTTTACATGCTTCCCCTCGGTTCTGTCATCAGCAGACATGGACTATCCTTCAATTGTTATGCTGACGACATGCAACTTTATATCAAGACTGCCCCAACCCCCTCCACAGCCATGTCACGACTCACCACATGTCTTGAGGAGATAAAGGCATGGATGAAAAGCAACTTCCTCCAGCTGAACTCTAGTAAAACTGATGCACTACTTGTTGGCACTCCTCATCAGATTCACTCCTCTACCATATCTCAGTTCATATTTGACGGTCAGGTCATCTCCTCCTCAGTCGTAAACCTAGGGGTTCAGTTTGACCCGCAGCTGACCTTCAATGACCACATTAAACACATTTCCAAAACCTCCTTCCATCATCTTCGAAACATCTCCAAACTCTGTCCCCTTCTAACTCTTCCAGATGCAGAGAAACTTGTTTATGCCTTAATTTCCACTAGCCTGGACTACTGCAACAGATGCTTCACTGGGATTTCTGGCAGAAATATCCAGAAGCTACAATACATCCAGAATAGCACTGCCAGAGTCCTAATGAGAGTCCGAAAATATGATCACATAACTCCCATTCTACACTCACTGCACTGGCTCCCCGTTTAATTCCGGGTCGACTGCAAAATCCTCCTGCTCACACAAAAATGTATCACCGGACATGCACCACCATATCTACAAGAACTCATCACTTTGAAATCCTCCCCCCGCACCCTAAGATCATCAAGCCACTTGCTTCTTCAGGTCCCCACCACCAGGCGTCCGTACCATAGAGGACCGAGCTTTCTGTTCAGCTGCACAGCAGCTTTAGAACCACCTCCCGAGTGAGCTGAGACAGAGACTATTTATATAGAGACATGCCACTTCCTCAATCCTTAATACAACTATAAGGGAAAACCCGTAACGCCAAAGATGGCGGTTGTATGCACATGCCCCGCCCCTCCTGCTGGAAAGCCAATCGTCTGCTTTTAACAGTCAAGCCGGAAAACATTTAAGCCTATCATCTGGTTCCACCGACGCATGCGCACAGTTGAGGTTTGCGACAGCGGAAAATATGTTACTGTTTGAAAAGGCGGCAGATTTGATATGTGTTAGTTGTTGTGTAAATATCAGACATCCCAAGTCTCCCGGAAGTTCCGGGAGTCTCCCGCAGATTGATAGCGGCTCCCTGATGACCGCAAATTAGTTCAAATCTCCCGGAATCTAGAGCGAGCGAGCAGTAGCGCGCGCACGACAGAGAGCGAGAGAACCCTTGCGCATGCGCAGTAAAAGTATAACCTGTGGGGAAAAAGGCGTTTTAAACCTTATTTTGGGGCAAAGTCATCAAACTTTTTCAGCGATTTTTATCATATTTTATTACTGTTTGTATACATGCAGTTTTTATGTCCCGGTGACCAGTCAAAAATTGCAGTTCTGAGTCTCTGCCCATTCATTTAGATAGGAGCCTGGTCTTGTTAGTCCGAAATAGCTGCCCGGAGGCGTTGCCAAGATGGCGGCCGGGCCGAGTGGCATGACTTGCCAAAAAGGACTTTGGCTGAGAGCAGTAGGCCTACAGAGCCTGGACACTTTCAAAGCAGAACTGAAGACTTTTTTTATTCAGAAAGGCTTTTATGTACTGACTGTTTTTATTATTTTGTAGTTATTGTCGTTCTCCTGTGTAGCACTTTGAGATTCTTCGGAATGAAAAGTGCGTTATAAATAAAATCTATTATTATTATTATTATTGTTGTTGTTTTTATACACAGCAGAGCACTCTCTGCTGGATCAGAGGATGTTAGTGTTTTTCTTTTACAACACATCCTCATCCTGCAGCTCACTCTCGCGAGTCTCTGAAGGGCGTGAGAGATTAACAACTCTCAACCTCCTCAGCGAGCTCCCTCTGAAAAACCCCACGATTCCAGTCTCTGCTCTGCCTCACCACGAGCGGGACCTGAATCGCCTGGTATAGATGTCTGTCCCTCTTCCCTCGAGAAGAGAGCAGACGAGAGTGGAGTTTTCTCAAGGGAAAAAACTCACAGTGGCACAAGCAGATCCCTCAAGAACTGATCGTGCATGCTCTGAGCACAAACAATAAACACACAAGTTGTGTGTCATCAAGTATCAATATCTTAGACACGGATGCACACACTTCCTGAAGCGTTTTTCACAAGCCATGATTACCTTTTTGAAGTTTTCAGGTTGAATCCGGACAAACAGTCCCTGAAGACGAAAAAGCAGTTAACATGTTCTCCAGGCTCCCCTACTTATATACTTCCGGGTCGCACTAGTGATAATGTCACCGGCCAATAGGATTGCCGTGATTAGATAATTGAAGATAGATTGTTTCCATTGTGTTTTGGCTTATTTCCGTTGTGTTGTGGCTTAATTTCGTTGTGTTGTGAACTTATGTTTGCTTTTTAAATTTTGTTGTGTTGTGCACTAATGGGCCACCTTAGTAAGAACATAATTTAAGTGTTTAAAATACATAGTTCAGTTGAAACATTTCCCCCTTTGGGAAACAGCCTATTAATGCTGTTAAACTGAATGTACGAAGCAAACTGTCTTATTTTTGCAAAAATATTGGTAGAGGTGTTTTCCAATAAGCCCGTTACATAGAACGGTGTTCAATTAAAGCACTAGAGCTCACACCAGCATCAGCATATGTTCTGCCATTTCTCATGGCAACAAGTTACCATGGCTATTTTTTTGCTGCTGTCCTAGATTGAACTCAGAGAGCGAACAACACTAAGGGGAGAGATGGCATTTTCAAAACGATAGGATGTGTGTGTTTTTGTGGTTATACTGCATATAATTTAGCATGTTAGTTTTCTCAGGTTTTCTCAAGTCTCAAAGTATACTCCATTCCTGTAATGGCATAAATGCTGGGAAAAAAATCATTAGTGCTCTTTAATACTGGTTGTGTACTGATAACCTCATCCGAGACATTAGAGATCTAGTGTTTTTAAATAAATGCTCCTTAAAGTCAATGACATTTAACCCCAACGGATGTATTGGCTTTGTTCTAAATGACAGCAGCGTAAAATAGAGTGAATCATATCTTGTGGCACACTGATGCAACTTCTCACAGCGCTGCTTGGACAACTACCTCAGAGTCCAATGTGTGCAGCCTCAAGCAAGAGAGGGAGAGAGAGAGAGAGAGAGAGAGAGAGAGAGAGAGAGAGAGAGAGAGAGAGAGAGAGAGAGAGAGAGAGAGAGAGAGAGAGAGAGAGAGAGAGAGAGAGAAAACCACAAAGATGTTCTTAGGTCCACAGAGAGAGAGAGGAGCATAATGTATTTTATTGACAAAGTCATTGTTATTACAGTCAGACGGTGAGGGGTGTGTGTGAGTGAGTAAAACAAGCCAGATCTAAAATAAGGCATGAGAGATATAAACTGAAACACACACTAGGAGACCAATGGATGATGTAATAAGTGTGTGGAGATAAAAGCAAATTGGGCTGATACAGACAGTGTGTTATACAGCCGTGGAGAGCAAAGCAGCTTCCAGCCAGATGGTGGATCTCCAGCGGTCACCGGGTTACGCGGAGGACACAACTCATCATCTCAGCTCACAAAGGTGTACAGAACTGCATGTCTGTAAATCTCTGCAGTGTGTTGTTGTGTCCCATATCTGTTCCTGCTTGCACCCACTGCTGATAAGCATGCCAACACCCATCTTCCCGAGGAGCCAACTTTAAAGCTGTCCTGATCCCATTTCCTCCCTTTTCTTAGTCAGACAACACAAAGGTTATTTAGAGGGTATGACATTGTGTTCCCAGCCACTGAAAAGAAAATATGTGGTCATTTGATATGCTGCTTCATATTATAGACTGGAACTGCACACTGACAGTAGTAAATCAAACATGTCAAGAGCATGTGATGACAAGATGCTGTAATGAGTGTTTTAAATATGGCTGCCCAGAATAAACAAAGCACAAGTAGAAGAGTGTGTGAGCATAGGTCATTCTCAAAAAATGCTGATTGAATTCAATTAAGTTTTTGAACTTAAATGTTGTTGGTATCTTTTTTTTCTTTTTCTTGACATTATTATGAAGCTTAAAGGAAAACTTCACTTTTGTTGACTTTATTTCATTTTATTACAGCCCACCAGACACCAGTGACAAAAAAAGGTATAAATATCATATCAAAATAACAAATAATTGTTTGGACATTATTATTTTTTTTTAATAATTTTTTTTTAGCATTGACACCAATTACCAAAATAAATAAAAACAAGGCACCGGGGGTGGATGAGATCTGCCCTGAGTATCTCAAGTCTCTGGATGTTGTGGGGCTGTCTTGGCTGACACGCCTCTGCAGCATCGCGTGGCCGTCAGGGACAGTACCTCTGGACTGGCCTCCACGGGAAAGTCTATGCCAGGGTACTGGAGAGGAGAATTCGGCCAATTGTGGAACCTCGGATTCAGGAGGAACAGTGTGGTTTTCGTCCCGGTCGTGGAACACTGGACCAGCTCTATACCCTCTCCAGGGTGCTGGAGGGTTCATGGGAGTTTGCCCAACCAATCCACATGTGTTTTGTGGATTTGGAGAAGGCATTCAACTGTGTCCTTCGCGGCGTCCTGTGGTGGATGCTCTAGGAGTATGGGGTCCGGGGCCCTCTGCTAAGGGCTGCCTGGTCCCTGTATGACCGGAGCAGGAGCTTGGTTCACATTGCCGGTAGTAAGTCAGACTTGTTCCCGGTGCATGTTGGACTCCGGCAGGGCTGCCCTTTGTGTCCGGTTTGGGGACCACACAATTTCGTCTCAGCTTTTTGAGGATGATGTTGTCGTATTGGCCTCATTAGACCAGGACCTTCAGCATGCACTGGGGCGGTTTGCAGCCGAGTGTGAAGCGGTTGGGATGAGAATCAGCACCTCCAAGTCCGAGGCCATGGTTCTCAGTCGGAAAAGGGTGGCTTGCCCGCTTCAGGTTGGTGGAGAGTTCCTACCTCCACGAATGAGGGAAGGATGGAACGGGAGATTGACAGACGGATCGGTGTAGCTTCTGCAGTAATGCGGTCTGTCATGGTGAAGAAAGAGCTGGTGTCGTGGTGAAGAAGGAGCTGAGCTGCAAGGCGAAGCTCTCAATTTACTGGTCGATCTACGTTCCTACTCTCACCTATGGTCATGAGCTGTGGGTCATGACCGAAAGGACAAGATCCCGGATACAGGCGGCCGAAATGAGTTTTCTCCACAGGGTGGCTGGGTGCTCCCCTAGAGATAGGGTGAGGAGCTCGGTCACTCGGGAGGAGCTCAGAGTAGAGCCGCCGCTCCTCCACATCGAGAGGAGCCAGCTGAGGTGGCTCGGGCATCTGTTTCGGATGACTCCTGGACACTTTCCCGGGGAGGTGTTAAGGGCGCATCCCACCGGGAGGAGAACCCGGGGAAGACCTAGGACACGCTGGAGAGATTATGTCTCCCGGCTGGCCTGGGAACGCCTCGGTATTCCCCCAGAAGAGCTGGAGGAAGTGTGTAGGGAGAGGGAAGTCTGGGTGTCTCTGCTTAGACTGCTGCCCCCGCGACCCGGCCCCGGATAAGCAGAAGAAGATGAATGGATGGAATAAAAACAAGGAGCAAGTGTTTTTTTTTATTTATTATTATTATATATGTTTATTTTATATTATTTTATTACCTATTTTTTTGCTTTTTCCACACAATTGTTAGACCTTGCAGTATTGCAAGGACCAGGGAAAAAAATTACTGAAAAGTAATTATAATTAAATAAATGTAAATTTCACAGAATTGGTGTAATGGATGCAAGACTTTTTTCAGAAACTTTGATATATTTGTTGACATTGTTGATAACAAATTTTGCCTTTTATTTTAAGTTTCATGACTGCTTGAAATCATATATCACTGTTAAATCACAGGACATGTTAGTCACCAATCTGGTGACAAACATGTCCCTTTACTTCTTATACCCACCTTGAATCCTTCATCTATCTATCTCTTCACTAGGGATGTAACGATTCACTCATCTCATGATGTGATACGATTCACGAAACTGGTTTCACGATACTGGTTTCACGATACGATTTTGTCACGAGGTGACGAAATTCCAACTTTTTCCCTTGCAAGGCGGAACTAATGTTCGCTGAGATTGCCTCCCGCCGGACCCATAACAACGGAACACCGGGCTAGTTCCGGGTTGGCGCAAAAATCCCCGCGAATGGGGTGATTAGCCAAAATCCCCGGCAGCTGTGCATGAGGGGATTGAAGCCCCGCGATTGGGACATGTTGCCATTAGGGGAGGATAAAAGGAGAGAGTACAGACCAAAGGGCAGAGTTTTTTTGGGGACTGTGATTTCGGAGGGAGCGTGAGCGTTGGAGAAGAGGAAGTGGGGCCGGCAAACGGGCGCGGCACTGTGAGTTTGGGAGAAAGAGCACGCCTACTCAACCGGAAGGAGGGAATCGTACTCGGTTACTAAAGTAACCTCAGTTCTCTCTAGAAGAGGGAACAAGTACTGCGTAATATCTTACGCTAGGGGAAAACCTCTTTTCCTCGAGATATTGAAGCCAAAAAATTATCCTTAATTTTGAATTATTGCAAAACGCGTTGCAGCAGCATACAGACATAGGCAGGCGGCTCAGCGTGCCTATTGGCTGTCCTGCGGCAACTGCAGCAGCCTATCGAGAGCGGCCCTTTGGTGACGGTCCAATGGGGGCGCTTCGCACCTATTGTGTCACGCTCGCGCCCAAAGGGGCGTGGTCTAGCCCTATAAAGATAGCTCGATGGGCTGATCTCACTGGTTTTTCATCACCGAAGCGAACCAGCGTGTAGCAGGCACGGCAAGATACGCAGTACTCGTTCCCTCTTCTAGAGAGAACTGAGGTTACGTTAGTAACCGAGTACGTTCTCTTACGAGAGGTTCTCTCGTACTGCGTAATATCTTACGCTAGGGGAACACTATGCAAAACGCCGTGCATGCGGGGATCCAACACCAAGGTCCCAAGGGCAGGTGCCCTGGGCTCATATAGTGCATAATCACCATGAACTCAGAGAGTCCGAGATGAGAGGCTAGAAGCATCATTCTAAATAATTTAGCCATAAGAAGGGCTATTTATTATAAAAGTGCTACACACAGTTAGGGTGAAGAGAACTTCAGCCTTTACTGAATGATAGTATGGGCATTATTTTTCCTCGGGAAAAAACTCACAGCCCATTGACCAGTGCTCAAGCGAGTGCAGTACTCTGCGCCGAACGACGGGGCAGGTGGTGCTTGACTTTAAACCGACAGCAATTTAGCTTGTAAGGCGGGAACTTCTAGGTTATAAAACCTTAGAAATGTAGACGGGGAGGCCCAGCCTGCCGCCATACAGATATCTTGTAAGGAGATCCCTTTAGACCACGCCCACGATGAGGCCATGCCTCTGGTGGAATGTGCTCTAACACCCAAGGGGCACTCCAGTCCCTTTGTAGTGTATACCATTGCTATGGTATCAACTATCCATATGGAAAGGGTCTGTTTCGAGGCGGCTAGGCCCTTAGTGCGGCCGCCGAATGAAACGAAAAGCTGCTCAGTCTGTCTGAAAACAGATGAGCGAGATACGTAGGCCTTCAACGCCCTAACTGGGTAAAGGAGGCCTATGCTCTCCTCCTCATTATAAACCGGTAGGGCAGACAGGGAGATAACCTGGGCCCTAAACGGCGTGTTGAGGGATTTAGGTACGTATCCGTGTCTTGGTTTGAGTATGACTTTTGAGTCGTTAGGCCCAAATTCCAGACTCGTTCCGCTAATTGATAGCGCTTGTAGATCCCGAATGCGTTTTACTGACGCAAAAGCCAAGAGAAACACTGTCTTGAAAGACAAGTGTTTCATATCCGATGTCCGAATCGGCTTGAATGGGGCTCCTTTCAGGGCTTCTAGCACTATGGAAAGGTCCCACATGGGGATAGATGGGGTTCTGGGAGGATTCATCCTCTTAGCTCCTCTTAGGAAACTAATGACCAGATAATCTTTCCACAGTGACAGGCCAGACACAGGTTTCGTAAACGCTGCTATGGCCGCCACGTAGACTTTGAGCGTGGATGGGGACCTGCCCTTATCCAGTAGCTCTTGAAGGAAGGAAAGTACTTCCGTTACCCCGCTGCTTGTGGGTGGAAAACCTCGGGTTTTGCACCAGTTAACAAATACTGACCACTTAAAGGCTTAGAGACGTCTGGTAGACGGTGCTCTGGCCTGCGTGATGGTGTTTAGCACTCCCTCGGGGAGGTTTGCGGGTACCGGTTGATGGCCCATGCGTGCAGGGCCCACCTTTCCGGGTGAGGATGCCAAATTGAGCCCATGGCCTGAGAGAGGAGGTCTTTCCTCGTCGGACTCGCCCATGGGCCAGTGCTCGTCAGCTGCATTAGGACTGGGAACCATTCCTGGTTCGTCCAGAGCGGAGCCACAAAAAGCACAGAGCATATGGTTTCCCTGATTCGTTCCAACACTTGAGGCAGGAGCGAAACTGGGGGAAAAGCATAGAGCGGGCAGCTGGGCCAGACGAGGCCAGTGCATCCTTGCTCTTTGAGAAGAATTTTGGGCAGTGAGCATTCTCCTGGGACGCGAATAGGTCTACCTGTGCTCTGCCGAACTTCTCCCACAGCAGGAGGATTGTCTGCGGGTGCAGAGACCATTCCCCAGCTAGTATATTGTTTCTGGATAGTCTGTCTGGCCCCAAATTCAGGAGGCCAGGCACGTGTGCTGCTCTCAGTGAGCGCAGATTGTGCTGAGCCCAGACCAGAATGCGCTCTGTCAGTCTGAAAAGGTTTCGAGACCTGACGCCGCCCTGGCGATTTATGTAGGATACCACCGACATGTTGTCCGAGCGGACTAAGACGTGGTAGCCCTTTATTTCGGAGACAGAAGCGCCTCAGCGCGTTGTCGACTGCCAACATTTCCAGACAGTTTATGTGAAGGAGCTTTTCTCGTTCTGACCATAGGCCGAAGAACAGTCTGCCGTCGTGCAGCGCTCCCCATCCCGAGGTGGAGGCATCCGTGGACACCACCTGTACACTCGAGGAAGTCCCCAGGTTTACACCAGACTGGTACCAGACTGGTACCAGTCGGTCGCTCTCCAAGGTTTCAGGGCTGTGACACATTCCTGATTGACCCTGAGGTGAAGCAGACCGGAAGCCCAAGCTCGAGGTGGTACTCGTGCTTTGAGCCAAAACTGCAGCGGGCGCATGTGAAGCAGGCCCAGCTGAAGTACTGAAGATGCTGAGGCCATCAAGCCCAGCATTCTCTGAAACTTCCTGAGCGGGACTAAAGCGCCGCGGCGGAAGGATTTCGTGGAGTGCTGAATGTCTATTCTGCGCTCTGGAGTTCAGCTCTGTGCCCAGGAAAATTATTTTCTGACTGGGGACCAGCGAGCTTTTCGCCCAATTGACTGTGAGACCCAGTTTCTCGAGGTGTTCGAGTAACCTTGTCCTGTGTTCTATGAGCTCTGACTGAGATCGAGCTAGAATCAGCCCATCGTCCAAGTAGTTCAAAAACTTGCATGCCCTGAAGTTTCAGGGGTGCGAGCGCTGCGTTCATGCACATCGTGAATGTACGGGGTGCAAGAGACAGGCCGAACGGTTGGACTGTGTATTGATATGCCTGGCCCTCGAAGGCGAATCTCAAAAATCGCCTGTAACGTGACGCTATTTGTATCTGGAAATAAGCGTCCTTCAGATCTATCGACATAAACCAGTCTTCCTTGGCAAATCTACGCAAGGATTTTCTTGGTTGTAAGCATTCTGAACTGGCGTTTCATAAGCGCTTTGTTCAGTTGTCTTAGATCTAGAATGGGTCTGAGACCCCCGGGTTTTTTTTGGTACCAGAAAATATCTGCTGTACAGGCCCCCTTCGCTCTGAGCTTGAGATAAAGGCTCTATTGCCCCTTTGCTCAATAGGGTCGCTATTTCGGCTCGAAGTAGGTGTGCTACTTGTTTTCACCGTAGATTCGACGCGCGCCGTGCTGCGGCGAGGGCGTCGAGCGAACTGCAGCGAATAGCCTCTTTTTATAATGTTCAGCACCCAATTCGAAACCCCGGGAGCTGTGCCCACGCGTTTGCGTGAATGGCTAGGGGTAGAATGGGTTTTGGGCTCTGATCGTAACATAGTGACGACACGGGAGCTCTCGTGCGCTGTAACATGGGCACTGTGTTTACAGTGAGTGAGGCGGGGGGCGCGCCTGAAATGGCGGGCAGCCTGGGCGCACTCGCTTTCATTATGGCAGTTTGCTGTGTGAGAGTGAGCGGGGCGAGTCCCGTGGGGCTTAACATGTCTGTGAGTGAATGTGTGCGCGGCGAGGCGGACACATTCACAGCACTGAAAAACACCGTCTGCCTGAGTGCCGGTGACGGCGGGCAGCTTGGCCGCGCTCGCTTTCATTATAGCAGTTTGCTGTGAGAGAGCAAGCGGGGCGAGCCTCGTGGGGCTTAAAATGTCTGTGGGTGAATGTGGGCGCGGAGTAGCGGGCACATTCACAGCACTGAAAAACACCGTCTGCCTGAACTGACTGTATTTGTGTTGGTTTCGTTTTTACAGAAACCCTGTGACATGCAGTGTGTAGTGTTAGTGGGCACTGAATGGCTGCATTTTTTCATGCAAAACTGCAAACTGCAAACTGCATTTTTCCATCTTAAAAATATATCTAAAATACGCCATATGCTTTGCGGAACAATTAGTTCATGCGTTCATGACCTCAAGGCTAGATTATTGTAATGCTCTACTGGGTGGTTGCCCTGCACGCTTAATAAATAAACTACAGCTAGTTCAAAACGCCGCAGCTTGAGTTCTTACCAGAACCAGGAAATATGACCATATTAGCCCGGTTCTGTCAACACTGCATTGGCACCCTATTAAACATCGTATAAATTTTAAAATATTGTTGATTACTTACAAAGCACTAAACGGTTTAGCTCCGCAGTACTTGAGCGAGCTCTTAACGCATTATAGTCCTTCACGTCTATTGCGATCTCAAAATTCAGGCCAGTTGATAATACCTAGAATATCTAAATCGACTGCTGGCGGTAGATCCTTTTCCTATTTAGCACCGAAACTTTGGAACAGTCTTCCTAGCATTGTCCGGGAAGCAGACACACTCTGTCAGTTCAAAGCTAGACTAAAAACACATCTCTTTGACCTAGCATACACATAATACATTATAGACTTCTATAATTCAATGTTAGGCTGCATAGATTAGGTCAGCCGGAACTGGGAACACTTCCTTTAAATCTTGATGTACTCGTTACATCATAAGAAGAATGGCATCTACGCTAATATTAGTGTCTTTGTTTATCCCGAGGTTTTCCCGCAGCCTGCCGGATCTAGGCCGTATCCAGATCTGACGAAGGAGATCCGCCTGGACCCGATGACAATGCAGTGCTGAAGTGTCAACTATCCTCTCCCTATGGAGGATCCCTTTCCCACTCTACAGATAAAGCGTTGTGAATTTCGGTTCGCGTACCCCGAAGTGATCAAATAAAACAAAATTCTGTATCAAAATTTATAGGCAAGACAAGTAGTTTGTTTAGGCATGGGTTGTATGGAATTACAAACCTGCACATATATTTTCAAAAGCACATAACTATAGAACCAATTCTGAAAGAGCATGTGAACGCCGTCAGCGTTAATCACAGGTTGGCGTTTAAAGTCTGATAATTTCGACGGAGGTGAATCAATCAAAATTGACTTTAGCTGGAAATAACATAATTCAAGAACCGCTATAAAGCCAAAACAATCTCTGTTAGCTTAAATTATATGTTTATCTCTGTAAAGCTGCTTTGAAACAATCCATTGTTCAAAGCGCTATATAAATGAAGATGACTTGACTTGACTTGACTGAATCGTGGGAACGTTCACTACATTTAATGCACAATCGACATGAGTCGATTTTACTTGTGCAAGCCCTGTATTGTGGCGGGCTGTGTTTGCGTGTAGAAATGAGCACTGATTTGTGGGCATTTTTTATTACACTCATAACACCATCGGCCAAGGCCGGAACACCAGAAAAAAACATTTTGTATTTATCTGGGTTGCCGTAAAAACGGCGTTTGTGTGCAGGCAAGCGGGCCGTGATACCGACTTGTTGCAGAATACACCGGAACAGTCACATTTCTTGGGATTGAACGAGCGTGAAGTTTTGGTGAAAGTCTGGCCGTGACGGGCTGTGTTTGTGTGTAGAAATGAACACTGGGCTGTGGGCATTTTATTACACTCATAACACCATCGGCTGTGGCCGGAATACCAGAAAATACACTGCTTATGATTTTTCTGGGTCGCCATGGAAACGGCATTTGCGTGCAGGAAAGCGGGCCGTGGTACCGGCTTGTTTACTGCAAATTACACTGGAACAGTCGCATTTTCTTGGAACTGAACGAGCGAAAAGGAAGTCTGGCCGTGGCGAGACTAAATTTCTTAACTGCTGCGAGAGCCAGGACCGAACACGGGTCTCTCACGCAATCAACTTTGTGTTTCGCCACTGAGCCACAGTGGGGAAACAACGTAAGCTTAAATTAACTCGACCAGATAAGGGAGCGTCACAGTTTAGTGTGTCGGCATATGCTGTGGGTGTGCGTGTTATACAACAGGCTCATTGCTGCAATATTGACATTTTCAGCCGCTCAACTAAGAGGAGCTGGGAAATGTTTGAGAAATGGAGATTGTCCGGCCTCAGCGGGACTAAAACACACTCTTTCCCTATTTCGCCGGTGACGCATGCCTACGGGGGGTGGGGGCGGGGTAGCTTTCTTATACAGTAAAGAAAGAAAGCCGCTCAGCTGGCCTTCTCAACATATGCAGCTATCTCTTCGTCATAAATGGCGAAAACGGCGGCGCACGGAGGCCGTTGACCGTCAGTGAGTGACTCGAGTGAAGCTGGTGAAACTCGCTGGCGAACCAGCGAGCTTTCACGGGCTGGAGAAGGCTCGGGGACCCGCTGAGTACGGCGCTTTACGGCGCAGCACTACAGCGGGCGGGAGTGCAGACTCGGAGAAATATGCCAGGCGAGTCCTCAGAGTCACCATAGGCAATAGCTCGCAGTGAGGGCAGCCGCCGTCAGCGAGCGCGAGTGCTACATGATCCTCTCTCAGGCAGGAAACGCAGATGAGGCGGTCCCCGTCGCTGAGTGCGGCTCGGCACGAGCCGCATGAGGATGGCATCTTTAAAAAGACGCAGCTCTTTTAGTAAGTGAGTCGCGGGGGCGAACACATAGTGAGCAGAGTGTAAAAGGATATAGACGCCGGATAGCGTAGCAGGAACCGGCAACTGAAGGCGGCGAGATGAGGCCAGCGGCTTCAGAAGATGGCTCGTCCTGCAGAAGGCTTTTTCAACGGCGCGGCTTCTTCACTCAGGTCCGTCCACTTCGCTGAAGAGAAGAAAAATCAGTGAGATCAGCCCATCGAGCTATCTTTATAGGGCTAGACCACGCCCCTTTGGGCGCGAGCGTGACACAATGGGCGCGAAGCGCCCCCCATTGGACCGTCACCAAAGGGCCGCTCTCGATAGGCTGCTGCAGTTGCCGCAGGACAGCCAATAGGCACGCTGAGCCGCCTGCCTATGTCTGTATGCTGCTGCAACGCGTTTTGCAATAATTCAAAATTAAGGATAATTTTTTGGCTTCAATATCTCGAGGAAAAGAGGTTTTCCCCTAGCGGAAGATATTACGCAGTACGAGAGAACCTCTCGTAAGAGAACGCTGGACAGTAAGATCGTTGGTGAGAGACTGTGAATAGTCCAATTGATCTCCATCCTCCTCTCTCGTGTCTATGGGACTCCCTGATGTGAATGCCAGGTCAGAAAATGAGCGACGGCCATCTACATATGTATTTTCCACTGAGTGCTGAATTGTAGAGATGAAGTGATGTGATGCACTGTTTTGATGTGTGAAGTGTGAACTTAAACCCGCTGGATGTCCATTACTTACCTGAGTTTTCTATCACGTTCTAAAGACATAAGAAGAGGTTAATACTGTTGTACTCCACCGACATTTGAGTGTATTATCTGACAGCCCATTGTGAAGAGGGACACGTAGGTGAATGCTCAACCGACTGCTTTGCAGTGAAACTCCTCCAGCCGTAAGTTCCCTGTCTGTCGCCTGTAGAAGAAGAGGATTACGTGCCTGTATACTCACCTGACTGCTTTGCAGTGAAGTCCTCCAGCCGTAAGTTCTCTGTCTGTCACCTGTAGAAGAAGAAGATTACGTGCCTCTATATTCACCTGTCTGCTTTGCAGCGAAACTCTCCCGCCGTAAGCTCTGTGTCTGCCGGCCCTTCAAGAGGATTACGTGCCTGTATATACGTGCCTGTATACTCACCTGACTGCTCTGCAGTGAAGCCCTCCAGCCGTAAGCTCTGTGTCTGCCGGCCCTTCAAGAGGATTACGTGCCTGTATATACGTGCCTGTATACTCACCTGACTGCTTTGCAGTGAAGCCCTCCAGCCGTAAGTTGTCTGTCTGTCACCTGTAGAAGAAGAGGATCACGTGCCTGTATACTCACCTGTCTGCTTTGCAGCGAAACTCTCCCGCCGTAAGCTCTGTGTCTGCCGGCCCTTCAAGAGGATTACGTGCCTGTATATACGTGCCTGTATACTCACCTGACTGCTTTGCAGTGAAGCCCTCCAGCCGTAAGTTCTCTGTCTGTCTATTAATGACTCTTACATGAAAACAGAGGTGACTGGTGTTTCTTACGGTTGTGATTATTATTAGTCTACGGAAAGTCAAAATGCCGCCACACCTCTGATTTGAATGAGTCAACGTCAACATCTACGCTTGCCGTCGCCATGACTACTGTTTGACGGCGCGTGCACACCACTCTTTCTTTGGCACACACTGGTGCGGCGCGAGCGGAGCAAACCGAGCGTTTTCAGTTCATTCCTATGGAAGTTGAGCTTGCCTCACACAAGATCAACTTCCATGAATGAAGTGAAAACACTCGCTAGCTTCACGCCAGTGTGTGCTCGCTGCTATTGTGCCTGTAAAGCGAGGTTCACAAATTCACAGTAGGCTATATAGTAAACGCGCCCTGCTGTTTAAAACGTGTATCACGATTCGTTTAACATTTCAACCGACTTGAATCTTCACACATTTTTATCGATTTTCAACCGGTTGCGAGTGAATCGTTACATCCCTACTCTTCACCCATCATCTGGATTCAATTCTCTATAGCTCTTATTTTGAAAGGCCAGAGGCATGTGTGTGTCCATACTATGTGCGTGCATGTTTGTGTGGACAGGCCTCTGATTGAGGTAGATGGCAGAAATTCTTTAGGCTAAACGAAAATAAAGAGCGACTGGTCATATTAAGGCAGAATTTCTTCAGAAATGCTCCCTGTGCTTAGTTTGTGTGTGTGTGAGAATTTGAGTTTGCTTATGTTTTTGGAAGTTTTAAAGAAAGGGTGTGATTCAAGGTTTTTTTTTTTTTTAAATGGTGGATGTTAGCATAACGATTAACATTGTTTACAGCTAAAAATGGAGTTCTAAAAAAATCTTTGTATTATAATTTTTGTATTTTTTGTAAAAAAATATTTAGAGCTTGAGTGGAGCCCTAGATCATGGACAGCAAGTCAATGTATATGACAATGCAAAATGGTAATGCGAACTCATGATTTTTCTTTTCTAAATCTCTTATTTTTACAGCGACTCCACCACTTCACGTGTGTTGATTTGCGGAGTTGGCAGGGGGGCTTCTTGTAGATCAGTATCACCCCATCTCACGTCCTGAAATATGAGTCCAATTACCGACTCCAGACTGGCCTTTACCAAGATGACTGGATAAAATACCCAAGGTTTTTACTTTAGACTCTTCATTCCCTCTCTCTATTTTTCTTCAGTGCTCCTACAATCCGTCCACTCCTTCTGTTTTTCATTATCTTCTCACATCTCTCCTCTTTTCCCCTTACCTCTTCAACTTCTTTTTTCCTTTCTCCTCTATTTGTGTCTTTGAGGTTCCTGCATGTAGACAAAGCACTCGTGTCACTCTTTCACTGCAGAATGTTTTGGCTGCTTCGTTGAACCACAGAATATTTCGTAACTGCATTGGAGAATATGGATAAACATAATGTTTCCAGTATAAGGGAAGAAAAGTCCATCTATTAAGAGACACCTGCCAGCAGAGGAGACGACTGCATTAATGGCAGCCTAAAACAGCTTGCACCGTGAGTATGGAAATAAAGTATGATTCCATTAGACTTTTGGGGTTTATATTTAACTTACATGACCATAATTTCAAGACATTGGTAAAGAACGGCCTTTCAGATCCACTTTAGAGTGAACCCAATCTGGGGTAAACTCCAGACGTTTTGTGTTAAATACAAGTCTACATTAAGTGCTCTAATTTAGAAATCTTTCCCTTTTATGGTTTAATGCTGCACCCTGATAAGTTAACCAGTAAACCACAATGGAGATGAAACCACACCAGTTTATTAAAGACAGAAAATTAGATTTTCATCCTGCTTCATAACAGCTATTCCATTTAATATCTTGTGTGTTTCAGTTTTTAGATATTAATTTAAAAATGATTTTTTTTTCTCAGCGCCACGACCAAAAGCTTCACTTACTGCTGTGCTGCATAATTTATTGGTGTGAACTTTACAGATGACCTCATCTTGACTTATGGTCGGAGTGCGAGCGCATTTGTGTGAATGAGCGTGTGAGGTCATCAGCGAAGCAGCCGACAGTGGGGTTTGAAGGTAATCAAAGTTCATTCCCTGACCCCTTAATGTGCTACATGTGACGCTAAACTGTGATATCGACACACTGAGAGCATTGCGATTAAACCATCTAGTCTCCCTGTAGTTTAATGATCTTTTTAAATGACACAGAAGAAATCTTATCCTGTGAATGCATCTTAACACAAAGACAGCAAAGCGTATTTATCTTTTGTTGGACAGACAGAGAGAACCAAAAACCTGTGAACCTCTTGTTCTCAAGCTGACCTAATCAAGAAATCAATGTTCCTGCAGTGATAATAGATGCGTCCGAAACTAAAGCCAGTTCCCTTACCGCATGCATGGTTGCCCGGTCAGTGTTTTGTGTAAGAAGGTACCTTGTAAGGAAACAAGTTTCAAACACCAAATCCACACAAAATTTATATATACATAAATATGTTTTTTTTTTGTATTGTATGTTATATATGTATTTATATATATATATTTCAAATGTTACAAAAATTATCAAAAATATAGATTTAAATACATATTTTTTTCAATTTGCTTACATTTTATGATATATTTTGGCCATTTTAAAAAGTACATTTTGTCTTTCCCAACAATTAATTTTCTTGATTTTGTAATATATTTTCGGTTTGAAAAATATATTTCCTTAAGCAATGAGTTTATAAAATGAACATTAGCAATTACCAAGAAAATGTTTTGTAAGCTACAATGCTTAAAAGTGCTCTAAGTTATGTCACGCGTTTTTTAGGCCAAATTATCTTTTGTCACATACAGCAAACATCTCCTCACTATCCGCTAGCTGCCTGTCCCTTGAACACACTGTAAAAAAACGCAGTCTCTGAAGACACCCTAGGCTCCCCAAACAGCAACAAAAACAAACTGGGGCAACCCACACCACGAAACATAACAAACAGTGTTCCAGCCAATAACTGACAAGAAGGATTTGGGGGTGGGGTTAGCATGGTTAGTGCATGTACACATGAACGGGGGTATGGAGGAGAGAGAAGCATGAAGAGGGAAGTTAGAATTATATTCTCTTTAAGTTTGATATGGCCGACACACGACCAAAGAGACAACGTTCCGATGAACAGATTGCAAAAATGCAAAGAAGAGGGAAAAGGATAAGGAACGCATGAAGTCCCGAATTTACATTGAAAAAGCCTTCGAAAGGTGGCGAGAACTCCGCCGACAAAAGGGCTTCCAATCCGACATTCAGGTAGCTCTGTTTTTGCTGGACAGGTGGGTAAATCCAGTTTGGTTTTTCTAAATGGATGTTCATGTTCACCTAACAAACACAAGGATATAATTAGCTTGAACTATGCAGTCAGCGCTAACTTTGGTGAATACAACTGTTTCTAGCAGCTAGTGATCGATCTCTATTGTAAATGATCAAGCAAACTCACAGTAGGGCGACAGATTGTGTGAATGATTGTTTTTACCCACTGTTTATGAATTTGAATATTCATTTATAGCCTATTGACAACTTTGACTAAATTTGTTTACGACCGAGCCGTTGTTTATGCCTACTGGGAATCAGTAAAACTACAGGGGGAGGGGACGGGATGAGGAGGAGGGAGGGTCTAGCTAACGAGGCGCTGAGCGGTTATTTCACGCTGAAGCACTGAGAGCTCTGCGTTTTTACAGGTCGCCGAGAGTTGAAAAATGTTCAACTTTGGGTAAAACGCAGCGCTCATCACTGTCACTTTTTACCCAGCCGTCCAATCACAGTGGAGGAGGGGCGGGACTAACACCACACCGACCAACTGTCACAACATTCTTTCTGTACAAAGACATCAACCAGCAGAGCTAACCGAACAAAATGGATGAAAAATTTTTTTTTAGTATGAAACAAATTATCTGCGAAATCAGTTACAAGTAAACTGTGCTGCGGCTATTCTATATCATAGCAGCGAAACGTCTCAACGGAAAAAACGCTGCGCTGCCAAAACGCTCTCAAGCGTCCACAGCTAGGCGTTTTCAGCAGAGCGTCTAGCGTTTTCAGCTGGCTAAAAACGCTTTGGTGGACACACGGCCTTAGAGCACCTTTAATTCTCTGTAAATGTTTGTTCTTCCCTGTATATTTTGAATAAATGCAGTTTATAAACCTTATGTAGCCCCGCACCTTTTACGCGCTGCGCTCTTTCCAGTTTGTATTTCCACCTCATGGAGGTAAGATTTTACGGATTTATGAATGAACCGCTCGTTTTAAAATCATCTTGGTCTACTGAAATTTGTTATGACATCTGCTTCAAACATTACAATGCTCATGATAACTTTTGTGAACTACAAAAAGTACTCACCAGGTAATTACTCTTCGACAGTGATGTCATAGAAATATACAGAGCTACCACAAAAAAGGAAGTTCAAAGACAAAATTCTAAAGATGTCTGCGTGCTTGTTTCTCTGGCGAATAAGGTCTATATGAAAAGCATTCATGCCTACGCTGCAATATTATCACCACTCTCTGAGATTCACATTTATTAGATTTTTTGAACTGTACTTGATTTCCAGGGTGGTTGGAGGTTAGCGTGACTGGGCATTTGGCTTACAGGATCCAAGAAAAGTTTCATTCCCGGTACTGTTTTTCCCAATGACACTGGGAGCTGTCAGGCAGGGAGGTTTAAATGCTCCAACTTGATTGCGATGGCCACAGAACGAGCCAGATGAGAAATGAAACCTCAGATATCTGTATTTGAGCAGGAGAAGAAAGACCAGCGGTGCACTAATTAGCTTAGCTTTCGTACTCCCGGGGCTGGGGAGAAAGAGTCAATGAAAACACAGGATGAGGGGCTTTGGTTCACCCAGCCAATTCACATTAGCAATACCTCCGCTGGGCCCGTCCAGAAAAAAAGTGCCCATCTAGAAACGCGTCTGAATGTCTCAGTTAAGAATTTGCAAGCGGTTAAGAGAGGATGAATGGAAGCAAAGAGAGGTGCACACATCTGAAGTTTATTTCAGTGTAAATCTATTCCAGACAATGCTGTTGCGATTTGGAGTCCTGATGATTTAGGGGTTGTGACCTGACATGACACTTCAGCAAATGAATAAACCTGTAGGCATGGGCTTTGTCCGAACGTTAGTGGCCAGTTTGTGTCCACCAAGACAAAACAGTTTGACAGATACACCACCACAAAAGAGTGCTGAACTCTCATTAAACTGTCAGTGACCTTAATGTGTCATTAAGCACGTTTTGTTGAGACTATAGATCAAACGCATGTTTAGAAGCAGCTCAAACAGGGTGTGGTGTCCCGATGGTGTCACTTGGACAAGCTTTATTTGATAGGGAAGGCAGGAATATGTTGCTGTGATATGCTAATTAAATTCTGGACCCTTGACAATTTTGTGACTCATCATGCAGTTTGTCAGAGACTTTAGGATCTGCAACTCTGCTACAGAGACAGTGTTCAGCTTCAGACTGTACTCATTCAGCTCAATTGTACCTGCAGGTGAGATGTTAAAAATGTGTAGAAAGGTATCAAACGCAAAGATGAAGTGTGTCGAAAAACAAACTTTCTTCCATCTTCAATTGTTTGAACATAGAGGTGCCTCAAACTCACTTTCATAACTGATGTTATATCCGTCCGCATCAAGCTCAAACAGATTAATTAAAAAAGTTAATTAAACAAGTTAATTTGGTGCCGCTAGTTCATATTACTGAAAGTTCATTGTACTTCATAGAAAAACGATTTGAATTAATATATTTTAAAGCTTTTAATTTTAATTAAAGTATTAAAGTATTTTAATTACAGTTAAGCTTTGTCACGATTTCAATTAAATTGCAGTTAACATGCTTGTTTGTATAAAATCCAAATATAAAGTTCTACTAACTTAATCTTCGAGTTTGTTAACTTTGTTAATTTTGAGTTTGTTAAAAATTTGATGTAACTGTTTACGTTTTTTTTTTTTTTTTTGTGCTAACTTATTAGCTTATTTCATTTAGCACAATTTATCATTTCTTAGGTAAAACATCACTGGCATGTTAACTTTCTTAACTTAACAAGAACAGTATTTTATCTTTAATCATGACATTGTGGCCTGGTTTCATAGACAGGGCTCAGATTAAGCCATGATTAGGCCTTAGCTCAGTTAGGACATTTAAGTAGCTTTTATACATGCCTTAGAAAAAAACATTACTGGTGTGCATCTTGAGACAAGACAATGGCATTGACATATTTTAAGATATGCCAGTGTAAGTTGATTTCAGTTAAAACAGCTCAAACATGCACTTTAGTCTGGGACTATAGCTTTAAGCCTCGTCTGTGAAACCGGGGGTGTGTGTGTATCCTTCAAAAAAATAAAATAAAATATTTTCATCTTTTCGATATAATTTCATCAGAATTATGCTTCTCATTGGTCAGTTTTTTTTTCCAGTGACTAACTATTGAGAGAGAAAAAAAATAAAGATTGATTTCCACTCAAAGTTGCAACGTAATTTGAGCCTGAAAAATAAAGCAACCCTCTTTCAACGTTCTCATTTCGCTGGCAGTACATGCTTTAGATCTCCTCCAGCTTGGACCATACATCTGCAACATTTGCCCACAGATTTTGTCTTATGTGGTTTTTGACAAACTTAACGCTAAATTCTTGAAATAAAAAAGGTACAAACAGAAAGTGGAAAATAAACAAGTTGATATGACCAGACATGTCCTGAGAAGAGATTTTGTTTATTCTACAGGAACACTGCGGAACTGAGAGTGATGCAGTGAAGCAAACACTGTGACGTTTAGAGATCGAAACAGACCTTTTCAGCTGCATTGCTTAAAAAAAAAATATTAAAATGAAATGGCATACTGCTCTAAATATGGCTGGAATATTAGTATGTTTTTACTTGACTGTGCTGTAAACATTGTGTATGACAGTTCTTTTTAAATAGATTTGCGTGAAATAGTATGTCCGTTTGAGCAGCAAATAATCTGAAGCAGCAGACAAATAAAATTATGTAATGAACTGAATAATTTTCATATGGAACAAATTTGAATCCTGTGGTTATTGAAGATGAGTATCACTCACTGGAACCTCATAGCATTTTCTTTTACATTGTGGTTTTAAGTTGTCCTCATATTCTAACCAGTCATTTTCTTCTTCTACAATATCATGGTTTTGCATTTCCTCATTCATTCAAGTGCTTTGGGCTCCAAGAATTTAAACAGCATTATTTTAAATTCTAAATGTTTATGATATGGATTTCATTCCTCATCTGTGAGTGTTTTTTTCCCCTAGAACAGTGATCAATGCAATCATCCAGATCTAACCTTTAGAAAGTTGCTCCATTTCCACCCGTTTGTTTATGTCAAAACTCCACCTACACCTCTTGCTAAACTCTTTGAATCACCATCGTCCTGCTTATACCTGAAGAGGAAAATGTACTTATGGGAAAGACTTGAGTGTTATTTTTATCTGGAATATCTAAGCAGTGTCAGACCAGAGTTTATTTTAGTCTCCAACTTGACCCTGCTGTGTCAATGAATCATGCTGTGAATTTCCAATCATTAGTCCCAAAAAACTGTACCCGATTGAACAGACACATAGATGGCCATTCACTGGAACGTCTGGACATGGTGTGAAGCTCTCTCGAGAAAGGTCATTGTTCATAAACAAGCCAGAATGAAAGTCTGAATGCAGTCACACACAGACATGTACACCCTCTCTTGTTCTACATTCTGTTGGCCAGACCCAGAGCACAATGAGGGCTTTGTGAATTCAGACTGAAAATTAGAAGGGAAGTTAATATGGTTCGGTTTAAAGAATCAAAAAACAAAAGATGAAAGATTGAACCACTAGTATTAAAGGAACACCCCACATAAAATCTCCCTGCTTGACAGATGCTGTTCTGAATTAAATTTTGATTCTCCAAACCACATCTGATTCAGCTATCCCAAACTCCTCAGTCAAATCAAATTTGCTGTTTAAGATAGTCAGGTGTATGATCTCATATAGGCCCTAGTGTTTCTCCTAAAGAGATGTTGATCTCCTCCAATGCAAGTATACTTACCTTGGTCCAACCCCACCGAATCCCTGTTGTTTTGCAGGTTTTGGATTGATTGTAGTTCTATGACCAAACGTGGACCAAGCATGTCCTGTCATCACTCTATCCTGGTTTCTGAGCTGAAAGTTTTAAACCCCAAATCAGCTTGTAGCAATTACCCACAAATTGAAAGCGTGCATCGCCGGGACTTTGTAACGATACACGTTGCTCCCAATGTTAGTGTACTTCTTTGGCAAGCCAGGGGTTGTTCCCATCACAAATTTGATGCTAAACAACCTCAAAAATGTAAAAGCATGAGCTCTCTTTCCGTGAATATAGAGACGGCCAGAATGAAAAAGAAACTTATCTGAAAATGAATAACTGGATAAATCGATTTTCTCAAGAGTTGTAATGCAAAAATCAGTTATGAAAAGTGTTTTGACACGTATCTCGTGTCCACTTGCACTTCAAGTCTTATTTTCAACGTTTGCCTATATTGACAGACAAATATAATCTTCAAGATTTAACTATGCAGCAATGATGAGAATGTGCAATGGTCAACTTTATTATCGTAATTGTTCTGTCATCTGCAGTTAACAAAAGATCCAATCCGACCAGCTTTTGAAACCCAAATCTGCTCAGTGTCTGTATGAACTCCAGACATGTGCTTTTCCAAATGAGAGCCTTTCGTACCCAAATGTAGTCCTACTTGCTGAAACTGTTTAAATGTGCTTGGGTCCTTTGTTTCATCCATGAAAACGTGCAAATGGAATGGGAACATCTTGAGTGCTCATCAAAAATGTTGTGGGGAAGAGGGATGGCTAGCTCAGAGCAGTCTCAGTAGTTATCATGGATGTCTCAAAGTGTTCTCCCTTGAGAACAATAAGAGAGCCCAATAATCCTGGAAGCATCTTCATGTCCTCCCAATATCTGCTCCCAGGCGTACTCACAGACATTGTGGTTGGAAATGTGGATTCCTGGGAGGGTTGGGAAAGGAGGGTGGAAAACTGAAAGGAACCCATTGTTCTGCATCAGAGCAGATAAGACGAAGAGGGTAAAGGTTGGCCCACACTAAAAGATATTTAAAATCCTATCAGATTTTCAAAATGTAAGAGACCACAAACATAACGATTTTTTTATAAAAAAAATCATAGATTTAACAGTTTTGTTCCTATAGGTTTGGATAAAGTCATGTTATGCTTCCTTGTTTCATCAGCTAGCTTTCTGATTTGGTATCGTATCACTTCTCAAATGTGCTTACTTGTATTTCAGAGAGTGAATGAGAATGAGAGAATGAACACAAAAAAACATGCGCACGCCTCTCTTCCATGTGAGAACTAAAAATCGCAAATGTTCTTGAATTCATTAATAAAATGTTGTGTCGAATCCGCCCTACATTTGATCTTACAATAATTTTTCAAATGTGCATAGGCTACGTGTGATTTACTACGGACAAAAAACGTGCGTACACTTCTCTTCCAGAAGTGAAAGTTATAAATCGCAATTGATCTTGAAATTGTGTGCAGCTGAATGGTTTCCGATCTCCGCTTTGTAAACGTCGCCTCATTTGGTATATAAAAGAGCACCAGTCAACAACATCCAAATCCTTTACTTGAAAATAGCGAGCGGCAAGAAGTGCTTAGATTTCCAAATACCTGCAGTACTCCGACTTTCTGCAACAAGGAAAAATGCGTACGTCTGCTCAGACCCTGATGTGACACTAAGCCCTTTTCCACGTCAAAGTCCGTTTTAATAAATATGAACGTTGGCGTGGATTTTAGCGTAGGCCTACCCATACTCTGAGTTCAGATCTGTGCATATGCACGTTTTATAAAGGAGGACCCGGATCACACAACACCTGGCTACAGTAGGGGATTGGTCAGTGGCCACCAAGACTATCATACATTTCTTCAATGGTAATCATGCTCAAAACATTTGCATTAATAAAAAATCTTATACAGTCAATACAGTTTTTACTTCTAATAATGTCTTCTATTGATCTTTGACCTTTATGCTTTTTATGTCATGGAGTAAATATCTCATCACCATTGATCTGAATTTCAGTATTGATTAAGTTATCAGATAAAGGGAAAAGGAAGTGACCCCATTAGTTATCTCTAATGAGAAACCTTTCTTGTGATCCAGGTTGTCCAGATGTTCCTGCTTTCACTTACAACATGGGTCACTGTCATTAAATATTCATAAAGCGCTATTCAAAGAAAATCTGACATATTGAAATTAAGGCATTATCCTTTCATGCTGCGTATCTAATGAACAACTTCTAGAATTCTGTTAGGGCATACTTGGATAATAACTAAACAACATTTTTGAAAAACAAAGAAAGCCATAAATGAATAAGCAAGACTCCAAAGCAAAAATGAGAACATGATGAGGATGTTTTTTTGTGTGCTAAGGCAGCTCTTTGAAGTGAATGCTGGTCAACACATCTGGCGTCTATTGAATAAAGCTGTTGTTTGTTGAATTGTCTGCAGTGTGCATGTGTGTGTGTCTCCATATCACTACTGTAAGTATTGGTGAAAACTTGAGGATGTATGTGGTTACTTTACAGTGTATAGTATTGTTGCTTTATCGTATATTTACCGTGTATATATACAAACACTAAGGCCTGAGCATCAAGAATCAACACATCAAAAGGGTGAACATCAAAGAGATCAGCTTTCTTTTCCCTTCACACAATATGACTGCAAACATCAAAGGGATATACTGTGGTTCCTAGGTGATGTAAAACAGACTTGCATGTGGTTAACAATTAAAATATTTAGCCATAATTTTAAAAATCATGTTCAAAATACATCCAGACACCCTTGAGACTAAGTGGCAAAGGAAGTTGTTCATGTTGTTAAGTACAATGAGGCAGGATCATAGGAAAGAATTCGAACCGAATGATTGATTTTCACATTATAGTTTATTACAAGGGTTTATAAAATTGCCAAGTACATTTAAGAATCACTGTAACAAAAAAAGGGGAAAACATTCATATTTGAACTAAGTGAAATGTGGATTTGTAAAAAGGAATAAAATATATGTACAGACAAACTCAACAATCAGAACATGTAGTCAAATGGCACTCAAAATAAACATACCTCGCAAGTGCTTCTGTTTATTAATATTAACTAAATGCAATGATAATGATAACCGAAAATTATAATTATTACAATAACATAAAAACATATTAACATTTAAACAGTGTACAATGTAGTATAACTGAAATCCATATCATTCTAAATAGAACAGTATTTACCAACAGACTTTACTTATACTAGAACTCTATTCTGAAATATAACAAAAATAGCACTTAAAATAAGATTTATTACAATAATAATATTAATAGCAAGAATATTAGGATATTAGACAATGCAAATATGCTTTACCCATGGCTTTCTAATTGGTGAAATTCCTTGTGCACTCACATTTGCTTAGAAATAGTAAAACTGTAGCTGAAGGTAGCGATCTACTCTCTGTTAGAAAAAATGGTACACTGAAAGCAGCAGACATTATTTTAATTCATCCATTCATTAATTCTTTAAAAAAAAAAAAAGATCAGTGGCATATTTTATCAAAGAAAAGTCCTTTGCGTGGCCTGTAGAGGAAGTGAAAGAAGAACCCGCACTGGGGAATCCTATTGCCTCTCACTCAACCGCTTTTAAAGTCCCTTCAGAGGCATCTCAAGAAAACTCTCCTGATTGGTGGTTTACTGAGTTAATGACTGATGATTGTCCAATCCGTTCCACCATCATCTACTGTATGTTCAGTATAATTTCTTCATATATTGATGTGGAGCAGCAGAGGTCAGTTGGCACTCTGCTCCATCATATAAATAAAAAGCGACTCCCAAAAGCAGCATATACGACAGTTTACGACAGACTTTTTTTTCATAAATGTCTTCAGATATAAAAATTTGCAGCAGGAATGAGTCCCTCATTCCCTCTATAGCTTGTTTTGAGAGCCTGCACAGGTTAATTTTCTCTCATAATCTCATATATATCTCTCTTCATCTCTCGCCTCCTTTTCACGCTCTCTTAAAAAGGATATTATGAATTGTCACTTATGTACAGAGCATGTATAACAAGTACTGGGTTAGTCTGAAAGCTCCTTCTGTACTGCTAACACACCTGAGTAAATTACACAGTCATCCCATTCATTCTAGTTTACACTGCCTACTCTAACTGCTTATACCTTAGCTGAATAACAACCTGTCCACGCACGCAAACAGGCAGGCGCACACATTTGCACGAGAAAAACATGTTGTGTATTTACACACACATACACACACACACACACACACACCACACATACTGTATATACATATAAATGAACTCACCATCCAGACACTTGCACACAAACAAAAAACACTCATCTCAAACTATTTCAAGACTGATTCCTCCAGAGCCGTCCTGCGCTGGTTAAAGCAGAACTGGCCATACCCTGTGAAATCTACATCGGCTTATATGACTGTCCCTTTAACCCTCCGGATCTGTCTTCTTTTCTGAAACCTTCCTCTTGTGCTCTCCTGATGTAGCAATACGTTCAGTTAAATTTATATATTTATGATATACTTCTTTACAAATGATAGACTATACATTTTTGGCAAATGAGAGTCTTTTACAGAACTTCAGGTGACAGCTCCACATATGAAGTCTGTTAGTTCTCAGTCTGTCACACGGTGGCATCTAGCATGTTTTTCGGCTTGGCCATGATCTGGTTCTGGTTGGAGTCGAGGCCGAAGAATTTTACACGAAGGCCATCGGTGGGGTGTACCACGGGGACCGAAATCAAGCGTGGGAATGTCCGCGTGGCCAGCTCGAAGCGACTCCCTCCAGCCAGCTCCACGGCCAGGAGTTTGAGGAAAAGAGTGGCCAGCTGCTTGCCAAGGCAGGAGCGAACGCCGCCGCCGAAGGGCAGGTAGTGGAAGCGGCCCTCGCGATCCTCACTACGCTCTGGGCTGAACCGGTCTGGGTCAAAGGCCTCCACGTCCTTGAAGACAGCTGAGGTGTCGTGGGTGTCGCGGATGCTGTACATGACACTCCAACCTTTAGGTACCTGTACACCCTGAGAGACAGACAAAAAACGAGGTTAGAAGAAGTGTTGTTATTGTTAACTAAAACTAAAGCTACAACTATAAAAAAATTAAAAAAAACATTTATATAAGAAAAACTTAAAAAATGTTGCCTTGGCAACTAACTGAAATAAATTGAAGTTTAATTTGTAGTAAAATGACTAAAACTAAAACTGAAATAAATATAAATTTAAGATATATAGAAATATTAAAAAATTATAAAAATGACAGTCACAAAACCAAATGACTAAAACTTCAAATAAAATTTAAATAAAATAAAAATAAAAGCCAATTTAAAATATTAATAAATACTATTGCTGTCAAACCGACTAATTGTGATTAATGGCATCTAACATAAAAGTTTGTGAATATATAATATGTGTGAGTGTATATACATATATCCACACACACACATATATATTATATATACACAAACTTTTATGTTAGATGCGATTAATCGATTTGACAGCACTAATACATAATAGCATATAAATAAACTAAAATAATGGTTAGAATGATAAAAATTGATGAGCATTGATTAGATTAACATCAATACAAAATGTTACAAACATTGTTCACCCAAAAAAGTTTTTTGACATCATTTACAAAACCTGGATGACTTTCTTCTCTGATATTTTAAAGAACGCCGTGGTCCAAACAACACTCGACTTTCATTGTATGGACACAAACGACTGAGACATTTTTCAAAACATCTTTTTTTTGTTTCCCACTGAAGAAAGTAAGTCATACATGTTAGGAAAGACATAAGGATAAGTAAATGATGAGAAAATGTTCATTCTTGGGTGAAAGTAGCTGCAAATCCACAACAACTCACATCGAGCTCAAAGGTCTGCGTGGCAATGCGATAACCTCCGGACACGGGGGCAAAGAGACGCAGGACCTCTTTGATCACGCAGTCCAGGTACTTGAGGCTAAAGATGCTGTCCAAGCGTAGTTCACCCTGGCATAGACAGCCGTCGTGCAGCAGGCCGCAACTCCTCAGCTCCTCACGCAACTTCTCCAGCACTGGAGGGTGTTTCAACAGTTGCATGATCAGAGACGTGCTGGCGCTGGCTGTTGTAGCAAAAGCAGCGAAGATCAGCTCAATTGTGGACTCCTGAGGGAGAAAGAGAAAAGTTGATGTAACAACTAAATGACACTGATATATGGAAGCTAGTCGAAGATATTTGACACTTCTGGCACATTTACATAGTTATTGATGATTTGTGTTTGATTGCTGTTGTAAAACTTTGCAGAAACTCATGTCTGTCATATTTAATAGGTTAAATGTCTTAAATGATACTATTTGGGGTCAGCAGGATTTTTTATGCTTTTAAAAGGAGCTTTATGCTCGCTATGGCTGCCTTTATTTGATCAAAAATACAGTAAAAAAACTGTAATATTGTGAAATATTATAAGAATGATGCCGAAGCTGAATTTTCAGCATAATTACTCCAGTCTTCAGTGTCACATGATCCATCCGAAATCATTATAATATGCTGATTTGCGGCTCAAGAACATTTTTTATTATCAATGAAATATTTTTGTGGAAACTGTAAAACAAAAAATGTTCAGGGTTCTTTAATGATTAAAAAAGTTGTAACACTTTAGATTAGGGAACACTATTCATTATTAACTAGTTGTTTAGCATGCATATTACTAGCATATTGACTGTTTATTAAAACGTATAAAGCGCATATAAATGCTTATTCTGCATGACCATATTCTAGATCCCTTAACTCTACCCCATATAGCCACTACAACAATTAAGTTACTTACTATCAATAGGTTTATTGAGGTAAAACTCCTAATTAATAGTAAATATGTGTTCCCTAATCTAAAGTGTTTCACCGCAGTCTGACTTTTTCTAAATTCTTAGGACGGAGCTTCTTTATTTCTTTTCTTTCCCTCTCTCTTCTTTTTTCTTTGAGGTTTGGCAGCCATCTTACACAGGTTTCTTTTTTTCTCTCTCTCTCCCTCCCTTTTTAACTGCTTGCCAGTGAGTTGGTGTTGACAGGCCTGGGAGCCACTCCTGCCGCCACTGTCTGAGGAGACTACACATGTACCTTAGAAAAGAAAAAAGCTAAAACCTCTGAGCTGAGCGGAATAACCAGGCAACAATAGCCTACAGGAAAGCATTTATTGACTATTATCTGTATCATTAAATGTCTGTCATCCCGGTTTGGGCATGACACAAGAGAACTGAGCAGGAGAGAGACGAGAAATAAAGAGAACAGTCAGTGGGTTAAGTGTGCTGTCAGAGAGTCACTGTTACCCTCTCAAAATCAAAGTGTTGACTTCCTTTTTTGCTTTAATATGTAATCAAGTAATCACAAGTTGACCTCACACTGAAAACAAAATCATCTGGTGAAAAGAAAATGATCTGTAGAAAGAGACTGGAAGGATGACTGTGTGGTGAAATCCATGAACAGTTTTATGGATATGTAATGTATAGCATTAAACAGACATGCCATCTCAAATTGTCTTGTGTCTTTGTTTGGTGATATAATATCTCTGTTTTACTGTAGTGAGACAGCACATTGTGTCAAAGAAGTCCACTATTATGCAGATTAGGTGGCTACTCAATTTTTAACAGGCTCCAGTATCTAATGAGCTGCATTGCTTTCTACTGCCTACAGGCAGCTACCTTCTGAGAAAGCATTCTAACAGAAGGGAAACTCTTTAGTGACTGACTTAAAACACCCTACATGCACTACAACCATATTAACAGTCCCTCTCACACGACACAAATAGCGTTCAGTAGGCACAAGAGGAGCTCAAATTTGATTCCCATGGAACTTGACATTAGTACTGTATGTTGCTACACTAATGACATGAAGAAAAAACAACAACAGTCTGATGAAACAATTCATGTATAGGTTTCAGTATCATATAGCTGAATGTTTATAATCACTAACATTTTTCTCACCTCACAGTAACTGATCAATGAAGTTTTATTCACTATGTTTGTTTTAAATATCATGATTTTTAATAATTTTGTTGATTTCTGTTTGGAACAGCCTTCACAAAGGAAAGCGTGCATATGAGGCCTTAAAATTATGTTTTGGAACAAAACTGTAGCTATGTTTCCAACCAAAGTTGCGAATTAAACTAAATCATTCATGCGAGTTATTTGGTAAATGTGTTTCCATTGTAGTTTATGCGCATGTCTTCTTATCGTAAAAAAAGTTTTTTATGTATATTTTTTTTATTTCTGCGCATTTTGCAGTTTCCATCCAGTGTTTTTTATGCAATATCCCAAAATGCACATAAAAATATGAAGCATAGCTAATGGTGCTACGCTCACCTTCAGCTCCTGCATCGTAAGCTCTGTGTTGTTCTCCTTGGCGCTTTCTAAAAGCACATCAAGAGCATCGGTGTAATCTTTCCCCTGTGTGTGGAGTGGTTTCTCTCTGATGGCTTTTTCTATGCTTTTCTGGAGTGAGTCTCTTGCGCGAATACCCTGCAAAACAAGTTCATTAATTGAAGTTTATTAGTAAACTTATCTGTGTACCTAATACATTAAGCGTCACACTTTAGACAAGCAATTTAGACAATACATATTGACATTTTACCTTCCTATAACCACTAAACGGCAGGTCGATGGGAAGGCTAAAAACGTTCTCCACAAAATCTTGGAAAGTGTGGAAAAGACTGCGCATCTCCTCTTCAGAGACGCGGAAACCCAGGAGCACACGCACCGCCATGTGGAAGGAGAGCCGCTGGGACTCACGGTACACGTTGATGGGCTCAGGATTGGAGCTCCACACCCGCAGGTTTTCCTGAATGACCAGCTGGATTTTGGGCAAGTAGCTCTCCAGAGCCTCATGACTGAAGACTTTAGCAAAGATCTGACAAACACAAGTGAAAGTGCGGTCAGTCTGCTGTTTTGCAAAATATGACATGATAAATTGTTTTGCAATGAGTTGTTGGTTTAATAAAATTATTTAGTTCAAAACTGGATCTGATCTTAATAAGAAGGAAGTATTTTACCAAAGACACTTAGAAAATGATCTCATTGGCCCAAGAGAGCGGTGGAAGGGATCGCCTTCCAAAAACCTGCAGGTTTATGAACCTGTCTAGATATGTGACACTATCTGACAGCAGACGTACTGTTCCAAAACCGCTAAACATTTGCTTTAGGGACCTGCATTTGCTGAACTACACTTCCCACAATGCAGCTGGCCCATGAATCACATCACCCGCCATCACAGAACAGCACATCTGTGCTCTACAGGCAAGAAATGTCATGAAAATATTATCCTGAAGCCACAGTCGGGACTTAAAGGCCAAGCTTATTTGTCTAATAGTATGAAGCATGAAACATTCTCATTAATTCTGAAGTCCTCACTATTTTTGACCTTCTCATACTCTTAACTTCCACTCACCTATACCTCCACCTCTCTCTCAGAATATCTGTGAGAGTTTCCCTCCGCATCAGCAGTGAGGGTGAAAGGCGAAGGTAAGATTTTCCTGGCTGCAGCAGCGCATTTCTAATGTGCTTCAGTTGTGCTGGTTTGTTTAGTGAAATAACATCCATGTTCCACGACTAACAATAGCACTTTTTATATGCCATCTCGTTCCAAATACCTCGTCTCCGCCCCGCTTTTTTTTCCAGTAGTAAAGGGAAGAGGGCGGAGACTTGTGTGTCCTCCTCCTGTCTCTCCTCACGTCTCACTTTCTTTTGCCAAGGCCTATTTCTTCATGTCTCCTTTCCGTGTTGTTCTTCTCTATCTCTAACAATTAGCTGGCTGTTAGTATATCATTTAGTTATTAAAATCCTATTTCATACCTATTTATACTTAGTTCTTCTTCCTGTATATAAAACCTCCAGTGATCTGTCCATGTTACTACATTACAAACATCTAATCATTTTCTGGTACGTCACAGCGGTTCACATGTGTGGAGGAAAAAAAACAAGTGGCTACAAGCTTGTTTGCATCACACATCTCTCTTAGGTACTAACCATACACCAATATAGAAATATTACACCATATTTATACTGCTTATTGGTTTGGGAATTTTGAAGGTTACTATTTTCCTATTGCGATTCTTTGCGTAGTAGACAGACGTCAGTCAAGCTCCACTAATGCCAGTCCCCATTATACAGGATTTAGAACACTACTGGAAAAAAAACAGCCGCCTGTCTTCATTACAAAACGTGACTTCTTGTACTGCACTTTCCACACACACATACACACACGGCCTTTTAAAACTCCCCCACCCTAATAATTTCCATATGTCTTAAATTATATGAAACTGCTCAAAGCTGCTGGTTTGACCAGAATGTAAAGACCTCTTTATTCTCTCCCCCAAACCATTCACTTTCTTTACACTTCTCTCTGCTTTTCCAATCTTTCTCTCTTTTCTCTCTCTCTCTTTTCTCTCCCCCGCTGACTAAAACAAAATCTCTCATTCACAGGGAGAGCACTTTGGTGTAGGCAGGTGAGTGTAGAATTAAGATCCTGTGCCCTCTACTGGCCAACCTAATAAATTCTACCAAATTCCTATCAAAACCACTGTTTGATAGGTCTACTGCTCTCTGGCTACTTTTTGAGGTCTGATTTGGTTGTATCTAATATTAATCAGTGAACTGTTGTGCATCTTGTTAGTGACAGATTAACATTAAATTTAACTTTGTCACTAGCTACATCCAGAGCTCTTGGGGCCATTTGGATCCAATGCTTGCACTCAGCATCTCTCTAGTACGTGTAAATGTGTAGCAATAGTCTTCAAAGGGGCCGATCGGGATGTCCCAGAGGGCTTGGGGGCAGAACTTGTTGATGAAAGTACCCATCCAGTCAAAAATATGGAATTCTGTACATCTCCAGAGAGGTTGAAAAACAAACGAAAATACACTTATGACATTAGTGTGCAAAGCGGGACATTGGAACCTGGTTGAAGGGGGTCCATAAGGCGGTCTTTGTCCGTCTGAAGCAGGCTGACTAATTAGCAGTTATTAGGGAGTTTGCATGAGGCCCAGGACCTGGAGGATTAACCAGACTGATTACACCCCGCTGACCCTTCAATGGAACAGGTGTGTGGGGTGAAACTCAAGCCTCCAAGTGACTGAAGAGGACCATGGTCTACAAAAAAGCTATTTTGTCCCAGAACAATGGGTTGGATTTGAGGAGAAGCTAGTTATGAGCGTAATCCTCCATGTGGTCATTGTGAGCAGACTGTTATGCGTAACAGAGGAGCAAGGCATTGTGGGTATCTATCTCCAAATCTGGACCTATGGATGGCAGACCATTTCCATTTGACCTTCTATCTTGTTTCTTTCACTCCATCTCTCATTCTTACTCTCTGTTTTGTCCTTTCACCAATTCAAAAAATTTTTCATTGGCAAGGCAGGGAAATGGAGCACACAAAAACCATCCATTAGGAGATAAGGATGGTTCCCACACATTATAAAACTACATTTGAGTAGTAAACAACTGGAAATGAACCTTTCTCCTTTTGCGGTGGATGTCTCCTATAGAGTTGGCCAGACTGTTGGGACCCAGTAGAGTGCTGGTGCTTTGGGGCCAGTCCACAGTGACCAGGCTGTGCTCTCCCATCAGAACTTTACGCACATTTTCTGCCCCCGTCACCCGGATCAGCGGCCGTCCGAGCAGGTGGGTCTTGAATACGTTCCCATACTTCTGCCTCCTTGATGCATGGAAACCTGCACCCTGAAAAAGAGAAGCAGAAAAGACGAAAATACATTAGTTTCAGATACTCAGAGGCATTTAATAGTGGAGCAGACAAAATGTTTGAATGCAAAATGTTGTTTACAGTTAAAATTGTGTTATATTAGAGTGTCATATTTGCTAAATGGACCGGATACATTTCATTTGATGTTAATTGATGAACTGTGTGTAAAAAATTATGTTAAAAATTATATTTTAAATATTATTATAATATATTTTTAAATTATATATATATATAGTATAATTTACCTTTGAATTCATTTTCAGAAGACAATATTGTTCAGTACTGTACAATATTGTAAATATTATGATTTTAGTACGTTAAACAAGTATGAAAATTATGGTGTCACCCTCATACCCGAAACATTGACGCTGCGCTTTTTCTGCCAACCACAGCCGTCGGTTTTCTACCATAAACTGAAAAGTATTTTTACCTTTGTAGTTCCAATTGAATAATTAACCTTTAGCCTAGCAATAACCCTTTAAATTGAACACAACACTGTAGGCTACGAGATTTCTGTCTGAATATTACAGATGTAATGAGGTGTTAGGGCTAATAGGTATTTGGAATGAAGGGTGTTAGCCTTGTGGGATTAGCCCTCTTGTTTGTTTTGTATTGTAAGGGCATATGGCTCCTATTCACAGCATTCTTTATGCAGTAAGGTTAGCTTTAGCTAAGAAGGGGCTCAAGCTTAGCCTTTAGGATCAGAGCCTTTGCTAAGAGAAATTATCTAATGAGTATATGAGCGCAGCCATTAGCTCTAAGAAGTTGGCGTGTCTGAATGTGCTAATCAGCGAGGAATCCAGTACATATACTGCAAACTTACTTAAAATTTAATAACAAGCAGAGTGATTACCCCAAAAACCTGAATCTGACGTTTAAAGTGTTACAGCAACACACTTCAGGCTTTCTCAGGGCAGGACACATAAACCTGAATAGTGTCTCATGCCCATGCTTTAAGTGTAGCCATAACATCTGCCTGACTGAAATGTTGCAACGTTGATGCTGCATGTAGGCCTACATAATTTAATGCATTCTTTTACACAGTAAAACTAATTTATAGTGATTCAAGTTCATTCTAATTTATAGTTATTCAAGCACATTCAAGTTCAGTTCAGTAGTTACAAACATGATAAAAACTCTAAGCTTTTGGAGTGAGTTGCTCTGTATAACACACACAGTAATTGTCTCTAGCCCTCGAGACGTCTGCTGAGCACATAAAGACGGCCTGTAACCTCTCAGCCTCACACACACATACTGACCCCATGGCAGGAAGTGGCAGTAGACCTGTTTGCTCCCCTTGCCACCCTCCCCCTCCCCTTACCAAATTTTGTGACCAGTTTCATCAAGCACACTCCAACACTCACACTCTTATTTTCAGGGATAAATTTAGCAGCATGCAAGGCTTTTTTCCTGTTTGGCTGAGAGAAACTACTCTGAATACACTTTACCTCAGCATATGTGCATGCCTCTGTGTGTTAATGCCCGTTCAGTCCAAATGTGAAATGAATAGCCAACCAGGGTATTTAAACCAAAAAACACTCAAACAAACACCATGGGGTTAAACAACAAGTAAATTCAATCCAGTTAGCCTCTGCTGGTAGATACCGTAACTACACCATTCTGCAAACAACAGGCATGTTTCTGCTTTCCACATTAATGGTTATGTATACTCTGATGTTTTTATTTATTTATTACCATTGACAGATTTCCATATGGAGGGGTTTCATGACATTTACAGCTCAAATGATATTACTTATGTTCAGAACTGAGAACCCATGAGCAAAGATTGTAAAATTCAAACTGCATATTTCCGGGAGGTTCTTCAGAATACATGTATGGACAGAGAAGCTTGTGTCACACTGACTTTCCCACCATCTCCTGGTCTTAAATATAAGGGACAGGCCCTGTGCATATTGCTGCTTTAACTCTGAGGGCAAGCACTTCCCAACATCCTTCCTGTGTGTCGTCAGTCCAGTAACCAATCTCTTTTGAGATGGGCAAATAAACGTTCCACCCCTTTTTGTGTATTTGTGGAGTGAGGCTGGGTTTCTCGCCTCTATATATAAACAAATAAACAGATTAGTTCATGAATGATGCCTTGGCCTTGAACTTTTTTATAACATATGCCGGCAAATAATAAAGAAAGTAAATGTACGTGCATCATCTAAAATGCATTGCATTTTTATTTTTTTTTCCAAACATCTAATAACGCAAAAACGTCTGTCATAAGTCATCCTAATATCTGACAGCGGATGCTTTAGTTTTCCATCTTGACTTATCTTGCCTGATCTCACTCATGCTCTTATACTCTCTTCTCACCTTTGAGCTTGCACTTCCATATTGTCAGAGACCTTAAATGTCAAACTTAGCACATGACTGGCTGAGATCTCTGAAGACTTAGAAAATGTCTTATGAGCCGCATGTGCCCCTAAAATCCTACAACAAATTATCAGCAAATAGTGAGACTATAAAATCAAACTAACAAGATTATGCACATTAAGGTTAGACAAGGTCAGACAAAAGGGGATTAAGTCTCACTTTTTCAACAGCTTAAGTTTAACCCGACCTGGCTGAACATGTGCGAGAATATATGGCTGTAAATCCTGCAGTACTGGACAACTTAAACCATATTTCACACTTTCACACTTCTCATTCTCAGTTTTCACAAAATTTTCCACCAAATGACTGTTTTGGGGTTTTATAGTTTTGGCAGGATTATATTGTATCCAAAGCCTTTTTTGGTTTCTCATCAGCAAGAGGTGAAAGAATTACAGATTCTAGAATCATAACCGACCAATCGGAACTTCAGAAAAGTCAGTAAGAAATGTTTTTAGATTGTTTTTCTAAAACAGCATGACCGGAGTTTCCCCCAGAGAAACTCTGACCATGGCCAAACAGACACATGGCATCCCGGGACCTCGCCAGGTGTTAGACAGGGGGCACAGGCGTGCACAGTGTGTGGGGTGAGAGAAATAGTCACTGGCCAGCTCACAGCCAGGCAATACTTAAAGACACTGAGGATTTCACATATCAGGTGAGTGTGAGGGCAAGAGGTAATGCTTACATGAACAACCACATGCACACACACACATCCAAAAGCAATGCAGGGGAAGAGGGGGGAAAATAAATGTAGTATCTTTCACCACATGGTGAGAACTGAGTTTGTGTGATGATGGATGATTGTGTGTGTGTGTATGTGTGTGCTCACCTCAGCAGTGGGACCTGTCAGTATGAGAGAAAGAAAGAAGCCGTTTTTAACCTGACAGACCCAGGACAAGGCCGTCTTTCACACATGCCCTAACATGAGGGCACTGGCTAACTCTCTCCCTCTGTTGATGTCTGTGTATAAACACATTTATGCACAAGCGAACTTGTAATTTGCATTATATTATGTTTGTTTATGGTCTTTGTTCTGTCATATTTCCCCTTCAGATGATTTCTATTTTGACGTCATGTGTAACCTGTGTGAACTTGGTGTGTTTGATCATTCTGGGAACAAGAACGTCCATTTTAAACACCACATGCTGTCATCCTTACCAGGCCAGGGCCTTTTTTCCACCTCTCCCGGAGTAGTGAAACCGTGCAATGTATGGTCACACACTACATCACCAAAAACACATATACATTTCTCACATCTACATGTGTGTATTTACACATGTAGGGGCCAACGGTTCCCTCTTAAACAAGTGTACACAGGGCAGCCAGAAAGGATCCAGTCCTGACCTGTGTAGTACAAGTGGAAAGTACAAAAGACAGATAGAAGATGGGGAACTATCATGGTTTTCTAGCTTGGAAGTGAATGAAAGTGAGGTGTGCAAAAGAAAATGTGATTAGAATGGTTTAATGTTCTACTTCATAAAGTCTACTTCATAGAAAAGTGACTCGTCGGGCTGGAAATAGCAGAACAGGTCGTGAGGCAAAATGTGGAGACAAACGCGCTGGGCTTGGCCGTGCAGATGTCATTTGGCTAGAAGGTGAGAAATGTCCTCCCTCATTTCACAAGGCCACAGAAGCTCAGACGTGCAAAGAACGAAAATAAAACAAAAAACCCAAAAGGGTCACTGACGCACAAAATCTCTCCACACACCCTGGAAAAGCAATGAGGTAATAATCTGCAGCTTACTTGCAGTGTCAAAAACACGAATGCGGCCGGTGCGTCCGTCCACTTCTGCACGCATGCACGGTTACAGTTATAGTCACTTTGTTGTATGAGCTAATTTTCTTAAAAACCAAGTAAAATCGGCTGTCACTCAAATTAAAGCCTGTTTGTTTTGAGCGAAGGCAGATTGGGTTCAAGCTCTCCGTTAGAGGGTGAGGTTAGATGATCTTCAGCGATAAGACCGAATAGCTTTCCACAGTCATTTGGACCGCGAAACACATGTCAAACGTCACTTGGGGCTCTTGGGAGGAGAACATCTGTGTCAGAAGCTCGTGCAGCTGCATAGTTTTTGTCACTTTTATCCTTGATGTATTTAAAGCCTTAAAATACGAATGAATTAGACAACAAACTGACAAAACGAATAAGAGATTCTTGTATTTCAAAGCAATTAAACAAATCAGAAGTGTTTACATGTGTGTTCAGTTATGTGATCTTCGACACCACACAAAACATGCCTGTTCTCTGCCTCTGGTGGTGAAAGGGTTAACTCGCCACGTTCAATCGTTTCTTTTATTTTGAAAAGAAATTTATCAGATATTTTACAAGGGGGCGCAATAAAGAGGACCGCTTTTTTCCACTGGCCCATTCCACACAGGACTAAAAATACAAATTTCTGTGTAAATTGGACACCAGTCGAGCCTCCCGCTACATAAATGTAGCCTTTGTGTGCCAGTGGAAATGTTATACAAATGACCCCTTTATTAAAATCACAAAAAACCCTTTTAATTATATTTATTCAGATCAGCTACGGTTGATCTAAACACAGGGGTGCTACGCGAGGGACTTGGGGGTGCAATTTCATTTACAGTTTGAATCACCCCGATGTGTTTCTTCAGCGTACGGCCGCCATAAAGAAAGACGAGAAGAAAAGAAAGATAGATGGAGCAGGGGGATTTGAAAAGTGTAAGGCAAGTTTAGCTTGGCACATCGTTTAGCTCCGTGCTCTTTATTTCTATCACTCATTATTCTGACCCTTGTCCTTAGATCCTTCTGTATGTGTGTGTGGGGGGGGGGGGGGGGGGGGGGGGGGGGGGCTTAGTCTGGGGGCTGCTGTGTTTATTAGTTCAGAGCGGCAGGTAACTGCACGGGGGGAGTTCTTCGTACGTTGACCCACAGTCTCAGCATAAATAAAGATAATATGTCCATTTACTGAAATAGCCCGTTGGAATCTCTCAGGATGTGTGCATTGGCCCGTCTCCATTGAGGTATAGACAGCATTTCTGCAAAGAGAGGGCGGGAAGAGCGAGCAGAAGCAGTAGGACTTAAGATCTCATCAGTCACCCTTGGGTGTACCCACCAAAGAGGGTGTGCTTGGGGACACATGACTATGCATAAACGAGAGGAGATGTGGGAATTTTCGGCAATGCAGTTGGAGTCAGCAATCCGGACCAGAGAGAAATGATCTAGCTTAATGCCGAACGAACGGCAAAGCCCAAGAGACAATTAAGCGCAAAGAACCTAAATGTGGCGAGCTGAGAGAATGGCCTCCCCTTTGACCTGGAAACACTTTGTGGAGAGAGATTATGGTTGTTCAGTGCAGTGTGAGCGCTCACCCCGGGGACCCCCTTTTCTTCTCTTTTCTATCCCCTACCTTCCTCCTCCTCCCACTACTGCTGCCAAGCCCCCTCTGCTTTCACCCCCCGTCCCCTGTTCCTAAAGACAAGAGGCTGTTTGAGGGGTTGGTGGTGCGTTCCAGAGGTGAAAAAGGGGCCACACCGCACTGGTGCCAGTCATGCCCGTTTCATGCTCGCTAATCCCGACAAGCCCCAAGAGAGAGCCAGAAAGCGAGAGAGAGGGGATGCTGGAAAACTGTTCCTAAATCCCCCAGGTCTGTATAGGCCATGCTCTCTGGAATTCTGATCAGAGCCCCAAGCCGTGTAGTCTTTGTCCAAGGGTGTGGGTGTGTTTTTGACCCCCTGGTGGGCGGCTTTATTGCCACCCAGACTGGAGTGATTTGGGTCAAGGTAGAGACGTGGGGTAGGGGTAGGGGTAGGGGTAAGGGTAAGGGAGGGTTGCCCACTGGGTGAACTGTGCAAGGAGTTCTATTAATGCAAACGCTACTAATGCAAACCAGTGCATAATTCATTAAGGAGTTCAAGAATTCATAGTTATCATTATTATCTTAATGTTCAATCTGAACTCACTATAACTCACTAAATCAGCCTACAAAAAAAGTAATGGCCCTGGCATAGTCCTAGTTAATTTTATACTCCATTTCAGCCTAAACTTGGAGCACAGTTGAGAAGGGGACACAGTAAGAAAGCTCTGACAAGATATTTTTTGTGGTCATCTGAAAAAATTCACACACAGACAAAATAAAAAATCATTTCAGAATTCATATCGGCAGAAACACCGCAAGAGAACGCAAAAAAGTTAGATTCCTCCAAGTCCATAAATCTATGTCAATCACACATTTGACCCACTTATGGATTCTGCTGCTGCTTCGCGGAGTCTTGAGGCGACAGACAGAGATATATGAACCAAAAAAGGGGCTAACCGACAAAGTTATTGTGGTGTCTTAGATGTATTAATATACATGGATGGTGTAAAAGCAGTGCATGTTTTCAGAAGCACAACAAAGAGAGATATCAACAATTCAAATTGCACGTTTGCATGGCAGCTCTCAGTCCCCTCGCAGTCCTGCATGCCTTGAGCAGTAGAAATAAGGAATGACAAGTTTGTCACAAATGGACCAGTCCAAATCCTATTGATTTTAAATATATTTTACATTTTAAATATACCTCTGAGATGCAGTCAAGCCTGTATATTTTTGTAGAGAGCCTGCCAACTGCACGGAAATTCTCTTCTGGATTTCCAGCAAGTTTGGAGAATCTATTCCTGACCAGAGAATTTGATCTGTACACCACTCAGACCAGGACATTCCTCCCTATTGAATCTCAGAAAATCTCAGTTTAAAGCAAACCACTCCAGCTACTGCAAGCCAATGTCCAGAAGCATCCCTGTGCGCACCATGGATTTAATATAGAAAGACATTTATTTATGTTTTTTTTTCTTTACAGCTGACGGTCGTGTAATAAACTAATTTTAAAAATCACACACACATATATTATGGACACTGGGCTGATTTTAGATACCCTGCATGTACAGTATGCGCACTACGCGCTGTCAGGGTATTATGACAGAACGGCACGGCATCATTCACAACACGCGGGCTCTTCTAGAGTAACCGGCGTGAGTATTTACACAGAATTTCAATGAAAGCGCGACACTACCTGCCCTCGCCATCAATCTCATCCCGTGCGCCAAGGAGAGTTTATGCGCGCTTTGACAAGCGGGGCTCAGTGGCTGTGTTCTCGCGCGCATCGGAAGCCAAGGACTACAATATTTCTGGAACTGAGCGCGGCTTTCTTGGCAGCCACAAACAGGTTGTTCCACGTGGATTGAGTACTGGCTGTATGAAACAAAAACTGACGGCTATCTAAAACAGACAGCTTATTAACACCATGGAAATATGGCACGGATTAAATTGCACACGTGGGAATAACTAACCTACAGGCTGTTCTCTTTTTAACGCGCAATATTACGCACGAGCACACACGTGCGAAAAGCATTAGTGGACGTTATCCTACTCTTTATGTTTCTTTAACAATCCATTTACCTACATGGAGACTATTATGCACTGAACACACGAACCCGCGGTGCTTGGCGCGCACCTCAGCAGTGTGCGTGCGACAGCAAGGCGATTGGAAACTTGGAAAGACACAAGGAGATGGAGCTCTTACCTGAAAGAACCAGTGGCATGTTTCTCCAATGATGGGGAACCCCATGGAGCCCTTGGGCATGGGCAGCTTGCAGCTCTTGTCCCGTGTTGCGGTCCATCTCAGCTGCCAGAGCTGCTGGGACACGGCCAGAAGAAGTGCCATAGACACTAAACACGCAGCCAGCGTCGCCAGCGCCGAGACCAGGTCAAAACTCTCGAAGAGCATGGCTGTGAACGTCCGGGGGCTGTTTTCAAAGACCTCTTTGGAGTGATGAGCACTACAGTGGTTAAGCCTTCTCAGGAGTAGGATATATGAGTGACTTACTGTGTTAGATATGATTTGCTACAACAATTATTCTGAAAAGCAAAAATAGCTGAGCAGATTCTCTCACCAAAAGGCAACGCAACAAAGTTCTGTAATGAATAAATTGAAGTGTTTAATTAACAGAATGCTGGATATTACAAATCGATCTTAAATGTTTGTATATCATTTTAGATTTTGTAAATCGCTGTCCAATATTCCCGTGAATTTTAAATTAAAAATGTAAATTTGGAGTGAACTTGTCAAACTTGAGTTGAAAATTTTGTTTTAAATCCCAAACTCTTTTAATTACTTTTTAATAATAATAATAATACATTGGTTTTAGTTATTTTAAAAATATTTTACAGGAAAACTCGATATAATCTCTTTAAATGCACTCAAATTCAAGTAATGGTCATAAGGAAGACGCAGAAATAAATGAAAGAAATAATCCTCCGAAGTTTGATGCCTATGAGCAGTAAAATCTTCAGATGACTGTAGTGCGTCTCGCTAGCCCTTTTCTGATGCGGTTTCACTCTCTACCTCTCTCTTGCGCTCTTGCTCTCTCTCTCTTCACATACAGTTTCTCAATGTGAGTTCGAGTCGCACAGCGAGCTTCCAATGTGTGTTTATATAGCGGAGGCAGTGAGGCGGCATTCGGCCAGGGTGCAAGCGGCTCCCCCCTTACCCCACCCCACCGAACTGAGGCGGGGTGAAAAGTGAACGGGCCGGGCGCTGGAGCGTGCGGGACCTGGAAGAGAGCCCAAAGCGAGAGAGAGAGAGAGAGAGAGAGAGAGAGAGAGAGAGAGAGAGAGAGAGAGAGAGAGAGAGAGAGAGAGAGAGAGAGAGAGAGAGAGAGAGAGAGAGAGAGAGAGACTTGCAATACTTCACTTCTCATTCGATTGAGAAATTGTCACCTGCCACTCGCGGATTATGCATATATCATTTGCGCTTAATGATGCGTCACACATTGATTACGCAGAATGGATTTAAACCCTTGGTTCGAAAAACCACAACACACCAAAAAAGTTAAAAGTTGAAAAATATTACCTGATCTTATACCACACCATATGTTGGTTCAATATCAGTTTTTATGATTTCTAACATGACTGTTCAAATGCGCATCTGTAATGCACAATGTTAGTCCTTTGAGTATTCATACAGTGATTCATACATTGACTCATTCATTAGTTATTTGTTTTCTTTCTATCTATCTATAGCTTTCAGGTGTAGATGTTTTAAAAAGAATTTCTATAAAAAAATATGCGTTTCGTGCAACCATAATAGGCTAGCTGTCTTGTGGCGCCCACGTTTAACAATAAAAAAACACACAAAACAATCCTATTTAAAACAGTATTTAAAACAATCGTATTGTTAATTATATCAATAATGACCCTAACACAAAGTGCTGATGATGCTGTGGTTACCTCAGTCTGGCGCGATTTCTTTTCCTGAGCGCTCTAACTTTAGCGGAAACATTTAAAAGCGATTAAAACATATCTATCTATCTATCTATCTATCTATCTATCTATCTATCTATCTATCTATCTATCTATCTATCTATCTATCTATCTATCTGTCTGTCTGTCTGTCTGTCTGTCTGTCTGTCTGTCTGTCTATCTATCTATCTATCTATCTATCTATCTATCTAGTCTGTCTGACTAAATGTAAAATGAATCCCCCTGCCCCTGTGTTGAGCAGACTCTGCTTAACCAGCGCACCGAGTGACCGATTTGTGCTGGAGTCATCTAATACAGCTGGGACGTGGTTTCAATTACGGACACCTTATGATAGCAATCACTCAAGGACATTTATGTAATGATTCTCAGCACATGAGGCGAGCATTGCAGAGCAGAACTCCAGCTGTTTCGCTCACCCTCTTCACGTCTGCTTCCTGAGGCGCACATTTGATGATGCTCAGGATGAGACAGGTAGAGACGAAGGGGTCCTCGTCACATAGGCTTTTCTGTTCACTTGTTTGAAGCGTAACAATTCTCGAACGCATTAAATAATAGTGAGTCGAGCTTTCGTTTAAAAAAGATAAATGCGAAGAGCTCGAGAGCACGTGTCTACAAGTTAAAACCATCCATTAATTTCTTCAGTCTGTTTGAAATAGTGCGATCTCTGCAAGCTTACGCATTCTACTTTTACTTTTCTATCTTTTTACTAAGCCAAAGTAAACCTGTCCCGAGTTTGCGCTGTGAAATGCAAGGGATTTCTGTCTTTTTTATGATATTTTCCTAAGAAATTCTTTCGCGCACGTCTGCCACTGTCAACCTGGATGCGTCTCTCAACTACACACTGCCGCCTAGCGGAGACAGAGAGAACGTCTCAATCTCTGATTCCAGCGCACGCTGTCATACATCTAGTAGCATGTAGCTATTATTTACCATGTTTCCATGGTAAATAATAAAAAAATAATTTTTATCCCACTACATTTACCATGTAGTGGGATAAAAAAAATATGGAAATAATCCCTTTCGTATATCAAATAGAGACCAGGTGTAGTTATTCGGAATAAAATAATTTGTATTTATTAAACTACATAAATCTGATATAGTTAATCATGTGTGTGTGTCACTGTTTCCCCCGGGAAATACGTGCTAAATGGGCACAGACTTAAAGCTTAGAGAGTAAGCAAGTTCACACATCTTGATGAACTGTGAGAGAATTAGCTGTGACGCAAGGTCCTGGGGGGCCTGGAATTACCAGATTTATTCCAGAAGCCTATTAAAGTGGATGGGTTGAAGGTGTTGGAAGATTCATGAAATGTTGCAATGTTAATTGCTAGTTATTGAAAACTAATTTCAGAGGAAGAGCGAGTTATATTTTAATTACATTTTACGAAAGTTTTAAATGTAAAGTTGGGGAACACATATAGCAATGATTTTTTTTTAAGCTTAACTAAATTAATCACAATTGAAGAATGAAGGAACACCATTAAAATAATTGCAATTTAAACACCAGTCCCGCTCTTTATACTTTTTCAAAAGAAGTTTCAAATGAATCAGCTCAGCTCTATAACATGAATCTGATACTCCTTGACCCTGGGACCTTGTGACACAGCATTATGGCCTTGTATAAGCATTATACAATTCAAAGTAGGCTTACATAGCCTATACACAATCACCGATGTTTGACCAAAGCTCTTAACCCTCTACGCTAGTACAAATAATGCCAACACCTTTTCAAACTGAGGTCACAGGGAATGAAATAGAGAGAGATCCTAATATACACCTGTGAAGGTCATACACACAAACCTGACTGTGCTAACGATTACATTAAACAACTTTCACTTCCTGTTTAACAGGAAGTGCACAAAGGACACACTGAGGAGCACGGTCTGTCAGTGTAACATGACTCACCAGTGCTACTTATTCACAATGAATCCATTCTTAGTTGGCAAACGGTATTGAAGCTGAAGGAAATGACAGTGGAAATAAGGGTACAGTGACTAATCGCCATTAGGGCCACACACACGATTAAAGGATAAATCAAACCCACATGTTTTCAAATCATATACAAATAAAACAGTTAAAGGGAATGTTTCCACAGACACATATCCCAGAAATTACTACGGATGATCCACTTTTCCATAAAGCGATTAACATTGCTCACACGTATTTACCAATATAAACAATTCTTGAGAAGAACAAGCTCTGATGAATCATTGGACGACTATAAGGTCAGTCACTGAGATAGACTGAGCATTATCAGCCGTCATTGCAGAGCTCATGATTCCTCAAATCGAGTTATATATTACAGATACTAGATGGTAGGTAGGTTGTTATCTGAAAATCATCAGCATATCCCAATTCACTTTGATTACACAGACCACAGCCGGAATATAAGGGTCACCGTGAGGTCTGATGGCTTTCAGCCGCTAATCTGTTTTGCATTACAGCTAGTGGATGCAGTTTAGCCACAACAGTTTACAGTACATTACCTGATATAGAGGATGAATCATTGTGTTTTGCCTATAAAAATCAAGCCAGGTCATTTCCACTGTTTCCAAAGCCCATTTTAAGACCTTGTATAGCATGTACAAATGTAACCAAACCTCATCAAACTATGGCCCTGGAACCAATAGAACATTAGCAAGGGCTTAAAGAGATCATGTGAATCAGTGTAAGAGAACAAGCAAGTTCCCCTGGTGTTGTCACTCAATGAAATCGTGTGTTAACTCTGTTCTTTCCCTTTCGTTAGTGAAAAGAGGCACGTGGCATCTCTCCTTTAATGGGATGGATCACAGTCAGACCAAGATGCACAACTGAGAATGTCAGTCCAATAGTATCTTAAATAGAGTAGTTTGGATTAAGTCGTTTTATGCTGTGGTTTCCATAAAAGCCGGCTCACAGACACTCATCTGGACAGAAGTACTAAACATCTGCTATTTATTCAGGCAGATCCCCTTAACATTCAGATGGCATTTAAAATTAGCTATAATTTTGGGGTTACACTTTATTTTAAGGTGTCATTGTTACAGTGTAGTTATATATTTAAGTACTGAGTAAAGAGCCTCTGAATAAATGTTAGAATACATTACCCGAATTTTGTCTATATTTATGCCCAGATTTGCAGTCTGAACGAGTCAGTGCTAGTTGCCGAAAGTCAGAGCCAGTCTTCAGATTTTGGGCAGTCAGAGACGACAGATTTAAATAATAATCGAGTTGTTTATGAAACGCACAGATCCAGTATTTTAGTATCAAACGTGTGTAATATTTTGAGTTGTTTTTAAAACACAATTTATTTTAATTTGTCTTTTAGCAACGAGGCACATGAAAGTCTGGTAGTGTGTGATCCTCAGCTGTTTATTGTATGATGCCGTTTTTTTTTAATCATTTACAAAGTCTGCAAGTGTATGAGACCTAGTGTTTTAAAATAAAAAAACTGACCAGGATAATTCTGAGTGATATAAAGGCCCAAAAGTGGTATAGTTCGACCAAAAATGAATATTCGTATAAATGAAAATAAAACCCGTGTGACTTTCTTTTATCTGTGGAACACAAAAAAAGGATTTAAAAAAAAAAAAAAATCTTCACTCTTCAGACTCTTTACACATCTCTTTAACATCACTCTTTACAAAATAATGAAAAAAATGAGGACTGGCCTGGGGTTGTCAAGCTCCAGAAGAAGCACAACAAATGTTATTAAAAAATCATAAATGTGGTCCAAACAACTTATATTTAAAACTTAAACAGTACCAAAGAAGTGAATATTATCAGTAAATAACACCCTGACCTTTGCACTATTACATTGTATTTCTTCAGACTATAACTTATCTATAATATAAGTATAAATAATATGCTTTTATCATTCAGACTATAACTATAAGTTATATGGACAAAATGTATGACACTTTTTAATAGCATTGTAAATTGTATAGAATGTCTTTAAAGATTCTGTCAGAACGAATCAGTGAACTCGGTACAGAGGTTAACGATTTATTTCGGTGTCAACTGAGTAAACACAATTAGTCACAAAAGCCAGAGAACCATGAAGACACATGGACCTAGATATCTATGCAACATAACAGGAACTGCACATTAAAATCTTGAAACCAAAAATCACTGGGGATAAAAATTGGAACATGTTTGTAACAACTGCAACATCACAAGTCACAAGCTCAGTTCAAAAGGACATGTGTGCCCCGCTCTAACTCAAAACAAGGTTGCCTTTAGGTCCATCTGGGGTCAATTCAACAACAAAATGCAGAAAGTGTGTTTCACATTAACACTGTCAAACTGTTTCTCATGTCCTTCTGTCACCCTGCGTCTGTTTTTGGGGATGCTGAGTTACTTTGTTCTTTGCCTCCTACAATGAATATTTGAATGTGAAGGTATAATTTGAAGTTAGCTTGTTAAAGACGGTAAGAGTCTTTTCCACCCTATTGTGATGTATATCCAAGTGAAACGGTTTCATGAAATAGAAACATGTAGAGCGGGACTTAATTTTGTCTATCGGGAATTGCTTGGATCGTTGGATGCTTGTGGTTTGCTATTGCTGTGATGTCATGTGAGTGACAGGTTGCCCCATCCTCACACCATCATAAGAGAAGAGAAGGGATGATGCTGCAAGAGGGAGGGCAAGTTATTTTGACTGAAGATAACGAGGGAACATGAATTCCAGGGAACAATATTCCATAAAAAAAGAAAAAGATAAAAGAAAGAATTGTCAATTTGATTTCATGGTGCATGACTTTAAAGCTTTTTTGGGATTAGTGGGTTAACATACTCAAAAAAACAAAAACAAACATAAGAGTAAATCTTAAACGCAGTGGTGGGTGGTCCAAATGGAAATTTGGAAAATGGTTTAAATATGTAAAATGTTGGAAAAGATTCCAAAATTGGATTTTGTGCATGAAGTTTATTTCGGTCTCCTATCTGAGATCAAATCTAAAACCAGAGTATTACACTATTTTCGGTTTACGATCCGGTGTGGCAGGAAGTCGGGTACTTTACTCAAGGTGTAGTTTCCAAAGCAGAAACAGAAATCCCAGAAGAAGAGGCACAATGATTAATTGGATGAAAGTGAAAAGACAAGGTCAAATGAGGTGCAGAAGACAAAATGAAACCGTGAGTATGTCACAGACTACACGAGAAAGAGAAATTTACAGTAAAAAGGGAAAAAAGGCAGCTGTGGTTACCAGAAATTCAACGTAAAAGAAAAATTTGACAATGTTTGCGGTATTACAAGATGGCATATGGTGCCTGATATTTTACAACTTACAACTGTATATTTAATTAAGTTGTATAATGTTTATATACCAAGCTACTTGAACAAAATATTATGCTTAAAGCTTTTATTTAAAAAAAATACCTTAAAATGTTCTGATAACAACCATAATAATACAGATAACAGATAATACAGGCACAATAGAAAGCCAAATGATGAATCAGATTTCATAAAACATGTCTAATACTAATATATAAATGGTGCAAGGTCATAAACACTGATTAAACCCCATGACATTAAAACAATGCAACAACAGAAAATATAACACACAACACCCTAATGTATGTTACTGAATACAAAAGTAAGAATTAAAAAAAAACTTTTTGATGTGTGACGTGTCATGCAAATACCATGAATTTGACAGTATTTTACAAAAAAAAAACATATAGTGCAATTTTTAACCATTTATAGATTTTACTGTTAACTCTGTAAGATACCTTATAAGTTAAAACTTCGAGTTTTTACAGTTTTTTCCCTGTGAGAGTGATGATAAATTTGCCATAAAAACCTCAAATAAAAATAAAAAAGCAAATGTAAAACTGAAAAAGAAAGAGAACTGGTTTATCAAGAAGAAAACGAAGAAAATGAAATAAATATCCAGTACATAGCCTATAGATAGGTGTTTTGAGAAAGATGTAGGCTACAGACCTAAAAAAAAAAATCCCAGCCAACTGAATAAATTATATAGTGGATGCAGGCAATAATAAGACGCTTGGAATATCTAAATGTGCATTACCAGTAAAATAAAAAGTGATGGGAATTTTCCCTTTTCAGTGATCTCTCAGTGAAAACTGCTTACATTAGACTGAATCAAAGGCTATTGATCACCAGCAGTAAGCTATTTCAACAAATATGTCACATTTTGTGCAAATATCAGAAAATTTTGAAAAGGTGTCAGTTCATTTTCTTGTTAATGAGAATTACACACTTATATTTGCACATCCTTGATGAGATATGTTGTGAAATCCAGAAATTCTGTGCAGCTCCTCACTTCGATAAACCAAGAACATTTGTGACCTGCTACTCAACAACAAACACATTCCTGTTCCTCAAAACAGATGGAGGACAGAAGAAACAGATGAGGGAGAAATGACTGTTATGTGGAAACCCCCTCAGTTTTGTGAGGTTCGGTATACAATACATCTAAGACAGGAGTAAATGCACTAAAATATTATAGTATAACATAATAATCAAATTAGCCTGTGATATTTATATAGATATTATTACAAACTGTATAATAATTGTAACTACCGGTACTTACAATTATTATAAATTGTTATCATTATTATTAAATATAATAATATAAATTATTATTATGTTAAATTGTTGTCATTGGCGCTTTAGTCTATATGCCAATATTTGAACTTTTTTTTTTTTTGTGGAATTTTGACTCTGTAGTCATTGTTTACAATTTTTTTGTTTATTTATTTATTTGTTTATTTATTTATATATATTTTTTTTCCCCTATTTTGTGTGTACTTTATCTTGTATAGTGCTATGGACCATTTTATATGTATGTCCTGAATAAAGAATGATGATGATGATGTTATAAAATAAATATTATAAATGATCATGTCCCAATCTCAACTGTACACTAATAAAAGCATCCACAACAACAAAGATATATAAATAAAATAAAAATAACAGCTAATAGCTGTGTAACAACACAAGTAAATATTTAATATTTTCAGGATGTCAGAACAAATATTGAACATGTTTCGTCATTGTTTGCTCTGCTTAATTTACCCGAAAAATGCTCTTGTTTTGTTCCCTGTCAAATCACCTGCCTTGCAAACACATGTGAGTGAAATCTGTGAGTAACTGAAGTGGGCACACGAGAGCACAGTTCCAAGGAAGAGTAAATTACACTCGCCCCGTCTGCATGAGCATGCAGTTGTGCGGGGCGAAAATGTCGTCGTCGAGGTGTGGGCGGTCGAGGAGTGTGTGTCAATGGGTGCCATTTCGCTTGGCAATGGCAAGGCATCTTTTTTGTAACTTTGCACGAGGTTCCGCTTCTGAAGATGCACTACTTCGAGGCAACTCTGGTCGAGCAGGTACGTCTGCACCGGCATCCTACCAGCACCAGTTTGCGTTTGTCCAAATTTGTTGCTTACAAAATTACAAAATTTACAAAATTAGCCTACAAATAACATAAAAGCCAAGTAACTCAGAATTTGTCCCCTGCATTTTAATCCATCCAAGTTAGTGCACACACATTAGGAGCAGTGAGTAGTACTAGTGAACAACACACACACACACACACACACTACAAACCGTAGACACACACACACACACGGAGCAGAGGGCAGACATTTTTTTGCAGCGGCGCCCGGGAAGGGATTGGGGGTATAGGTGCCTTGCTTCAAAGGCAGTGGCACCCCATTCAAATAAGCCTTTTTAATGAAAATAAAGGTCCATGTTTAAAAAAATGTCATGAAATGAAATTTAAAAAAAATCAGAATACAACACACACACAGACAGACAGTGACTCACTGTCTACACCTATTTCTATACGCACAAAGTTCCTGGAACAACATTCATATCCCTTACCCTAAACCTGACACCCAACCTAACATACCTCTAAATATCAGAGAGAAATGTTGAGAAATGTTGCTGAAATGATGGTCCAGGATCAACAAAGATGTTGAACCAGGAACATGACCTATATGGGCAAATCATTCCAAATAGCTACACCAAGTGAGGTCATATTGTGGACCAAAGAAAGTAATTCTCCTCTCGAAAGCAATCATCTGTATAAGAACATCAACTACATATAAACTTTGAAATTAGATTTTTTATTTTTTTCAAATCCAACCTTGATACACTCACAATGGTGATGGAGAATTATGGGGGGGGGGGGGGGGGGGTTGTAAAAGGTGGCAAGGATGGATGGTTTGCTGAAGAGTAAGAATATTTTGAGACATTTTGGTAAACACTGCTGTTCAAAGCAGCAGAAAATGCAATTGAAGTGCTGCACAGGGTGTGAAATCTCGGTGCTCTTTGGTTGCTTGGGATAATTAAGCTCAAAATCACAGTAATACTCCAAGGCACTCGAATTGTGTATACAAAAATTAAAAAGCCTTTATTGAATCATGGCTTTTATCCATAGAATTGGTGACAGAAACACCTACGCGTTACGGCTATTGCCTTCGTCAGGGTGTGTGTAACAAACAAAGTCACAGGTGCATTTTAAATAACAGTTCATTAATCTAAATAGCAAACACCTGGACACACTACATAAAGTAACCAGCAGGGAGCAGAGTTCAGAATAGTATCTTACATAACAAACTAAAAAAAATTAAAAAAAATTATAATAATAAAAAAAATATTACAAAAAAAAAATTATACTGTTGTTCAAAGGTTTGGGGTTGGTATGATTTTGAAAGAAGTCTCTTCTGCACTTGTAATTATTATTACAGTTTAAAATAATTGTTTTAATATTTAATTTATTCCTGTGATGGCAAAGCTGAATATTCAGCACGCAATTTCTTTAAAAACAAAATTCTGACCCCAAACTTTTGAATGGCAGTGCAAATACCAGATCATTGAGTAATTTTGGTATAAATAAAGAGCCTTTTATTTTGGCGATTTACCCTTCAGCTTTGGCATGAAATCTCGGAATCAAAATCGTTGTTGAAACCCTAAATCACATTATTTATAAAAGAAGAGGTTTTGATTTCAGGGCAAACGTTTAAAATAGAGATATCAGCATTTGGACAGTAACAGGACCCAAAAGAATCTGACAACCAAGGGAGTCCAAATCTAATCTAACCTAAATTCCTAGCAACTACATTCCAAAGCAGTCATTCAATACGATTTTGTCCAACCAATTTAGTCTAAAAGAGGGAAGAATCAAAATGCCAGGTCCTTTGTCTCTAGCATGAGCTGTATCGAATATTGTGTGGTTTAGGTTTTCCAGTACATTTTTATTACAGACAACTAAACAGGTTCCCCATTTACCCCATGCTTCATGTCTTAAAAGTCACTCAATTCATATGGATTCATTTTACAATCTCTTTATGAACTTTTTGAAGCATCAAAATGGTAGTTGCGTAGACAGAAATGACTCAATTTCCTTAAAAAGATCTTCATTTGTGTTCCGAAGATGAACGAAAGTCTAACGGGTTTGAAACGTCATGAGGGTGACTAAATGATGACTGAACTTTCTTTTTTGGGTGAACTAACCCTTTAAACAGGACACAAGATGTTTTTGAAGGAAATGAGCATTACAAAATGCAAATGCGTTACAATGCTAAAATGATATGTAAAAATTCTAAAACACAGACCATGTGTGAGAGCCTCCGAAGTAAGCGTCATCTTTTGATTCTCATCTTAAATAAAATGGTTTTATAAGTTGATGCTAAAGCAATTTAAAGTAGACAAGGTGTTATCTACGACCATATTGTTGATGATGACTGATGGAGATTTACTACAAACAGTGTTAACTAAGAGGAAAATATGGAGTGATTGAGCGGCTATGTGGATGGAGATGGATGGTTGAATGATAACCCCCACTACCCACTGGCTTTGTGGAGGCCAGTGCTATTAGCATGTCCATGTAACAATAAATCGCCAATCCCACACACACACAAACTCACGCACACCCTTAGCGCTCCACAGCAATGATGGATGGGCCCCTTCAGGCCTGTGTAGGAACCGGGGTGTGTGTCGCTGTCAGTGTTCAAATCAAAAACCTAGTCCTTCCCAGAATCCCTCCCAAACACCTTGACTGAAGGGGAGGACACACACCGCGCACACAGAGGAAGCCAGAGTTTTGTTTCTGTAACCTTTGACTCCTGAAGCCCATCAATAACCTCCCAGCAGCACAGAAGAGAGGGAGGGTGGGCTGCCATCCATCTTCATTGGAGGAGAGGAGAACGTGCGCTCGCTGTCTCTCCTCTCTTCCCTTATCACTCCATCTTCTCCCACGCTCTCACTTCACTTTCACTCACAACCTTTTGTTTGTCAGTTCTCCCTCTTTACATTTAGTTTGTCTCCTGTGAATCTCCATGTTGACGTACAGGATCTACAAATTGTCCAAGTTGAGATTTTAATCGAAGCAATTGAAATAGTGTCAATCTAGGGTCATTTCTGCTTCTAAAAATAGTCAAAGGGATAATATTTGCAAGAATAATAAAGCACTGAAAACAAATGAAATATAAGGTTTATATACACTACTGTTCAAAATTTTGGGTTCAGATTTTTTTTTATGTTGTTGAAAGAAGTCACCAAGATTTATTTGATCAAAAATACAGTAATATTGTGAAATATTGTCGAAATTTACAATAACTTTTCAATTCAAAATATTTTAATTTATTCTTGTGATGGCTAAGCTGAATGTTCAGCATCAATACTTTAGTCTTCATTGTCACATGATCCTTCAGAAATCATTTTAATATGGTTTCTCATTATTATCAACGTTGAAAATAGTTGTGCTGCTTAAAATATTTCTGTAAACCATGATTCATTTTTCACGATTCTTTGACGAATAGAAAGTAAAACATAGCTCGTTCTTTTTTTTAAATAGAACTGTTTCGCAACACTGTAAAAGTCTTTACTTTCACATTTAATCAACTTAATGCAGTTTTAATGAATAAAAGTATTAACTTCTTTAAAGAAAATCTTACTGACCAAAACTTTTGAAAGGTATACACATTACATGCAAATCAATAAACCAACAATGCAAAAGTAAAAATTAACCACACTAACCATTAAACCAAAACCCGGAGTAACGAGCAAGAGAAGGTTTTGATTTTTTCCCTGATTATAGAATACATTTTAGGTGTTTATATGACAGACACTGGTGTTTATTAGGCCTAATAAACAGTCTTATTGTTGCACTGTGGTTCTGCCATCCCAATGCAAAAAAAAATGCAGCTTTGATCAGTTGGTCAAGTGATTGTTGGTCACTGTCTTGGTAGGGAATATAAACTGTGGCATAAAGAGATTAGTTCACAGATCACCATATTTCCATAATCAGTCTGATATGAAGCCGTGGCAGAAACTATGCAAACACCCCACCACAGTTCTTTCCTCTTCGGCTTTTTCATCTGACCCATTTGCAAAAACACTCACAGATTTGAACAATAACTTATATAAAGGCATATAAACATGTAGGTTATTTTTAACTCTCTTCCGTAAGAGACAAAGATCCATGAGTGACATGCTATCAGCTTTCGCCATCGCCGGCAAACTGCTTTTATCTGTTTCATTTCTTTTCTTTCTTTCTGTTCTCAGCAAATGTTTATTATAAGCTCCACTGCACGCGATGTTGTCTCTCTCTGGATATTGAGAAAGGAGTGAGATAGTGACCTCACCTGACCTCTGCTGCTCTGGCACACGAAACATGGACACTTTTGTCTTGTTACATTCGATATCTTTGCTATAGAGGAGTTGGTAAAACAGAAATATTTCTAAATTGACATTCGTTATCAAACAGCATTTCATCCCATCTTGGATTGTTGTCAAGGTTTGAAGATTTTGAAGATTTTCTAAGTTCCCTCAGTGGTGTTTGTAAACTCAAGGTCTGCCTCGTGAAATGTTTGTACATTTAACAGACACAAGCATATACAAGTGTGACATTCGCCTATGTTTGCAAATAGAGGAGATCTAATTCACTAAAGTTGGTGACAAACTTTTTCACATGTGTAAAATAAAATTATAATCATGTCATACAGATTTACTTAAAGTGCCAGTATTATGCTATTTTAAAGGTAGCTAATTTTGTTTTGGAGGTCTCCTACAATAGGTTTACATGCATCCAAGATAAAAAAAAACACTATCATTTTCTCATAATATACATTGCACATCTAATTTCTCAAAGAGTCTTTCTCGGTTTGTTTGAAGATTCAGTCTCTCTAAACACCTTTCCGCAAGCAAATCAGCTCTGATTGGTCAGATGGCCCAGTCTGTTGTGATTGGTCGAGCGCTTACAGTGTTTGTCGGAAACGAAACGCTCATACACAGTGATACGAATTACGGCGTCAGTTTTTCCGTATCAGTTCCAGAACAAGTCCAAATCCTTTTGAAGTGTATGAAAAGCTGGTTCGCAGCACTGAACACAAACCGAACTCTTCCAGGCCCCAGATACAGTTTGAGGGTGGGTCAAATTAGACGTCGTTCACAAAATAAAGACCATACACTGTAAAAAAATTATATGATCATTGTTATAACAACATATGTTCTTACATTGCTTTACCTCATCAAAATAAGTTAAGCAATTTTCAAGTTTTTTTTATGTTATACAAGATTCAACTCGTTTTTTTAAAGTCAGTTTAATGTAATATAAGTTGAAATGACTTAAACATCCAAGTTGATTGTACTTAAAAATTTAAGGCAGGAACTTTTTTTTTTTTTTTTTTTTACAGTGTAGGTGGGCATTATGCAAATCTGTTACAAAGTTACATAGGTATGTAACAGGAAGTGATCATTTCAGTATCATTTCAGCAGTTCAGAATCAAATCTTTCTTCTAGGAGACAATAACTTTGTCACACACATTGATCTTTAAAACTTTGCAGAGCTTTTACATTCACAAACAGCTCTATTACACAATGCAAGAAAGTATAGGGTCGGGGTAAGTCAGGGTAAGATGATCTGTAATCTTGATGATATGCAATCTTTACCCTTGGGTAAAATAATCTGAACGATTTTCTCATTGTCTTCAAAAACACATTATTCATCTATTACATCCTGATTTGTTTTTGTAGCACTACCCAGGAGATCACAAAATCTGTTGAAGCAAAAGATACATCTGTTTCTGACAGATCATCCCTCTTCTTTTTCTTTGTCATGGCTCATTTGGGGACACAGGACAATTTTTTGTTCTACTCATGCAAATGTGAAGCCTGATCTTGATCTCATCATCTCTTTCCTTCTCTCTAACACGCGCAGAAAGCTAAAAAATACACAAGTCGGTCAACCGCACACTGCTGTTAGGATACATTCGGTCAAGAAAGGATAAGGACTTATCAATATATACAAACACACTTGGGACAATAACACTGCAAAAAAAAAAAATCTGTATTTCTTCCCTACACCTGATTGTGTCCTTTCCTTTTTTAGTAGATCTTTGTCAATGAATTCTTAATTTTTTCCAACTTTTCAACTAATGAATTCATGTAAATCAGGGGTCTTTACCATGGGTCCACAACCCACAGCAGTATGGGAGTTTTTTTTTTAAACAAAAGCACAATACTAAGCTAACTTTAATCAATGCTTAACTTATCAAACTAAAGCAAATGCTTCATTGAATCTTCCACATTAAACTGTATCAAGTAAAATTAGGAAATGTACACACATGTGATGCATCAATCATCATTAACCATAACTGACTTTGAATGTATCTTATGCTCACCAAAGCTGCTTTTATCAAAAATACAGTAAAATCATAATATTGTGAAATATTATAAAAAAAATCAGCTTTAATTCATTCCAGTGATGGCAAAGCTGAATTTCCAGCAGTCATTACTTCAGTGTTTAGTGTCCTTTATCCTTCAGAAATCATTCTAATATGCTGATTTGGTGGTCAAGAAACACTTTTTATTATCAGTGTTGAAAACATTGCAACTTAATCATTTTATAGAAACCAACAGGATTATTTGATGAATAGAAAGAACATTTGAAATTGAAATCTTTTTGTAACAATGTAAACATCTCTACTCTAAACAATTTAATGTCCTTGTTGGGAAAAAAAAAATCTTACTGACCCCAAACTTTTGAACGGTAGTGTATGTACTGTATTTGGTTCGATATGCATGTTATTATAGGTCTGGCTTAAAATGAAACACTCAGTTTTATAATATATGGAGGTCCCTGCTTCATTTCTCTATCCATTGAGTGGTCCTTTGCCTGGAAATGGTTGGAGGGGGGTTAAATCAGTGAATGTGACTTCAAGACATCTTGAACTGACACTGGAAGTGAAGTCACCATTGCCCGTGGACATCTAGCATAAAATTACAGCCTAGTGAAGTGTTAAAATTTTTTTCCAAGAGGACTGGATTACCAGATTCCCTTACCATGGGTTATAATGACAAAAGGATAAGTCATTCAAGCAAGTCCTTTATCTTGGGTCGTAAGAATAAACAATTCATCTTCAGTTTTACATTTGGCTCAACAGGGTCATAGCTGCCAGAACTTCTGAACTTCGCCATCGGTCCCGGGCCGCGAGGGAGGGAGACGGGCGCTGAGACCAGCAGTAGGAGGCAGGATTCATCATCCGGTTATAAGCTGGCACTGCTCGGTTCCTGAACCCCAACAAAAAGCCTGTCGCGCTCAAGTGAGCCCCAAAAGATTTGTTTTTGCCCGAATCGCTCAAAAATTGTGGGGAATCAACAGACCCAGAGGGCCACGGTGTCTCATCTGAGAGGATGAAGAAGCGGAAAAGGAAAATGTGTTTGTGGTGTGGTCACAGTTCAGTAACGTTTTCCACACACAGACATAAATAGTGGTAGCAGGGGGCATCTCTCATTGCATGATGGGACAGTGATTGCACAATATTGGATAAGGCAGGTTTTGTGCCACAATGAAAAGGAAGGAAATGAGGGAGAAGAGTTGTGTGTGTGCCGTGTACCTCAAATGGTTCTAGGTCATATAAGGTCTAATCTAAGAGTCACTGACCACTTTCATATTTCATCAAGCATACGACAAAACAATTAGACTCAGAGTGACTTCATCTAAACACAGACAGACTGGTAAGAAAAAAGTATAAAAACTTTAGTGAGTCAAAAGTTTTTACAAAATGTACATCACAACAAAAGCCCATTATTAGATTCTGTCACTGTTTATAAACATTGATCAGAGCCATGGATATGAGGTTAGTGCACATCTGATTCTGGACCAGTGTTATTATTGTTAACTGAAACTATTACTAATCATTTTCATTAATTGAAATAAATTTAAAATATAAATATTAGATGCAAAGCTTAAATTAGAAATGTTATCTTGGCAACTAACTGAAATAAGAAAAAAAAATACAAATAGGTTGAAATGCTAAAATGACTAAACCTGAAATCGATAACGCCAAGTAGAGATATAAAGAAAAACAAATAAAATGATAAAATCACATAAAACTACTAAAAGACAACTGAAAATATAAAAATAAAAGCTAATTCAAGATATTATTAAATACTATAATGGTCTACTAAAATAACACTTATCTATTGGCAAGGCGCTCATGTGGAACACACGGGTTCCATGTTGTTACCATGTCACGTTTCCATATACTGCAATTCCGCTATTTTGTTCCAACTTATGTGCAGATGCAAAATAAAAGTACACAATCTCGATTTATTACATATTTGTTGGCATTTGCAGAATTTATTAGTATTGTAGTATTCATTAGTGGTTTAATATAACAATCTGTACAGTGCATCTCTCTCTAAATGTTCTCTACAATCAGAGCTGTCTGCAAAGGCTGAATGTTCTCATGCACGCTCGCTCTCATACACCAATGCACATCCATTCCCTGGTCACACGTCCAAGGCCAGGTGCTGTGCGGAAAACACATGAATCAAATATTGGCATGTAAAAAAAAAAAAAGTCAAGGCACAGACAAGAGCTGAATCCAGAAAACTGCTTATGGCGCTTGTTCTGTCCCTAAAACTGAAGAACTCCCTTTATAGTTTAATCATTTTGCATCTACTGTAAGGGACAGGCTTCAAACATACATCTTTTGTGCTAGCAATCATTTAAATGAAAGAAAAAGAAAACCCCCGTTAAACAAAAACAAACAAAACAATGCCTAAGTTCAATTTAAACAGAGGATATAATATTGCACCCTCATTCCTATCAGGGAAAATATCAAAGTTATGGCAAGACGACGCCGTTTAAATACAAAGAGCCATTTAATATTAGTTTTAATGTAGAGCAGTGTACATAAACTCATGACCGTCAAAATGTGCTGACATTAGCCTGCTCTTGTATAATGTCTTTATCTCTAAGACATTATAGTAGGTTCAAGGCCTTACACATCTTCAGTCAGTTCTCGCATTGAATGCTTTATTTGCAATCAATGAATACAAGAAACTTAAGGCTCTATTCTGCACATTGGAAGTCCAATCAAAAACAACTTAACTTTAATCTGGTCATTTTTGTGACAATAGTAAACTAATTGTTTCCAAAGCTGCCACACAACTGTCATTCTTTAAGGTATTAAAATATAATCTATGTCTTGGCTGTAACAGACTAAAGCTGGAGTATTGTCTAGTATACAATTACTATGCATTAAATATTTAACAAGGGCAGTAACTGGATTCCCTGTATTGAGAACGCCCCAAAAAAATTCCCTCATTATGATCTGCACTCACATGAACCCTTGACCCATCTGTGAGAATATTAATTTATCTTCTCACAGATATTAAAGGGATAGTTCACCCAAAATGCAAATGCTGTCATCAATCATTCACCATCATGTTGTTCCAAACCTTTGTGACTTTTGGGACTGTGGGAATTTCATTTTTGGGTGGACTATCCCTTGACAAATTATGACAGCAATATTAAAGCATAGTTAGTGTTTCAATTTCCTTTAACTTTGCAGCAGTTTAAGTAATATCCACACTACAGTGCAACTGTAGTTGTCAAATTCAAAAATAAGATAAATAATACTTTAGATCTGTTGTAAAGGCAATTCAAATTGTGAGACAGGAAGTTAGTGTGACAAAAGAACAATACAACATAATAAAACGCAACAAAAAACAGTTTTAAAGAACAAAATGTGATTTGGTGTCCTTAATGTGTTCAGTTAGCACACAGGAAGACATGGACACCATATCACACAGGCACGGGATGGTTTAGCAGGTGCACCTTTCAGAGAGGAGCATTAATATGTGTATGTGTCAGTCCAAGTGTCTTTGTGTTAAAAGAACAATATACCCAACTAATGGAGATGTGCAAGCGCAGTCTACACGCTCTGATGGTGGCAAATCATCAGGACGTGGGCCGTCTGCTGATGCGTTGGCTTTCTCAGGCTTGGTTGGTGGCGATGAGATTTTTCAGCTGTTTGACAACAGTGTCTATAAGCTTCTGCTTGTCCCGTTCGTTTTTACGGAACTGAGCGAACATGTTGTTCTTGCGGCTGGTGTCCTTCATCCTGCACACAATGAATGAAGCATATCAGATCATTAGATTACAAAAACAGAAAAAAAGGAAGATGCAAAAGATTGTTTTTTTTTAGACTTTTATGTACTGTATCCTCAGTGTGAAATGCTCATAAATGAGAACAAATGGAGGGCAAACAGAGAATGAAAAGTAGGATGGCTTCACTACAACATAACCTTTCCAAATTCATCATTCATATGAAAACTAGCCAAGGAATATGATGAGACAGGGTGGCCACTTAAACTCAAATGTAATGTTGGTCACAGGGTGCTGTACCACTAAAGAGCTCAAGGAAGGACACAGACTTTAACTGAGACTACCATTGTGTGGTCAAGAAAGACAATCCAAATGGTGCTTCCATGCAGGAACCTTGGAGCAGACTTGCATGGAGGTTCTAATGATCCTGCTCACATTCCTGCCGCTTGTGCCAAACGCTCATTCTCAGTAGCCTGGAGATCACTGAGCCAATGCATGCACATTCCTCTCATTCGCAACCAGCCAACCCGTGGCAGAGCTAGGCACCAGAGTTTGACAAAATACTGAAGTGACCCATCATCATTAAGTCGTTAAAAAAAACACATTCTTTTAAACTCCATAGTCTGTAGTCCTCCGCTTTTAAAGAAGGCATATCATGAAAAACAGGATTTTCCTTGCTCGTTTGATACTGAAAAAAAAGCTAATCATCAATGAAAACAAAATGTACTGTAAACAGACATCATTTACAATACTGTTCAAAAGATTTTTTTTCTGCATTTATTTGATCAGTCAACTGTAATATTGTCCATTTAAAATAGCTGTTCTCTATTTTAATACATTTTAAAATGTAATTTATTCATTCAGTCTTCAGTGTCACATGATCCTTCAGAAATCATTCTAATATGCTGATTTGCTGCTTAACAATCATTCCTTACTTATCAATTTTGAAAACTGCTTAATAGGGGTGGGAATTTTTAGGCACCTCACGATCTAATCCGATTCCGAGAGTCACGATCCGATTCCAAAACGATTCTTTTTATTATTATTAATTCATTAATTAATTCGTTGACAAACTTGAAAGTCTAAAAATCTTTTTTTTTATTTAATTACATTTGTAATATTGTGAAAGAAAGAGTCACTCTTTTACAGAAGCAATTTTAATGATCACCACCAGCCACAAATCCAATCGCTCTTTTTCTATCAACTCATCCTGCGAGTCTTATTCACTAAAAGTTATTAGGCAAGATAGCCATCGCCACGGACACATGACTGTATTGCCATAGTGTGCATCTCTGCTTTTTTACAGAGAGCCGCCTCTGATTACCATGGTGATAAGAATCACCACCGCCTAGTGAGGAATGCTTGCTTTGTTGAGCATGAGAGTTTGTGACTCGCTTCTGGAGTTCAACAAACAAGTGGAGATGGAGGCGGACAGAGTATTAGAGAAGTGATTCTCAACTGGTTTTGCTTCAGGCTAGGATTTTACACTGGATATTAGCTATCGACCTGACCAAAAAGCAGTTAGCAAAAATAGTTTATTGTAAACTAAAATTATTAAAACGACAGACTGCTCTCGGTTGCCGGTAACTCATTGCACAAAACATTGTAGTCAGCACAAACCATGTTTATTCTAACTGCAACTGAACCTTTATTTTCTTCTACCTTGTGTAATTTGTTTTTGAAGAAGAGGGCACTGGCCAAATGTGGATAGCTGCTATGGAGAACTAGAACTTTTGAAATTGACATTCACAACAGCCTATTAATTTTCATATTTAAAAATGTAGTAAAAACTATTTAAATTGCAACATGCAACTTTTAAATTGCATTTTTATTAAGCATTTACAAAACCATATCTAGGTAGAAACCATATTTGTGTTGCTCTAAAGTTAAAGTCCTTTTTTTCCAGTACAATATATTGCCCATCCAATGAGGTGCAATGAGGTGATACACAACCACATCACTGCTTCCCTGACTTCACTTCCTCAGTTCAGATACTTCCTCCACTTACAAACAATCATGATTTTATTGGATGAGGTTTTTTAAACAAACTAAAACTCATACTCTTATATTTAATCTTCATTTCCCCTCTCTAAGTAACTAAAAAGCCTTTTCTTTTTAAGCACACTCCAATAAAGCAAAACTTTTCTCTTCAACGAACAGGTTGTGCTCTGATTCCACACAGACACAGGCAGAAACACACACACACACAATTCGTGCTTAGTAGTGTGCTTACTCTGGCCAGGCTAAATAATACAGATCACTTTCACTGAGAAAGAGGAACAAGAGGGTAAGGCTGAGGTAAGCGCAGCTCAAATGGGATCAGGCGGATCCACTGCTGTTTTATATCACAGATACAAGAGGACAGACAGAGGAGGGAAGGAGGGAAGGAAAGAAACCGAGAGCGACAGAAGAAAGCTGAAGTGATCGAAGTCACAAGTCTAGCAAACATACACACACAACATTGAGGAATGCATACGTTCTGCAAACATGTACTGAGTTTTAATAAACAACATGCAAACACTAACATTAACACTCACTCTTGTACATAACATACAGCAAAATCATAAAGTGAACCAAACCCTGCAAACATACACTGATTACACACTGATCATGTGAGTGATTATAAAAAACTTGTAAGAAATGTCCAGGTCGTATTTTACCCCAAAATTAAAAGAAATAAAACAAAACAAAACATATATAATGTATTACTATTATTGTTATGTGTGTGTGTGTGTGTGTGTGTGTGTGTGTGTGTGGTTCAGGTATTCCCTACGTTATGGGGAAAATGCCCTCACAAAGAAGTCCTTATGGGCACATTTTTTGGTCACCATGAGGAAAACCGCTTATACTAAGTGATGTTTTTTGAAAATCTTGGGTAAGTCATGGGTAGGTTTAGGGTTTGGGGATAGAATATACGGTACAGTTTATACAGAGTTATTGTGCCTATGCAATGTCCCCACAACACACAAAAACCTATTTATTTTCTTTATGTAAAATATTGTTTCCTTTTCTTATTTTGGGAGGTAAAATATAACCTGGAAATTTCATGAAAATCACCAATGTAAGGGCACATCAACAAAATGCAGAATACTTACGATCGAGAAATCCTACTCATGAGTAACACATAAGATAATGAGAGAAAGAGAAAAAAAAACTGTTTGCATCTGTTTGCACCTGTTTGCATCTGATCAGATGTCTTAAAGTAAGTGCATGTGGTTTGATGAGCGAGAAATGAGAGGAGAAAGAGATCAGTGCGAGACTCACTTCTCTAGGAGGGCCAGAGCCGTGTGAGGATTGACTCGCAGGTACTTGCAGGTGGGTCGGCCGTAGTCAGCCAGATACGTGGACCAGTCCCACTGAGTGAAGAGATCCAGTAACTAAAACCAGGATGGTGGTGGTGCGGGAAAGACAAGACAAAGAGATTATTAAATTTCATTAAACACCATCACTGGCCCTTGTTAGATCAGGCCAGTTCACTTCTCCCAATGTTACATAAGTGAGCAGGGCCTCTTAAATGAGATTATAGAGGAGACACAGGGGAAAGCAACATGACAAAGCAGGGGATTAGAGGAGAATGGAGAGAGGTTAAAGAGAGAACAGCCATTTACACTCTTTCACCCTGAATGCAGGGCTCTTTCTGACCCGGACCTGACCCGATAATGGGCCGGTAATGACCCGTGATTGACCCGGCCAGCTACTGACCTTGCTGGATCCTAGCCAAAAATGCACCCCTCAGCACTGGCTCAATAAACAACAGAGGACATTCCTCCCTCCCAAACAAACCCACTCGCACAAACACACACACACACATTTAGACGCAGATTCAGTGCTGGGAATGCAAACAAACATGTCATCAAAACTTGCCAACAGAAAGAAAAAAAGCAAATGAATACACAACAACCCCTGTATTCAACCGTAAACACACATAAAGGACACACGAAACCCTATATGCCTATATGTGCAGAAGGAAAAAGCATCCAGGACAGCAAGAAGTGTCTAAGTATGTTAAATGCACCGTTATTGAGGTACAGCAGGTTTTTATGAAGTCGAGCTACAGTCTTAATCTGTCTTTCCCAGTAAGTATACAATGAATATTTATTAAATAAATGTCAGATGTGTGCACATGTGCAAATAAGTGCACAAAGCTGAGGTCAAATGAAGTTTTGAATAAAGAGTATACATGCTGGATGAAGCCACGCAATAAATGCATTATCAAGTTCCGCTAAGGTGTCGAGCAAAATCTCAACGGCAAAAAAGGACCATTGTCTATTGTCAGAAGTGTAGCGGTATATAAAGCACAATTCATACGGAATTCTCTTTCAAACCAAACAACTTTCTGTTGGGTCAATCTGCATGACCAACTTGAACCCATAGCGCAATCTGCATGGAGAATTCACGATTGTGTGGATTACTATTGAAATGACTGCATTTTGCCGGCAAAAATTCGGTGAACAACAGTAAATGTGCCCGCAGCTTTATTTCGACTTTTCCAAAAAAAAAGAAGAAAAGAAAAGGCCGGCAGTCAGACTAAAGCATTTACATGAGCAAGTATTGTTTTATTCCAACTGGAATAAAATTTTTAATAAACAACAAATTCAACCACCTGTATTTTCAAACAAAACTTCTCATGAAACAATGCACACACACACCCTGTGCGATGGCAGATAAGCACCTGTGTGAGATAAGTGATTTTTGGATTTGCATTCATATCTTATCTTGTTTTTTCCTTTCTCTTCTCTTCTTCCCGCTAGCATGGTCTATACAGACCCACCAAGAGAGGAAGGCTGAGGAGAGGAGAGAGGGAAATAGAGGCCAGGTTTTGCCGCTGTCATTTGTAATCTGAATGCACTTGCATTACACATAGCGCTAGCTAGTGTGTCAAACTCGTCCATGACCTGGGTTTCACCTTTCCGCTCTGCCTCTCCGCTCCGCCTTCACCTCCCAATGAACTTCCACTCGGTCTCTCTCTTTGACCTCGGCGTGACCCCCGACAGTGTTATCGGCCCCTTTCTGAACAAACAGAGGGCCACGCTAGAGAGGAGCTGGGGCATGGGGGCGTGCGGGCGCTGGATTATCACTTCCTCTCATTCTTCTAAAAGAAAGAATGATGGAGAGAAAGGGAGCGAAAAAAGAAAACATGACGTTGCACATTGATGTGTTGCTCTCGTTTCCCTCACAGCCTCAGCGTCACCCCTCGTTCACACTATCTCTCTCCTCTCTGGGCCGTTTGGATAAGGGCTTATAACAGTTATTCCAACCGGCGTACTTGTTTGTTTGGAACGCAGCAGGAATAACTATTCTCGTTAATAGCCTGAGGGTGTTGGGAATTGACTGCCGTGGTATTCTTTTCTCCCCTTAAACTTGTTGCACTTTCAGGCAGTGTTCTGGAAAAACAAGGTTTGATTTGGCACTTTACCCGTGCAATAAATCTAAAAATGCTCTGGTGGGGAGTTTGTTATGTAATGATCTAGTTACCTATGACCTAGTAACCTAGTAGCCATCTACAAACGGCTTGTGAATTACCAGCCTATAGAGTATAATTGTTCATTATGACTTCATGAAGTCGATGCGAATGAGCTTCTATGTAAAACTAAGATGAAAGGATAACGTTCTTAACCTCCAAGTCGGTTAGTTTTGTGTTCTCTAGTCACTAATGCTGAATTGTTTTTTTTTTCCTCTTTGTGCCATCACTGCCACTATTAGTTAATCCATGCCTTCTCCTCGCACTCCTTTTCTCGTTAGTTCTCCTCTCACCTCTGGCTGCCCTCTGGCTCTCAGTGTTGTTTAGTGCGTTCTGGAACTGGCCGTCAGCCCCAGAGGCTCATGCAGGCCAAAGTCAGTTGAGCTTAAGCCTGAATAATGATAACATTGATAATAACCAGCATAGAAAAGAGAGATCAGCCTAGAAAAGAGAGATCAGCCTAGTAAAGAAAGAAATAACAACAACCCCACTTTGCTAAAACAAACTAGTAGGGAGTAAGAGAGAAAGAGAGACCAAAGTATCTATAGTTAAATATACAGATTGCTTGACCTATATTCAAAAATGCCTATGCAGTTATCTGGTAGAGTACAGCTTCGGGTTGCATGTTAATAAAAATGTCTTCTAAACATGGGATGAGTCACAATGGGCTGGTATGTGAGTTGTGATTTGAACCACAGCAAATAAGGCTCAAGTGACCATCATAAATTTGAACGACGAGCAAATCCGATACAGATACAGCAGCAGTAAACCCCCTCTGGGAGCAAATATGAACATGAGAGATCCAGAACACCTTTAAGTGCTCAGAGTTTTCTATGATGTAGTCAGTAAGATGAAGATGAACAAAAGTCATACTGTACGTTCACACCGCCGCCGACTTGAGCGTCAGAGAAGCTCTGGCCGCCCTGTCAAGGACGCTTGTCAAAAAGTATGGGGAAGCATGTTGACGCTTTGAACGCTCTGACATTGCAGGGAGAATAGAAGTGTCACAACATGAAATATAATAAACAGAAAAAAACAAGCAATACATTGAAGAAACCTTTTATAATGACAGTATTTTTATAACCGATTTGGTGGGGAAAAAAGAATAGTTAGCTATTATTATTATTTGCATTAGGCTATATATGCAATTGGTCAAATCGGTGTCACCGTGAGCAAATGAATTGCATTCCCGCTTTAAAACGAGCGTTCGTAAATATTTCAAATAAAAGTTGCGCCCTATTAGCAAACTACGTCATGTCATAAATGATAGGAAACCTGTAGGAAATCCAGCAACGGCGATTATTAACTTCTCTTGTATTTTCTCAGAACTAATGTTTTGGTAGGAACGAAAGTTTACATTGTATGTTTCTCCGGAATCAGCCAGCGTGAAGGACGTCTATATTCCGATTGGTTGCTGGCATTTTGCCGCTGCTTGCCGCTGAGCCGCGTCATAGCTCATTACCATAAAGTTTAGCTTCTTTCAACTTTCTGATTGACGCCCAAAACGCGACGCCGATGGATTTGACGCTCCTTGCAGCTGAGAAAAGCCAGCTTCCATTGAAAATGAATTACTTCCGGCTGCTTTGGAAGCTGACATGAGAGTGAGTACATAATGACCATTTTCATTTTTGGGTAAACGTAAAAAGTGATAAATTAAACATTCAAAAAGTTTGGATCAGAGCAGATTGTTTGGGTCTATGATTAATAAAAATACTGGTGAAAAATCAGATGGTGGGCTGCTAACTTCATGGAATGACTAACGATTATGATCCCCAATCATCCTGTCCACCCAGTCAATCAAGCGGGTGCTTTTGAACTCAACCCTTAACATGCATTCTGATCCTCATATTACCATCACCGCTTATGATTATTTCTAGAAGTTTCTGTGAGAAATCTGTTAACGTTAATGAGAAATGTCAGGTCTTATCTTGACATTAACCTGCACATGCAACCAACAGAGAGGTCTGAAACAAAAACACTTAGCTCAGCTATCCATGGCTCTGGATCATGTGAATGTAGAGAGAAGAGCGGGAAAAAAAAAGGGAAGGAGGATCAACTAAAACATCATTCAACATCAGTCAAAGTCCAGTGGGAGGGAAATGATAAACAGTATCTGAGTACTGAAAAAAGGAAAAGTGGCTCCCTGTTTCTCAAGCCATATTTCAGTCCACATAGCAGTAGCACACAAGGTCAGAGGTTATCCATAGAGGTTATCCTAGCTTAGACTCCATCTACACTAAAGTGTCCAGCAAACAGTAAGCATGAGACACTCAAACACAAATCTCAGTGTATGCAAACAAACATGCTCTTAACTTCAGGGAAACGTCATGTCAATCAGAAAAGATTAACAATGTTGCACGTTTGCTTTCTCTGTCTGTGAAAAAAAAACACTTTAAAATGACAAAGTCCAAGAGGCACCAGTGCTGGGAATAACAGCAACTGTCAATAAAAACGAGAGAAAGTGGAGAAGAGGAATAAAAGACAAGAAAGACAAAAAGAAAATAAAGGGGTCCATAATGGAAAAAAAAATGATGTGGAGGAGGAAGAGAAAAATGACGGAGAGGGAAAGGAAGAGAAGAGGAGGCAGCAAAGGGAGAGCAGGAGAAGATGAGACTCCCTCTTCTTCTCCTGCTCTCCCTTTGCTGCCTCAGATTGTTGTGCAGGTCTCAAATGAGTCAAAACGAGGGAATAAAAATAAAGGAAGGAAAAATATGTTCAGCACTTTACAATAACCCATCTTTAATTAATACAGGTATAGCTAACAATGACAGAAAAAACTTTTATAGCATTTATTAACCTAGGCCAATATTAAAGTTGCAATGTAACAGAGGTAGCAACAGATCTTTTATTCCTTTTGTGACGTTCACCCAAGTTATCAAAAAGAAAAAAAGAACAGGGTGGGGACTTTTGTATGTGAACTGAACTTTCAGTTGACTGTAAGAAAGGGGTGGGGTATGAGCTGACTAAATGATCGGATTAGTCAAGCATGTCACCAGAGAGAAGTTTGTTGTTTGACTGGAAGATCCAGTTTGGATTAAAAATAACTAGGTATTAGTCATTGTAATTTTATATCTAATGCATTTACTAATGATAACAAATGAATAAGAATCAGAAGAAGCTTAGTTGCCAAGAATGTACCTTTCAGTACACATGAGGAATTTGTCTTGGTGACAGAAGCTTCCACAGCACAGACAAAATGACCGCGACAAGACAAAGACAATACAAATATAAAAATACACAATATACAAAATCAACAAACAATATATGTATATGTACAGTGAACAATAGACAATATGTGTATGGAATCTTAAGTGTTACAAAGACATGCAAGTAACAATCCTAACACAATTTTGAAGGAATAAATCAATCAAAAATTGTTTTGACGGAGAATAAATGATGACAGAATTTTTCATTTCTGGATAAATTATCATTACGAATTTTGCTGCTATATGATCATGTTAAAATAAAATGGCAGGGACATAAGTCTTTAAACAGAGTGTACCAAAAAGAGGCAGTAATGACCTGTACCCATCAGAGTATTCCAGAGTGAGTAGGACATCCTCATTCAAATAGAATTCACCCTGCACTGAACTCTGAAGAGAGTAAAATCAGAGTGAGTGTAAAAATGAACAATGACCACTTACCATTGGTCTGCTCTGCTAGGATGCTATGCTCCCTTCTGCTGGTGGGTCTGTGCCACAACTGAGTGGCCCATTTAATTACATTAGTAGAAGCAGAGACCTAAATGATTAAGACTGGCCAGAAGTCTCAAGAGGGCTTCAGAGGATCTCAGCAGAGCAGAAGCTCCAGCCCGAAGTATTCTGACAGCCGTAACTTGATTAAAAAGGGTACAAACATTGCTGTAACAGGCCGCAGGACACAGAGTTCATGAGATTAATTTTCCACCTTTTCAACTCAATGACGATACTTAATTGATACAGAGATTCTCTTGCTGGGTGTGTATAGTACAAGTCACTACAGAGCACTGCTAATCTCTAACTGCAAAGTGAACATTTACTGAGGGAACTCTAAGCATGTCCGAAAAGCATGAGGAAGGTTGGGGTCAGAGGGTGGTCAAGATGGAGATGGTTGCGGTGGTCGACACACTGCCTCTAAGCTGAACCCCACTCGGGTCATTGTTCTGTTATCAGCCCTGTTCGCTCCGTTTGCAAGCCACATCAGGGACAAGCAAAAACAGCCCTTTTCCTGAGGCCACAACGTCTAAGGAGCCATAGTCTGGGGAAGACTTGCCCTCAAACTTACCTTCCTGTCCTCATCAGACCAGGAAGAGTTATCTCGGGGGGTTATGGTGTGGTGTAGCGGTCATAGAGACCTGAGGAAAGTGGCTAAATCCAACAGAATGCAAAACTGTCCCATTTCTGAAACATTTAAAGATTTCAAAAGGCTGGGTAAGTAAACCTTATTAAAACCTGGTTCATTGAAATCTCAGATGACATAAAAATCAGATGACAAAGACAAACTGTGACTGAAGTATTATAAAAAGTTAACCAAAAGTATAACAATCAATGTAAAAAATAAAAATTATATTACATAAAATAATAAGTCTTTGGGTCACAGAACAGATGATTTGGCACATCCTTCTGTATACTTTCTGTGACCTTATGGTTGACTTGTTTTGGTACCTATTTTAATAGTTACGACTGTAATTAATGGGCGTTTGACCGTTTACGTTAGCTTAGGGGAAGAGGTGGCCTCACTTTCAACTTCCTGTCCATTCAGAAAAGAGATATATTGCCAGGTCAATATGACAACAAAACAGTCACAAGCCCTTTCAGTCCAATCCAGAAGAGATCAACTATGAGTGGTAACAAATAAATTAGCAGTATCTATGTGCGAACAGTAACATTTTGCATTTGGAGGATGAGCTCATTTTCACTGTCCATTTCTCCACACAACCCGTTTTAAAGGAGTTGCTGGTGGTAATTAATAACTTAGACTGAAGAACTTGGCACTGGCCTGGGGAAGACATGACCTCCCTTTTACCTTCGTGTCTATTCTGACAAGGTTAGTTATTGCTTGGGAAGAAGTGTGACAGAATAGTCAGAGCTGAGCCAGTAGCAAGCATCTAAAAGAGTGCTGCAATGTGCAAAGAGAGCTAAAAGGAGCACAGAACAGAAAAAAAGTATGATATTGGAATATTTAATAGAGAAGGTTTTTAAATTTTTAAATACATGTGGTCAGAATTATGTTCTATGCCTGATCTAAGCATGTTATCCAATTACTCTTATAGACAACAGTTATTCAGAGGAAAATGATGTAGTACACAATTATAGATTTGTGCTTTCACACATCACAAGGTAAATCGAATTATGTAACAGGCCACAATGAAGCACAAAAGTTTATATATGTACATAAACTCATAACATATGTATATGTATATATATAAATAAAAGTTTATATATACATTTATGTTCAAGATTTTGGGGTCAATACTTAAAACAATTCACACTTTTATTCAGAAAATATGCATTAAATTGATCAATAAAGACTTACTGTTTACATTTTTTTTTTTTTTTACAAAAGATTTACATTTTAATAGCTGTTCTTTTGAACTTTCTATTCATCAAATAATCCTGAAAAATGTATTACGTTTTCCAAAAAAGTTAGCAGCACAACTGTTTGCAACATTGATAATAATAAGAAATGTTTCTTGAGGACTGAATTAACACATTATAATGATTTCTGAAGGAAAATGTAACACAAAAGTAATGACTGCTGAAAATTCAGCTTTGCCATCACAGGAATAAATTTTTGTTCAAATATATTAAACAGCTTTTTTAGGTATTGCTGTTTTACTGTACTTTCAAAAACACTTTCAAAAAGCCCCCAAACAGTTTAGTTCTTCATCAGGAATTTTCCTGTTCAACACAATAAAAAAAGAAAATATTATACATATATATATTTTTTTTTTTCTATGGAGAAAATAAGGGGTTTTTACTTCCGGAAATTTAATGTTGCGCTCCATTCCTAAATGTGGTAAAAAGAAGATGAAATTAAGTGGAATATTCAAATATGAAAATTAAATTCCAAATAACTGTATTAACAACATGACACACAGTGTCTTTTGTTAAAGCAGTTTCAAAGAAATCATATTTATGCCAAGGGTGTCTCATCGTTCATATTTATAAGAAAAGAGCCTTTTTACGACTTACAGGAAATGGACAAAATATTGTTAAAAAACTACTCTTACAGCTGCTGTATGCAAATGAAGATGGAATGTGGATCTGTGTGCGCGTGTTGTGGTGACAGACAATAAACCAGCATTACAGAACTCCTACCCCTTTCATAGGGCATGAATAAGGATATAATCTGATAAAAGGTTTTTTGGTGATGCTGTCTCTATGGACGTGAACTCTGATAGCCCTCATAATCAAGGTCAAAGAGAGGCTACAGATTGAATACTGCTTACTCATGATCACCACAGCATAAAGACAAACAGATAAACAGCTGCCAAAGAAAGAGAAAGAGAGAGAGAGAGAGAGAGAGAGAGAGAGAGAGAGAGAGAGAGAGAGAGAGAGAGAGAGAGAGAGAGAGAGAGAGAGAGAGAGAGAGAAACAAAACAAAATTAAACTATGGGTCAGGTTGATGCTTGTTATCCCAGCGGAATTTACCAAATCCTATTTACCTTACTAAATGGCAAACAAATTGCCATTTGTAAATGGCCTACAACACATTGTGCTTTCCGGTAAAAAGGTGATGAGGGTTGAGATGGAGGTTGCTAAAGAGGCAAGACCGGTAAATCAACCTTTCTGTCAAGCCTTTAGTAGAAGGAGGAGGAGAATGAAAAAATAAGCTAAGAAAAATAGAGAAAAAAGAAACGGGGGGTGGGAAAAGAGAAAAAAAAAAAGGAGTAAAAGTGAAAAAAATACCAGTCTCTTTTCTGTACCCCCGTTACCCAGGCTCTCCCGTGAGGGCATAGCCCCTGGCGCGGGGCTGATCTAAAATGGTACAGGGTAAGCGGCTCAGACTTTGGATCCTGCCTGACTCCCTGACTGGACCAAAGCCAAGGTTACCAGAGGGTCAGCTCCCCCTTTCTCTGTCCCGGTTCCAGCATGTATAACATGCATAACACAGAGACTTGCTGCTTTACCATACAAACCCTCCTCGACCTGCCAATCCCAACTGAGCCTGTGAGAGACGGAGAGGGAAAAAGAGCGAGACAGATAGCACGTCAGGCTTATCGTCCGCTGGCTCCGAGGGAATGCAAGCAGGGTCGCCCGGAGGCCACTCGACTGGCCCACCCCCTACTCGCTCACTCTCCCTCTCCCTTGGACGGAAAGACAGGCGGAAGGCTGGAGAAAGTGATTACACCTGGTCTAGTTCTGGCTGTTAACTAGAGGAAGGTCAGCCAGCGTGCGCCAGGGCCAGAATGAGTTCACTGTCCAAAACGTCACATTCATGTATCTTCCCACTCGCTCCCCCATTCTCTTTCCTCATCACTTAGAGTTGTCAGCTGTGTGCTCTACATAATAAAATGGGTGAAGTTTGCAGCAAACATGCATAAAAACATTAAAATGACTATGCACGACAATGTTGCTGAGTATTATGTATATGAAAGTAGTGTTAAAATATTATGATTTTATTTTCCAGGAGAGCATGGCTTTCGTTCTGTAGATCAAATATGTATAAGTGGTCCATCATGGGATGACATTAAAATGCTTATGTTTCTTGAGATGTTAATCATGCGCAAGTCGTGATGGATAAAAGCATCTGAAAAAAAAAAGTGAAAAAAAAAGTGAAAAAAAAAACTAAAGCATAATCTATACACAAAATATATAGTTTTTAAAAATCAAATCACCATTATATTCTAAGAAAACCAAACAAGACAAGCAACCTATTTTAATGCTTCTATTTTAATACTATGTTGATCAGGGTAGAGTAAAATTCAGAAGTTAAAGGGACAATGTGTACTTTTTAGGTATTTTATTATCTAAAATCAATATTTTTAAACAGTAGAAGATACTTCACCTGTTTATGTCCATATAATGAAAGTCAATGTTGTCCAAAACATTTATGTTCCTAAAAAGACAAACGTACTATGAAACTAATCCACACGACTCAACTGGTATATTCTTTGGAAGCAACACGATCATTTGACATTCTAATATAGATCTATCTAAGACTATAGAATAACACAAGACGCGTCTCTTGTATTGTTTTGAATGGGGAAAGAGCAACGTTCAATATGGCGGAATAAGTCCTGCCTTCTAAATAAGAGCCAATCGCCGATTGGTAAAGTCATCACGTCACTGCAGCTGCAGTGTTCCTATAGAAACAGTCACTTCCACTGCGCATGAGCTTGATCCAGTCTGAAAAATTTCGTTTTCTGTCATGATTCGAGCATTTAGAAACAAAATTGATGAGATTTCAGATTTCATTGGTGATTTCAAATATGAAATTTAATCGTAAGCTTGGTGAACAGTTTTGGAGAATTTGATGTTTCCTCATTCAGCGATAGGAGCTGCACTTGCATGCCCGAGAGGAGTTTCAAAGATGGCCGCTGAGTGAAATGCCTAGTCTTAAAGGGACTAAAAAGTCTTTATTTACTCTTAAATTGAATAAAGGTATTGATCAATGCACACAACACAATCAAATATGGCAACAAAAACTTCAACTAATGTCAAATCTCACTGGTTCTTGCACATCACGAGGCCAAACATCTTGACATTTGTGTTGCCATATTTGATGTAGTCTGCATATGCATGTGTTGATTAATTTTTGGTTTTGATTTGAATGTAAATAAAGGCTTAAATTCTGATTTGTTCATCATACAAAGTGATCATGTAACTTCAGATACACCAGTTGTATGGATTCATTTCACAGTACCTTGATGTCCTGTTTGGACCTTCAAGCAATCTGAATCCTGTTGACTTTCATAATATGCCAAAACATATCTTCTTTTGTGTTCCACAGAAGAAGAACAATCATACAGGTTTGGAATGATGTAGGTAAGGGAATGATGTAACTTTCATTTTAGGATGAACTATCCTTTTTAAGGATACGAGAGAGAAAGAAAGAAAAGGGTAAGCTGGAGAAGCAAGAATCAGTTGACAGTTTGTGTTCATGCTGTAGTGAGAGAGAAGATCCATTCAGCCCTATGAGGATGGCACTGATATGCGACCCTGCCGCAAAGAGAGATGTCAACCCCCTGCTCGGAGAATATCTGCTCCCTCACTGACTCCATACAAGCAGGGCAGCTCATCCGTCTGACCCCTGGAGACCTATGACAGCGCCTCAAACAGGCCTTTCACTGACACACACCAGCACACCATTGAGAAAGAGCAGGGGGGATGGATTTAAGCGTGACACACTCACTGGGCATTGAGAGGAAGCAAATGGGGGACGATTAAACTGTGACACCTGTCACTGGCTTGTTTAGGGAGACTATGGAGAAATGGTCTGGAGAGCACTGCCTGTGTCGTTTCCTTTTCTTTCTCCTTCCTACATTTCCACTCCTTCTCATTCATTTTAACATATTTTCCATAATCAAAGGCAGGAAAATCTGGGAGAGCTGGTTTGCTTGTAGAATCGAGATTCTGTGGCAGTCTTGGTTCTTTCAAACTTTCTATCTCTCCCTAAAGGAACCACAAAAAAGCGGATCTGTGGGAGGCTGTAGTTGAACAGGGTTAGGAGAAGAGCATGGCCCATATGGTTTCATCCTCAATCTCTCTTCTTTCCTGCGCACCTTCACTGCCTGACCTCAGCTACTGAACCAGGCAGGTTAAGGTTCAGGGAGACTGTGGTTGACAGAGGCTCCATTAAAAACACAAACACACACTCCGGTTCATCCTACTGACATCACTAAAAGAGAATGTGGGACAAAGGTGGTCTTAAACTCACCTATCCTCCAAAGGTGGAAAATAACCTTACAGATCAGGTCCATTGAACCGCCAGTGGATGGCAAGAAACTGACTGGAATTCTTATTAACTGTGAAATAGAATGTCCTTAAGGAACAAATATTTTTTTAAATCTTAATTTAAGCATTTTTGGCTCTTTTGTTTGTGGAGACAGGGTAGGGAATTGGATTTGCATCATCCACATGAGCACCATGACTTAATGTGTCTTTCAGAGCTCAAAATATAAGGATCGTTTAAAAGAAAAGTTCACCCAAAAAAAGAAAAAGGAAGTTCTGTTGTCATTTAATCACCCTTTTGTTCTTCTAAACCTGTATGACTTTCTTCTCTGGAACACAAAATAAGATATATTTATATATATTTTTTTAAATTTTGTTGTCCATATAATGGGTCCAATATTGTTATTTTTCATTTTTGGGTGAACTATCTCTCTAAATACAAAAACGTATGCAACCAGAACAGTGTTGACTGTAGTGATAGATGTATAAGAGAAGAAGGTGGCATAACAGCTGCAATCCCACAGAGAGCAGATGGACATTTTACTGCAGTGATTCACTCTCCCAAAGGCATATGCTTGACAGGGAAATACCAAACGGCAATTTTGGAAACGGCTGGAAATCCCACATCTAGATAGAGTTCGGTTTTGATTTCCAAAGTAACATTTATATGCACCATATTCTCACTCATCTTTTAGTCAGAATTTCCACTTTTTCAATAATGATCACATTGTGTCTCGTCATTAATCAGTGCTTAATGGTAGTTTTCTTTCGTTTTGACTTTTCAAAGTGCTTAGCCTTTCAGTTTTACACAAATAGAAACTGTTAATAGAAAGTGATGTCATGTATAGATCCATTTTCCCCCAAAGCCTGCATGTTGGCACATGTTAAGCAACTGTCTGAAACAAATGATACATTAATACTGCAAGTGTTCCTTGAATGGGACACTCCCGTTAGTCATTTCTCTGAACCGGTGAACTTCCTCCTATACCACAAACAATATGAAGATTAATTATAGTGTCACAAATCAGAAAAAAAATTTACAAGAGTTAAAAAAAAAAATAATAATAAACTACAATAGGGTACATCCACTACTGTTCAAAAGTTTTGGGTCAGAATGATTTATTTTGTTATTTATTCAATGAATAAATTTTATTCTGCAAGTTTCCATTTAATTGATCAAAAGTGACAGTAAATACTTTCACATTGTTCCAAGAAAATACTGTTCTATTGAACTTTCTAATCATCAAAGAATCCTTTAAAAAAAATGAATCACAGTTTCCACAAAAATATTAAACAACTGTTTTCAACATTTATAACAATAAGAAGTGTTTCTTGAGCACCAAATGGGCACATTAGAGTGATTTGTAAAGGATCATGCGACACTGAAGACTTTGTTACTCTGCAGCGGTTGGCGTCCTGCTCTGTCTAAAATAGTCAGAATATAGGCATACCGTAGTGGTTCAGGATAAACCAAAAACGTGGTTTGGAAGATGGATTTGTTATATAAATAAAAAAATAAAAATAAAAAGTTACATAGTGTACCTTTAAAGAAAAAAAATTATGTATACCATCAAATCGCCTACACAGGTAAGAACTACAGATTGAAATTTGAGAAGAACAAAATATCTCATTTGGTTACAAGAAGTCTTTATAACTGAAGGAACATTCTCCAGATTCCCTGACTCTCTAGAGAAGGTTGCTGACTGAAATTTGGGAGCAAGCAGCAAATTTTCTTAAACCGCAGTGAACTCCATTCAGGGTGGAGGGGGTGGTGGTGTTCAAATTTCTGGCTCGCCAACATGTCCCCGCCTGCCGGAACAACATTTTGTAATGGCATCTAAAAACTCAACCATGTCATCACAGGAATAAATTACATTACATTAAAATATATTAAAAAAGAAAACAGTTATTTAAAAATTATAATAATATTTCACAATATTAGTGTTTTTACCGACCCAAAACTTCTCAAGTGATTCTATAATTGGAGATACATTAACATTTTGTATTAGAGATACATCTTCAGCTATAGAAGACACTTTTTACAGCAAATATTATATTGTGTATAAATTTAATGGTACACTATGTAACGTTTGGCACTCTAGAGGTTAATAAACAAAACTGCATGCGCCTTGCAGAAGAACGTTGTAGCCGGAGCTACTTCTTTCTGTTTATGTACTTGTATACTGGGTTACTCTGCAGCGGTTGGCGTCCTGCTCTGTCTAAAATAGTCAGAATATAGGCATACCGTAGTGGTTCAGGATAAACCAAAAACGTGGTTTGGAAGATGGATTTGTTATATAAATAAAAAAATAAAAATAAAAAGTTACATAGTGTACCTTTAAAGAAAAAAAATTATGTATACCATCAAATCGCCTACACAGGTAAGAACTACAGATTGAAATTTGAGAAGAACAAAATATCTCATTTGGTTACAAGAAGTCTTTATAACTGAAGGAACATTCTCCAGATTCCCTGACTCTCTAGAGAAGGTTGCTGACTGAAATTTGGGAGCAAGCAGCAAATTTTCTTAAACCGCAGTGAACTCCATTCAGGGTGGAGGGGGTGGTGGTGTTCAAATTTCTGGCTCGCCAACATGTCCCCGCCTGCCGGAACAACATTTTTTCACTATGGGTCACTAGCGGACTGAGTTTGTTTAGCGATTACCAAACACACACATAAAAATATAAAGGAATATAAACAGACTCCAAAATAACCCTGAGAGTATTAAATCATCAGATGGTGCCAGAACATTATACGGATTACATTTCGAGCATTCGTTTCTGTGCGAGCAGCAAACCACACTTAAACCAACATAACCAACTTTGACAGCAGAACAGAGTTATCACAATCAAAAGAAAAAAAGTGATGTCAGAGACAAAGAAATAGAGGTAAAAGAAATCCGACACAGCTGCAGTTGGCTAGCTAGAATCGTATGGCCACTAAGAAGGTGCCCATAGGGTTCAGAAGGATGCAAGCATAAGCCTCTAGTGGTGTCACTGGTTCACTGGTGTAAGCTTTCACCACCAAGGACTAAGAGAAAGGAATGGAAGGGGTTAGAGAGGGGAAATGCATTTTACATTGAATCCTTTTAACAACGTTCCAGGAATACTAGGATAATGCCTGTGGACAGGCCACAAGAATGCTTAGCAGCCTCATGGTTCCTAAATTCACGGGACCAGGAAAATGTATCCCCGCCCCCTCTGCACTTCTATGCAGTGCACCAGAATGAATCATAAAGTGTGGGTAGGAGAGACAACACAGCAGGGGATGTAAATAATGTCTCTCATACCTTCAACCATCACCCTCTATGACACACATTGATATGGAGCTAAAAGAGTCTCAATAAAGATAAATGCACACACTACATTCACATATGCACACACAGGATTCATACATGCACACACATGATTCATAAATACACAAAGAGGATACACAAATGCGCACAAAATTCACAAATGCACACACAAAATTTAAAAAGCACAGAAGATTCACAAATGCATTTAAATTCAGAAATGCACACAGAATTCATAAATACACACAGAATTCAGAAATGCAAACAACATTTACAAATGCACACAAGATTCAGAAATGCACCGGACAAGATTCAGAAATGCATTTCTGATGCACACGGAAAAACATCTTGATTTACAAACTGCTTGCGGTGCGAGTACTTCACGGCATTTGTGTGTGAATTTTGAGACTCCCGACTTGGCTCGACACACAAATGCCTTTTTTTAAACGGAATGGTCTGCAACCAATCAGATATCTCCCTTGTTTTAGCCAATCACAAGAACGCACCCTCGTGGGGGATTGTTTACTTATAAGCCAATCACATGAACGCGTTCACACAGTGCTATATGCATAGAGACTGAGCGTATTTAGGCCACGCCCCCACCGGGGGGAAAACAATCCAACTGTCTCCATTGACTTTTCCATTGCGAGAGGCAGCCTCCTTGTCATTTATGACATTTATGAATTGTGTGTGTATTTATGAATTTTGTGTGCATTTATGAATTTTGTATGCATTTGTGAATCTTCTGTGCTTTTTAAATTGTGTGTGCATTTGTGAATTTTGCGCGCATTTGTGTATCCAATGTGTGTATTTATGAAACATGTGTGTGCATGTATGAATCCTGTGTGTGCATATGTGAATGTAGTGTGTGCATTTATCCTTATTGAGACTCTTTTAGCTCCATACATGGAGGCTTTTATGGACCTGTACCAGAGCACCACATTACTTTGAGCCCTGCAGGTTTGTGCACCAATCATAACTGAAATGAGAATGGCTTTAAAAATTTAGATTCAGTAAGTGAATTTGTAATAAATGTGAATGCAAAAATCACAATAACCAAATTTGAATGTAAAATAGAATCAAAATGAACTGAAATGCAACAAATGTTTTACTTGAAAATCATTTTTAAAGGCAATATTTGAATGTTAGCACGACAAAGTCTTGTTTGAAAGATTTGTAAAAACAAAACAAAAAAAACCTTTAAGTTTGAAGGTTAAACGGACAGAAAAAAATGACAAACAGATGAATAAATAAATCAGACAGACAGATAAAGACAGACAAAAACCATATGCAGTTAACCATCAAATTAGTCAAACTAGCCAAACTCTACTTAGACCACCCCTTCATACACTAAAAACAGTCCCACCATCAGGGCCTCCACATTAACCAAAGCCTGGCTGCAGGCTCTTTTCACCCCCACCCCTTAGAACTCAGAGGAATTTGGGAAGGCAGAAGATCCAGCGCAAGAGTTGAGGCATGCGGCAGCCCCGAGAACGTGCACTGCTGGGGGGCCAGCTTCGCCACAGAGGCCAGCAGGCCTCCCACACCAAGGCCAGCCAAGGGTTCCCATCACCACAAACCTTCCCTAATCTGATAATATAAGACTCCTAAATATAGAACTGCAGCATGGAGTATACCATTTATAATAATGTCTCCTGATTTTATCTGTTGCTTTTTTCTTGGAAAATCTTGGAAAACCTGCTAAAAAGACTGGAAGGCAAGTCAAACACAGGAAGGTTTTATCTATCTTTAGTATTTTCTTTCACCCCTATATTCTTCACATTTTGAAATGTCAAATTACAGGAAGGCCACTTAAACACAGTGTTTGAGATTGACAATTGATTGTGTCTGAAGTCCAGTTCTTATGTCATATCTTACGTACTTACATCATATCCATCCTATCCTTCGATGTCATCCTTCATGTGTTTTTGCTATATGTACAATCATTTTGCATATAACAGATGAACGCACTCTGAAACTTCACCCATGACACCATGAAATTCCAGGTAGGCATTTTGGTTGAAGAATTGTAACTCTGCTTCATAACCAAACACAACCGTATTTCACACTCCAAACAGCACTGTCAACCATATCTCCCTGCTATATGAATGTGGCTGAAGAGTAAAGATTAATGCAATAACGTCTGAGAATTAAGTCGTTCGTCACGTCATCCTCCATCCATCCTCTTATTCCTCTCTGTCTAAAGCACTTTGAAGCATAATTTGGATGTCCTTTTCTTTTTGTATTCTTGTCTTTTCAGATAGGAGAGTGAATCCAGGTTCCAGCCTCTCACTAAAACCCCTCCCAGAGCTTCCGGACCTTTTCGTTGTCTATCTCCAGAAGGATTGACCCGCAGCCCCATCCCAGGACCTGGGAGACCGGGACACAAACGGGCCCTTCAGGTTGATTTATCGGGCGTATTCAGGGCCAGGCACGCAGAGGGACAGAACAGTTCTGACGTCTCTGATCACCAGAACAACCCCTTTAAAAAGCCACCTCTTGAGAGAAGTCTGCACCTCTACCGACTTCGGATGCTATTGAAATTATAATAACAATAACAGTATTAATAATGAAAGATATCTTTGTAGAGAGTCATGCATCATGACAGCTCAAAAGCAAAACATGACATTAAAAAAAAACAAAATGGCTATTTTGTTCATTCTTTTCTTCTGCGTCCTCTTTTCTCCTCTCTTAAAAAACAAAACAAAGCAAAACCACACAAGCGCCTTCATGGTGAAGTCAGGTTTAAAAAAAAAAACTAAACTAAATGGAAAACAAGTGGCACTGCATCATGATGGCAGGCGGGACAAAACGGAATTGTTTTAGTGGAAGAAAGAGCTATCTGTCACTGTCTGTCAGCTCATTCATCCAGTACTCCCTGAGCATCCAGCCCATCCGTCATTCCCTCTCAGTCCCTGACACCCGCCCAGGTTGGCCACTTCGGCAACAAGGGAGGGGGTCCCAAATATGGACCCTTATAACCCCACTATTATTGTTTCCCTCTAGATCTCGGAATGACAAACACGCATACGCTACATACTTCTTACAAGCCGTTTTTTTTTTACTTTCATTTGACGTGTCCCAAAAAAAACCCAACTGTATTTATGTTTAATACAACTGATGCATGACCTGATACAATATATACATTCTGTCTTTTGAGGTTGAGGTTTTTGCCAACTTTATTTTATTTTTATTTTAGAAAATATATAATACAAATGGATTGAAATTGAACTTGCATCTACCACATGAGCATCACTTACTAGAGCTGGGGGAGAAAACTAATTCATCGATGCATTGTGATTCTTTCTTTAACAATTGTGAATCAATTCACAAAATGTAAGAATTGATTTAGCTTCAGTTGGATGTACAAACACTAACTCAATCGCTTAGCTGTTGTTTGCAGTATGCAAGACATGCAAGACCTGCCACACAGGACTGTACATGAAAGCCACAATGTTGCAAAAGAACAACCTTCAACAAAGAATATTCCAAGCTTTTGTCTGTAGCTTTTTCATGCTGAATTTAAAGAGTCACTTAATATATGTTATATAATGTATAAGAAAATCAATTTCAATGGAGCTTCAACGGGCTCTACACGATCCCAGCCGAGGAATAAGGGTCTTGTCTAGCGAAATGATCAGTCATTTTCTAAAAATAAAATAAAACTGTATATACTTTTTTACCACAAATGCTCATCTTGCACTAGCTCAGCGATGCACGTCCACAACTTTAACTTGTAAACACTGGGTCAGTACTTCCGCCTACTTCTTGCATGACCTTTCCAACATGACTACGTAATGAGTGAAGTCGTGGACATGCATCACAGAGCAAGTACAAGACGAGCATTTGTGGTTAAAAAGTATTAAAAAATAATAATAATAAAAAATAGAAAATGACAGATCGTTTTGCTAGATAAGACCCTTATTCCTCAACTGGGATCGTGTAGAGCCCTTTGAAGCTGCATTGAAACTGCAATTTGGACCTTCAACCCGTTGGTCCCCGTTGAAGTCCACTATATGGAGAAAAATCTTGAAATGTTTTCCTTAAAAACCTTAAAACCTTTGAATTGTGAGGTGCTTACAAATAGTCTCAACATAGGGTACATGTCTGAACTTAAAGTATGTGTGTTAACTGCTAGGCTACGGCTCTGACAACATAATATTGAACGTTCCAATGAACTGCAGTAACAAAATCGATTCTATGCATCCAAAAGACTATCAAAATGTCCTCTAAACAAAAATAATAGGGATAAAAGAATAATGCCTTGGAGTGTTGTCTTTCTGATTGCAAAATCACCTTGATGTTCTTCTCAGTGTGTTTCAGTTTTTGTTTTTCAAGCCAGAGCAATGGTAGAGGCCAACATTTTCTATCAGCGGCTCCAGTTCCGCAATGTTCAAGTGTGCAGAGGTGCAAATAGGATAAGATGACTCCTAAAGAACCATCTAAAAAAAATCTTACCTTAAACCGAACAATGGCAAATACAAAACCACCCAAAGGTGAATATCAGACCGGGCCTTGAGACCAAAGATATGAATACAAACACACACAGACTCACACATTGGCGGAAACCTTCAAACAAAACTAAGGCTAGCGTGGAGGTTTAGGGGGTTGGGTTTGACAGTAGAGGGGAAAATAAGAGAAAGAGGGGGGGGATGTTGAGGGGTAAACAGGGGAAAACAGAAGAAAGGGGAAAGAAGAATGAAAGAAAAGAAAAAGGAGTGGAAAAAAACAAAGACTTACTTGTCTCAAGTCGATGAAGGCGAGCAGCAGAGTGTCCCCCTGGAAGCCAGGCACCGGGCCGGCCCTGGCAAACCCTGTGGGAAAGAGAGACGGATAAAGAGAGCAGGGAATTCGCCATGGAGCGGGAGATTGGCAGACGGATGACAGCCGGGACAAGGGGAGGACAGGGGGAGGTTCAATGGGGGCGGGGGAGGTGAAATGGAAGGGGGCTTTGAAGGTTTTGGGGGTGCTGGCAGAGGGGGTGGAGGGTTTGTTGGGAGGTTCAGAGCAGAGTCATGTCTCTCGGTCTGCCACCGGCTTTGTGCGGCCCATTCGGTGGAAAAAATCATTATCAAACTCTCATTAATTCTCCCCAACGTTGATCTGACAAGCCAGATAGAGGGGCTGTGTGGGGATGAGGGGGCAGCCTTTACCCCGTAACCTGAGGCCTGACGGCGATTCCCATGAGGCCGCTCTCCCAGACCAGTGGCGTGGTTCTTAGCGAAGGGGCCGACAACACTTGTGAAAAGCCAATGGGCTGGGGGTGTATGGGGAGTGCAAGAGTTGTAGAGGTTTCTGAGGGCCATTGGACCTTTCTGTGCCTTTGGACGGGAACCCGTAAACAAGCGGCTTCACCATTCTGAAAAACGGAACATTTGACACGCGGAGACAAAACAAGCCGGGGCCAGAAGAAATCCCTTTCACCTCGTGATGCTGCGTGCCTTTCTTGCCTCTCACGCAAATTACACGCCTGCCATCTTTATTTCTGACCCCCGCAAACGCTGAGCCAGCGACTGCTTACCCTCACGCTTTTGTTGCTGCGTCTCAGCCCGAGACTATGTCGATTTTGCAAACTTCCCCATTCGGCTTTTTACAGGCGAGAGACCTGCGGCAAAGGCGGAATGGTTTACGTGACGCGTGTCAGAGCACATCTCATCAAGATTCAAGAACAGGGACCTCTAGGCTTTCAACTAACTGCCACATTCCAGTATAAAGCCCTGTTACTGACTACACTAAGAAACCTCTCATGGGATAAGCAAGGAAATGCTGTCAAGACCTTTATGCTCCCCAAAAGCATAAGCTGAACTGAACAGGAAGCAACTCTTGACGCCCTCTCCCTTTGAATGTCCAATCGCTCGCTCCTGGTGTTGTACAGGTCAAAGAGGTGCAGCAGACACGAGAGAGGCCAATGTCAGTTTAACAGAGCCTCTTGTGGGCTCGAGATAATAATGCAGTGGTATGATGACTGATAACATTTAATTTAATTAAAAGTGATTAGGAAGCATTCTGGTATATAATATGACTGATTATTATTATTATAATAATATGACTGAATGTCCAGTTGTACCTGAAAGTACCCAAATGGTCAATTTTACCCCACAATACCGAATCATAAAATAACAGATTACGAAACGCAGTAACACTTTACAATAAAGTTCAATTTCTTAGAAGCATTAGGTATTGTGAACTAATAATGAATACACTATTGTTATTTTTAAACCCTACTATAGTTTAATTAAACTCTGCTAAGATTTAAGTAAACTCTTTATATAATCTTGTTAGACCCCTTCCTCAACTTCGAATGCTAAAACTGCGTTATACCCACTCCATAATATGGGGTTCAACATTTTATATAACAGCCCCTCCAATTAGGGGTACAGCTTGTCATTAGTGTATTACACTGAAAGGGACATTTTTGTACTTACCCCTATAAGGTTTAAAGTACCTTAAGGAAAAATATTATTACTCAAAGGTTTTTATGTGCATGTTTTGGGGGCACAAAAGTTGTCCCTTTTAGGGTACTGCCCCAGTGACGAGCTGTTGTACAATTTTTGCAAATTTTTTATGCCAGTGAAACCATCAAGATGTTTGTCCACACCTTCAACACTACACATCATGACTATGTTATAACCTTCTTCTTTCTAAAGTTATTTCCAGACTTCAATACATTCAAAACGCAGCAGCCAGAGTACTCACCGGCACTCCACAGTTTACCCATATTCAACATTACACATTAAAAAAATTTGGGGCCTGCATATGATCAAGCTTTATGCAAAGAAATATATGTTCCAACCCTTCTGAAACTCTCCAAACTGATCCTCATCGTTTCCTCTCTTCATCGTACCTTCATATCTCCCTCCCTCTCTATCCCACAGCGCAGACACTTCCAAACTGTTGATAGATTGAACCACAGACACATCATCTGTGCATTCAAGTGGTTACATCTTTAAGAAGTTATTTTAGTTTTCCATTATGTCCTAAGAGCCATCCTTGAAACTTCCAAAAAATGTAAACACCTCATTCACCAAGTCTCAAACGGAATGAGTGTATGAGTAAGGGGGGGACTTTCTTATTACTCGAATGACATTTTGATTAAAAAGCTCAGTTTTGTGGTTTGAGGTATACAAATAAACAGGGGGAAAGTAATCACTGGTAATCACAGGCTGCTTGGTAAACCAAAGCAAACCACAAGGAAAAGGTGTCATACAGTGTAACTGATGTGACCGCAATATGACTGGGGTTATTTTCTCTCCCTCTCTGTGACCTATGTACGATAGCATGCTCTGGCTGAGGATTCAAGGGAAATCCATTAACCATACAGGGTTAGGTGCTCAAAGGCAGTTTTAGCTGTGGTCACACGCAAAGCCGTGAGGAGAGATGAGCCAAGCGACAAATCTCAGATGCTAGCCAAATATCCTTCTCTTCTCACCTTTTCCTCAAACATTTCAGCTTAGTTTTTCAGAAAGTCACATGGGTGTCAAATAAGAAGTTAGTTACAGCAAACACAGCATTTAGGCTTTGATTAAAAGTCTCCAGTAGGAATCGGGAAATTTCAAATTGGGCCACACCAGGGTTAAGTACAATCATGCAATCAGGTTTAAGGAGGATTATAAATATGTCACTGAGCTTTTACTTAAACTTACTCTCACACTCTTTGACGTCCACGTTGAACTGCTGCAGGGCTCCCATAGACACTTGCCTGACATCAGCCTCCAACAGCAGCTGCAGCAGGGAGGTAGAGAGGTGTTTACAGGCTGACATACATGCCGTCTGAGCCACCTTCCCCTAGAGAAAGAAGGACAAATGAGAGAGAAAAACAAAGAAATGTGAGGTTACATACTGAGTATCTTTCAAACAGTATAACCCTCTCCGAAAGGTGGTAAAACTATGGACATTTATTTGAATAGTTTACATGTTTCTCTCCTCCCTGTCCAACTGAATATCATCAGATAATCCTTTAATTCTCTCGATAGTCAGAATCTGCTGCATTCTGGTCTCTAATGTAGTCTACATGAGCACACACAAGAAACACTTTTCATATTGTATTTACAACCACAAGAGTCGTTGCTTACATGCAATCTCACAGACATAAAGAGGGGAGCTTAGCAGCATTATGGTTCATATTTATGCCGGGAGAACCGCAGTGCTGTTTAAACATCAACACACGTTCACCGTCACACACGCTGATACACACACAATTCAAGCTCCAAGCTGAAAACCTCAAATATGCCCTTGTCTGCCGTCCAGCGCCTTCCTGACAATCAGGCTAATACTTCAGGGGAGATCCAAAGCTATTAATATGACACTAAACCTGAAAGGAAACAGCAGACTGGAGGGCCAAGAGTCTATGTGGGATTTTTATCTGAAGGGGTAAAAAAATAAAAACAAAACACCATTATACAAGAGGACTTCCTGCACATTGGAAACACGTGGGCAATAAATCTAGTGAAATGAAGGATGAATACACAGTAAATCCATATAAGAGAAAATGAGAGGTCTTTTTTATCCCTTTTCTGTCCATGTGTGATGGGTAGAGAATGGAAGGAAAAACAGAAAGCAAGACAATGCCCTCTTTGCTTCAGTCATCTCATCCTTACCTATTCTTCCTCTGTCTCTCTCCATCTCACATGGAAATTCCACGGTAGACATTTCTTAAATTAGAAGCTACTAGCATTAACTAACTAACTAATGCTCAGGTTCGGTCTCTTGACAGCTTAAAGGCCTTAAGGACTGTGGTGGGGACAAATAAAAATAAATAAATAAATAAAATAATATATAACCTAGACCACTTCTCAACTAACTGCACTTTTCTAAACCACATCTATCCAACTATTCCAAGGTTGTTCATTACATTAACCATGGACAGACACGTTTCACTAAGTGACATGTTTTGCACTTGTGCTATCCATCTTTTTACCAAATTAATGGCACTTCGCTATATATTAAGATTTTTAATGCAATGAACTTCATAGAGTTTTAAGAGTGTCTTAAGTTTCTAAATACTTTTCGGGGTCACTGTACATTGTGAGCACAAGATCTAACTGCAGCAGCACAGCCCCGACATAAGGTTGTTCTTACAGAATCAGAGGGCAAGGACTGGGGAGGGTTGGCGTCACCACAACATCAGCTGGCCATATGGCTGTGAACTTCACTTCAGCTTCTCTGTAAACAGTCATATAAAGTATAAAGTACACACACGCACCTGACCGACAAAGACCTGAATGGTTCAGGTCAGGTGGGGTCAACAGGAAAAGCTCTCCCCTCCTCTCTCACTCCAAAAAGAGGATGGAGGCGTGTGATTGTGTCCTGTGTGGGGTCAGGGCAGGCCCCATGTGAAATTGCTATAATCCATCTCCACCAGCTTCTGAAATACCTATGGCCTATGTGTTAATCTACAGTTGGCATGGATATAATGAGTAGAAAACGGTTTTGTGCGTTCAACCTGACACTTAACATATAACGTAGCACAACTACACATATGCACACACATTGCAGTCATATTCAGTCAGCCACTAATCAGGCTGAAGCACTAACTAGGTGATTATAGATGATTAGAGTGCATGCACTGCACAGCAGTGATTAAAAAATAAACACACTTGTTTTCCGGACTCCTGTCTCTGTATGTTTAATAGCCATAATAAATCACAGAGGCCAAAGTAGTAAGGGTTGTTTCTGTTCCTCATGGTGGAATGAAGACACACAGGTACCTGTCTCCTACTGGGTAAATTCTAATCACTCAAGAGTCATTTGGTCTGATTGGAGTAAGGCGTTTGTAAATATGGTGGGCATAGATTTTTTTTTTACAGCAAATAGAGTCATAAGCAAGGATTGCACAATCTGGGCAAGGGCGAATAAATTCTCTATGTACTTATATTGATATATCTGTATTCAGATTCAGATTCATTTTATTTAAATAGGGACAATGCACAAGTTAACATTAACCTTGTTTAAAACAAAGAGAGATGCATTGTGCCAGGTTGTAGCACAAGTGCTATTTTCCGCCCGTAGTCCCTTGGCAAAGTAAAATACAAAACATTAAAATATACAATTTTACAACCATAAAATTAATTTACAATTAAAACTATCATATGCTCAATTTTTCCCCTTTCCTAAAACAAAACCCCACCCCACACCGACAAAACTAAACAATCAACATCCCTACGTCTCCCAGTACAAAACACACACACACACACATTTCATAAATGCGTACAGTTTTGTTGTGACAATAACCATGCTTTTGTCAAACTCAAGAAGGTTTGAGGATTTGTACATGTAATAAGGTGTGTGGGGAGAGTATTCCACTGAGTTATAGCCACAAAAGAAAAGGCTGATTTGCAAAATGAGGTTTTGCGATTTGGAATATTGCATTCTCCTCTAGTGGCCGACCGAGTAGTTCTTTTTTTTTTTTTTTTCGGATTTGAGTGCAATACATTTTTTTAGAGGAGGAGCGACAGCATTATGAATGATTTTAAAAAGTAAACAAACATTCGGATGTATTATCAAATTTCCAAAATTTATTTATACGTGCATTCATATTTTCTGCTGCCTAATTGAAGAAGCATAAAACTTTTGAAACCCACATTCATACTGAACCACGTGAGAGAGACTGAAATTGATTGATTTATAATTCAGTTTTTATCCAAAGCAACTTATAACACTATATTATACAAGAAAACAAGTAGTGTGCTACCACACCAAATTTGAACTGAGAACTCCAAAGCACTTGGAGAAAAGTGGAAACACTCACAAGAGACCAAGCCTGTCCGTGAGCGTTTCCACTTTTCTATAATACTCTATAATATTCACAAATATGTTGCATTCGTGGTGCGTTTGGGATCGTTTTCATGTTAGAAAATACATATTTGCTCTCCAAACAGATCCTCCATACTGTTCAGCAGGATTCCCAAGTATTAGTCCATTTTCAAAGAGCCAGCAACTTCAAACACCTGCTGCAGACATGGGTCCCCAATACTATTATGTTTCCCCTGCCGTACACCACGCATGCTTTTGATATTAAAACACTAACAATGCTAGGTTGTTACATTTTTAATTGTCAGACTGCAGAACATGGCTCCAATCTTCCATACTCCAATCTTTATGTTCTTTGGCAAATATAAGGTCTTCTTTTTGTTTGCAGTTGATACAACTAATAAATGCTTTCTTTACTGTTATACAACCTCTCAATCCAGCATCTTGTACTGTAGCTGTTGGCTTACAGTTCAAGATGAAATTGGAGGTTTCTCACAATTGCACGTTTTATCCAGATCTTTAGAAGAATGCTTTCTTTACTGTTATACAACCTCTCAATCCAGCATCTTGTAGCTGTTGGCTTACAGTTCAAGATGAAATTGGAGGTTTCTCACAATTGCACGTTTTATCCAGATCTTTAGAAGCTGTTTTGAGGTGGTCCCACATTCAGTTGATTTTCATCCTTCTGTCAAAATGCTCACCAGCCACAACACTTTACATTCTGCATGGTAGTGGTCTCACTGTGCTTTGAAATAATTCTGTTGACAGTGTGACCATTCACATCCAGCCCGAGCAATATCAAAAAACGATTGACCAAATTTAACTATTTTAACAATTTCCTCCTTGGTTGCAGAGGAAAGTTCCTTCCATTTGGCCATTTTCGCTAAAACCCATGTATGTGTACATGTATGGTTGAATCCCGGCTACATGTATAAATCTGAACAGATTAGCTACTTCCAACTCTTAAACGTTGGAGCCTTTGTTCAAAGATATGTGTTTAGGGCCTGATTTAAACAGTTCTGCTTCGTGTGGCACACCCCTCTCACAGTAGCACATTTGTTTTACAGTTCAGGGCAGAGGGATGTTAACAATTAGCTCAGGGGCTCAAAGGAGGGAGCGAAAATCAAAAAAAGGAAAAGTAGGAAAGAGTGCAATGAGTGACCAGTTAGAGGCTGCTTGAACTCCTCCTCTCCAGTCTTCTCCAGTTAATCAAACAAAGGCTCATCAAAGCCCTCATTAAAAAATACTCAACAGCAATTGGCTGTCAAAATAAACAGAACACACAGTACAGTGAGACAGAAAGAGAAACAATAATAAAGCAAGAAACGGAGATAAAGAGGAGGAGGACTGCAAGAACAAGGGGTTCTGGACACTGGGCCAAGGTTAGATTTCTTAATAACAATAATAATATGTTTGAAAAGTCACAACACTTCTACAAACGACCCCAAACGCACCACATGCGGAGGACCCCTGAGAAAACTCAGCATGGAGTGTGTAGGCTCTCTCAATGCACTCATATTTCAAACGCGCCGACTTATTTATGCAACACACACCGATCCCTGTTTACAAAAACAACGAATGTACACTCACGACATCCTAACGAGAAGCAGAGACTATCGCTCGAGGAAAACTGATGCCTGTCTGCGCTGATTACACTCTGGTCGGAGGAAGGGTGATAATATGTGTTGAACTTCCCGACACCATGCTGCACTGTTCCAGCATTTCACAAACACAAAGGAAAAACTAAGACAGCAGGCCAATGAGTTTGGAGCTCAAATCAGGCTTCAAGTAAATAATGACAAATAGTGTTCGCCTTACAAGGTGCTTGATGATATTGATATGGAAGGCCTTTCTGTTACCTCAGGGTTTCCACAGCTACATTACAGAGGGCCAGGAAGCATAAAAAAAAATCCAACACACATTTGAACACATTGCTTTTGAAATGAATAAAAGAGCTGTTGTAAAGGTTTTAATAAAAGCCAGGTCAAATTTTCAGAAAATCTGACGATACTGTGTGTGATAAAAATACCAACAGCAGTTGTGGCTCCCACTTTTTGGAAGGCTTTTCAAAGATTACCTGCTTGATTAAAATCCCTCATTCACACTACACGTGTTTTCATTCATCAAGTATTTTTATCCAAATTTTGGAATATAGCATTAAAATGTTGGATGCTGGAACACTAAATGATAAATACTTTACCAAAATTTGCATTCAAAATTATTTGAGGAAGATAAAGGTTTTATTCTGTATGAAGACGCCATATTTTTTTTACTTAAACAGATGAGATGGAAAGGCTGCTTTATATGGATTGTTTTTGCCATTTTTAAAATGAAAAGGTATTATTTAACGAGATTAAATTCAGAATGAAACGTAGATGGAAAAACACGCGATGACAGTGATTTGCAGCAACAAAGAAATCATACACTAATTTTTAAAAGTTTGTGGTCGGTAAGATTTTTTTTTTTTTATGTTTCTGAGAGAAGTCTCTTATGCTCATTTATTTGATCTATTTATTTTACACAGTAAAAACAGTTATATTATTAAATATTGTTGCAATTTAAAATAACTGTTTTCTATTTTAATATTCAGCAAAGCTGAATTTTCAGCAGCCATTCCTCTCGTCTTCAGTGTCACACGATCCTTCAGAATTCATTCTAATAGGCTAATTTGGTGCTAAAGAAATTTTTCTTATTGTTATGAAAGATGATTTTTATAACAGTTGTGCGGCTTAACGTTGTGTGAAAACCGTGATACATTTTTTCAGGATTCCTTAATAAATAGAAAGTTCCAAAGAACAGCATTTATTTGAAATTAAAATATTTTATATTCAAAAAAATCATACTGACCCCAAATCGTAAATCGTATATAAATCGTATTTTGTTGACATTATAAATGTCAACAAAATCGTACTGACCCCAAACTTCTTAACGCTAGTGTTGGTCACTGACATTCAATGTTGGTGATTTAAGCTGAGCAACGGCAACAATTGATGATGTGATGAAGCTGTACAGAGTTCAGCTTCCTTCAAATGTACAGCAAAGTAAACACGACTAAAAATGGGAGAGTTTGATACTTTCAAACAGCAACAATCAAGACTTTGAAACAAAACCGCTTCCAAATTAAACAAACAAAGCCAATTCTACTAGCAGATAGGGTGGACGTCTATGTTGTGGCTGCATCAGACACTACAAGATACAAGCTCCTCATTTGAGCTGGCACATTTTTAGAGCATTTTGCCAACATCAGCTCAATAATGACAAGTCAATGCAACAGAGACACACTGAATATTAAGCTTGCACACAAAGGTTTTATGGATCAGATAGCAAAAACACTCAAAATTTCTGCCGAAGAATGTCAGTCTATGAACAGACCACCATGTAAAAACAGAATGTTATGGCAAAAAGGCAGCTCCAAAATCCAAAAGTGCTCCGCCAGTCATTCAGTTCCATCAAGAAAAACTGTGAATTGCCATCATATGATGCTTCAAGTTGTCGGTTCACAGTTTTATACAAACATCTACTGTCGGACTTTAAGAGGATTGTTTACTTTGCATCTAAATCTACGTAAGGTAACATTATCGATGCAAGGCACACAAAAATCTCACCAATTAATATCTGAATTTTATTGTAAAAGTCTACAAACAAATACCAAGAACCTAAGGGACAAAAAAAGCACTACGGTCACAGCTTCAGACGCCTCATTTGTGTTCCATAACAAGCATTAAAATGCATCCAAACATCTATGAGTAGGTCAGATGAACACCAGGCAGCATGCGGAAGTACTGTGACGAGAAATGGCCAAGGTTATTGCTGAAGTTAGACCACACTGCAAACATACTCACCGGTAGTGTGGCGTGCTCTATAGAATTGCCCTACAGAAGATAGATAAAGACAAAATTTAGGTCAAAGGTCGAGTATGACTCCCCCTAGGTTCAAATGTGAAGTCGATCAACCACACTCTCCCGTATCAACTTGGCCAAACAGTTTAGGATCAACACTGAAAGTCCCTCTGAGTGTCAAAGATGGTTTGTGGTCGGGTGAGAGAGGCCGAGCAAGTGAGTGTGACTGATGGGACTGTGGCTTTGGAGTCATTATCAGAGTTTTTGGCTATGAAGTTAATGGCAGGGTCGCTTTCACACACACAAACGGTCAGTTCTTGACCTTTCCTGAAAACCATCAGGAGTGTGAACTGGGGACACGGTGAGGTTGCGCAGATGGGGCTGAGTGAATCAGGATGCACTATGTTCACATGTAGAGCTGGAATGTGCTAACACAATAATATAAGCAGGATCGCTTGACTGTACATCTGTGGTTCGCTGTTATGCGTGTATGTGTAGATGGAGAAAGTGAGACATTCAGCCTGACCGTAACCTGACCTGGGATCGTACAAATATTGCCCCCTGTTGGTGAAATTCAGCCAACAATGTGAGCGCTGTTTTGCAGTGGGCTGAAAGGGTCGTACTTCTCTCTTACTGAAAGCTTAGAAAAAGGAATTTAAGAGATTACAGGAGCGCAGGAAGCAGCATTACCACCACCAGCCCTGGATCAGAGACAATCCCAGCCAGTCATGCCGACACGGAAAGGTGTTTGGTTGAGGCCCGTAGGAGGGAAAGCTCTTAAATACTTTGATTGTCAGAAATCCCCCATGACAGGGGTCAGGACCGGGCTGTGCCAGTGCTAGACTTCCTTCAATAAAGCTGAGACCTAAGGTCACGCCACACAATCTCTTTAACTCCATGTCAGCTGAGCCACACAGACGCTTGCAAGCCCAGAACACTCCAATCCTCTTACTTGCTACGACCCTACTTAGCTTTCTGTTGAAGTTCAAGTGTACTGTGTGAGGACAATCTTCTTTAAAGTGATGGAGTCAAATAGGAGATACGACTGCAAGCTCAGGCAGAAAAATTATTAAATTATTATTAATTTATTGATGCATCTAAAACGGATGCAAATAAACAACAGAGAATCGCAGTGCGTGTCTGAGAGCTATTTGCAAAAAAAGAAATTGCCTTGCTGTCGCAGCAATAAGTGAAATTCCAAGTTGCAATTGCAGAATGTAAAGCCACTATTAAAAGATTCAATAACATCTTAACCCCTGAAAACGTCTTTAAGTTCTTGTATTGAACACTGTTTAAAAAAAACTTGTGCTGTATGCCTATCTTTTTCAAGGTAAGGTGAGTTTAAGATGCCACCCAGGATCCTCACAGAACCATAATCTCTCCTTGGCTGGGTACAAATAATATGCAATTAAAAAGCATTCATGTAATCTATGTCCAAAAAAAATTGTATGTGGACGAAATACTCACGGGCAGGTGAGTGAACACTGCAAAGGTGCTACAGAGGAAAGCAATGAGGTCACTCAGGTAGTCACTGGCCTGTCCACCTCCCTGTACTGCCATCCAATCATAATCAGACAGCTGCAAAAACTGGTCAATCTTTTGATTCAGGTTAGTGTAGATCTCCTCTTCAGCAGCATGCCTTGCGTCCTATACAAAGAGAAGCAAAGAATGAAGAAAGAAAGTACTAAACAGGCACAACATGCATGTTAAAAATACTAAATAATAATTCACACAATCAATGGGGGGAAGGGAATGCCACCACAAGCTGCAGGTTCCTACCTTGAAGGTTGAGGTTCCATAGAGTTTGGTGGCATTAATGGTGTCAGGAGGCACGTTGGTTATGTTGGAGATGAACCCTTCTAGGTAGTGACAGGACTGCTCCAGGTGAGTGGTGTTAATGATGATCTGAACCAACTTTGGGAATCAAATGTGATTCAAATGAAGAATAATCCATTTTTGACTGATACAGCACAATTAGTTACTTGCGTAAAAAAGTAAAGATTTGTATGCTTTTAAAACTATCAGACAGAACTACACTGAAAAAAAATGGTGTAGGATTTACTTAGAAACAATTTTCACTCAGAAACTGCTAGTAAATTTCACAAAGAATTACAAAGAAATTGCAGGTAACAATAGCCTGACTACGTCAGACTTCGTACTTCCGCTCAATTTCAGTTCGCTTCTGTACTCAGTCTGAGATAGCGACCTATATCTCAGTTTTCCTCCGGCCTGAAAACAGCCGGCCAATTCAACGAACAGAGGGCGGGCTGAGAGCCGTGACGTAGGCGCTAAGCGGCGAGTTTAAAACTGTATTTTAGGTTAGGGAAATCGAAAACGACCGCGTATATGGAAATACGGGATGCAATTCGCTCTGTTGTGGAGAATATTCCAGGCATTTGCAAACTGAAGCCCGAACAAGAAGAGTGTTTGTTAAACTTTTTGAATGGAGGTGATGTTTAAGTTGGAGAGAGAGGTGATTGCGTTATGTGATTGGCTTAAGTTACGGGTAACCAATGATTTTATACTTTAGACAAGCGCAAAGCGAAGTAGAGTTTGGTATTACCAGGCTAAGGTAACAATGCATTTAATGTGAAATTTTGAAGTAGAAAGACTGAAACAGAATTTTCTTGTAAAACCTATTCCAATAATCTTTGTTTTATAAAGGGTATTGCATTGACGTCACTTTCCCGCCAGGACATGCCCCCTTAGCCGGACTGAGTGGCAAAACATCCTGCAACATGATTCATGACAAGCTTTAGTAGGGGAATTTGCGAAAACGGGAGTAAAACAAATGATTATCTGCTTAAATAAAAGCAGTTGGACTCGACAGTGATCCATACTACTCACCAAAGAACCAGTGGTCTGTGGACATGTGGCCAGGAATCAGTTTCCTAACATTTTTATGTGCCAGGGAAATACATAAAGCAAAGCATGTGAACGCTGTATCTGCTGTATCACTATAAATACAAAATAGGTAGATCTAAATCCAGATGAACACTTAAATCATTGTTATATATTGTCATCACCCAGCCCTAAAACTTGTTAGAAGCACAAACGTCAGATTCACACATCCTCCATTTGCAGTACGTATGTGATGCAGGAGCAGCACGCGCTTATTGTGCTTTCACATATTCCGCTTTTGCAGTGCGCAACTGATCCGCGGCTGTATACCACAAACACAACATTTATTCATTATTTTTATTTAAAATCCAAAAGTTGTTACTGAAAATGTTTTTGTCAGCATTGCGACTCTCTTTGTAGACAGTAGTTATACAATCTTTCATAGAAGTATTCAGGTTTAATCACACTAAATGTAAATAATGTATTATTCAATGCATTACTTCTATATAGATTTATAGGCCTATATTAGGTTACTCAAGGAACTAGCAAAACATTTTACAAACATCACAAACATTTTAAATTAAAACTTAAAAAAACAGCCAACTCTCGCACCTTTTCTTTTGTATTTAAATCTTTATACAAGAAATCCTGTGGGTCATAAACAACTAGTTTTTCCACCTCCACATCGCTTGGTTGAGGTAAGGTGTAGTTTTCCTTGCTTTACCCTGGGCAAAAAGCCATACGTTGACTGTGAAACTGTCTTTTAATAGTTTAATAATATGCATTTATGGTGAAATTACTACATTTTCGTGCCAATCCATGTCTATTTTTATGTGAACAATGTGCTGTCACTTTAATTCAGCACAGCAAATCTCGATCGCTGCACTGCTGCAGACGCTGTTCCTGGAATGCATTTCCGGACCGCATCAGTGAGCAGTGTGAACGCTCTAACCTGTTAACATGGGCACGAAAAGAATGTAAGTGTGAACCTGGCATAATAGACATAACATTATGACTGTCTATAAAGGAGCTAGGAAACATCGTGTATTGTGAAATAAATTTGATGAAATTCAAAATTCAAGTTCAACAGCAACACTGCCACTTTCTGCCACTCAGTAGGTGTAACTGCAGTGACATCATGTGCATACCCTCCATTTACAACTTTGAAAATATTTTTTTACATGTAGTGTACATTAACGTTTAAAAGTTTGGGTAAGTAACTTTTCTTTTGGAAGGAAATTAAAATATTCAGCAAAGATGCATTAAATGTATCATAAGTGACGGTAAAGTGACGATTCTAATCAGTGGAATGATTTCTGAAGCATCATGTGACACTTGAGACTTGAGTAATGGCTGCTGAAAATTAGACTTTGCCATTACAGCATTAAATAACTTTTATAAATTATTTTAATATATTAATTCACGAGTTCACACTTACATACAATTAAAGGGAATAAAGTATAATGCGTATTTGACGTGCTGTCCGGGGGGAGGGCTCCGAGCTCGGAATTCGGCCCGAACCCAGAGTACCCCCCCCCCCTGTATGTAAAGTGGTTTAGGACTAGAAGAGTGGAGAAGGGGTGGTGGAGGGACACTGCTAAACTGTCAGAGAAATGAGGTGAGACTGCTGAGTCTATATATACGCGTTTTAATCATGATTGCTGAGTGCTCTCCACCCGTGTTAATTATCCGAACGTGCTTCTCCCGAACTTTGTTAATAAAACATCTTAAAAAGAAAACAGTTATTTAAAAATTACAGTAATATTTCAAAATACTCCTATTTTTACTGTATTTTTGTTCAAATAAATTGGTCTTGGTGAGCTTAAGAGACTTTCAAAAACTTTTTTAAAAATCCAAACTTTTTAGTGGTAGTGTTTATCACTTTGTAAACATTTTAAACAGTTACGTTGATAGATTAACATTTTTACATCTAACATAGCTTTTCTTTTAGTAATAATGCAGCTATTTTTATCGGAACTTTGTAAAACCATGTAGTACGGTCATCAAAGAGAAAATCAATGTTTGTGGAAAAGATTCAAGAGGTATGAGTAATAACTAGCAAAAGCTCTATGTGGGAGTAATTCTAAAGGGGAAAGGGTACGGACAGGAAGTCAAGGGTATGGTTAAAGGGACAGAGAGGGTTTGTCTGTGGGACGCAGACCTGGAGCAGCTCTACGTTTAGTTAGATGGTCTGTGGTGCAGTGTTTGAGGTCCACAGGCAGGGCAGGGCTGTCAGCAGCAAGGCGCTGATGCGCATTGGTGCTAATTGAGGACAGACCTTTAGCTTGGACCCGCTCTTCCCTCCCTCTCTCCAGTCTTGGTGCACCGTGCAGGGAGGGAAGCCTGATGCAGAGCCCGGGTCACACTTCCGCACCTCAACTAAATCCGGGGCAGGAAAGGGGGGGGAAGGAGCTTGATATCTGATCTTGTGTGTGTGTGTGTGTGTGTGTGTGTGTAATGGTAGTAGTAAGACTAGACTTTGCTATGCAAACTACCTGAAATCAATAATAAAGCCTTTGCTTTTTCTTTCTTCCTCTGCTATTCTTTCATCATTTTCTCATCAGTGGCACCCATCTGAACAGAACACATCTGGATTTGAGGGGTTATAAACGGACCTGACTGCCAGCAGAATCAGCAGGTCGGAGAAGAAACTAACCACATTTGAGCGACAAACACGGGAAGAGTAAAGCAGGGATGGAGTGAGAGCAAAGAGGGGAAAACATGCAATGACACATGCTACCAGCCAGTGACAGGTCATTTTATCTGTTGTCACTGTTGAGAACAATCCACCTCAGATTGGGCTTTGACCTGAAATGTTGTTTAGATATAGCAACTTTTATAAAACAACTTTTATGGGTTGTTTCATTAATAATAATGAAAAGCTGCTGAGTCTGATCATCAATGTAGTTGGTCTTTTTTGCGAGCGCTTCTTTGCAGGAAGACAATAGACTGGATAAGATAATAACATGCTATAGCTTGCAAAATGTAATTCTTCAAATTCACATACAGTACATAGGCAGTTGTTTTATATATTTGAATGAAAAAATAAAAATGGCGGGTAATTAATATTCTATAGAAATAGTCATTAATAATCTGAGCGACTGGTATTCACCAAAACTGCAGTTGTTTCCCATCTTGAGTGAGAGAAAAATAGTACAGAAGGGGTCTTATCTACAAGATGTGGATATAATGTGACACAAGAACAGTTTTCCAGTGATGTCTAGCATCTTGAAAACTGAGAGTCCAGATAGAGACTCTCTGTTGAGGTTGGATTGAAACTGAGACAGCAAAGGACATCAATAAAGAACAACATAGATGTGTGCAAATAATCACAGACACAAATGGAAGAGAAAAAAAGAACCTCACCTCTGCCAGTCCTACGTTTTTCTTCTTTATGGCATACTGTAGGCAGTGGCTAAGGGTTCGTGTGAGCAGGAGATTTGTAGATTTACGGATCATGTCATCAATTTCTGTTGAGCTGAACATGAAAATTCATCTAATTAGGAATACAGTTATAAATGAACATATTTATGTCAATAATGCAATTCCATAACCACATATTCAGGATTGGAGGAACATTGTGGACCAAGTGTAACGGTATGGGGTTGTGTCTTGCCCCACCAACACCAGATCCCTTTTAAATTATATAAAATTTCTTACATGTTTTCAGTAGGTTTATTTTTTTAAGAAATAATACTTTAAGCAATAATCCAAATTTTCAGAAAACACAATAAAGACATTTATACTGTTACAAAAGTTTTCCATTTCAAATAAATGCTGTTCTTTTAAACATTCTAATTATCAAAGAATCCTGAAAAAAATGTATCCCGTTTTCCACAAAATTATAATAACGCACTAAATCAGCATATTAGAATGATTTCTAAAGGTTCATGTAATGGCTGCTGAAAATTCAGCTTTGCCATCAGTAAATTACATCTAAAAGTACATTAAAATAGAATTATAATTATTTAAAATTGTAATAATATTTCACAATATTGCTGTTTTTCTATTTTATCAAATAAATCAAGCCTTGGTGAGCAAAAACATTAAAAATCTTCCCGACAAAATTTTTTTTGAACTGTACAAATTCTGAAATTGCTATATGCATTTTGTGCTTCTGCTATCGTTGAACTCTTATAGCGGTGTAGCAGTGTGAATGATTTTCTTTAAGACCCAACATAAGGAGTGCAAAATCACAAGCAAGATGTTTTTGCAGTCGTTCTGAATCACAGAGTCCTATGTGTTTAAATCTCAGCCTTGATCCTCCACCTCCTCTGAGAGAAATAAAAAAAGCACAAAGTGGAACCAAACAGATGCAAGATTCTAAGATGTACACACATGAACACTCACAGACATGGGCGGGATTTAAAACCACTTATCAGGGCCCAATAACACCCTCCAAAAACCAGAGAACAACCACACACAGATATTACGGTTTAAATCAACACGAGGGAAAAAGGGGGGTATCACTTTTCTTTATTCTTCTTTTCAACAATGGGGGTGGGGAGGAGTAAAGGGGCTATTTTTGTCAGCCAGCGTTCCTGTACTTGTTAGTACGGCTGCAGCTGCATATTCTTCTTCTGGTTCACAAATAATTAAAAAGAGTAAAAAGAAAGAAAGGGACAATATGTCTCAAACGTGTCCATCAATATGAGCCAAGGCCCAGGGTGCAATAGTTTTCCCCCTCGATCTGGGCAACAAATGCATTCCTCGCAAATTACTAAATCGTCCCTCATTGTGCTGAGAAAAGCAGAGGAGGAATTTGAAAAACGTTCCTCTCCTCAGCGGGGGAAAAAACTCGGAGCTCTCTCCGCTGACTTGGCAAACAGGAGAGCTGAACGGAGCAGAGTTGGAGGTCAAAAAAAGGGAGAAATGGAGGTGCTATTCAACCACAAGATCCTGAGAAGTTGCTTGCAGACCTACATACAGATTATAATATTAGCATCAACTGTGACGCTGCAAATTCATGGTGACTGAGAATTTTTTTTGTGTTGTGCATTTTGTTCAAATTTCAGCAAAAGGAATGTTAGGTTACTTACAGTCATCAGTTAATGGATTTTGAATACCATAACACGGCTCTGATCTTGAACATTACAATATGGAAATGTTCCTAGTATAGCATTGAACCTCAACTAGGGAAAGGCCTGGCTTTAAATTGAGGACTAGAAAGCGAGGCATTGGTCTTTTGTGACAATCTGGAAACTGACAGTGTCTGGATGAATCCAAAAGCCTCTGGCTATTTCTCATTTTAAGAGGGAGCGGGCTGCAATACAGAAAGAGAAATTGTAGTCTGATTAAACACAGACGTTTTACTGGCATTTACGTTTGATTTATTCATCCATTCAACGCTCTCACTTATTCAGTGAAAATTAGGGTGGGAGTTTGGTCTGATAAACAATGATCTGAGAGAAACAGATGAGAAGGGAACCAACGGAGACTGAAAATGTCCAATTAACTTCATTAGAAAAAGATAAACTAAACAGAAGAAGAACGCAAGACAGATACGGCTCACTTCGGTTAGCACAGAACATATGTTTATTAGCTATTCAACCATCACAAAGAGTAACGTTACAGCTAGCTTTAACTCAAGGGTAACTTCAGGTTAATATGGTAAATGCACATTTGTAAAGCGGCTCTCATGAGGGAGGTCTAAAGTTCGCTGGACATGCATTGGGGGAGTCACATACATTCCTGACGTCTGGTCTCCAGGCACCTGCACATGTACTTGAGCCCCTTACCTCCCCCTCTGACCACATCTCATCTCAATATTAGTAGAGAGAGACCACAAGGACTAATTGCCTCCGGTGGACTAGTCTGGGTAGTATGCAGAGCTGTTCTTTTGCTCCTTTGGTGTGTCAATCATAGGTTTCCGTTACCAATAGCAACAGACTTTTTCTTTTCTACACCCTTGCATACAGTTTAGTAGTACAGTTTAGTGGTAATGATTTCATGAACTTCTTCACCGAGAAAATTGAAAGCATCAGAATCAAAATCGTAAACGTTCAATCTTTGCTCGCGCCTTATAATTATCACCCCGCAAGAACAATTACAATGCTTTACAACCATAGAACAAAAAGAGTTAAATAAACTTATCACTTCATCTAAAACAACAACATGTTTATTAGACCCGATACCAACTGACCTACTGAAAGAAGTGTTACCTATAGTGGAAGAGCCTCTTCTCAATATTGTTAACTCATCTTTATCATTAGGTCATGTGCCAAGAACGTTCAAGCTGGCAGTTATAAAACCTCTTATTAAGAAACCACAATTAGATCCATAATATAAATATAAATAACCTATCAAATTACAGACCCATTTCGAATCTTCCATTTATGTCAAAAATATTAGAAAAAGTTGTGTCCGCTCAACTCGGCTCTTTCTTGCGAGAAAACGACATCTATGAAAAGTTTCAGTCTGGATTCAGGCCACATCATAGCACTGAAACTGCGCTTGTTAGAATCACAAATGATTTACTTTTAGCTTCGGACCAAGGCTGTATATCAGTACTAGTTTTACTTGATCTTATTGCTGCGTTCGATACTATAGATCACACAATACTCTTAGATCGACTACAAAATTACACTGGTGTTCAAGGACAAGCATGAAGCTGGTTCAGGTCATACTTATCTGACCGCTACCATTTCGTCTCCTTAAATGGAGAAAAATCTATCATAACTTCGGCAAACTATGGAGTGCTGCAGGGATCTGTGTTAGGCCCTTTATTATTCTCAATATATATGCTGCCACTTGGTAATATTCTAAGGAGCATGGAATCATTGTTACACTCAAATATATATTTCATCACGGCCAGATGAATACGCTAAATTATCCAAAATGACAGATTGTGTTAAAGGTATAAAAGATTGGATGACGCGTAATTTTCTTTTATTAAATCCAGAGAAGACAGAGGTAATACTTATCGGTTGTAAAAACCGTCCACAAAACCTTTCACAGCACGACTTTAACATAGTAGGATGCCCTGTTACTTTATCCGCAACAGTAAAAGACCTGGGTGTTACATTAGACTGCAACCTGTCTTTTGAAAAGCATATTTCATATGTTACAAAAACAGCCTTTTTCCACCTTAGAAACACTGCTAAGCTACGTAATATGCTATCAGTCTCTGATGCAGAAAAGTTAGTTCATGCATTCATGACCTCGAGACTAGATTACTGTAATGCTTTATTAGCTGGTTGTCCTGCATCTTCAATAAACAAGCTACAGTTAGTCCAAAACGCAGCCGCTAGAGTTCTTACTAGATCAAGAAAATATGATCATATAACACCGATTTTATCATCACTTCATTGGTTACCTATAAAGTTCCGTATTAATTACAAGGTATTGCTTTTGACTTATAAAGCTCTAAATGGTTTAGCTCCAGTCTATTTAACGGATCTTCTGTCGCCTTACAATCCATCGCGCTCTTTAAGATCACTTAATTCGAGGCTTCTGGTCATTCCTATCTCCAGATCCACCAAAGGAGGCAGAGCATTTTCACATTTAGCTCCGAAGCTCTGGAATAGCCTTCCTGATATTGTTTGTTGCTCAGACTCGGTCTCCCAGTTTAAAACTAGACTGAAGACGCATCTATTTAGCCAGCTATTCATATACATTTTTTATCTTACAGTTACTGTAAATTCGGCCTCTAGTTCATAAACGCCAGAGGAGAACTGGCCCCCGACTGAGCCTGCGTTCTCCCAAGGTTTTTTTTTCTCCATTGGGTCATCTGATGGAGTTTTAGGACACCATTAGGTCACTGGATGGAGTTTTTCGGTTCCTTGCTACTGTTGCCTTTGGCTTGCTCAGTTGGGGATATTCAAATTAATTAACCAGTCATACCATTGATCAGCTCTACCAAACTTGGATGTCTTTTTTCCAGTAATAAACAAACATTGTTAAGTTGTTTTGATTGATACTGTGAAGCAGCTTTGATACAATCTGTATTGTGAAAAGCGCTATATAAATATATTTGACTTGACTTGACATACAAGCACTAGACACATACCCAGAATCCTGACCCCACCATCTGAGACCTCTGGTTGAACGCCACCTGGCCACCTCTTGCCCTCTTACTCAATTCTGCTTGTGCTAATAGAGATCCATTTTTACAAATATGTCAAATACAAAAAAATACAGTGAGTCGAGCCATTATTTGACAGTATTCTTAAATTAGCTGTGTGTACGGGGGATTTTGGCTTGATCTGGAGCCCTTGGACCCCACACGCCGAGGCACGGCCTACTGCGAGCGCAGCCAAAAGAGGTCAAATGTTTATTGTTGAATTTTAACTGACATTTGAGCACGGGGACCGGCCACGTTCTGAAAACCACATAGGACATGACTGGTGGAAGTGAGGAGGCAGTGAGTAGCCAAAGTCTTGGTAGGGGTCCCAATAAAACTGAGACAGCTTTCTCTGCCAACATCCATACAGAATTATATATGACATGGACATCTTTAAAACACAATACAAATGCTAAATCCAAAAAGGCTCCTTTTGATTATTATTCCCACAGAGTCTAAAAGCCAATGTTTGGATTTTACCACTAAGTAAAGTATAATATTTAGTGATCATTATACAAAAATATTTGACTGCAGAATGCCAAAACTGATCAGACAAAATCAAGCATTCTAGAGAACAGTGTAATAAATTATTTTTTAATATGTTCTGTATATTTTTCCATCTAATTCAAGGCTGTATCGTTTATAATCGAGGACCAGATTGGACAAAATGCTAGCTTACTGTGTGCAGGCGAGCACATGGAACTATGATTTACTCATTTCATTCACCAGTATGAATACCTGTAGATTCAATAATTTCATGTAATCATCCTGCAGGCGGGATTGGACTGAGCCAAATATTTTTACACCTCAGACATAAACCAAGCAGTTGCACTCAACGTCCATTGCAGCTACACTCTCTCAAGGATCTGGAAAGTCTAGGAGAATTTAGCACGCACAGACTCCGTCAGACAGGAAAAAAAGGTATTATTGCTCATTTCATTGCTCAAGTCATTCTTGCAGTGATTGTAGAATTTATCTCCAAAAACAATACTTTCACAGCACAGGTAGTCCTGGACAGGCAATCATTGCTTGAAATTAAGCCAATGAGTTGGGAAATACATTCGTCTTTTCTACTGTTATAATAGGCATCTTCTATCGGACCACTCTACAGGCGACACTGTTAAGAGTGTCTGGTTGGCTAGACAATGTCTCAGACACTAATCACTAATGATGATGATAATGGAGTAGTAATTTGGTAGGATGCCGGATTCTACGTGTTCTCTGTCCTGAAACATATTCCCTCATTTCCTTAGTAAACCTCTAAACTGCAACAACTACACAAACACCCACACAAGAATTAGGATATCCAACTGAGACATCCGCTTCTAAAGTAACCAGACCTGACGAGGCACTCAAAGAAAGAGCCAGAGACAGGGAACATCAAACGATCACAACTCAGAGGACTCGTCTCAGTGCATAGCTCAATCAGAAGGAGGAAGACGGAAATGCAGACGACAGTTCTACAGACATTGACCTTTAGCCTCGACCCCTTGACCTACTGTTCCATTCAGGGTATTAGGAGAAGCGATGAGATATCAGATCGCAACACAACGTGACTGAGGTTAAGGGGTGGTTGGGAGATGAATGCTTAAAGATTTTAAAAGGTTCATTCCTAAACAGAGGTGACACAGCAATGAAACCTGCTTGAGTAAGGCACTTACTTAATATTTTACGGTGCACTATGGAAAAAGATTATTGGATAAAAGCATCAAAGACGATGTAAACTATATGTCCAAATTAAAGACATGTCTAAAATAATTAGTGAGATGAAGGCCCATGAAAAAAATACTATAACGATAACTACAATGATAACTACATTAGTGTCCACACCAATGGCCATAGCCAGATGAGGCCACCGAATTCCCGACCTCAGTAAATTTTTCATATTTAAAAATAACATTTGAATTTCTCTGAATGACTAATTGGCAGTTTAAAACTCCTTCTATCCATGCATGTATAATTCAGTTTAGACAATTTGCTAGTTTGTTTAGTGTTAGTTGTTTAGAACTAGTGTTGTCAAAATATTCGGTACTTCGGTACCAAGTCGGTACAAAAAAAATTAAATGTCACGGTACCAAGTCCCGGTGGTACCGAGTACCCAGTCAAACCCGGTTCTGGATGCCCATGCATGCACGAAGGGCGTGAAGTTGCGTCCGCTTCATGAAAGCGCTGAGACATGGCGACCGGCGGCGCTGCTGATGTGGTGTCTGTGTATATTAAACTGCAAAAAGACTATTTAAATATGAACCCTTCATGTTCTGCTTGTCTCTCTGTGTGAATGAATGGCGCAGACACGCGGTTTCATTAAACGTTACCTCACACAAACACACACACACTGAAGCACGACGTGACGCTCGTGCTGTTTTCAGTCTCTGCTGCCTCACGATATGATGACATGATTCATGATTCCATTCATTTCCGAGAGTCACTTCATGAGCATATTACCGTTTCATTTGAGAAAAACTATCGTTGTATACACGCACAGAAACTCAAAAGGTCTTCACGGCAACCCGTCAAAATAAAAGTTTGGTTTAACTTAAAGAAATTGACAGAAATAATTATATTAGGCTACTGTACAATAGATTTAACTACGTCTCCATTAATTAAAGATACTACTACTAATAATAATAATATGTGCATAGAAGGTTGCTTATTTTTCACTTGACTTTTTTTATAAGCAATATTTCTCAATATCATAAAAATTTTCGTTTAAACAGCATGTAGCCTGTATATATATATATATATATATATATATATATATATATATATATATATATATATATATATATATATATATATATATATATATATATATATATATATATATATATATATATATATATATATTTGAAATGGTTAAATAAATTATTTTTAAAAAATAGGTACCGAAAACCGTAACATTTTAATGGTATCGGTACCGACTACTGGAATTTTGGTACCGTGACATCCCTATTTAGAACTTATACTAAAGTTAAACTAAAACCATTCATACTGTAAGAGCACATACACCGTTATCATTACTTATCCATACACCAATGCTTATTAATGAAAACTATTACAGTAAGTACTGTTGCTTGAATAAACAACAAAAAATGTATTAATTACCTAGCCTATGGTAAAGTATTAGCAAATTGTGATGCAATAAATAAGGTCTAATTTAACAATGTCTATCCCCCAAAAACAGACAGAACGGCAAAAAGGGTCTGACTAAATACATTAGTGCAATTGTAGCACAATTCTTAACACCCCACACGAAAGCTCACTTATTTCCAAACACTGGTTATGGCCATGTCCACACCAAAGGATAAATGTTATGATTTAAGTGCTCTGTAAACATACACTATGGTTTAAATGTTTGGGGTCAGTACAATTTTTTTTTTATGTTTTTCTTTACTGTTTTTGAGTGTCTGATGTTTTCCATAGCTGCATTTTTTTAAATAAAAAATACAGTAAAAACTGTAATATTGACAGTTTAAAATAACTGTTTTCTATTTGAATACATTTTAAAGTGTAATTTATTCCTGTGATAGAACAGCAACATTTTCAGCACCCATTACTCCAGTCTTCATTGTCACATTATCACTTCTTTAATTAATAGAAAGTTCAAAAGAACAGCATTTATTTGAAACTGAAATAATTTGTGACATAATTGTCTTAAATGTCACCTTTTCACAATTGAATGTGTCCTTGTTGAATAAAAGGTAATGTGATTGCAGCGCATACTTTAAAGTTGGATGGATTTTGATTGGCTGTGCCGTAACAATAGTGGACTATCTAATTTAAAATGTAATGGTTGAAGGTATTGTTCTTGGTGTGAACGAGTCTTAACTGATAATAAATTGAATTACTAGATTACACTGGTGCAATTCTATTCCCAAAGTCTGCTCCCTAAAATACTCCTTAATTAAAATTTCGCCTCTTTGTCACCCACCAGAAAATGAAAATTGTAAGTCTAATCATTACCACTATTTGTGGTATCATTCATCTCCATAGCACAAATTGATTGGGATGAGCAAATCACTTAAAGGTTAATATACAGGGTATCGTAAGCATCATGAGCAATAACTTGCCTTAATTCATTTTACTCTCTGACATTATATAACAGGTTGCTAAGCAGGTCTTTTATTGGGAAATCCACAAGTGCTGTTTTCACAACTGTTTGTTTTCTACACTTGTGAAATGGACTTCTCTTCTAAGAAATATCATAAACGGATTTCATACCAAAGCAGCATTTCAGAGCCATTTATTCTGTCCAACAGTCTGAAGACTGGGAATTCAGGGTAGGCCACACTAAACAGCTCGGCGCATCTGGCAACCTCATCAGTAATTCTAAGAACTCATAAACTGACCAGAGATCAGTCAACACTAGGAGAAATTCCTTGAAATAACACCCACTAGCACCAAGCACGCAATTAATTAGGAAAACACACAAAAACTGTTCGGTGCAGACAGAACTTCCTCTCTGAGGCACAGCGGCTACTCTAGGGGATAGGCAAAGACAATGGGGTGGGTTTAGTGATTTCATAACAGAAGAATGAAAGGTTCAAAAAAGGCAGTTCAAAAATAGCCACGTAAACTGGCAACCAAGCAGCATGATTTGCTAATGAGAACATTTGGACAAGAGGGTTATGCAGGTGTGAAACAGATTAAAGTATGTTTGAACGCTCGTACCTAAGGTGCAAGTCCTCAGAGTATTTCAGGCAGGCGTAGATGAATTCTTTGATTTGGGAGTATACTTTAGGCACAAATTCAGAAAATGGCAGCTTCTTCGGAAAAGGCATCTGTTTAGAAACAAATATATATGAGTAAATGAATAAAAAAAAAATCAAAATAAATAAATAAATCACAGTACATAAAGCAAGTGTTCTGGAGGGTTTACGAAATCAGAAATATAAACTAAAGTATGTGAATTATTCTTTAAATATTTATTTGAGCTATAAAGTCTAAATCGTTAATTTGATGTGGGACTACTTTTCTAGTGGGACACTTCTGGTTCTGGGGCTGTATAACAGAAACACATTTCTTTTTTAAAACATGAAATTATCTTTAGACAAGAATTAAGATTGCTGTAATATATAATCCCTGGGATGTATTTTAACAGCTGCCTTGCCCTGTGTACTTCCATTGTAAGTGCTTTAAATAATCAAAATGTGTGGTCGAAATAAAAAATATTGACAATTCGCAACAAATGCTGTTTATAGAGCGCACCAGGAATTAAAAGAAAACACAAAGGCAGCCTTATTGCTTGAAAAAGAACAGATGCAAGTGCATGTATCACCAAGAATGGTAGCATCCTTTGATTACTACAACAGTATTGGGCAGTAGTTCTTGTTGACGTCAATGGGAGAATTCACATGTATGGCTTTGTTCAAGTATTTCAGAGGATGCGCATGTTAGCAATCAACTTCTTGGACAGCAGAAGGATATTTATGTCTTTGTAGAGACTGGAGGGTGTGTAACTGAGGGAATCCGTGAGAAAAATCTCTAGGATAAAAGCTTTCTTATGTGCCTAATGCTCACCTTCTCGAGCTCTGGATCCTGGAAGGGGAATTGGCCTGCGATCCGCTGGTACTCCTCAGGGGACGCCACGGGAATGGGGCTGTAGTTGTCCTGATCCAAGATTTGCCTAACCAACAGAATAAGTGTGAGGGGAAAAGACCTGACTTCACAGATGAACTGATCATAAACCTGAGGACAACAGCAGGATATTTAAGAAGACTAAATAATCTAAAAAACATTTACTGGACGCATGAGCAGTGCAGTCTGTGTGTGTATTTGTGTACCTCAGTCAAGGCTAACACACACAACAGATCTTCCTTGAATGCCTGTTCCCACAGTAATGATATTCTGAGTCATTCAAAGACTCCAGAGCATCATTCTTTAATGGAGTGAGTCAAGTGTCTCTGACAGGGATCTAAAAACGACTCCAGCAAGGTTACGACAACCTTTCCATGGCATCTGCTCTTAAGATTCAGCTAAGGAGCTTTAACAAAAACATTTTTTGGATTAAATGCTCTTTAAAGAATCCCCGGCACAAAAAAATAGAAAATAGTTGTCCTTCGAGCAAAATGATTTAGTCATATGGGTGTAATTTGATCAGTGATTTTAGTTTAATAGTTTGGCCTGACAAAATTTCTCTGTCCTTCAACTGTCCTGTAATCCACAGCCTCTGCAAACATAAATCTCTGGGCAATACAGGTATAAGATTCAGGCAATTTCTTTAAATGGTACTTTGATAGAGGGCATTAAAAATGTATATTTCATCAAAAATGGATGATTGGTTAACCAAGTATTGAATTGCAGATCAGAAGAAATGATGTACAGTAAACATAACCTGATTTAAACTGAACGTGCCTTACATTTGGGCATAACCCTATTAGTATAATTCCTTCAGTATGGATTTCTCAAGGGTCATAAGGTGATAACCAAATCATCATTATCCTTACTCAAATGAAAAACCGAGGCATCGAGATGAAGAAAACAGAGAAAAGGGAGAGAGAAAAAGAGAGGCAGAAAGCACCTGAAGGACTGGTTCCACTTTTTCAGCAGTATCTCCCCATATTGATCCCTCATCTCCAGCAACATGTCAAACAGCTGGTTTACTGGAAAACCATAACCCTGCAGAGAGAGATAGGGGATGAGAGGGGTGGATAATACCCAGCTCAGTTGAAAACAGTTAGCAACGCATGCAACTCTCAGCAGAAATCAGAATGAAATAATGTTTATACATTTACATTTGTCCAAATGATTTCTTACAAAAAAATAACGCATTTAGTCATGTCCCCAAAACACGCATGTAAATTATTAAACAAGCTTGAAACATACCTAAAAGTATTTGTGTTTTTGCCATACATACTTGCATTCAAAGACAATGAGAATGCAGGGATCTTCTCAAGGCACATTATTGATTGATATGATACATTATATCAAACGGAACAAACAATATACTGAACCTTTTTGTAATGTTTATTCAATGCTGTATTTGTTTGTCACAATATTTCAATTTGTTGTCACAAAAAAAATTTATATGTGATTATTTACCTGATTTTTTAAAAAATCTAATCATTTGACACCCCTTGTTCTTAGACGTTACCCATATAGACAAGAGCGCAACAGCTGTCTTAAATGGTCAGGTACTTCCCCAACTCACCTGCAGTGTGTCTGCAAACAGCACTATGAGATTCTTCAGATCTAAAATCAGGTCTGGATCAGTGCAATAAGACTGCAAAGACACAAGAGAGTGTGATGGATTACAGCAGAAGCAGAGGAAAGAAAGCACAGGGATTAAGATTACTTGGTATAAATGCTAAAAAAAAAGAGAGAGATATATTTCATGCAATGTTTATTTTAGCAAATAAGTATGTGACAATTGTATGTGTATCTGGGAATTTAACTGTTTGGTTTGTAGTCCTAAAACCTAGAGGAGGGTTGGTCTTTTTGAGCCATAGGTTGCCTCTGAATTTTAATAGGTTTTAGAGAAGGGTTTTCAATTTTTTAGTAAAATAAGGACAACTACCACTGCACAGATGAGAGTTCATTTACAAGGACAACCGTGACAGTTCTTTTGCAGGAACTTGCAACTTACATTTTTAAAACCACAACTGTTTCAAACTTCACATTTGAGGTAATTTACATAACTGTTCAAGTTTATAAGTCAGTAGGATTCTTATGGGTGGGGATACATTATTACTTTTATTCATCAAGGGTGCATAAAATTAAACAGTAAAACAATTTTAAGCACAAAAAAAAATCTATTTTAAATTTCTATTCATAGTTTCTATTCATAAAAGTATATTATAAATATTTCTGAAGGACCATGCAGCACTGAACACTAGAGTAATGGCTGCTGAAAATTTAGGGAAAAAACACATCCTTCCTCACAGAAAAAAAAGGGGCCGGATTCAGGAAAATCTCCATGAAAAGAAGTTAAAGCTACACTGTGTGATTTTTACCCCCATCTAGCGGTGAAAAGGTATATGACCATCCAGTGAATATTAGTTTCTGTTCCTCTCAATTTCGATTTCGTTTTAACTCCTACGGTGGCCAATGGAGTCCAAGATTAACATGGCTTCCAGTACGACCTTCTCGACACGGTGCCATCGAGTGTTAAAACGCGAAAGGCGAAGCTTGATGTCCCTCTTTGGCTAATGTACTTTCAAGATGGAGGGGCAACATGGCGACCGACATTAGAACCCCTTACCTGTATGTATTTTCAATGGCATATTATACACTCACGAGAAAACTTTATTACTTTAACAAAGTAAATATACATTAATGAGCACATATATTTTTAAAAGAACTAAGTGTTTTTAGCTAAGAATAAACTATAAAAAGTTACACAGTGTAGCTTTAAGAAAATTCTGAAGATAAATTCTAAAAAGTTTGTAAGAATTTTCCTAAGTGGTCTCAAGTAGTTCTCAAATATCTTCTTACGAAGAAAATGACAGGCTTTGGTGTTATTTGATTGAAACGCAAGTATTGCTGAAGACTCGCTGAATGAAAAACACCTCAAAGAATGAAAAACACCTCAAAGCTCATCTTTTTACTGTAGTTGTCATTATAAGCATGCAGACTATTTTTGTTGCGACTGGCTTGACAGTCAGCGTCATGTTTTTAATGCACGGTGTAGTTACAATAGTTTTTTTTTTAAAGAACCTGTCTCAAGATGATGCAGCGGTCTTTCCCATTCATTTGCTCCCCGTCTTTTGTGCTCTCTCTAGAGTGAATACTTCCTGTATCTGTGTATACTGCCTTGATAGTTCTAGCTAGAGTGAACGCATCAATATTTCACAATATTATTGTTTGTACTGCATTTTTATTAAATAAATACTCCCTTGGTGAACATAAGAGACTTCTTTAAAAAAAAAATGTTTTAATCTTACCGACTGCAAACTTTTGAATGGTAGTCTATGTTGTACAACGAAATGTGAAGCACTGTGTCTCCAAGTAATGGAATGTCACCACCTAGAAAACCACTATCCTAAAAACCCATCAGAAATTCCAGAGGGAAGTCATGGTGAATTAGCCTTCCAGGTTGCCCTTCAAATTGATGCCTTGACTAAACAGATTTACTGCTTGTCTTTTGGCTTGTCTTGCTCAGCGTGTGTTGAGTGTGTAGTGTGCAGACATACTGAATGAGTACGCAAGGCTGCAATAGTCTTGGAAAGAGCCAGCTCCCACAATTCTTCCACATAAGCCCTGTTTACCAGGCCCTGCGTGGTGTGCAAGATGTGGTCCTCCACTACAAAAAAACTACAGGACATATACAAGGAAAGGGTATGAAAGAGAAACAGTGAGTACTTTACAACATCATACAGTATGAAAACATTTCATTAAACTACATCATATCCCAAACGGTCACAATGAGGCTGTCCAGCACCTAAAGGAATCAGAGTCATCAAACAGGCCAGCAACATTCCCAAAAAAATCCCAGACATCCCACTGTGCGAGTTCCCTGAGCCTTTTTTGTGCCATTTTGGATGTTTGCAAAAGCCTCCATTCCAGACACCGTCCTTCCCAATATTCCCATCCAGACACTCGGAATAACACCAATCTGCCACTCCACATCTCCAGAACCATAAATTCTAAAGCTCAGAGAGTTTTCCGGCAGCACTGGGATGGAGAATCAGGAAGGGCCAGAGGAAGGGGAGCGTTTGGCAAAAGGGAGGGTCTGAACACTGAGCCAATAAAAGGATTCAGCTGTTTTAATTCTCTCCTATATTAAAAACATGTATAATTGATTTTCAGTTAATTTGGCCATTCAAAATAAAACGTGCATTGCACTTACCCAACAATTTGATTGAAGTAGCGCCTGTATCCCTCTAACGTTTCATGCTGGAGACCACAGGAGAGAGGAAGGAGAGTTTATGAACATCAGTCAATTGTACAGTCTACTTTAATAGTTTTTTATTATTATTATTATTGCTGAAATAAACTAGAATGACCTGAAACATTTTTATTTCATTTGCTTTAGAATTCATTATTTCTTTGAAAAAATGTTACCTCAATAATAAGTCATATTTCTGATCAAATAACAACATGCCCGTACAATCACATTCAGCAAAGGTCTTCAACACTTCAATATACACTACCAGTCAAAAGTTAGGGGTTAGTAAAATTCTTTAATGTTTTTGAAAAAATATATTTTATGCTCACGGAAACAAAAATACAGTAAAACAGAACTGTTTTCCATTTTATTTTATTTTAAAATCTAAATTTTAAAAAAGTTGAAATTAAGAAATAAAGTTGAATTTTCACGACATTACTCTAGTCTTCAGTGTCATATGCTCCTTCAGAAAACCTTTCAATATGCTGATTTGGTGCTCAAGAAACTTTTTCTATTATCAATGTTGAAAATATATTAAATTTTTTGCTTAATATTTACAATATTTTTTGGAAACTGTGATACATTTTTTTTAGGATTCGTTGAATAGAAAGTTCAAAAAGAAAAGCATTTATTTGAAACAGAAAACTATTGTAAAATTAACATGTCTTTACTTTCACTTTTGATCAATTATTATATGTCCTTGCTGAAAAAAATATGAATTTCTTTAAAATAAATCTTACTAACCCTAATCTTTTGAACAGTAGTGTATACCTGAAGTATTTTGCAATGACATCAACATTAAGTGCAACTGAGCTATATTTTAGCTGGAACGATGGTTCAACCTCATTTTCCAATCGTTGTGCAAGCTAATGAAAACTCTATATAAACACATCTACACTAGAGGTCCCCATTTGAATTTTCAGGCCCTAAATTAACTATACATTGGTGTCAAGTTCATTGTATCCATCCATGTCAACTAAGTATACATTTGTATGTTATGTAGCGCTAATGACTTATCACCTCACAGTTCCTGAGAGGTTATGTCAGGTGATGTTAGTGATTGGGGTGGTGCAGTGAATATTATAGGAGGGTGTCAGACAGACAGTTAGACACGACATGTTCTTAGGCGGTGTAAGGGCGTACCATGTTAGAGTGAGGCTGCAGCACGAGCCTGGCCTGTTTCCGCCGCTGCTTCCTGTAGTAGTTCTCAAACGTGTCCCGGGCACACTGTGTAAGGCAGATACACATTCTAAGCACCTGAGTGAGAATATGGCTCTCAATTTGTGTGAACAGCTCTGTGACCACTGAGCATCAGTCATGTAAGACTTGTGTTTACACCAGAAAAGCTCAAGATGAAACAAATGAGGGAAGGTAAAGACGGAAAGAAGAAGTTGACACAGGGAAACAGATTCCTACTTGTAGAGACCAAGCTAAACTTAAAAAAAAAAAAAAAAGCATATCGGGTACTCTCTCTTCTAATCTCATAGTATGACTCAGAATACAGTGCAGCAGAGGCTTGTGGTCTAAAAACAAAGGCACTCATTCAGCCCTTAAAGACATGACCCTTTTCCCAGAGTCCCAAAGTGCAGTTCCTGTCCACCTCACACACAGACTGCTATCAAAGTCTATAAGGGCATGACACCAACACATGCACACACGTCCCAGTCAGAAAAGAGCGCAGAAACAACACAGACACGCACAGAGATAAAGAGATAAAGACAGAAAACAGCGGCAATGCGGTTACGACTTATCACTACCTGGGGTCAAGTGTCTCTAAATTTATCTAGACGGAGCGGGTGACTAACTCTTATAAAAGGATAATACAACAGGACAAGACTTGACCAGCTATAGCACTGTACGGCACACTAATAGAGCTTCTCTATGTCAATTGATTCCAATAGAGTTTGACAAATCTAAGCTAATAATGTGATACACTAAGCAAATACATACCACACATGAAGTCATGGTAGACATAAACATGGTCCCTTATTTGAATATAAGAAACAGGCAAATGCACATTTTAAATATGCCCGACGTTTCATAAAGAGGAATGAAAAACACAATGGTGTCTGACTCACTTGCAAGGAAACTGCAAAAAAAATAATCCAAATGATTTCTGGAAAGAAATCTAAAGAATTGATACATGTAAAACATCTTTGCCAACGAATATTGATGGTGTAAGCGTCAAATTTTAAGTCTATTTTATCTGTGATGTTAGTGCCTATTAATAAAGACAAAGCTGGCAAAATAAATAGCATGGATAATTACCGGCCTATAGCTCTGGACAGTATTCTATCTAAGGTCCTGGTGAAGACTTTACTGAATAAGTTGAAACAGTTTGTCCTGACCACCAGTTTGGTTTTAAACCTAAACATGGCACAGATGGCATGTGTATTTTTGCTTTAAAAGGAGATTTTAGATTTGTATAACAGGCATAATTGCACAATTTTTATGTTTTACTCATGCCAGTAAAGCATTTGATCGTGTAAATCATAAAAAATCATTTTACAAGTTACACAACAGAGGAGTTCCCAAATTTCTAGTGAGAATTCTGGCTTTTTGGTATGCTCATCAGTCAATGCATGTAAAACGGGGTCTCTGTGTCTGCTCCATTTAATGTGTGCAATGGAGTTAGACAGGGAAGTATTTTGTCCCCCTTTCTCTTTAATGTTTATATGGATAATTTATCGAAGCTCCTAAACAGCTGTGGAACAGGTTGTATGGTTGGTAACACTATCATCAACCACTTGATGTATGCCGACGATTTGGTGATTTTCTGTCCATATAGTGCTGGTCATCAACAGTTATTGAGGGTTTACTCTCAATATGGCTAAGACTTTGACAATAAATACAATGCAAAGAAGAGAAATGTTATGATTCTTAGGAGTAGGGAGGACAGGAAACTATCATTTCCTGAATGTTCTGTCTGGTATTGTCCTTAAGGTTTGTGATGAGGCTAAATACTTAGGACATTATACAACCGATGGCCTGTCTGATGATAGGGACATTTATAGACGTGTCGCATGATCTATGCACAAGCTAATACGTTGATTTGCAAATTTGGTATGTGCTCAGGATCTGTGAAGACTGCACTTTCTAGAACATATTGTACCCCTATGTACACTGCCCATTTGTGGCGGCATTACAGAAAGAGCAGCATGCAAAAACTCAATGTAGCAGATAATGATGGAATGAGGCTGCTGCTTAAGGTGCCACGATGGAGCAGTGCAAGCCAAATGTTTGTCAGTGTTGGCGTGCCCACCTGTTCTGCTGTTCTGCGCAATATCATGTACAGATGTATGTGTAGGTTGTTAGACTCTGCAAACAGTATCATTTCAACACTGACGAACCCGGCCCTAAGTTCAGTCTGGTTCTTCTCCAGTTTGTGGAACCATTGGCGTTTAGCCTATATGTAAACGTGAATATTAAAAAAAAAAATTTTTGTATTTGTCTGTATTTGTGTTTTGGACCATGTGTGTCCTTAATAAAGCTTTGATTGATTGATTGAATATACTGTAAAGAAAAGAAAAAAAATACAGAAGAAAGTAAAATGCTATAGTAAAAACCTGTTTATTTGGTTTTTATAAATGGTTATGGTCCAAATTATAAATGGTTCAACATCACACTGCAAGTCATTTTAACGTAAAATACTCTCAAGTTTGTTTTTTGCAAGTATATACACTATCCACTATCGCATTAATACAGTGAAAAATAGCCAAAGTACATTCCTAGAAGTCCCTGTGTGACACATGGCTATATATGAATAATTTTGTTTCTTCTTATGTTTTAGAAGTAATGTGCATTAGGGTGTTTTGTGATATATTTTTCTGTAATTTAGCTAATGTTTAAAGCATTATTATAGTGTCATGCAGGTTAACTTGATGGCGTTTTGTCTTTGTGTCTATGATCCTGTGCACCGTCTATGTATGTTTTATAGACAGACCACTTATGATGAAAACTGACTCATAATGCAGCTTTCCATTTTACCACTTGTATTATTATGGTGGTTATTAGTACATTTTAAAGTACAAAACAGAATTTGGTACTTCAAGTAGACTGGTATATTAACACTATGTCACTTAATGAAATATACAGTTGCAAAATATGCAGGCACCAATATGCGATTCGGTAATAATGGAAACATTGTCACTGTGCTTTTTACAGTGAGTTTCCGATTTAATGGGATATTTTTACTTATTTACTCTACAGCGATTTACAGCATACTTATAATGCCAGAGTCTTGACTAAGGGTACAATAGTGATACTGAGACCCTTGACGGTTTAAACTTGCAATCATTCGGTTACCGAGCCCAAATAGTTTTCAACTAGGCTACGCCACCCCAAGACCACCCAGATGTAATTATGTGAGAGGAAGAATAAGGTTTGAGAAATAAGAATTGAAGGAGAAAACAGCAGAAATGGAAAAAGCATTATACAAATTTCAAATTACTTCAGAACAACCTGAAACCTTTAATAACAACAGGGATCAAACATATACTATGCTTTGACCACAAAGGCCTTCAGAGTACAATGAAAGACAGAAGTTTGAAAAATTCAGTGAGAAACACAAAAAGAAAGTATAAGGAAGTAACTTGTTCAACACTAAGTGCAACAACACACACACACACACACACACCCACACAAACCTTCTCTCTCACAAAAAGTGTTAGGAAGTCTGATTCATTTTAATAAGATGGTTCATTCATCAACATATTTTTTAGTGCTGGGCCGTTATCGGCGTTAACGTGCTGCGTTAACGTGAGACTCTTATCGGGCGATAAAAAAAATATCGCCGTTAATCAAAGTTGTTTTGGGATCATAAATAGCTTTTTCGAATATCGTTATATTTTCGCGCAATTCTAATGTGTAGTAGGCTAGGCTATGACGCCGCGCCTACTGTCACAGATCGCGCAGTAGGGTATTTTCCTGTCAGGGACACAAGGTGTACTTTTACTTTGTTACGTTGGGCGACGTTCCTCTCGTTACTTTATTTTAATGCAATACGTTGTTAAATGAGTTTATTCCAAGCGCGCTGTGTCCTTTGTATGGGCATGAGCGATGCTCATTTACAAATGAATCACTCTTTTGAGTCGATTCTGTTCAGACTTCATCAAACAAGTTGTCAGATGATCTGTCTAAATCGGTTCGCGAATCAGTTGATCTGTTCAGTTCCTCGCGCACTGAATCGTCCGAAGCGCTTTCAATTCACACTCGGAGTCGAAACAGGAAGATTTAAGAGCATCACGAGCGTTGGATGAAGTGGCCGATCTACAGTCTAGTCTAGTGATTGCAAATCTGCAAATGCATGATGTTTTTGCCAGCGATGAAGATCTTTATTAGTTGAACATCTTCGTAAGCTGTCTGTGAATGAATGATTCCACAGGACGATACATTCGATTTCATTTCATTCAGGTAATACATTGTGTGTGTATTGCGCGTGTATTGCGCAGTGGCATAATCACACGAATAGTTTACATTGATTGAAACTAATTTGTTTAAAAAATGAGGCTATTGCAGTAACAAGGCAGGTTCACATAAAATTCTTATGACATATGATGACATTATTTTTTGATCTAACGAGCATTGGCGATGCAAAAACGGACTGTCGTGCGTATTGTTTTTTTCTTCTTCCAATTAGCCTACTATGTTTAAAAAAAAGGACGAAAACATGTTACTTGTTCAATTAATAAACAGTTTGTTTGATGACAAATCGCTAAAGATGAAATTGGCCTCCCTTTCTGTCATTGCGTTTTTTTTTTGTTTTTTGTTTTTTTAACGATATTCGGCTTTTGCTCCTCGATTGTCGAATGGCATTTTTGGCAGAAATGCACATCCCTACGCGAGGCAAACTATTCTCAAAGACTTACTTTTAGTCATTATTTGGGTAGCACACATATTCTGAATGCCTTCGGGAGAATTCAAATGAGCCATTTTAATCTAGATTAATCTAGATTAATTTCAATATTAATCTAGATTAATCTAGATTAAAAAAATTAATCTATGCCCACCTCTAATATTTTTTTAAAAATGGATCCAATGATTCATAGCCACTCGCTTTAAATTATGAGCAGCTGCAGCTTCAAAGTAGCAGCTTCAAAGTAGCTTCCCCAAAACTGAACATTGTGAACTATGGCAAAATGACTCCTGCACAATATACGGTCATTGATGACACAGACTCTTTGGAGCAGGATGTATATTACATCAGAATCCTTAAAAAGACATTTTGGAGAAGGAACAAAAAGGATTTTAGAGAAGGATGCTGTGTTCTGTGTGAAAGGAATTTAACTGAGTGTGTCCATCCTGTTGGCTATAAAAACTTTTGTGCGGTTACTAGACTGAGAAGAGCAGGTCTACCAACTGCAGTGTAAACCCAGTTAATCAAGTCCAAATGCTCCATCTCATATAGATGTTCCTTAACCTAAACAGTCAAAATCAAAAGGAGAACAGTGCCAATATCAACTATCGTGGAAAGATTCATGCTAAAGTTCAGCTGAACTTCCCTACACAAAGGTCTAATTCCTCTGATGCCTGGTTGTGCTTCTCTGGGTCAGAGAAGTAGGATGGAGGCCTGTTCTGTGGTTCTCCTTCTCAAGGGTTTCCTGCTGCAGCTGGCCCATCACAACCAGTCTCTGTTTTTACTGATCTGAACACAGACCAGAACTGTCAGAGAATTGAGACACAGTTCAGAGTTCCATCAGAAGCAAAGAGGAGGAGTTTGAGCTGGAAGTCGGTACAGGACACTAACAGGAAAAGAAAGCCAGGAGGAATGGAGTGGAATAGAATAGAATATAGATCTATGACTGTTTTACACTACAGTTCAACAGGAGCAAACAAAGGTAAGAGTACAAAGTGACCCCAGGAAATCTCCCCCAGCCTCAGATTTCTGACACAGTATCACCATTAAATGTCTGCACTTGAGGTCATACGAGTTAAAAAGAAAAAATGCCATTTCATTTTGGTTGTTCTGGCAATGTAAAAACAATAAGAGGTTATGGTGAGTGCAAGACCTTAAGGCCACACTTTTAACAACTAAACTTAAATATTGCAGTCCACTGTTCTTTTAATTCCACCACTCCAGAGGGATAATCTTTTTCCTCTGTCCATTTGAACTTTATTATCTTCAGATTCATAAAAATGTCAATTGTTTAATTGCAGTGTGAAGAAAAACTTAAAACGCATTGTCTTCCATTTAAGTTTTTCAGCCAAACTTGACAAAAGAACAGGCTGTACCCTCCAACGGGCACTCTGACCTCTCTCTTGTCCTGTTCTCTTTCGCCATCCTTATTCTTTCCCTCCCTCGGCTTGAATTTCCAACCAGAGTTCAACTTCCTGTTACTCCGCAGCAGCTCCACACTTATAGTTCCAGGCCTCACAGTCATACTGTTTCACACACACATGAAAAAAAAAAGCCAAGGGACACCGTGGCCGGGTCACGGCCCCCTGGTATGAAGGAAACCCAGGTGAACCCCCTCAGCGCCTCCTGCCATCTGGAGTGCAGCCAGCTCAGGAGTCAGAGCAGAACCAAAAAAGCGCCATTGTACATCTACAAGACCACGGTCATGAACAAATTCTATATTTGATTTGTTTCCCTCCCTTCCATAAGTGTCTCTCTGTCCCTCTCACTCTTTACAGTAGCATGTAGCGGTGTTTACATGATGTTTGTTTAAATTATCTGGAGTGATGTCACACTAAGGCCAATCGCCATATAAACATACATCAGTCTCAACAACTTCCTTCCTGTGGGGGCGTTCAGGCCACTGAATATACAGTGAATGGCAAGTATCTACCATAGGTGCATTGAAACAGGCGTTCATGAGTTTGTACTCACCGTTTAAACAAAAAAGTTCTTCAGGGACATATAAAGTGCAATTCTGATTGTTTTTGTATAAGTAAGCATTGTGATTTCCCAGGGTCTGAGGTGACTCAAGGGTCACCAGGGAAAGGAAACACAAAAACTCTAACATTCCTTTTAAAAAAGAAACACATCGACTCACTTATCGGGTCTCTTTTCTCATTTGTTTGCTTTTTTTCCAATAACCTCAAAACAGTGTGTTTGTCTCCCTTCTATGACTCCCTGGTCACTTTCAAACAACTCTCATCCTTTACTTTTCCTCCCTTTCCTTTGCGTCCTCAGACGGCTCTTAGACCGGGTTTCCAGAGCAGCTTTGGACTGGTCAAAAAAAGGGCAAGACATAAACTCTAAAGGCTTCCTCTCTACCCCAAACCCCCAGCATGCCATTCTCACCAGCTTCCATTACAAAGACTATTGTAGTAATGACAGTCCATCTGCTCGCACAAGAAATTTACAGGCCGGAGGGTCATAAAAGTGACATTCCACCAACTCAAACAATTCAAGAGTCTTCATGTGGAACTGTCAGCACGTACACTCCGAAAACAAACACGTGCGCCCTCGTGTAAAAAAAAAAAAAAAAAAAAACAGACGTACCCACCCAGCACGTTCTTCAAACTCTTGACTCCACAAATGTGTGTTTAGCAAGTTAATAGTTAATAAATGAACACTGATGCATTTTTCATTACTTGTGACTGCATCAAATGAAATATTTGTTTGTGCAGGGAACATTCCAGGGTACTTTTGGGTGGAGAACTTGCTGGTAAACTATGGACCAGTTTCCACTGGCAAATTTCAGAAAAGTCATTGACAACCAACTGGTGCTAACTGCTTAGATTTGAAATGACCAGCCAGCACGGATTAACAGATGTACTTATCATAAAGAGATAATAAATTAGTGTAGGGTTGCATGATTTTGACCAAAATATCTTATTGTGATTATTTTGTCAAATACTGTGATTTTATGATATTATAAACATCTAATATCAAGATATTCCCCATTGGGATTTCAACTTTATTTCACTTAATTATGCAGCTATACATCAAATAAAAAAATATTTATATATTTACAATCATTCAAAAGTTTGGGGTCAGTAATATTTTTTTATGCTTTTAAAAGGAAGTCTCTTATGCTTACTAAGGCTGCACTTATTTGAACAAAAATACAGTACAAACTTATAATATTTAGTAGTAATATTTCTTATTATTATCATCAACATTGAAAACAGTTAACATGGCAAACGTGATACATTTTTAAGGGTTATTAGATGAACAGAAAGTTCAAATTTTTTTTGTAACAATTTAGAAGTATTTACTGTCACTTTTGATAAAAATGAATGCATCCTCACTGAATGAAAGTATTTCTTTCCAAATAAATTCTTACTGACCCCAAACTTTTGAACAGTAGTGTAAAAAAGCTCACTCATAAAACGGTAACATTAACACATGACATTTTAAATGACCAACTTCTCATACACACACTAAAATACACATCCACATTTTCAGGAACATATGCTGAAAAAACTCAAGACATTCTCTACCTGAGAATAACACTGCAACAAAAGGCCTTGGGGAACAAAGTGAGGGTTATATATGTAAGCGTGAGGGCCAGCACAGAGATCGTTTAGAGATAGAGATTGTTAAGTCAAACCTGAAATAAAACAGAATGCAAATGAGAAATACTCACCAATACAGTGTAGATGTGTAAACAGCGATACACAGGAGAGAAGTCCACCAAGTCCTGCGCACCAGGAATCTGCAATAATATACAGTCAGTGAGTCAGTGAGAGACATAGCATCCTATACAAATACCCAGCACTAAAGCTGGAAGTCAATAAGGAAAAACAACATTAAAGGGCACCTATTATGGAATTTTGAAAATTACCTTTCATGTATTGTGTAACATAGATCTAAGTGAACGAAAACTTCCTGCAAAGTTTTAAATATGAAAGTTCACTGTATACAAAGTTATTGTCTCTCAAAAGAAAGAGTTGACTCTGAGTCGCTGATATGAATCGATAGACGAACGATGCTTTTTCTCTATCTAGATGACGTCACCTTGACAAGTTATTTGAATAAGATTCAAATCACTCATTGCGCGCGCAGACACCAGGGCAAACTTGAAAACATCATGTCGACAACAAGACGTTGTGTTCTGAAGTGCGAATCAAAAGCGACCTTTTTTCACTGCCCAGGGAGGAGCATTTGAAGACTAAGTGGCTACAGTTCATATATACAACTATACCACACAAGTATAGGCCGAACCTTGTGCTGTGTTCGCGTCATTTTAATGACGATTGCTTTACAAACATAAATGCTTTCTAGTGTGGATTCGCGAGCCGGTAAGTATTTGCTCAATAAGTATTTGTGTGTGTTGTGTAAGTTACGCTTAGCTTCTAGGTCTCCAATGTCAATTTTTTTTTTTTTTTTTTTTTAAAGCAATACCTTGTAGTACTGCAGTGCTTTATCAATATGTTTATGCCTTGGACTAACGCAAACAATAACTGATTGGGTCATCTGACCAATCACCGCAGATTAGCATCACGCAAAGGAGGGGTTTGGAAAAATGAGTCGTTGAACGAATCATTTGGGAGTCGGTGAGCAAATCCGGTCAAAATAAATGCATATTATAAGACAACAAAAGTGTTTTTTGTCATTGCATGCATGTAAAACTGTTGTTGAGGACTCCCAAAACACTATTAGGAACATTTTAAATGCCATAATAGGTGCCCTTTAAAGATATTTTTCAACTAAAATTTCTTTAGATTTTCAAAGGTCATGAAAAATGAATGTAGTTTTACCACATTTAACTTATCACATTCTCTTTATTTCCCTTTGACTTGAGCCACCCTTGACCTTACCAGTATAGGAAAGACTCTTTTTCCAAAAGTAACCCAAACAAATGGCCAACTGAACAATACCAGCTTTGATCTGGTGCCCGCAAAATAGCAACCAGGGACATTCAAACCTGACTACTTCATGGCACCACCAACAATTAAACCAGAGAATGTGGGAAAAACAATTCAGTCTTGATGCACCACTGGGACAGAGCTGGAAATGTCTGCCCGGTTCAAGGATGGCGTGTTCACACCAACATACTCCCCTATAAAGAGTTTACAGACAGGACGAAGGGGCACAAAGGGACATCGCTCAGGTGGCAAGGGGTCATTAAACGGCCACTGATCTGCATCTTTGGATTCAACCGTTTCTCAGGAAGCCCCTGAGCACAGAGATTCAGGCAGATTAAAGCCTGGCACAAGCAGTGCTTCTCAAACAGGAGCCAGAAGAGGAAAACATGATGACGCACAGGCTGATTGAAGCTTGGAGGGAAGGGAAGGGGGAAAGGTCAAACAAGAGGGCAAAAAGCATTAACCTTACCAGGGTCAGTTGAAGGTAAAATGTTCACTTATGGAACTATTGTGGAAATGTTTATGCTGATCAAACTGATATCAAAATAGTATAGTTAGCAATGTTGCACCATCATGGAACTGGGTAAGACATTAGGTAAAGATGGTAAATTTAATCAAAAATTACATTAACGTTTATTTAGCAAGTACCTTTTTGTTAGCTGCTTTGATATGAAAGTGTCTGCTTAGCATAACGCAAACGGAAAACAAAAGTCCATCACGAGTGCTTTAGTACAAACACAACAAGTGTCAATCTTGTGTTGCTTCAGTTTGAGCAAGTGAAAATACCATGTCAAAACAAGAAAAAGACACACGCTTCTGAGCACATCAAAATAAAATCAACGTGAACTACACAACAAACACTGACTGTCTAGATTGTGTCATTTTAATTTGTCTCTAAGGACATAACCGAGGATCATCCTTTCGCTCCGTGCCGGTGGTAGCTACAGCTGGGGAGCACGTCTTGCATGCTCCACACGTCTCACATTGCTGCCTCAGAGGAGCAGGGCAGGCCTAATGACACTAAACGACTGCGGAGCTGAGACGCTCCATTAAGAAAGGGAGGGGATCCTGGACTGGGCAGGCAGCCCAACAGCAAGTCCATAGGGATATTAAAGTAAAGCAGGAGAAAGGGACTGATGGAGAGGGACGAAAACAGAGACAGAGAAACTGGGATTTAGAGTCAATATTCAGAGATTCCATTTAAGTAAGTTTTTTACTAGATGATTTTAATTTTTGGCTAATGTAGATAGAACACTGTACTAAAAAACTGTGACAGTGTTTTCCAGATCTAAGTTATTCATACAAAGGTTGAATCAGTTGGAGTGGTTCCTGAATCACGTATTGAGTGATTCATTTCATCATGTTTAACTGAAATGAACCAAAAACCATTACTGTGTTTTGTGGCTGGTTGTTTAATTGAATGAGTGTAGAAACATTTTTGATTTAAAAAAATAATAATAATTTAAATCCATCTCAAACATATTAAAAGAATTGTTAGCGGAATCACTAATAGGAATCAGAACCAGATTGGTTACATTCATTATGATTCCCACCCAAATGAAGGACTGACAGAAGGAAAAAGAGCAAGAACAGAGAATAATACCCAAAGTCACATTTGAATGAAGAATTCTCTTTTTTTCTGGTTTCAAAGCGCCTGTTCACAAAAGTAGACGTAACCGTGCTAAAAGCTTAAAATAAATTGAAATGCTTAACTGCTGAGGTGAATCTTTCCTCTCTCACCTCATCCTCCTCTTCATACTCCACATCCAATATCCCAGAATCCTGTTCTGAGAAGGGGTTGCTTTCGGTTCTGTCCACCTCTGTGCCTGAGCATGCTTCCTTCCGTATCCTCCGTCCACTCGCTGACCGCTGCTGTGATGTCACGGCATTGTCACGGGCGATCTGCACCTGTGCCTAGAAAACAAACACAGCAACATGTGAAGAGGAACATATGGTAGGACTTTCATTTTTTTCATTTCATTTTTTATTCTTGCACAAAAAAGATTGATTGATAGATAGATAACATTTGTTTGTTTTTTAAAAGAGAGAGAGAGAGAGAGAGAGAGAGAGAGAGAGAGAGAGAGAGAGAGAGAGAGAGAGAGAGTGTATTTTAGTATCCCACATGTATTCAAAAAGGAACAAAGACGGAACTTATGTCAATCATTTTCCATGTGACATTCTAAATCAATAGCGATACTGTTCTACATATTGACAAAGTACGTATTTTCCCACTAGTGCCAACAAAGGGAAAGGCACCTGTGAAAGGATTTCCCATAAGCAAAACGTGAGAGTTCAGATGAGATTTCCTCAATAGAGCACTATTCTTTAACTAACAGCGTCTGACGTCAAGACTAAGTTCAATGCGCACACAACCTTCTCCTTACAGACCTCTCAAGTTATTTAGTGGGGAGCCAGATTCGGGCATGGAGTGCTCTTGAAGCTGACAACAAAAAAATGCCTCTTTATTGAAAAAAAGAAAACTCCATAACTCCAAAACGCCATTAGGACAAGAGAACAGAAACCAAGCAGCGACAATAGGATACAAAGGGGATGTTGTGGGCTTCCTGGTGGTTCCACAAAAAGATTCAAGACAACACTGTTTTTTCTGATTATTCTTCTCTGAGAATGAGAAGGTCCAAATGACCTTAGACTACGCAAAGATTGAGCTCTCTATAGAGTCATGTGCGTCATAGCGAGGGTATATCGGATGGTGGTGCATGAAGAGAACTTTGCAACTCAAGAATTCCTTCCCATGAAGAGCATCAGATTTAAAGGACTTCTTTACAGGAAATGTTGTGAACATTTCAACCCAGTCTCTTAAAGCAGACAAAAAAGGTAATTGAGAGAAAACTACAAAGCAAATAGCAACAATAGGATGCAAGGTGGATGTTGTGGCTGCTTGATGTTTTCACAAAAAGGATTCAAACCAACACTTTATTCTTCTCTGAGAATGAGAAGGTCTAAATGCACTAGTTGGACTATGTAAAGATTGAGCATTGTCATTGTATTCATCATTGCATTGTGCTCTACTTATTTCTTTAGACATGTCTGAAGTTCTAGTCCTCTTCTAATCTCTAGTAGAGGCATGTGCGTCATAGCGAAGATATATCGGACGCAGTATGTTACAGTAGTGTGTTGTCTAATGTGCTTCATTGGCTGTTATGTCCCACTCGTCCTCTCATCTTAAGTAGAGGCATTCGCGTCAGAGTGATGGGGTACTGGAAGGCAAACAAAAAGAAAGACACAAACACTGCAAAAATTCCTTTCCTTCAGTGGCCCCATGAAGTGCTCCATTATTAAGAACTTTTGAATTTCACAGTGAAAGACATTAGTTAGCCACAGCTGCAATTTCAGGATTTAAACCAGAATGTGACTTAATTCAGTGAAGGAACATGCCAAATAAGACAAGAAAAAGATTATTCCTTTTGAAAAATTAAAGGTGAAAATATCTTTAGTTGTTAAAAAGTTATGCAGTTTGTTGTACAAGTATTCCCTTCAGAAATATTTGTAATTGTGAATAGGGTGCAATAGAAGTAAAAATCCCATCCACGTGTGTATATGAGTCAGAGTCAATGACAAATTTCCACATTAGTGGACAATATAGTTTAATCAATCAATCATTCATAGTTTATTTTTGGTTTTCAGCTAAACGAAAACTTTAATATCAGTTTCTGTAAAATAAGTAATTTTGGTGCATCTCTACCTCAAACAGATTGAACTTTATACTTAACATAAAAAATATCTATACATCTGTAGTTCTATATTGTACGGTTGTCTTTTTATTCAGATGTATCATTTGTTTCATGGGCTGTATAATCCATTTCTGCACAAAAAAACCCTCACAGTACTGGTACCTTTTTCTTCGATGCACCTATTATGCTTTTTCAAATATTACCTTTCATGCAGTGTGTAATGTAGCTGTCTGTGAAAGTAAACAATCTGCAAAGTTGTGAAGCCAAAAGTGCACGATAAATAAAGTTATTGTCTCTCAAAAGAAAGAATCGACTCTGAACCGGCTAAACGATTCGTCAGGAATTCTAATCCCACTTCCGTTACGGCTACACGTCACTGGGTAACATATTTGCCTGATGCGCACCTGTTCTACATTGTCCGCCCGCCAACAACTTGACTAGCCCTCAAACGCTGTAACTGGTGTACATGTCAATAAGACGCCACTGTGAAAGCAAATTCTTATTCACGTTAGTGCTCGGCTAACGTATGTGCTGTTATGATACAGTTAATGATACAGTTCCCGCATGTGCACCGCAATAAATTAGAAATATACACATCAGTTTGTTGATGGACATACACTTCTTAATGCTGATGGTGAGGAATTACAGTTGCAACATCTCATGATGAACGACAAACTGAGTAGCGTATCACTAAGAAACGTCCTGATCAAGTCATCCTTGCGATGGAGGATTGGGTTGAATAACTAGTTATGTTTCTAGTTATGTTCTAGTAATGTTTCACTATTGGACTTGCACTCGAATAAATATGGTTAAATCGACGCCATCATTACTTTACAATGTGTACAGACAATCTCTAAGCTTTAGGAAGCCTCCGGAGTTGGAATTCAATGATGGTAATGGGCGTTTTGTTTCCGACATGCGCGGTAGACCAACAGACTTGGCCATCTGGCCAATTAGAGTAGAGTAGGCTCATGGAAATGAGGGATTTTAGAGAGACAGATTCATCAGATAAGTCGTTTGAGAATCATTGAAAAATATGGTGATGTGCAATGTATATTATGAAAAAATTAAAGTTTTTGACCATTGATCCATGTAAACCTGCTGTTGGAGACCTCCAAAACAAAATTAGGAATCTTTAAAATAGCATAATAGGGTCACTTTAATATTCCTTTGGAGAAAAAGAATGAAATACTTAAAAGGTAGGGAAGGTAATGTATTTCATAAACACTTTTTACCATACTGGTTGAAACCCTCCGGATCACATCCTGAAAGCAATCAATAATAGACGTGTTCTAAATATATTTACAAAAATAAAAAAATACATATTAGGGCTGCACAGCTGCCAGCTGGCCCGTACGGATCGATCAACTATGATCCCTATACTTGCCCCATCCTGCGATATCAAGACATCGATGCTAAAACAATGTATTGTGCAGCCCTGTAACATATATCTTCTGTGGAAATCTCAGGACCAAAAATTTTGGTCCAAATGCAATGATAGGACGTCGTACCTGCCTGTGAACAAATGTATTTCCATTCCTCCGCGCACTCTGCCTGTGCAGACATCACGCGTTATCAGCGCTTTCTGTAAGGCAGACAGACAAGTCACTAAGTGCAAGTTGTAGACAAGTTGTAGACAGACAGTCACTGAGCACCACAAACAAACAGCAGCTGCATTTTACAGTTCCTCCTGAAACAAACAACGAGCTTATGCTGCGTTTACACCATAACTACCGTAATTACGAGATGGCAACCCATGACGTTCTACCCGGAGCCGTTCACGTCCTCAGACTCGGATTTATGCCTTTCAATGTCAACACTATCAATGCCGAAATGAATCTGCAGCTGTCAGGTGTTACAAGTCAGAGCTCTGTAAGTTGTTTAAATTCATTATTATTGTAATGTAATGTGCTTTTGAGACGCCTTGCCGACTCTGCTCTGGCTGTATGCGTTTATGTGTTTTGTAGGAGGCAAAGCGAAGCTTTGGGGAGCGCTCTGAAGGGATGGTGGGATCTAATGCTTTCAAAGCTAGCTTGCTATTGCTAGCCTCTCCGACATTGCCTACCCTTCCTTTAAGGAACCTAGCCTGCTAAAACAAAGATTATTCTAAACAGGTTTCCCCGAACACTGCAGCTTTGTTAAATGTTCAATCATATACATTTGCATAATTTACTAATAGTCCTGAACAGAATTTTTAACATTCAAATGATTGTCTGTGGCAAATAATGATGTTTGGCAAAAGGTGATGATTTCCAAATAAGTAGATATAACCAACCTCTCCCTGAAATAAAAAGCAGAAGACAATGAAGCAAATATTTTAAGAGTCATTCTAAAGATGGTGGAAACATTTGTCATATCATTGTATAAACATGCTTCTTCAGAGAAAATGTACAAATAGGAGTAAATTGGAACAAAACTTGAATAAAATTGGGCTAAGAAATAGAAGTGACTGACAGAACAAAAGGGGAATGGGGGGGGGGGGGGGGGGGGGGGGTTCAAAAGAAAAGGAAGACTAAAATTCAAGCTTGAGGTCTATAACATAATCTTTGACTAACCGCTTCTATACTCCACATACACACAGACTCTCTGTGCTGCTCGAAAGCTTACAATGGAGCCATTATTACAGCATTGGATCTCCCAATATATTTATTTTCAGATCATTTGTTAGTGGAATTAAAACAATCACAGGCTCACAGAGACGGGGCCTAATTTCCAGTGGAATAGGAACCAGTCTGCAAGTCTGGATCACAGAGCCCCTAGACAAAAAGCCTTCTGTTATTAGCGGTTCGCTCGTGCGCTTACTCGCTCATCTGGAGTCGGGGATGGAAGAATGGAGCGGGGAGGAGGGAATGAGAGACATCCAAAGCTCAAGAGAAGCCATCTCTGCTGTGGAAAGGGAAGTGGATCCACTTGAGGTTGAGGGTCTTACCCTGAAACAACCGATTCATTGCCCAAAGGTATTTGGCGGTGGTAGTGATGCCATCTGTCTTGTGATGTCAGCCTAAAGAATGTGGAAACTTCAAGTATTTCTCCACACAACATTAACAATGTGACCATAATATGCAGAGATGGACGGGCAAAAATGACCAAGAAGTGGGCAAATACAGGTTCAAAAGAGAAAAAGTAAAATCCCTGAACAGAAGAAAATATAAATGATGGGAGGAAAAGGCGCTCTGTTCTTCATCAGTCAGCAAAGAGCAACTGATCTATTCTTCTCCAGCTTCGACAGTCAGAATGTCTCCAACGTCACTCGACCACAAAACCACTGGAACAGAAACCCACAAAAAAGTAGGAAGAGCGACGACACCCTTCTGTATTTAACAGCAGAAACCACTACTGAAGCTGCAAAAAGGCCACAACGAGTGCCAACATGTAAGCAGAGCAGTCACATCTGCTAGCGAGGAGAAGTCGCAGGTCAGAACCAGGAGCCAGCGTCTGTGTCAGCAATCAAGAATAAGAGAGTGTTACAGATTGATTCTCTGAGTTAACAGAAAGCTTGTGCAAGGTGACATTAGAGCTTGATTTATCGTTCACTTGGTTTACTTTTGAGGAACAACTCTATAGCTTTGCTCTAATCAGCACGTGCCGGGTTACAGCCAAAACACACACGCACATGAACGCGTGCCAAGAAGACAAATCTTACAGAACTCAAAGACATGCAAGAAAACAAACTTTAATAGGAGGAATGTGAGGCTTTGGCAAGTGCCGACTGGACGGTCACTTTGTTCAAAGGTTACTGGAGTTTGAATATTGGTTTAACTCTACACCAACATTCCACTTCTGCGGGAGACGTTACGGAGCGACGGAGGCAGGCAGAATCTGGGATGACCTCTGCTGCCACCTACTGGATGCAAATGGAACTACATGATGGAAAGCATTGACTGCTGGGGGGAAAAATGGAGAATTGACATGAGATTAAAGGTGTTTTTGCTAGTTTACAAGCCAAGAAATAAGGGGGAAGATGTTGACATTTTCTGGAGAAAAAGTCAATGAAGCAAAACATGCTGACACAATGCCAAGGTGTTGGTATGTGGTGCTGAGCAACAATAAGAGTTCCCCTAGTTTTCCCAATTAGTTTTCACCAAAACTTAGAAAACACACTTCCTTTCTCTTTTTTATTAGAAGATAAACCTGGGGTTACGAAGCCAGGTTCCAGGGAAGATTGATTCATTCAAACAGTGTGTTCCTAAAAGGAAGTCGCTGAAGATCAGCTCCAGCCGTGCCCCAGATCAAGGTTTATCTCAGAGACTCAAGCAGTAGCTGAAGACAGTGGCCAAGGCCGGGTCAGACATGGATCGCATCAGCATGAGCAGAATCTGGGTCAAATGGAAGTTCGTGATGGGAGATGAGAGGACGCTAGGGTGGGAGGAAAAGCAGTTAACCACGTTTTGAACCCGAACAGCCGCGCATGGTTAGGACAGCACATGGTGATGTTGACATAAGTGTGTGTGCATTTGCCTGGGTGGTTGTGCATGCTGCAAATCGTGTGGTTCAAGAGTTTGAACACCGTTCAGTACAATTTGCTGTTCTACGCCAGAGGCCACTGGAAGGGTAGGACAGGCACCCAAGAAAACACATAACCAAAATCACATGAGCCAGTGTGTTTCATTATCTGTTTGGCAATCTCATCCACCTTACATCCAACCAATATTACACACTGGAATTAATCTTATGTTAATGGTTAAAAATGGCAAAAGAACGTATTTGCGCATCTACATGGCCCTCTATGGGGTTTTGTTACGGTCAGTGGAAATGTACGGATAAAAAGAGGGATATTCACTGATTGTTCCCAATTTGACAATTTGACATCTTGTGCAATCTACCCTTCACCCTGTTACGTGATTCCCTTCTTTTCTACTCCCACAATCCCTTCAATAAATCCCAATACTGAATACAGATGGCCCACAAAACCAGGAGGTCTCAAACACCAATCACCTAGAGGCCCAAGAGGTGGGCTAGTGGAAGAGTTGCAACAAATACCAGTGTTTTTCCCATTTGAAACGACATGCACTACAGTTAAAAAGTTTGGGGTCAGTAAGTTTTTTGTAATATACATTTTGAATGTTGATACAGATAATAATTGGCAATATTATACAGTTATTTTATGAATAGTCCTTTTCGGGACAACTGCTCTAAATCTATTATATTGCTCTGCATGGTCATGGAAGTATTTTACTTCACTCAGATAAGTAAAATTAAATGTCTGAATTGGCTTTGCAAAAGCAGAAACGGTGTGTCACTCAACAGAAATGGGGCTTCCTATGTAGTGCACTGTGATAGTGCACAAGAGAGTGATTTGAGATACAACAACTATTTATGACAAATGAGAGCATGCATTGCTTTATGTCTTCATATAGGGTACAACTATATTTACGTCCCTGTTTTTAAATGCAAAAATATACTAAAAATAAAGCTACTGTAATAATACTTACCAAACCGAAATAGAAAAAAGGATAAATGTTAACAATGAGCAACAATGTTATTCGTAAAATTAAAAATAATCCAATGAATGATAACACATTGTACTAAAGGAAGGACACAAACTAATAGACGTGTATGCCCTTTGATAAACAAAGCAGATGATCAGACTCAGAAAGTAGACCAGCAGAGAGTTCAAACCAAACAGTCCCATCATTTAGATTGGACCGGTGGAAACTCACCAAGTTCCGGAGCTTCAGGAGCCAACAGTTTGTTCAAACTATGGACAAGGGCACAGGCTGATGAGGAGAGGGGGAAAAGGGACAAAGTGGAACGAAAGGCTGGGCTGGGGCAACTGGAAGCAGACCAGCAACAGAACAAACGGGTATCTCTGATTACAACTCATGGTGTCCACATGCATTTGCTCATGTCACACAGCGAATGCATTAAAACCTGCTGGTAGAATACACATCTACCTCAGTCCTGCCTACCTGGATGAATACACATATTGTTTCATTGTCCCAGAAAAAAACTAGTCCCAGAAAAAAAAGCAGCCACATACATAATTACTTTGAAGCTGGGGAAACAATATCTATCTTTAAATATAAAACAACATGATTATATAAATAATCATTTTATTTTAAAAGTATATTGAAGTGTATACTTGTCACACAAAAAAATAATGATGGTTTATGAACTCTAACTTGAACAAGATGCATAGAATGCATCTTAAAATTGCATTTTTCTTAAAAATAGAATGCGTCTTAACTTCTTAATTTAGCTGGAAACATCAACAGCATTTAACTCAATATTTCGATTCACACTTCTGCAAAGCGACTCAAATAGGTAAACAATTTCTGGAATCATTTAACTTAAACTGACCTGAACAAAAAGAAGAATAGATCAAATTTCCAATGCTTTTTAAAAGCTTCGTACTACTGAAACATGTTAATTTAGTAGTTTCGCTACATTTGTGTTCTTGAAAGTGTTGGGGTGTAACTAAAAAAATTTCACACAGTAAAAGGAAAACATATGTTATAGCACACCATCACATGCACACACACGATTGGCTTTGGCCATTTTCAAGGAGGAATATTTGAACCTTTCCGTGACATCTTTTTGGCTACTTTTGCTCTCCACTGTTTCTTAATTAGTAGCAGAAACAGATCTGAGAAGAGTCAAGTCAAGTCAAATATATTTATATAGCGCTTTTCACAAAACAGATTGTATCAAAGCTGCTTCACAGTATCAATCAAAACAACTTAATGTTTGTTTATTACTGGAAAAAAGACATCCAAGTTTGGTAGAGCTGATCAATGGTATGACTGGTTAATTAATTTGAATATCCCCAACTGAGCAAGCCAAAGGCAACAGTGGCAAGGAACCGAAAAACTCCATCCAGTGACCTAATGGTGTCCTAAAACTCCATCAGATGACCCAATGGAGAAAAAAAAACCTTGGGAGAACGCAGGCTCAGTCGGGGGCCAGTTCTCCTCTGGCGTTTATGAACTAGAGGCCGAATTTACAGTAACTGTAAGATAAAAAATGTATATGAATGCCTGGATAAAAAGATGCGTCTTCAGTCTAGTTTTAAACTGGGAGAGCGAGTCTGAGCAACAAACAATATCAGGAAGGCTATTCCAGAGCTTCGGAGCTAAATGTGAAAATGCTCTGCCTCCTTTGGTGGATCTGGATATAGGAATGACCAGAAGCCTCGAATTTAGTGATCTTAAAGAGCGCGATGGATTGTAAGGCGACAGAAGATCCGTTAAATAGACTGGAGCTAAACCATTTAGAGCTTTATAAGTCAAAAGCATTACCTTGTAATTAATACGGAACTTTATAGGTAACCAATGAAGTGATGATAAAATCGGTGTTATATGATCATATTTTCTTGATCTAGTAAGAACTCTAGCGGCTGCATTTTGGACTAACTGTAGCTTGTTTATTGAAGATGCAGGACAATAACATTACATTAAGAGTGGAAGAACTTTCTGAAGAAAATGTGATGTTGAAGACTGCAAAGTTATCCTTAATGATGTTGAATGTTCTAGGTGGTTGCTTACTGGCCAAATGTCTATGACAGTGGATCTCAACCACTTTGACTCCAAGTTGTCCTAACAACTAGGGCTAAACGGTATACCGGTACTACGGTAGCATTGGGATACTAGAGCTTCAAAATACTGGCAATGTTGTTGTATTTTTTTTTTAATGGTAGTATCGTCAATACGGTAGTACCATGAGGAATGTTGTATGTGCGGTAGGTACAATATTTAAAATTTCATTAACAACATTCAAAAGCCTCATGACTTCTGTTTGTGATTTACTGGATTAAGGATTTAAAAAAATTAAAATAAATAAACTATTATTTTAAATTAGGTTACCTCATATATCCAGGTGTTTCTAGACAGTGGGAATCCTGGATCTTCCATTGAAGAAAAAAAAGCAATAGTTGAAGTAGTAAATTAAAAAGAAATATCTAGATTTAAGTTGTTTGAGCTTGTAATGTAATTGTATTGCTTGTTTAGTCTTATTTTAAATTGGCCAACTGCTCAATAATATAATGGTACCAAGATATGCTCTCCATTGTAAGTCTGTGTTTTTACTCTAGCACAAATGGTGCAGGATGAGTTGCAAGAAAATTTGAATACTTATTGATACGGAAAAGCCCCAAACGTAGTATGTATGGGCAAGCAAGTATGTGCAATAGTGATGCCTGCTTTAGAAACCACCTCCAATGGAACTTTCGTCCAATATCATCTATTATTCCTCTGTGAAAAAGAACAAGGAAGAAAGCAAAGAAAAATATGTCAAAGAGAAAAAAGTGAGGCCAGATTTTATGGTGCTTGGGAGATCTTAATGTCTACTTGGCGTTTCATATTCTAATGCACTCCTCACCCCATCTTGGTCTAATAACTGTAAAAGAAAGCAGAGGACTTTTCTGCATTCCAACAAAAAGTCCACTCAATTTCTCTCATATGTGTTCCCTGAGTCTTCTCCGTGTCTCCGTGCACTGTCCTTGAAGCAGCGTCCATACACTGTGTTCCTAGACTCCTCTGGCATAAACAAAAGCGACCTAAAATGATCTTTGATTCAGAACAGATTGGTAGCTCTCTTTCCTCCAGACTAGATGGTCAGAGATAAGATGAAAGGAAAAATGGGGAAAAATCACATTAAACTGCCGAAGAACAAGGCCTTTGTCCTTCCTTCTGAGACCTCAAGTTGAAACCCAGCTGTGACCATAAGGTCAGAGGTGAGCACATGAGGCAGCTGTCAAAGAATAGTTCACACACCTCCAGGCATTATTCAGACACGAGCGCTCTCTCAAACACAAGCGCACACACACCTGTTTCATGGCAGTCTCTCCGATCTTATCCGAATGCTTGCGGATGCTCTCCAGGAAGTCTTTGAGGTCAGACATGGAGACGTCTCTGATGTGCGTGCGCAGGCGTGGGATATTCTCTGCCATGATGGTGCAGAAACGATACGATCCCGCTTGAGGCAAACAGCTCTCCTCCAACTGTTCCAGGGTTCGTAGAGCTGGATAGTATCTGGGTAGCATACGACAGGGTCAGAAATGATGGATACAGGAAATGTTGCAGATATATGCTACTTCAAAAAACCTTCCCAGTATTAATGAGCACAAATGCAGGGCTCAACAATAATGTTTTTTTTCTGTTGGCCCACTTGAGACAGAAGTTCAGACTCTTACTACCAAGTCATAATTTTCAATGACCACAAAGCAACAACTTTATTAATGTGACAAAAAAAATTATATGGAAAGAATTTATAATTAATAAATGATTCATATTATTTATAATTGCTTTTTTCATTTGAATATACATGCATCATTTGTATATCCATGCATTAAACATTATTCATTTTTTATTTTTAAGACAAACTGGAAGGCAAATGACAGTCCCGTCAACTGACCCAAAACTCTCAAAGCTCTCCCCAGAACATTATTATTCTTGAGCCTTGTACATGCAGTACGTGTTGTAACCTTTGGTTAAAGACTTAGATCTCAGCATGATAACAATTTAACCCAATCAAGATGATCTCAGAGATGAGCTATGCTCATCGCACACACACACACACACTCTCTGAATACAGCATCACAGTCACGCAACATTACACAGCAGACCCGACACCGGGGAGAGAGTCTCTCTTGGCCGACCCTGCCGCTACCTCCAGGCTAATGGCAAAACCAAGCACACGAGAGAGAGACGGGGAAACACGGAGAGCAGAGATAAATAAAAAACAAAAAAAGTTGCAGGCCCATGCCGAACCTCAGGTCACACAGAGGACACGACAAGACAGCAAAACCAATGCTTCAAAAACATTTAGAGTGGCAGTTTAGGTGGACTGGCTTTTTCATTTTGACTCCCAAATATACTGATCCCATTGTAAGGGAACACCCTTTCTAAAATATAAAGGTAGCTATATATTTTCTTTGTATTAAAAAAAAAATACGATTTTAACAATGCTAAATTAATTCAAATTAAATACAATGAATGTATTGAAGCAAATTATAAACTTTTTCTGAAAATATTATTTATTAAGTGTATATCTTTTCTAGCCAGCGAGTGACTAGAGTAAATGTATTAACTTTATTAACAGGTAAGTTTAACAGTCCTTTCATATTTTGTAAAATCTTTTTCAGAAGCTTTTAAACGTCCCCCTGAGTGTTGCGATGTGCTTGTATGTAAGAGCTGTGTGCTCATGAGGACGCAGGATAAAATCCCCCTCTCTCCCTCCACCTTCCTGTCAGATGTACAGTCCTTGACTATAAAAACAAAAATCCCATAAATAACAAAATTGCCTGATAATGTTGAGATTTGGGATGGTTCAATGTATGCAGCTGCTAAAGCTAAGAAAATCCAGTCCAAATATGTCCTCTGTGTCTCTGACTCCTGACAGCTGCCAAATGTGTCTTTGAACATCTCAGACATTTGAAAATTCTCTTTCTCTCTGTCTGGTCACAGTCACATCTGGCTGGATGAGATACTCCAGTGATCAAGGGCCTGTTTAAATCATCAACAGCTTGCTCTCTCAGCTGAGAATGTCCTGTTCTCAAATGTGCTTTCAGTAAAGGTGTTAAAATATTGTGGGTACTAGACTGTCCTTGTGCATTTAAGCCCAACCTGAATAAGTTTATCTCTACTGCCACCTAGTGCTCATCTGGTGTTGTTGATGTGCACAAAAAAGGCATCTGAATAAACTTCATACCTTTTAGTCCTCATCTGTTCCTGCAGTTTGGTGTACATCTCCAACACTGCAAGGAAAAAGTATGTGGAATTGTGGGAAAAGAGTCAAGAGCACAGCATGTGAGCATCCAAGGACTTAAAAAACACACACTACAGGTCAAAAGTTTAGGTTGGGTATTATTTTATTTTTTTAAAAACATTATCAAATTTGATTTGATCAAAAATACAGTAAAAACATAATATTCTTAAATATTATTTTAAAAAAAACAGTTTTCTGTTTTAATATATTTTCAAAAATGTATATTAATATACATTCCTATCCTGCAGCCATTACTCCAGTCTTCAGTATCACACCTTCCTTCAGAAATCATTCTAATATGCTGATTTGGTGCTTAGGAAACATTTCTTATTATCACAGTTGGAAACGGTTGTGCTGCTTAAAATTATCTGGTAAACTGTGATATTTTTTTCAAGACTCTTTGATGAATAGAAAGTTCAAAAGAACAGCATTTATTTGAAATAGATATCTTTAGTAACGTTATAAATATATTCACTTTCACTGACCCCAAGCTGTTGAATGTAGTGTAAATACAGCAAATGTTTCAAATTGAAAAAGCTCAGGCAGAGGCCTGATGTTTCTACCTGGTAAGCAGTGTGTGAGTTTGTCAATGGTGGTGGCGATATTCCTCTGCTGCAGACGGCACTGTCTAAGTTCATCCATTGACGTCAGGAGCTACAGGGGAGGTAACCACTGATTTCAGTCATGCTTGTTAATGTTACATGTTCTGAATCAAAGACTAAACTAAGCAAACAGGATACACACCCCCTTGCCGTCATTTTGTAGCTTCTGATTGGTCTCAGTCACCTGACCCTGAGGAAGATAAGACAACCAATTATCTGAGTGATTAAACAGAAAGTATATTTGTTGAACAATATAGGAACTCTGGATTTTCCTCAAACCCTCATCTCCTCTTTCTGCACCTTGAGTTTCTGGGCTTCCCCGCGCACTTTGAGCAGCTCAGTAATGGAGTCCACAAAGCCCTGGAAGTGATGGTTGCACATCTTCTCAATTTCACGGTCGTGGTTGCGGATCCGCCCCTCCAGTTTCTCCATGAAGAGTCCATGTTCCTGTCCATCATAAACAGACCTTGCAGGAAAACAAGGAGAACATAAAAGAACAGTGTCAAAATTACATTATATAAAAAACATGTAGGCTACTACATTACATTGATGCTAAATACAAAATACTATATTACTAAACAGAACAACTGAAAATATTTTTTTTTTAAATATATATGAAGTGCTTCATTGATATTTAATAGATTTGAGCTTATCGAATACAATAAACAGTTTTAAAACTGAGATATCCTTTCTGATAAAGTGAAGGAAATGCAAATGTAATCTCTATAAAACATTCAACCTTTCTCCAATGTTACTGACGCTAGGTGTTCACCACTGGGTGGCAGTAGAAGATATGAAATAAAACACTGCTCAAGAAGCTCAACAACTTGTAAATGGATTTCTTTTTCGTTTTCATTCGAATTCAAAGCAAACGACAAACGGAGAGAGTTATTTCAAAATAAATGCAATACTTTCCCATCTTCAGTTCTGCAAATACAAAAAAAAAAAAACATTGGAAACGACACACTGAAAATGTTTTGTGTTTTATACCTCATAGCAACATTTCATTTTGCGTAAAATTAAGTATGACATCTACCATACCAACTAATGCCCAGAACAAGTGACAATAAAAACACAATTCAATTTGATTTGATTCGATTACATTCTACTGTTCCACTCAGTACAGATGATGACAAAGCAGTTTTCCCTTCAGCGAGCAAGCCAATGTGACAATTTTTTTATAGACTTTTTTTACAGACTTTTTTTTTATAGAAATCTTAAATGAGCAAGGGAAGCATGTTTGGGGTGAATCAGGACTTGGCAGGGCGAGCCCGTCCCCCACTGACTGACTTAAACATCACACTCTCCTGATAGAGGTCAGATAGTCGTCATCATATGTAAATGAATCCTGTTTAATAGACAGAGAGCCACAGTGAAGTCTGTCAGGGAAGTATGTTCAGTGAAATACAGACTAATTCAGGATCAGGAGTCGGGACACAACAAACACACCAGCACATGGCTTCACCTGAGCACAGCCTTCCTGTGCCTCTCAGGAAATGTCCTCTTTCCATAAGCACAGTCTTGACGTCACTGATAGCTTCTTCCAAAAACACTCATGCACAGTAAACACCACAAATCCAGGGCTGCAAGGTGAAAAAAGCACTTCCCAACCTGAAATTAGGATTTTTATCTGTAGTAAGAGGAAGATGCTAGAAGGAAATGCGAGACGTGTACAGGAAAAAGTGAACACTATGACAGACAAATGAGCGGACATGCTCAAATTAGTCACGCAATGCCTAATATACTCTACTCAACATTTAGAGTATTTATAATAATAACATTATCCACAGATAAATAATTTATCATAAACACTTCAACATTCCATAAAAAAAGAAGAACTGCCAATATTGATTTCATGGTGACTTGATGTTTGAGTCATTGTGCAAATTTGAATCTCGCTCGAGGTCCTTTCCCGATTCTATTCCCCTTTTTTCTCCTATTGCTTACACTGTTTTATAAAATAAAGGCAAAAAGGCCCAAACTTTTTTTTTTTAAATGACATTTAGCTGTTAATAAATGTTTAAAGAAAAAAAATACATATCTACTGTAATTATCATGGAAGTAAGAGCCATCTTCACTAAAATGTGTTGCACAACTCCCTAAGCAAAAGTCACAAAAACAAACTGAACAAATTGTAAAAAGCACAGCTGCAGTGGTCCATCTGTGTGAGACTCTACAGCATCTGGCTCAAGACTCTTCCTTACGAATAATCAAAACCTTTAAAAAGGTCAAAATAACATTTGTGTACATCTAGAATATCTCACTGACTGTATGAATGTAATGATTCTACTCGTTTCACAGTATGGGCCAACCATGAAGTAATCTTACTTGATTAACTGTCACTTTTGGCTCTCACAGTCACAAGTACTATTTGCAAACAGGCTGACGTTCCCAAAACTGAAATGTGATAACCTCCTTGAGAAAAAAAATGGTGCTTGATTTCCCAATACTCCCTAGACTAAAGAAGCAGATAAAGGGTGAGTGGGTGGGTGAGTGAGTGAGTGAGTGAGTGAGAGAGAGAAAGAGAGAGAGAGAGATGTTTTTCACCCAAACATGTCTCTCACACACACTCTCTAACATTTGAAACATGTTAATATTTTAATTATGAGAATTAATTATGCGACAGAAAGCCTGTGCTGGAGATTGCTGTGAACACACTCAGGACCGTTTGCAAAGGCTGTGGGTTACAGGTAATAATAATAATGTCGTAAATAATATTCAGTTTCTTGCACAGACTGATCGTTTTGCTTCATAAGACCTTCAATGTATCTTCAGGCGCCACGGGTATAAGTTTTGTTTTGCCTGTGTATGTTTTTGGACTCTCAATGTGACACAGTGACAGTAGCCATTGACTTGCATTATATGAATCACCAAGGACCACGGTTTCAGCTAAAAAATCTTATTTACTGTTCTACTGAAGAAAAAAGTCACCTACATCTTGGATGGCCGGAGGGTAAGTAAATTAAAAGCAAATTTAAATTTTTGGGTGAACTGTTCTGAAGTCTGAAGAATGACAACATTGCTTTGAGCAGTGTGTGTGTGAGTGTGTTGACCTGTTACACAGCATTCCCATTCACAACATTTCCTCTGCAAACTGTCATCACCCTCAACCAACTTAAGGGAAACCTATGCTTATGTGTGCTATGATGTCATATCCTGTTGGCTGAATGAAATCTAGAGATAGCTCAATGGCAGCTGGGAAACAGAATGGATCGGAAATAGAGCAGAGGTTCTAAACTTAGAAGCCACACCAAACACACGTTAGCACCTCGCACCAACAATAGCAGCACACTTTTCTGTCTATGATGTAATAGCATATACCTACCGATCTAAACTTACTGTACCAGGTAATTCAACAGTTAAAACAAATACATGACAGAAAAGGGGTGGCTGATATGACTAGAATATCATGAGTTATTTTATTCCACGATAATGGCATACATCACAATTTATTATTTCTGCCTAGGAATATTAGGCTGCTGTCTGCCACTTTAAGATCTAATGCACAGATCCAATATATTCACACATCCAATTTTCTTCCAAATGTTAATGTTTACTTAGGAAATAACTCATTTATTCATGAGTTATTGTATTTGACCATTTAAAGTTCATGTATTTGACAATTTGAGCTGTAAGCCATGAAAAATATTTTAATTCAGTACCCATGCACTGTAACAGGCACACAGAAAACTGTATGTCAGAACAGTGACAAGTAGGTAATTTCACTTGTTTACAATGGCAAGGCTTAAAAGCACATGAAAATACATCATGAACGTATAACTGTCTGCAATAGAGACGATAATCCAAAATGTATACATTTCAAATTACTGGCTTATGTCTGCCTGCCTATATATGCCCATGACGAAAGGTTGGGGGTTGCCGAAAGGTAGGAGGTCACTAAAGCTGTCTGTAAGGGTGTGGGGTAGGGTTAAGGCAGGGCAAGTTCGGTCCTAGAGCCGCTGTCCTGCAGAGTTTGGCTCCAACACTGAAAAAAACCTCTCCTGCCTATAGCCTTAGTAATCCTGAAGACATTGATTAGCTTGTTAGGGTTGGAACTAAATTCTGCAGGACAGTGGCTCTCTAGGATGGAACTTGCCTACCCCTGGGTTAGGGATTAGTTTCGGTTGTACCAATTCAAGTTTCGAAATGCCTCCGTTCGGCACACCCAGGGTTAGGGTTGGGGGGTAGCTATCCCGGTCTCCAGTCCTATGACAGATTTAACAACACTTTCAGTCTCAGTGGTGATCTCTGTGCCAAAAAATACAGGTAGTTAAAAAAAAAAAAAGTATATAAAGTATGTAAAGTCACCGTGGGTGGTGATGGCGCAGTGGATAAGACACATGCCTTTGGTGTGAGAGACCCGGGTTTGAATCCACTGTGAGACACCAATGTGTCCCTGAGCAAGACACTTAACCCCTAGTTGCTCCAGAGGCGTGCGACCTCTGACATATATAGCAATTGTAAGTCGCTTTGGATAAAAGCATCAGCTAAATGAATAAATGTCAATGTAAATGTATATCCATATACCTGCTATAAATAGGAACACAACACATTTTGAATTGGTTTTTAAATTATCAGAATTTCATCAATAATCATAGGAATATAGGATTAATAGAAAATTATTAATGTATAATGTATTGCATAAATCACCTAAAACATGGACTTACTGCAGCACAATAACTGCAGTTCATGAGACATCTGAATGCTGCTACATTACTGTCCTGGACAAAGTTTGGCCATCCGGGCATGCTTTATTGACCCTGGACAAGATCCTCCTCTGACAGCAAGGGCTGAACTCCATCTGGAGTTTCTAAGGTAACATTAGAAGCTCTAAAAGAGGAAATAGTCTCAGTGCAGTACACTGGCTAAACACTGAAATCTGATCACTGTCTAACAGAGGGAAGAGTTTGCAGTCACTGCAGTTCATGACTCTTAAATCACTGCCTCATGTCAATGTACTCAAAAAACCTTTCATCTGATTAACCTTTTATGGTTTATTTAAAGGAAACTATTTGAAATGTGGAAATTTTCTTAAAGTTAACCAACAAAACACCTAATTATACAATTCTAGCAAGAGCATTCTTAGCATACTAACAACCCATTGTTCGAATGGGAGCGAATATTAGCTTAGCTGTAAGACAGCAAGGCACAAGATACTCAAAATCCCTTCTAATTCACCAGAATAAGCACAAAACAAGTTCATGGTGCTGTTTAGCCAAGACAAACTGTTGCAGTATGATGGTATTTGTAGTCAGTGATGGTGGTATCAGATGGTAATTTTACATATATCATGGTACTGAATGGTCAGAGCTCAAAAATAAGGATGGCGAGCCGGCCTACAGCCAGTGTGAGAGTGTTTCAAAACAATTGACGGAACTGACACTTGGTGCATTGCTACTAAAAATAAAAATAAAAATAAAACAACACAGTAGCAGGACCGAAGCTCTGGAATAGTTTGCCCCTGCATATCAGACAGGCTCAAACCCTTGCTATTTTTAAATCGAATCTCAAAACCTATTACTTCAGCTTGGCATTTGACGCTAAGTGAGAGTATTGTATTGTTTTATTGTTTTGGGCTTTTATTTCTTTTTTAGTCATGTTGGTTGTTTGCATTATTGATAAAGGATATGTGTACAGCACTCTGTTAAACACCTGTTGTTTTTAAAAAGTGCTATATAAATAAACTTTGACTTGACTTGAACACATTAAAGGGATAGTTCGGCCAAAAATGATATTTAACCCATGCATTACTCACCCTCAAGCCGTTCGAGATGCATATGTCAATCTTGTTTCAGACGAACACATTTTCAGTTATTTTAGAAAATTTCTTAGACCCTTCAGTGGATATAATGTGAAGCAATGGGGTCCACCTCCTTCAAGTCCCAAAATGTGCATACATCCTTTACAAAAGTAATCCATCCGGCTCCAGGGGGATAAACGAAGGCCTTCTGAGGGTAATCCGTGCGGTTTTGTCGTAAAAATATACATATTTAAAACTTTATAAATGAAAATATCTGACTTCCGGCAACGATCGACGCGCGTTCACGGGTGATGGAAGTCGGCGTACGAGGTAGGACGTAGCGTAGGAACCGTCGTGACGTAGAACGAACGCGCCAGCGCAGCCAGTGAGCAGAGCAAAACAAAACTCCACTCAGGATTTCCATCACCCGTGAACGCGCGTCGATCGTTGCCGGAAGTCAGATATTTTCATTTATAAAGTTTTAAATATATATATTTTTACGACAAAACCGCACGGATTACCCTCAGAAGGCCTTCGTTTATCCCCCTGGAGCCGGATGGATTACTTTTGTGAAGGATGTATGCACATTTTGGGACTTGAAGGAGGTGGACCCCATTGCTTCACATTATATCCACTGAAGGGTCTAAGACACTTTCTAAAATAACTGAAAATGTGTTCGTCTGAAACAAGATTGACAGATGCATCTCGAACGGCTTGAGGGTGAGTAATGCATGGGTTAAATATCATTTTTGGCCGAACTATGCCTTTAACTGATCTTGTCCATCCATTTTTAAGCAGACTTTTGGTTGTCTTTGATATATTCTACATTGCTGTTGTAAATTCTGCTACTTTGTCATCAAGATAATTTTATAGCTGGCTAACAGAGATGAGGTCAAATTTGCAAAAATACCTTGTGACAGTAAAAGCATCAGTAAGAATGTGAATTATTAATATTCTGCATCATATCATATGCCATCATTTTTTTCAGAAAATTTGTTTATGACTTTATGGAGTTTGCTTGCAGCAAGTTTTGTTTTTGCACAAAATAAAAAAAGCAAACAATTATGAAAAGTAAAAATTAAAAAATAAATCAAGGTTTCCACAAAATATTAAGCAGCACAACTGTTTTCAACATTGCTAATAATAAGAAATGTTTCTTGAGCAGCAAATCAGCATATTAGAATGATTTCTGAAGGATCATGTGACACTGAAGACTGGAGTAATGATGCTGAAAATTCAGCTTTGCATCACAGGAATGAGTTACATTTTAAAATATGTTAACGCAGAAAACATTTATTTTAAGTTGTAATAATATTTCACAATATTACAGTTTTACTGCATTTTTGTTTAAATAAAACTATATTGCTGACCCTTGGTTCAAGCAACAGCACAGATAAGAGAGAACACAGACCCATAGAAACATGCTAAACCAGACGTCTGTACCAGTAACGGCATGGTACAGAAAAACATGAGATCTTGTGGGAGGTGACAGAGACTTGGAGTGAAAGAAGAGAAAAGTAGCAGCAGTCTAAATGTAAATTCCTCTGTGGGAATAAAGGCAGCAAGAGTGAGGGCAGAGACGGGCCACAGTGCAACAGCTGGACACTAAGAGACAAATAAACCCCTCATACTGAGACAGACTGATAAATTATCTGTAGCAGTGCAAGCCGGAAGTAAAGCACTGAGCAACACAGAATGTTGCCCAACGTCTAATTCAAACATTACAGTACTTCTTGCACACAGCAGAGCTCAAAATGTCAATCTTAAATCTCAAAAAAAAATCTGATTCAAAGGCACATTAAAAATCTAAATCAAAGGCACATTAAAGTCAGCATAGAGACTGAAATTAAAGGTGGACCAAGAAACGTTCATCTAATTATATGGCATATGTGTAAAATGTTGTACACTCAAATGACACTCACCTCTTCTGTGTCATATCAATGACACAGGAATGGATATTTTAGGGGTCACAAAAATGCCAGTAAATAGAACATTTCTAAAATAGTACTGCTAAAATTGAGCGAAACTAACTTGGTGCACATGTAATTAATTTGCCTGTACAGACCATTACATTTTTTAAAGTTAAATCAACTAAATAAAAACAACAACAACAACAGGCAGTTTGATTGTCTTTGATACATAGGAAGCCATTAAGAGCTTATCACAGAACTAATCTAGTAAACCACCAAGTCCACTGTGGAGAGAAAAGGAAAAAATCATTTCAAACACTTCCCCGCTAATACCACACAAAAAGTGTAAGAACACCCTTCAACCTAAAGCATATCAGAGTTTTACCATTGGACCTGTAAGTAATATTGTATGTGTGTGTGTGTGTGTGTGTGTGTAGTGACTCAGCTGGGTGTGGACCTGGCTGCACCTTTGTGGTGAGTTGGTCTCTGCTTCTCTGCTGAGGTTGATGGCTGCAAAAACATCTCACACAGGAAATAAATGCTGAAAACTGTACTCTGCATAGCTGTACCTGATTGTTGCTGCTGTTATTACAAGTGAACAGAATTAAGCAAAACTGCACATTCTACTACACGTCAAAGAAATATCATGTGGCTACATATCAGTTATAAAAATACATGTTATAATACAAACAGAATTGAAAGAAAACCTGTAGTTATAATAGAAACTATAGAACGTATATTTGCCATTAAAGGGATAGTTCACCCAAAAAATTAAATTCTTTTATCATTTACTCAACCTGTTCCAAACCTGTATGAATTTCATTACTCTGTTTAACACAAAAGAAGATATTCTGAAGAATGTTGGTAACCAGACAGTTGATGGGCCCCATTGACTTCCATAGTAGCTATAAAAATAAATACTATGGAAGTCAATGGAGTCCATCAACTGTCTGGTTACCATATTGTTCAAAATATATTTGTATGTTTGTATAATAGCTGGTGTGTGGTGGGCGTGCTGGCGCAATATGGCTGCCATCGGATCATCCAAGTGGATGCTGCACATTGGTGGTTGTTGAGGAGACTCCCCCCTTTTATGTAAAGCGCTCTGAGTGCCGAGAAAAGCGCTATATAAATGTAATAAATTATTATTATTATTATTAATATGTGTTCAGCAGAAGAAAGAGATGCATACATGTTTGGAACAACTTCCGGGTTAACTAGGCCTATCCCTTTAAGGGTTTTCATAACTTAAGGGTTTCTTGCAACCACCTGCAGACATCTCTCTCAGTCCTGGCGCCCTGAAGGTGGAGGTCCGCAAGTAATTTCCTTCATCATTAAGTGTATTGTTTGCAGGTTAACTGTGTGATTGCAGCTCTGTTATAAAGGTCATAAGTTGCCAATCTAAAGATTCCCACTGTTCAGAAAGTACATGGAACAAAACGGAGAAGGTGGTGGTTTGTGGAATGATTGCCCATCTCCAACTGCGCCCACTGTGCAGAATTTTGTGCTTCCAGGTTAAATCTATGACCATGGCAACAATCTCTATTATATTACTTTTGTTCTAAATCGCCTGTATTAAACTTTCATGCTCACCATTGTGTTATGCACATTAATGATATCTCAACTCACGTGGCTTGTTAAGGAGAGGTAAGCTTTTACTGTTGTAAACAATATATGACTGATTTTCTTTTTTTTTTCTTGGTGGATAATAGACCAACAAAGTTAGACCCAGGTCATGTCTAGAGACCGGACCAGTCCGCTTGACTTTGGGACGATTCACACAGAATGTGTTTTTAACGGTTAAAAAGGTTTGATGCAGGTCAGTGGAATGAAAAAAATGCAAGCTCTCGAGATATTCCTTGAGACTTCTTTGAGCACCGCATTTTTAGAATGGTGTTTCATGTGCAAGATCCTGTTAAATATGCGAGAAGCGAGCGCAATGGTCAAACACGTCCATCTAATGCATGTTTGCATAGATAAACAATGGAAAAGCAGCACAGTATTCCACAGCATTCTGGACTACACTTAAATTAATCACTAAAGCAACCTAGCAATTCATAGAAAATGTGAAAGCCTAGATCATTACATTGTTTCATATGTAATCGAAAACTTTGAATCAATTTACTGGAAATTATTTTGCAATATTTTAATTGCCTTTAATGCAACTGGAAATCCTATGAAACATTGATTCTTTGCCTCTATTCTTTAAATAATCAATCCTTGAGAAATTATCCTCAATAACTGGCTCAAGTACTCTGAAGTGTTTGTTCGAAATTCCTCAGGTGGATGCAGAGAGAGCCCAAAATATTTACAACATTCCTCTTGCCATAATTGGAACAAAGAACCGTGTTTCCAAAGCTGCAGTCCTCTCTTCCTTTTTGTAGTAATCACTCTACAGGGGTCAAGACAACAACTGCCCACACAAGCGTCCAGGAGATTAAGGACATTGAAGACAGGAAGATTTCTTCAACTTATAAACCGAAAGAAGAGAGATTAGATGAAACAGAGACAGACAGAGAGAAAGAGTGATAGCTGAGAAGTAGGGATGTCAACGATTAATCGACGATCGATTAATTGTCGATAATACATTTAATCGATAAAACTTATCGATCATCGATTAAGCAGGATCATGCGCGTGCGTGCTGCTCAACCGCGAAACATGTAAGCGAGCGCGCCGGTGTGGTGAAGTGTTGAGTCCCACTGAATGACACACCCCGGAGTTGTTTGGGACTATTTTACACCTTCATCATGACTATAAGTGTGCGTGTGCATTCGCCTTTTGTTTTGTGCAAATGTAAGTTGTAATAGTTTATTTTGTGTACGCTTATCTATATCTGATTGGTCTCATATTGGATGCATTTAGTTAAGAATCGACGTGATCTTTAGCGCGCTCAGCTCAAACGACAATGCACGACTAATAATGACTATCGGGACTGTCATATTACACAAGATTATAAAGAGAACACTATTGTAATAAAACATTGTGAATTATTTGGGTTTAGATGCCATGTCGCGTTGTTCCAGGAAATGCTCGTCAGAGACTTTGAGCGCGTCCACCACAACATATGAGTCATTCTGAATGGCACGTAACTCAGTTTAAGTTCACTTGTGCATTCACGTCATTTTGTGCAGATATAATTTTGTAATATTCTGCTTATTTTGTATATATCTGATTAATGTCAAATAGGATGCGTTTCTTTGAGTTAAATAAACGCTAACAAAGTGCTCAACGGTTATTCATTCAGCGCGCGCCACTCAAGCAGAATACACAACTAATAATAACGATGGTTAATTTGGGACTTTCATATTACATAACATGAGAACACTATTTTATTAAATGGTTGTGAATTCATTGGGTTTAGTTGCCGTTTTCAGTGCGTTGTTCTAGCACTTCCACAACAGTCACACATTCTGACAAGCACGCAAATGAGGCGGCGTTGGTGACGCATTGTATTTGTCGTTATATTTATATATTAAATAGTTAATTTAATTTATCAATCACATCAAAACATTTTACAATCCTACTAAGCCTTTATTTAGATATTAAATAATTATTAATTTGGTGAGGAACATAGCTTTTTTAGCAGCATTTGCAGACCCTGTGCTGTTTGCCATTAATGCTAACGATTAATCGATTAATTGATCGTTAATTTAAACGACGATCGATCATGGGAATTTGTGAAAATTGACATCCCTACTGAGAAGGTATTTGCAAGAACAAGCAGTCAACTGTCTAGCATTCAAGTCACTGCGGCCCAGCATGTGACAAGAAACCTGACTACTCGTTCTTGATACTCCAAGATGCAAACACTTAGTAATTCATGTCTAATAATTAAAGACTGAACCACCTTTGGTGGTTACGGGCCTGTATTTAGCACCAATTGTTACAGAAAACAAAGTACTTTAGTTACTAAACTAGGAATGACCTATTTGCTGATTGTCGTTTATGTATTTCAGATCAATTTTCCATGAAGACAACATGTACTGTAAACGTTTTTTTTTTGTAAAAGGCTCTGTAACCGCAACAAATTCAGCTGTATAACTACATAGCAGTTTACCTAGGTAGACCACTGAAATGGTTAAGCAGGTCTCTTCCTCAAAGCTTATGCATTTCTCTGCCATCTGATCTAATATATGGTGTAGTAGTAGCAACATATCTTCAGTATTGAGATGTATCCAAGTTAAACAGATCATCGGGTAAAGTCTAGGACGAGGACTTGGTTCTATTCATCACTTGATGAATAGAATGGAATGGAATAGGATGGAGGCAGATGCCGCAGATCTGAATGTGAGCTTGCAGTCGATTGTAACGAAGGGCCGTGATTTAGTGGACTGAATGATTGGAGTGCTGTATACATCACCAGAGAGAAGTCTGACAATCTACCAGAAGATCAAGTTATCAAATTTCCATTAAAACAATTACAAGCTTGTGATAGATTTTTTTAAATGAATCATATTCATAACTAACATTACTTTTCCTTGCAGGTATAACATTTATATGCTTTTGAAACCTAAATGTTTCCAAACACTTTGGTCAAAGTCAGTCCATGTGTGTCTGAATCATCTCTGAATATAACAAAAGGGGAAATGAAACTACACAGGTATCTAAGTTAATATAAACTCATGATTATGAGTAATCAAGAAATCCAGAGTTTGTTTCTGCCTAGTAACGAAAGGGTTTGTTGGATTATACATAGAACCATATTGTAGGAAAATTATGTAATGTATCATGTCACCTTTACCATGCTCCTATTCTATAAAAACTGTTGTATTCTTTTTGCTAATGGGATTCTCTCTGAAATTGGTCTGAGATCCTCCGGCCGGGATTAAAACATAAGGCATTGTCTGGAGTCTGTCTGGTTACTGCCGCGCAGCAGGTTAGTGGAACACTAGAGACCTCATTCCCAAGTGCTAGTGTTTGTACGGGTCAAGACGTTGACCGACTCAGCCGACGTCGATTAGGAGAAACGCTAGAGGATAAATATTATTGAACGTCGATCAGGAGACATTTAGGGGCGTCGATTAGGAGAGGACCCAGGTTAAACTTAAGTCAGGTGCGCAGGGAAACATCTGCCACACTTACAAAAGAATCATATGAATGGATAAATCGTTCACAATAAGATCGATTAAATGCATTTAGAAAATTGATTTCCATTTCATGCTCACATTAAAACTTCTAGATAGCTTGGGAAGGATGAGCAGACCAAGGAAAGGCAGACTGATTTTTTTTGGGGGGGGGGGGGGGGGGTTCTATGTGAATTATGCTACAGGGCTTAACCATTGGAATGTCATCACAAGTCCTGACGTGTAAACGATTATGAAATACCCAATCACTTCTTCTATGGAGCGATAAAAACAACTTGCAGAGCACACTACATTAGTAGTACTGCAGTGGCATCATAAAGCGATTTAAATTACTGGCCATAGCCAGTCCATTTAGAGACTGACCGAAATAATCGAGTAATTATAGTTTGAGTTGGGCGGGAGTGGAAGCAGTACAGTCTGGGGAAACTGACTCACTAAGACAGATCAGCCCAGCCTGTCTCAGCGTTCACTCTCTCTCATACAACACACAATTTCAGACCTAGGGCCCCAGAAGTCTTCCTAGAAGCATCTTCATATAAAGCCAAACATAGTTCTCTCACAGCTCTTCTCATTTAAATACTTTGTGATAACAAGCTTCTGTGATTGTGCACAGAAAGAAAACATGTTCCATGAGACATCACATGGATACAATATAACACAGACAGCCCATGGTACAAATTCTGATGCCAACATACGCTGTATCTACTAACAAAACACACACTGTTCATGTGAAAGCAAGTCACATTCGCTTGACAGCTGTGCAACAAAAAGCAGAAAATTCAGTCTTCAGAAAGAGGTACTAATTTGGACATATGAGGATGGTAAACCTGCTTACCTCAACAGAATAAAGGTAAAGCAAAAGCACTATCAACTGCATCTGAGCTTAAAGGGTTAGTTCACCCAAAAATGAAAATTAAGTCATTAATTACTCACCCCCATGCTGTACCAACCCCGTAAGGCCTTCGTTCGTCTTCGGAACACAAATGAAGATATTTATGATTAAATCTGAGAGGTTGATCACTCCTCCATAGGCTGCCTAAGGGAATGAAACTTGACGGCCCAGAAAGTCATCAAAGAAAATGTTTAAATATCCCATGTCGCAACAGTGGCTCAATTATAAGTTTATCAAGCGTCGAGAATACTTTTTGTGCGAAAAAAAACTCGTCGCTTGATAAACTTATAGTTGAGCCACTGTTGCGACATGGAATATTTAAACATTTTCTTGAGGGTGTACTCACACTAGGCACGGTTGCCATGAACCGGGCCCGAGTACGATTGTCCCCCCTCCCCACTCCCCCTCTGGCCTGCACTCACATAGGGTTTCAGCATTCGTGCCGGAGCACGCTTACGTCATTATGGTGCGACGGTTTCGGGATAAACAAGAAGAGCGGCGCTCTCTGAAGGAGAGCCATCGCTCTGTTTTCTTTGTGGATAATTTTGTGTCGTTTGGTCCACGGTGGTCCACAGCCCTCTCACAGCCTGTTGTTAAACAGATGTGTCGCCTTAGTGGCGTGAAAATTTTCACGTAATCGTGCTGCTTGTGCTCGTTTGAGGAGGTTTGCAAGGTACCAGCTGAAGTGCAGAACCATGACGTCACGCGTCCTGTTCCGTGCTCCAGCACGGTTAGCGCTCACACTGCATGTGAACCGCGCCCGAGTCCAACTGAACCGTGCTCTGGCCCACCTCTTTTAAGCGGGCCAGGGCCGGCTAATCGAGCCGCGCCCGGGCACGTTTCGGAGCAATCACACTAGTCAAACGAACCGCGCTTTGGTGGTCAAACGCACTCGGGCACGGTTCAAACTGGCTAGTGTGAGTACACCCTTAATGACTTTCTGGGCCGTCAAGTTTCATTCCCTTAGGCAGCCTATGGAGGAGTGATCAACCTCTCAGATTTAATCATAAATATCTTTATTTGTGTTCCGAAGACGAACGAAGGCCTTACGGGGTTGTTACAGCATGGGGGTGAGTAATTAATGACTTAATTTTCATTTTTGGGTGAACTAACCCTTTAAATGAGAAGCATTTAAAAATGGCAACAAAAAGAGCTCAAACAGACATGTAAATTGAGGAGAGAAGAAAAAAAGACAGAGGAGATAGTGTTTCGGAGCCAGGAAGTCAATCTCAGCCAACCATTAAAAAAAATGTTGTCATTGATTAGCTTGTTTACATTTTATTGAGCCTTGTCTCATAATGTGTTGTACCATCCATTAAAAGCACATCAGAAAGTGAGAAGCCTTCCACTGTCTTTAAATTTAGCACTTTAAGGAAACATCTAGAACAGAACATGCAGTCCATTAGATCGGCACAGTCAATTAGCTGGCAAAAGTCAGGGACCCATGCTTTTACAACACAATTTGACCTTACAATACGATACATGGGAAGTCACTGAATTACTTGAAGTCTTTCTAATGTGCAGTACAACAGTGCAGGAGATATATGAGTTGTATATGATGGATTAACATGGATTAAAAAAAGACCTGGGCCCAGTTGTTTAAAAGTAATCTGATCAGATTTCAGCTATTGGATTTATTCAATCTTGAAAATGGGTTGATTAAAAAAATAAATAAATAAAAAAAGATTCTGAAATCAGATTAGATCACAATCTAATTTAGGTTTTGGTCTGGATCAAACCCTTCGGTATGTGTTGTTTAAAACTTTATAGTAGGATTGGGATAACTTTGGTCTAAAAATATCAGGATTATCCTGATCCCAGCAGAAGGGGTGGATTCAGGGTGGATTTCGGGAACAAAGTGTAATTAATCTTTAAAATTGGTCAAATAATACAATGATTCATGTAGTATAAACATTATTTATATTTTATAACTTAATTTTTGTTTAACCGTTACAGTGATGAAGTAGTACACATTAGGGTCCCTAACTCCCTATACGTCTTTCAATACAGATCAGAAAAAAAGACTTCAAAAAAAAAAACTTCATCAGTTTTTAACACTGTATATTAGGCTAATTACAATTACACAATCAGAGATGAACCAGTCAAAATGTGGCATATTTTATAGCATGTATATTTGTTTGTATATTTGTGTTGAAACAATTATCTTACAATGGTTTTGCGTTCCCTCACAAATGTTTTTTATCTAAAAAAAATTAATTACCTTGCCATCTCAGATTTTTCCATCACAGTGTCCCTTTAGGGTATAGGGGTCTGACTAGGGATGTCAACGATTAATCGACGATCGATTAATTGTCGATAATACATTTAATCGATACAACTTATCGATCATCGATTAAGCAGGTCTTCATGCGCGTGCGTGCTGCTCAACCGCGAAACATGTAAAGCGAGCGCCCGGAGTTATGTTTGGGACCATTTTACACCTTCATCATGACTATAAGTTTGAGTGTGCATTCGCAGCCTTTTGTTTTGTGCAAATGTAAGTTGTAATACTGTTTATTTTGTGTATGCCTATCTATATCTGATTTCTCATATTGGATGCATTTGGTTAGGAATGAACTCTGTAGTGAAGCGTCAGCTTCAGCGCGCGCAGCTCAAACGGCAATGCACGACTAATAATGACTATTGGGACTGTAATATTACATAACATTATAAAGAGAACAATATTGTAATAAAACATTGTGAATTATTTGGGTTTAGTTGCCGTGTCGAGTTGCTCCAGGAAGAGCGCGTCCACAACATGAGTAGTTCTGAATGAATGGCACGCAACTTAGTTCAAGTTCACTTGTGCATGAATTTGCGTCATTTTGTGCAGATATAATTTGTAATATTATGTTTATTTTGAATATATCGGATTAATCTCATATAGGATGCGTTTCTTTTAGATAAATAACGTGCTAGCAAAGTGCTCCAGTTTTACGGTAGCAGATTCATTCAGCGCGTGCAGTTGTTCCAGGATGAGCGCGTCCACAACAGTCACACATAAGCGCGTTGGTGACACGTTGTATTAGTAGTTATATTTGATTATTAAATAATTAATTAAATTATCAATCACATCGAAACATTTTACAATCCTACTAGCCCTTTCTTTAGATTAAAAACCATTCGCATTAATTTGGTGAGGAACATAGCGTTTTGAGCAGCATTTGCAGTAGACGCATATTGCAGTATTAAGGCTAACGATTAATCGATTAATTGATCGTTAATTTAAACGACGATCGATCAGGGGAATTTGTGAAAATTGACATCCCTAGGTCTGACTGTTTAGGGGAATTTTAAAATGAAAGGGGATGTTTGCATTGTTTTATTCTGCCATTATCTTCAAATAAAAACACTTGAAGTAACCCCACATTAACTATTCTAACTGTTGGTAGCCTACATTGTGATCTGTGAAAATCCCATTTAGAGAACTGGTAATCCAGATTTGGTAATCTGAAAAAGTGTGTATCTGGTTCTGGGTGATCCAATCTAAATTTGCTTTAAAAAAAAAAAAAACACAAAAGTAAAATGGATTACCTGATCCTGGAAAGCAAAACCTTGGATATCCAAATCCAGATCATTCTGATCCAGATTAAACTTTTTGAACAGAGGGTAATTTGAAGGGATACAGGATTTACTATGTTCTTGTGGGTCAATCTAAAAGATCCAGGTCACATTTTTATAAAAGAAATCAAATTCTGCACAAAAAATGATACAATGCGATACAATATTTATATCTATATCTATATCTATTTTTTTATATCAGTTTATGTAGACTGGATTGGAATTCGATTTTTTTCATGCTTAATTGCCATGAAAAAAGTCACAATACCTAAAATTTTCTTAATTTTTGTTTAAATTCTTCCCCGCTTGAAAATTTCCTAGCAATATGAAATATCCAGCAAAGACAGTGTTTGGTTTTGCAATTGGATTGGATCATAGGGTCGGCATCACTGTGTACGATTCATCCACGCATGTTTCATCTTCTTTTTTTTTTTTTGAGCTTGTAATTTTTAATCAAAAGGACATAAACCAGGTGAAACAACAGACTTCTTTCTGGTGGCGAATTTAGTTTGCTTAAACGCATTCTTTTTCATACAAGCGAATGCAAACTTGCATTCAGATACGCTTCCAAAAACAAAAAGCTACATTTCTCTCTGTTTTTCTTTAGTTGGCCAGCAAACTGTACTTGCCATATAATAAAGAACACAGCTCCTTATGTTTTTAGGTGCACTGTCTTATGGGGCTGGTGTAAAAGAACCACATACAATAATGTTCAATGTTATAACTAAACATGAAAATATGACCAAGGCCATGAATTCAGGCTGTGCTCGTAATGTCACCTCATTCTGTAAATGACAGTCCCACCAGAGGGTGTGAGAATATGTCATTATCAATGTGCCCCACACACCACCCTGCTAGTACCAAAATTAGCATCACACCGTTCCACTATTTAAACAACATGTAAAACACAAACTGGTCACCAAGTAACAGGAAATGGATTCAATTAGTGAACTGGTACTTGACTTGTATCAACATAATTGACATGCAGGTTAACTATGAGGAAAGTAAGCGGAAAAGGCACCCTTAAATTTACTGTCCACATTATGCTCTCTACATTCTGTTCACTTGCTCAAGAGTCAAGACATTGTGAATATTTTGACCTTTAGTTCAAATAGCCTAACTGTCATTGAAAAAAAAGTCACAGCAGATCTTCACCATAAACAGTATTAGTTGAGTCATATATATGCTAATGTCATATTGTAAGGCAAGGCTAAAAAAAATAACAGAATGAGATTAAATATATGCAATTAAAGATAAACTAAACCTGAACCTAAATATATGCAATTAAAGATAAACTAAAGTTTAAACCTGAACCAACTAATCTAACATACTACAGGATTGTTGATTTCATTTAACTCTCATAACACACACTTTTCTATAATGTCAACCACATCTGACAGAGAAATGCTGACCTTTAACTGAAATCTATGGTTTGCAAATTTAGCTCAAGCTAGTTAAAAAGTTGAAACTCCACAAGAAATAACTATGTTCATTTGGTTCATTCATCATAAGAAACTTTTAACTAATTTATCCCATAACCATGTCCATTCAAAACAAATGTGCCATCAAGCTCTGACGCAGAAATAGAATGTAAGAAAAAGTAAAATGATCCCATTTAAATGAGAAACAAAGTGCCAATGTTTTGAGGAGAAGTTAAAAGCCTGGGTTACTTCCTTAAACACAATGGACAGCAACAATAGAACACAGTGCAAACGTTTCGTTTGGTTTGTTTTCAAATAAAGAGCATTATTCATTATACTCCAATATCCGCCCGCTCTCTCCGGGAGTCCTGCAGGGACCCATGTGAGAGGAATACTAACTAAAACTTTCTCTAAACCGCTACTGAGCACCTACTTTCCCAGCCTGACAACTTGAATGGAAGATTTCCTGGCAAGTCTCTAAAGTGAAAAGTTGAAGGGACAAGGAGAACAGGCTCTCCGGGCACCTTTGAACCCAAATGTCACATTAGCCCGGGAGCCTCCTGTACGGTTAATGGAGACTTACCGGAGCGTTGGTCCAATGCAGTTAGTGTCTGTGCTCTCAATCTCACGTAGGATTCGCTCGTGTTCTGCCGCTGTCTCCGCGCTCGCCATCTTCCATATCCTCGCGACGCGCTCGAGAAAAAACACAACACAGCGCCCAGAGTGAGAGGGGGAAAAATACTGGAGCTTTTACTTCCGGTATTACTGTTCAACTGTTAATTAATTTCAAAACAAGTTTTGTATTAAACAAACAAACAAACAAACAAACAAACACCCTGTCTGTAATACTTTAATGAGGACATATGGAGGAGACATTTAATTTAAAAGGTGTTTTTTTATTATACAATAATTAAGTTTTTAACTTGTCACAGTTAAAGAAAGATAAAGCCAGAAATTTCATTTTTAAAAGTTTTATATTAATAAGTGAATATATTATACTATATGAGAATGTTGATGCTAATTATTACAACTCTGAAGCACTGTAAAAGTTTAGCATCAACTAAAACTGTATTGCAAGACAGCGACATCTAATGCTTCTTCGCGTACAAAACAAACCAGCATTCACTGATTAGTCCCATAATTGTTAATGGATATTAATAGTTTTTAAGCATGACATGGTAATAATTCGGGCACAAAAATATAAAGATTAAAATATAAAGATTAAAAATAATATACTTATTGCAATTGCATCATTATCACAGCCTTTATCGTAAAAGCATATGTTTTTATCATTAGGCTTTCATATAAATCAAACATTTTTGGTTATCAGTGTCTCTGTGGCTGTCATTAATTTATGAACAACAATGTCCATATAATACACTCTTTAATTGACCACTCATCCGCGAAACAAACTAAACAAATAAATTAAAAAACTAATTTAAAAAACTCGTCAGTATTTCATGTCCATGTATTCCTTTATTTAGTAAATAGCCATGTTCTGAGTGAGGTAATGCAACAACAGGGTAATCAGTAGTCAGGACCCATAGACAGTAAAAGAAAGTCAGGACTGTATATTCGCCATTTTTATTATTAGACTAATGATTCTTCATATCATGTGGTACATGATTTAAAAACATGATTCCGATTTATTTCTCTATAGCTAAAACTATTTCATTAAAACAACAGCAATGCCTGTGCTTATTTTTATGTATTTATTTATTTATTTTTATGTTATTTCTTGATTTTTTTTATTTGCTTAATTGTTTACATTGTTTCGCGTTCAGTCTCCTCCTGCACTATGTTGAGTCTAAAGTGAAATCCTGTTGCGCTTCTTTTCCGCACAGCACGGGTGGGTGAGTGTCGGGAGAGAAGGAGAAGGAGTCCAAACAGAGTCAGTCCAAAACACCAGAGACCCAGATCACCCGGAAGTCTGTACCTCAGACGCCAGAAATCGGTAAGAAACTCGATATTTGAAATATTCATAATTAAATAATGCAAGAAGCGATGTTGAAACTACTAGGAAGCAGGACGGAAACTTTAGAAAGTTAGTCGTTGGACGGTATAAACTTATTGTAATGGTTATGGAGTCTCAAAGTTGTAAACAGAAGTTTCCCGTTTATATATTTGAACGAGTGAAATTAAAATCTCACCTTAAAAAAATAATAATTAGGGTTGCCATGGTTAAGAAAATCGACAAACACGATAACTAAGTTAGTTGGCTGTTTGCGAAGCGTTTCAAAGCGTGGTCTTAGGAATACCGGGGTTTATTGTTATGTTTATTGTAGTTCAGGTCGGTGTACGATAAAGCAGGATAGTTCTCTGAAGTCAACTCTGAGAAATGTGTCTGTGTCAGTTTACAGTATAAACGATCGCGGCGGGAAAGCCTGTCTTGAGTTGGTTTAGACCATAACACTGTTTGGTGTTGGTGTCTCAAGAGTGAGGTGTTGCTTGTATTATTAATCATGAGGAATTGCACTGTTTGCCTCATCTTCAGCAGTAGCTTAAGAGGTTATGGCTGATCCTTCATCTGATCTTATTTGATCTGTTTGAGGATAAGCTAATTCATAATGTGGAATAGCACATATACAGTTATGACAAAAAAAGTTAGTACAATAACCACTGACTCCATTTACTAAAACAGCGAACTTAGACGTGCATACATGAAAATCAACTTTTTTTCGTTAACAGTGTTCAATCATGGCGCAAATGTTCGTTATCTCTGACAACGAGTCAGAGACAACAGAAGACCTTGAGGACTCTGGCCAGACAGAACATAACAGTCGATCGTCAGAGAGAAAGCAGCACCTCACTGTGTCTGAAAGGCTTAAAGGTGAGTCAGTCTCAAGGGCCTGGATAGTTATAAGAACACACGTCATTTCTGCTGTATCCTGGAAACACATCACTGCACATTTACAAGACAAGTGAATCTCAAAACAATTTTTTTCTCTGAATAATCTCTGTGTTGGCTTTGGTTTTAGCTTTAAAAGACGATTTATTTTACATGAAGAAATGTTTTAAATGAATTCCAATGCGAGGTCTGATCTGATCAGGCAAGGGTCATTCAATATCAGACATCATTGTAGGAGAGCAACTGGGAAGACAGAGGAATCTCTCGATGAATGAGGAGGATCTGCTGGAGACCGGGGCAGCAGATGAAGGCGATTTCAGGCCTAGATCTCGCTCTGCTCCTCCTGCTTTGTGGGCAGCTAAGAAATATGGCCAACAGCTAAGGAGAATGAGTGATGATGAGTTTGACATCCTCCTTGATAAAGGGGTAAGAAAACAATTATTTGGTATATAGGAGCAGAGGAGGGTTTGGACAATCAGAAAAATATATCCTAGTTCACCCAAAAATGAAAATTCTGTCAGTAATTACTCACCCTCACCCTCACAGTTCCAACCCCGCAAGACTTTCGTTCATCTTTGGAACACAAATTAAGATAGTTTTGATGAAATCTGAGAGCCGTCTATCTCCTCCATAGGCTGCAAGTTAATTGCATCTGCCGGCCCAGAAAAGTTAGTAAAGACATTGTTAAAATAGTCCAAGTGACAACACTGTTTATCAAGCAACGAGAATACTTTTTTTGCGCAAAAAAAAAAGACTTTATTCAAGTATTAATTTTCTTCCGTGTGGCCTCTGACGTGAGTTCACGAGAGCGCCACGACGCATGCGCGAGAACTGAGAAGATGACGCTCACGATCATTTGATGGGAAAGAGTGAAAGGTAAGCCATTCATTTTGCGGCATTGGTAAGGCACTTTTACATTTTCTCGTTGGTTTCTCACGATTCGGACATCCAGGAAATTCACATTTTAAACGCTACATCGAGACCCATCTGCGTCATCTTCTCAGTTCTCGCACATGCGTCGTGGCTCGTGAACTCGCGTCAGAGGCCCACACGGAAGAAAAGGAATAGTTGAATGAAGTCGTTATTTTGGGGGGTTTTGCGCACAAAAAGTATTCTCATCGCTTAAGGTTAACTTAAGGTTGAGCCACTGTAGTCACTTAGACTATTTTAACGATGTCTTTACTAACTTTTCTGGGCCGGCAGATGCAAATACCTTGCAGCCTATGAAGAAGTGAGAAAAACTAAAGTCTTATGGGGTTGGAACAACATGAGGGTGAGTAATTACTGACAGAATCTTCATTTTTGGGTGAACTAACCCTTTAAGAATAGTGAACATGCCAGGTAAACTAAAAGTATGTTTAACCTACTTATTTTACCATAAAATAGATCAAAATGTTTTTTTTATCTCTTAAATCTCTTACAGATGAAGAGGGTGAAGAGTGCAGGAACAGCACGCCAGATGCGGCAATCACCCAGCTGGTTGGCCTTCCTTTGGAGTCACAAAGAGTCTGATGCTGAGTCGCGCCCTGCTGAGTGATTGACAGTGAATGAATGATGGAAGAAGAGAGAAAAAAAGAACTACTGTACATAACAATTGGTGACTGAAGAAAAGGATGCACTGCTTTGAAGAGAAGGAACAATTCTATTGACTGGTTTTAAACCTTTTTCACGAACTGCACTGGGACCCTTGCCTTGACTGTTGAAAAGCATGAACTGTATCTCACTGGCATGTGCTATACCATAAAGGAAACAAAAATGGAGAATCTCCTTTGACTTTTCTTAAGCTCTGGGAATATTATGCAGTAAATTGTGAATGTGAGCTGGATATCAGCTTGTTCAAAATAGACTTTCTGTCGCTCTGCCATATCGGCTTTTAGGTTCAGATAAAATACTTTAACAAAAGCACATCAAAAGAAGACAAAGATATTTTATACTACATCAATTGTTAAAGAATTTATTAACCATTTTTTCTGTACAAAATCTTTTTTTTTTTATCTGTAAAGGGACTTTGGATACTTAGAAGAGCCCTTCTGTTTTATTACCATCTCTGAGTCATAAAAATCTCTTGGAATCATCTGCAACCAACAATACCAATAAGCACAAGAGCCCAAAAAACAAGACTGGGTCTGATACTCGTGAGAGCAAGAACAGAGGACACCATCATAACTGGTATTACTTGAAAAATATAGATTTTCAATGCCTTGTAACTTTTTTAATTAGTTTAAAAAAAAACATTTTATTGTGATGTTATTTTGTTGTTTGTAACAAGTATAACCTAATAAAAATTCTAATAAACCACTTTAAGCAAAGGTTCCTCTTACTTAGTTAGCAGCACTAGTGTAAAACGTAAGTACTGTTCTTCATGGTAATAGTATTTGGCGCTATATATCAAAATGTCTTTGTTTCCAAATCTGGTTTAATATACTGTTTGCATCAAAACATCTATTTTGCAATTACATTTTAAATTTGTAAAAAATTTAATTAAATAAAAAGATGCAGTAGCAAACTAAGCATGAAATAAAGAGACGTGTATTGTGGGATGTAAATAATACATCTGAACAACCTTGGAATTTCAGAGTCATTGAAAATCCATTGAGGGGTGTCGTCAATGTGTTGCCTTTAAGACACTTGTGTTGGATCCCAGCAGAACTTCTCCCCACAATCAAGAGCAGAGAGCCTTTCCATATCCTTCTCGCTAATCTCAAAGTCAAACAGACGCCCATTTTCCTCCACACGGTCTGGCTGACATGATTTTGGCAGTACTGGAATGTTCTGTTGTACAGCCCACCTCAGCAACACTTGTGCTGGTGTCCTCCCATACTCTTTAGCTAAATCCAGAACCACGTGGTCTGATAACAGAAGCCCTGTTCCAAGAGATGAGTATGCTTGAAAACACACCCCTCTTTCCTTACAAAGTGTCCTAAGGTCCTTTTGGACCAGCTTTGGGTGGAACTCTACCTGAAGAACTGCTGGGGGCACTTTACAGCTCTTCAGCAGCTCCTGCATGTGTGCTACTGTGTAATTCGACACCCCAATGGCCCGAAATTTTCCTTCTGAGTAGAACTCCTCCAAAACTGTCCAGCTTTCATCGCGGTTTTCGGGGTTTCGTTTATCCCCCACTTGCAGCCCCTGCGTACCTGGCCAATGAATAAGATATAGGTCAATGTAGCCCAATCCCAACTGATCCAGGCTCCTCAGGCAACCATCCCTAGCTTTGGTGCCCTGGTCTTTGGGACCCAGTTTACTAGTAATGAATACATCTTCTCGTGAGAGGCCATGCTTGGGCAGAAGGCAACGGAGGGCATAACCTACATATGCCTCATTACGGTACACTGCAGCAGTGTCAAAGGCACGGTAACCAGCAGTCAAAGCAGCGTCCACAGCATTGTAAGTGTCCTCTTGACCCTGCAAACGGAAAGTGCCCAGTCCCAATATAGGCATCCGAGTCACAGTGTTGAGAAGCACAGATGGCTGAGGGTCAGTCATTATGAAAGGGGGAACCTTGCTTTGGAGACTATGAAAACTGTAGTGCATAAAGATGACGTAATGAAACACCCATTAGATTAAATCCAGAGATTAAAAATAATAGATTTTGTAATCTACATGTAAGTTACTTTGAAGATAAAATTATAATACAGAGACCAAAAACTCACCCTGCAGGTTTTTTGAAAATGAAAAGACAAACAGACGCCAGTGACTTCAACACGATCAAGGTCCAACGATCTGTTCCATGTAAATAACAATGCTAATTTATCTACGTACTACCTGTAATACTGGTAGAATTTTTGCGAGAGTCTTATCTTTCTGCTAGAGTCTTATCTTCGTCAGGTGCTGTTTTACCATAGTGTTTTACAACTTGCTCAACCTAACATGATCATGTCATGTGACAATAAAGAGGCGGAACATATTGCTGTTGAACTCTTGTCCCCATAGAGATAGCAGCTGATTCGCACCTCACTGGATGACGCTTTTGACCAATCAGAGTTTGTTGTCGTGACCTGGGGGCGGGACGCTGACAGCCCCACACCACACGCGCCCGCGCTATTCAGTTTAGTCGTTTTCAACGTCATATTTGGCGCCGAATACTTGAGGCGTTACGGTAACTTATACTTTTGCCTCTGGGTGTTTATTAACCATGCTATTTCCATTTAGTACATTTTTAAAAAGCTAAACGTTTCTAAATTGGCTTTATAAATTAAAGAAACGCTTTGTTTGATAATTTGTCCTAGCTAGCTGGAGTTTTTTTTTTAGGTGGCCTACTCTGGATTTCTGTACACTATAAATGTATGAACATAAACCATAAACATAAATATTGCTTTTATAAAATAGGCTATACCATATTTTTTTGTATGTATTTTGTTCTTTTTTTCAGTGAAGATGCTGTTCATCCTCATTAGATGAAGTAACTATGTCAATCCAGGCCTTTTCCTTCCCTGTACCTGAAACCAGATTTTTTCAGGCTGGACAACAAGTCTTCAAATTCAAGATAAGACGAGGAGAAATGAGCAGGTAAGAACATGCAAGCTTATTTTATTTGTTTTATATAAAATGTGCAGTATTATTTTGAATATACCTTTACACTTGCTATTCAACAGAAAAATATAATTTTCTCTAGAAATATCTGACTTGGATATTCCCTTTCATAGCATTGATAAGGAGGACATGCTGGAGGGGATGCTAGTCACTGAGGAGCTGGAGGTTTTTTTAAGATCAGGATTATAATTTTGGATTCAAATAGGATTCATAAACTTTGGGAATTGGGAAGATTTCATTCCTGATGTGTTTTGCTTCACAGAATGCTGTGCGTGCAGTACTTGCAAACCTGGATGGTCTTCACCCCTTCGCGACCCAGCATTTCAACATTTTTCCCTGTATGCTTTTCTGAATATTACTTTAAAAGATAGGTAGATAGGTAGGTAGATAGATCTAGTAAATAGATCACTCAAAAATGACTCTTCTGTCATAATTTACTCACCCTTATTTCATTCCAAACATGTATGACTAATTCTGCTGAACAAGAAGATATTTTGAAGAATGTGAGTAACCAAACAGTTTTGGCTACCTTTGACTTCGGGTTAGGGTTGACTTAGGACCTTGTATCAACAAAAAACGTTTATATGTTTTTTTATAGACCTTTTTTTGTGTGTGTGTTCCACAGAACAAAGAAAGTCATACAAGTTATACAAGAGTAAATTATAACAGAATTTTCCTTTTTGGAGGACCTTGACATTGAACTCTTTTTTAAATATTTGTCATTTTAATAAAAAACTGAACTGCTGTTGCATTCAGGGTCAGTTAAACTAAAAGTGATGTGTAATTCATACAAATAATGGACCATTACTTCCCTTGACAACATACAACACTTACAGACAAAAGTAAATGGGAACAAGTGTCTAAAATGAGGTTCATGAAGGAGGGTGTAAAACTGTCTCCATACCCCTTCCTTATCACATTGTATGTGAAGGATCGTGAGCCAGCCTTTCAATGCACAGGTGGGAGGTCTTTCAGTCTCAGCACGCTACCTGAACACTTTACTATGACATATGCTCTGAATAAACTTTGCCTGCTCTTGTTTACCAGTGACAAATACCAATTCCTGGAGCACACCGGTGAGTGTCTCTTATTAAATATGCATTTCTTTATGTAGTTATATTGAGCTGTTAAGCTTATTTTGTGGTTCATTTCTTAATAGAGTATGTAAAAAATTCTTTACATAATTTCTTGTCATGGTGATTGTTCATATCCTTATAATTGTCACGAGCTGACAAATGTAAATGTAAATGCCCTCAGGAGTCTAAATCGAAAAGACCACAGTGTGCTAGTGAGCCGATGAGGACAGTCCAAACCACTGCAATGGGCCATCCAGAAGAGGGCACTATGAGCCAACACAAGCAGAGTAAACTAACCACAGAAAACTCTCAGTGCTTTCAGTAAGTGTGTAGCTTTCTGTATGCTGTATGTATGTGGTGAAAAATCATTGTCAAGTCTTGTCCTTATTAACCTATGCGAATCTGTCTTTCTCTCATAGTGTATTTAATTATTTTTTATTACAACAGATGCAGGCTCATATCTGTACTTCCTCAAAGTCCTTGCTGGATGAATAGTGTCACAATAGGACATAAATGTAAATAAAATAATAATGAATAATAAAACGGCAGCACAGGATCAGCCTAAACTTTAGCTCATGACTTGCATACAGTAAATAGATGCCAATCATTTATAGCATACCATACCATTATAGGATGGTGTTTTAAAGTAGACTACCTTTTCTTGCTGTCAGACAGACAAACCCAGGAGACATTTGTGGGAATTTCCACTTTGTTTTCAGTGATGATTGATAAGCTGATCTTGACCCGAGTGATGAGGTGTTGAGTCAGATGCAGTAGTTATGAAACGGCAGAGGAGCTTGAGCATGGGGCGCCATCTCAATGAAGCTGTCACTCAATCAGCAGGCAGAACATAATAATTTAGCTGTTAAAATAACATCCCACCTCATCCAATTTCTCCGCGTAGAAAGAGATGCACAAATCAATAAGCCAGAAGGAGAACAGAATTTGACATGCACTTTTAATTCCAGCATGTCCTCGTTTTGTTTGTGGTGGGCGATGGGGAAATTATGGTGTTGGTTCATTCTGGCGAGGACTGCAGTAATTCAGTGGAGTTTACACAACTCCCCTACTGCAGTGTCGAAAATAGATGGCTTTTCACAGGGAATTTGTGTGTATGTGCACAAGCCCTCCGGCTGATGTGCTTATAGACTTGCCTAAAACAGGTCTTTTGTTTTTATGTTAAATGTGCTGGAAAAGGGAACAGAATTTAGATATGTCCAAAAAAAGACATCCAATAGATCTTTCTCTCTTTCAGGGAGTCCCCTTGCTCGGCCAATGGTGCAGAAGCGATGGTTTGTGGCAGTGAGGTTAGTGTATGAATGTGTGTGTTGGTTTTTCTGTCAATCACTCACTCACACACACACTGTCTCAATTGTTAATCATCTTTAATTGCCCCTGCAGGGTGCACAATCTGACACATTAGCCCATTCAGGTGGCATAACTACTCCATGATGTTAATTATAGAAGCTGATAAAAATAAAATACCTGTTTCAGGTACTTTTCATTTGTGAAACCATCCATTGTTGGTATTTTCTTCATCTTTCTCTCGTTTCTTTTCTGTTGTAGATTCTTCCTGATTCAGAAGTGAATTGTCTACCAGCACCAGATGTGTATGATGGTGAATTGCCTATATTCAACCTATCAGTGTCTTTCCAAATATTTATTTTTCTTTATTCATTTTCAATGATCATTTAAAAGCCTATGGATTTAGTTAATGACCATTAGATCCCCATCTCTTCTCCTTTATTAGTCATCAAAGCACTATTCTTTTTGGGGATCATCCAGCAAATAATCCGTTAAAGTCCCTGTAAAGGCAATTAAAAAAAAATCTAATCTAAACACATTATAAATGTTAGATATGTATTGCTAAAACATATTATAAAGACCGTGAACTGGGAAGAACTGAATTGTGGAGTTAGATCGTTAAACAGTTTTTCACCATTGCTGTGTTCCGGATTTTTTGGGCGGGGCTAAAACAGGGGCTCGATGACGCACTGGACTCCCTGAGCTCGTGGACACGCCCCTACTTGATGACTCACTGGAGCCCCTGCGGCTGGCCCCTCCCCTAACAATAAAGCACATTCACATCAGTTTGCCACTCAATCGCAAGTTACTGTCAGTACTATTAGTACAGCCTACCGTTTGCTAGCTAGCTATGCCTTCGTCACGGAAATGTGTACTACCTGGATGCGATCACGTACAAAACAGTGTCCTTATTTAATTTTCCGAAAAACGATCACATCAAGAAGAGGTGGATTGATTTTGTTGAGAGCAGAGGATCACCGCCAAAACCCGCCTCTGAAGTGATCATTTTACACGGAATAGATTTATAAACTTTCGTCTGAGACAACTGGGCTGATAATCCGCTGTTACTGGTGAATGGGGCCGAACCGACTATCTCCCGCCTCGGCCTTTATCTCCCCGTCCCGAAAGCAGTATCACCTAATATCACCGTCGGCAGCTTTCCCGCGAGTGGGCGTGGTTTCAGCGCAGCCAGCGGACACGCCCCCAGCGTTTGAGAGCAGAGAATAATGCTCATTTTTTCAAGATTTTGATAGCTTATTTTATTTACTTGGCGGCTTTTTTTATCATTCAAATTTGGCTGGGTGGCTAATAACACAATTTTCTGTGGTGTGACAAACTCAGATCACATACTTAATTTTGACTTTACAGGGACTTTAAAATTAGTTGTCGATATGAGCTTCCAATGGCCGATGCTAATATCAGTATCCAGAACGGTGGGTGGGTGGCCAATGGCCATGGGCGTCGCTAAGGGGGGAAATGCGGACTGTGTGTACAGAGGGCCAAGAGGCATTGGAGTGCACCCACGAGGGGGGCCAATGCAATAAACTACAGGGGGCACAGAAAACCTAGCAATGCCACTCAACATTTCCTCCAAATTCACAAAAAAAAATTACAACAGAAATTGTTTACCAGAATCTGTAACTGACAAAGTGGTGAACCGTTACTGGGCAATGCTGATAATTCTGACATGATCAAATCTTGGCCAATATTGGTCTATAATGAGTTACAAATAATAAGTGTTAATGAGCTAAAATATGATTTTAAATCTTATAGACTCTCTAACACCTTGTTTAGATGCCCCTCAAAGTCCTGACCCAAATTCAGCAGCTGGACAGAACACTGGCATCATTTCTAGAATTGCAAGGTGAGAAATCTATTCAATTCAATTCACCTTTATTTGTATAGCACTTTTCACAATACATATTGTAAAGCAGCTTTACAGAACATCCATGCATCTACATGTCAATTTAGAGTAATCTGTCAGAGGTGACTGTGTCCAAGTTGTATTTCAGAAATGTACATATACAAATCACGCAGTTAACTAACAATGTATTAATTAAGGCAGAAACAATAAGCTCATTGAAGTAATGAATACATGTTGTTAACAAATTATTAGGATATGTAGAAAATGTATATAAAAAAAATATCTTATGAAATAAATGACATTAATGTCCGGTTTCACAGACAAGGCATAAGCTAGTCCCAGACTAAAGTGCATGTTTGAGCTGTTTTAACTGAAATCAACTTGCATTGGCATATCTTAAAACATGTCAGTGCCATTGATTTGTCTCAACATGCACTCCAGTAATGTTGCATGTTTATAAAAGCTACTTAAATGTACTAATTTAATTAATCTAAACTCTGTCTATGAAACCAGGCCTAAATTACATATTAATTTAAATCTGCAGAGTGTAAATTTTGCACTACACCAAATGGAATTGCAACAATTATGACTGTTTTGAAACTGTATGAAGTTATGAGATTGTTTTCTTACTGTTTTTCCTGCTCTTTTCACAGCTCACTGTTTCCCTTCTCTCTGTTTTTTCATAAGAGTCCTGCAAATTAAAAAGTTCAAACCATCATTCCTCGACACTTAAGGAGCTCCAACCTGTTTTTTGGGGGTTTTTTTAAGTTTTAAAAGTCTGTTTTAAGTTTTTTTCAAGATTTTGATTAGCCCCTGGTCTGTTACTTAACCTAATTTGTGCTGTTTTGTGCATTCTGTTTGTGAATTTCTTCTAAACGTATCAATAATGGTTCTAAATGTGTTCATTTACGCAGTATGAGCGTCTCAAATACATAACATTTTTCAAACTGTTGCTTTGGGTAAAAATACCTTTTGTTGCATGTCACTCTCACTAAGCCTGAAATTACATCGCTTGTTCTATTATGCATTCACCTGAATGGAGTTGTTAGAACATCAAGTTTTGTTCACTTTTAGTGTTGTTTTGTGTGTTTGAGTGTGTGCGTATTGTTGCATCATCCGCTAAATTGTGTGCGGTGTATGTGTGTGTGTGTGTGTGGCAGACCACTCTCAATAAGGTGAGGTCATCGGCCAAGGCTATACATGCCCAATCCTCTTGTCTCAAAATCCACACCTGTTTCTGACTGCCTTTGCAAATTATTACAGGATCAAATAAGAATTAGTTGAAGCTGTCAAAGACTTCTAACTTTGGGTTCATGACTCAAGAAAAGCAGAGCCAAGATTTATCTCTCTTTTTTTATTCTCAGAGTTTACATATCGCTGTAACCTGGAAACCAGGAGAGTCATGAAGAATTATATTATTAATACATCCGCTTGCACTTTATGAGGGTATAGCAGCTGCCAAAACAACAGGAGAGGGCATGGCGTCACGTTTTCACTTGATGAGCTAATTATATTCACATCTCGACCTTTAAACCTCCATGTCAATCAAGCTCTAAACGTTTTCTAAGAAGCTGGCCCTGTATACATCTTAATATCTCTTTATAATTACACTCCATCCTGTGACAAAAACCCAGGAGGCCTTGAAGTATGAATCATGCTGATCATGTATGATGTGGGGAAGTGGGTTGAGAGAATGAGGAGTTATGTCATCCATTCCATTTGCAATGACATAATAAATTGTGCATGTTGGAAAGTGAATGGATTAATAGTAGTTTGCTAGTATAGTCAGCACCCAGGAACGCATTGTTAAGAAGTTTTAATTTAGCTTTTGCACTAAAATTGCATCACCATTGATTTATTCATTTAGCAGACGCTTTTATCCAATGATCAATTACCACATTATTTTTCTGATTAACTTCAGTAAGGTCAGATTATTTTTATTTTCTTTATTTTTATTTTATAACAGTAAAGAACATTTTATTTTTTACTTCTATTCATCACAAAATCCTGATAAGAAATATTTCTTGAGCACCAAATTTCTGAAGGTTCACGTGACACTTAAGACTGGAGTAATGGATGCTGAACATTGAGATTTACCATAACAGGATGTAAAAAAAAAAAAAACTATTTTATATTGTAATAATGTTTCACAATTTTACTGTATTTTCATTCAAATAAAACATTACAGACTCTCATGTCCCCAAAGTTTTAAACAGTACAGTGTATAATCTGGTCATGCCTTTATTCAAAAAAAAAAAAAAATCAAAGACTCATTCATTCAACTCGTAGGACAGTGAATTGTTTCCAAATAAACTCAGAGCTGCATTAAACAGTCTCTGTACATCTATGCCACTTCTGTGCCACATATACTGTGCAAATATGGATTTTATTTACATTGATTTCATTGGTAACAGACCAATAGTTTCATATTATTCTAATTCAATTTATTGAATAAAGAATTTAACATTAAAGATGACGTTACAGAAGTACAGAAAATATATAGGCTATACATAAAGGTTAAAAAATCCTCCTGAAAATCCATTTAAGGGAGCAAATTTCCCTTCTTAAAGGAAGAGTTCATTTCTGTCACTGGTCCACAGTGGCTCAAAACATTTTAGTAACCTCACTTTGAGAAATGTATTTCTTCAGTAGTTTGACTTCTCAACTGTATCTGACACCACACCACCCAGAATTACCTTTGTTTTGACATCTGCAGATATAAAAAAAATTTTGAGGTTGATGTTTTGAATTAGATGTTTACATGACTCAAAATTCACTTTAATACAGATATTGATGGACATGCATCATTTTCAATTTAATATGGTTCTGAAAATCCTTTTAATTGCTGAAATTCTTGAAAATGTCACAACATTGCACATTTACAGTATAGGTATATTGTTTAAATTGTTTACAGTGTGCATGTTCACACCTGAACTGTTAGATTTACAGACCTAAAGCAGCTTTTTTGAGATGTTCGGCCCAATCGTAATTGCGTATGCAACAATTCAGTGATCTAAAATCATCACATACACTTTAAAAAAAAAGATGAAAAGAGGAGAAAACATCCTGCACCAACATAAAATAGATCAAATTATTCATTGTAGTAAATTGTGACTAACTTCTTGTACAATTTATAACAGATAATCTGTTATGGGAATCGATTTTTCACTAAATATTTATATTACAACTGTGGCATGTTGTAGCTGCTTCTAAATGTGTAGGTTGCTATTTTTCATAAATGCTATAGATAAAAAAAAAAAAAAAGAAACGGGTTAACATTGGCCTAAGCATGTAATGAGGAGCCATCAATGGTCTTTACCTGTAATTATATCCTTATTGTAACAAATGCTAGTTTTAAACAATTACAAAAACTGTTCATTTTTAATAGGGCCAAGTTAGAATCATGAGATTTGAAGTATGGACCTTCTTGAATTATTGATTAAATAATTGGTTTGGTTTTCCATGTGTAAAATGTTGTTCTGCTAATAATGACATATAGGAAAAACCTGACTTTTGGATATTCCAAGAGATGACAGGAAATTAACATCTTCAGTAAAAGAAAAAGTTAGGGTAACACTTTAGATTACAGCCCGGAAAGTACTGCGTAATTAAAGCGATTTTACAGTGTAACCTTCGGTAATTATAGTGTACCTATAACGTACTTACAATATAAGTATAAGGGAACAATATTTTAAGTTTGGGGAATAAAGGGGTAACAACCAGGAGAATTAAAAAAAATATTTATACTGTAAGTATTATAGAACTAAGGGGTACTTATTCTACTATTATGATATAACAATCTTGCATTTGGGAGCAATTTAGCAATATTTTGAAATAATGGTGAACCAGTACATACTGTAGGCTTTAAAAAAATTACAGGGTACATATCTATGCATTTATAAAGTAAACTTTTTAACAAAAGTGCACTGAAAACGAAAACTATTGCAACTTTTGCTTAAATATTGGGGAAAGATTGTTTCATGTAGTGGTGCTTTATATCATATAGTTACAGGGTAAGTGTGACATTGCGGGCTGTAAATTAAAGTGGTGGTTGTTACCCTCTTGTTCCATGTAGTTACAGGGTAAGTACAATAAAAATGCATCCACACAATCGTATATCACTGACTCGGAAACCTTTATTTATTATACAAGCACCACTTACCCTGTAACTACATGAAACCAGATATATTTCCCAGTATATTTTAAAAAAATTGCAATAGTCTTAGCTTTTCTTGCCTTGAAACATGTTAGCCCAAACTTAAACATCTGCACTTTTGCTATCAAAAAAAAAAATATATATATATATATTTTTTTTTTAGAAATGCATAGATATGTACCCTGTCATTATTAAAAAGCCTATACAGTATGTATTGGTACACAATTATTACAAAAAGGTACGCAGTGTATGTTCTCGCTAAATTGCTCCCAAGATTGTTGTATCATAATAGTAGAATACCGGTCAGTACCCCTTAGTTCTATAATACTTACAGTATAAATATTTTTTTTAATTCTCCTGGTTGTTACCCCTTTATTCCCCAAACTTTACATATTGTTCCCTTATACTTACATGTAAGTACTTCATAGGTACACTATAATTACAGAAAGTTACACTGTAAATTCCTCTTAATTACACACTACTTTCCGGGCTGTAATCTAAAGCGTTTCCAAAGTTAGTTGGACCTACCATGACACTTTGATTTAGAAAATTCTGTCAAACTGATAAACTATTTTAGGTGCTTAAATCATATAAAATACATCATATATCCTGTGTAAACAAGTAATTGCTAACAAGGTTTTTACTTTATTGCAGTAATGTTGTCAACCACCTTTGTATGTGTGAATGATACCACAAAAGACCATTTTGCAAAAATGAATAAATAAACAATTCTCACTAGGGACCATGTCCTTCAACCAGACCAAAACTACACCCTTGGACAAAGACCAGAGCAAGAGAGACTAAAGGACATCCAAAGGTTTATAAAGTTAAGCAACATACAAAGAAAAGGGATGGGAAAGGGAAATACAGCAAGCGCACTAAAACAGTGGAATAATGGCGATGGGGAGGGTCCCGTTATTCACATCCACATGCATGAGGACACATTGGTAAGTGGGTGTGACTATGCTGGAAGCTGAGGGCTCAGTTTTACCTGCACTACCTATATATGTGCCCTGCGAGAAAGAACTTCATCCAGTGATCATACACACACCTGCGCACCTGTCTGAGCCCGAGGTCAACATCTTATCTGCACACTTTGGCTTTGAACAAGGATCCACATCTACAGGTAAACGTTGCTTGTTTCCCTTTAAGATTCTAATATCTGGTTATTATAAATGTAATGTGGATGTATTGGTGTGAGATTAATATTAATGTAAGACTGTAATGCTGATTTCTCTATTATCCAATATTAATGCAGCAGACAAAAAGTTAATTCCATGACTTTCCCCTCAGGGAAGTGATTCTTTAAATGTATCTATCCATCCACCCGTCCATTAGACGGCAGCGAAGACAAGCTTTATAATTATCGCTCTAAACAGTTTCTAATTCAATCTGGGTGTACTTTCATGCAGCCAAAATTATGTATGTGTGTGTGCGTGTGTGTTACTCATGTAACAATGTAGTCATTTATGTTGTGAAAAAGTGCATATATATATGTGTGTGTGTGTGTGTGTGTGTATACACATATATGCATATATATTCATAGTCTATATATTGTTATATATATATAACAATAGTAAAAGCAAGAAAGAAAAAAAGAGTGAATTAGAATTTTCACAAATAAAAAAACTATTCACATTCTCCAATAAGTGTACATGTATAATCTGATACTGGACAAAAAACACATTGATAATTGTTCTGAATTGTTTCGTACATTACACATACAGGATGAATGGGCCAGACTGATAATAAAACTGAGTAACTCAATGAGTACCAAATACAAACCATTTACGGCATGGAAACATTCGTTCACATTGCGAGGAAGGAGTGGCAGATTAATTTTCAGATTATTTTGACAACTCCAAATAACGGACTCCCAAGACAATAAGTCAGGAAAGTCTGGTCAGTTTTCACAATTAAGGAAATTGTTCTTGTAAAGGGCTGAATGACTTAAATGTTTATGTAAATGGTATGAAATCATTTATGCACTAAAATATGTGTCATATGGTTGACCTCAGATTTAGCCACTTGTCCAGAGTATGAAAAGAAACAATACTGGTGATTTATATACGCATTTAGTAGCAGCATTTGACAATGACTCTGACCTATGTTTTAAGTGACCTGATTGAATTTCCTAAAATTTCTTCAACTCTGGCAGGTTGACATCACCATGTTCCGCTGCGTAACATCTGACCAGGTAGTGCTGCTGTTGCCTGTGGTTCTGTTGGTGTTGCTGATGCCCCTCAGCAGGAGTTTTCAAGCCCTGACTCCTGGCTGCCACCTTTACCGTGAGTGGAAAAGACCTCATTTCTAACAAGCAAGCACCCAACTCATTCCTAAACAATAAAGTACTGATTTGGCCCTCTGTCTACGCCTACGCACAGCATTTAACGTGACCATACGTACAGACAAGCGAGGGACATGTCGAGGAACTCAAGTGGTGTACGCTTGTGTGGGCTACTGTGAGTCCAGCGCGTTCCCGTCACGCTACTCTGTGCTGCTGGCGTCCAATTTCACCCACAACATAACGTCTGCTTCCCGCTGCTGCACCATTAGCAAGGATGCCAAGGTACAGCACTGTTAACATGGTCCAACCATTAGTATATATTACTAAGGCCAATTTTACATCAGAAGAACCAATTATGAACTATTATGACTAAAGACTTTAATGAATCTGGTCCTCTGTGGGTTTCAGAACATAATTTCCACCAGCCCAGTCATACAATAATAATCTATTTTATTCCATTTGGTAAATTATGTCAAAATATAGGCTACCGACAACATTTTTACTAAGAAACGTACATTCATGTAGATTTCTGAATTAGAATATTCTTTCTTTTATTTCTGTCTTATCACCTGATTGTGTCTGTCTTTTCTCAGGTCAAAGTTCGCCTGCACTGTCCTCGAGGCCGTCACCATGATGACATCGAGATCTTGACTGCACGTGCCTGTCGGTGCAACATGTGTCACAAATCCCGTTACTGAGAGCCCACGTGAAGCCTCACTCATGCTGTACTGCTGTGCAATTATGAAAATATACTTCTTTTTTTCAAATAAATTTTAGATTTGACCATTTTCATTGCACTTGTAAATTTACATAGAAATACACTACCACTGAAAAGTTTGGGGTCAGTAAGAATTTAAAAAAATAAATTCATACTTTTATTCAGCTAGAATGCATTTAATCAAGTAACAGTAAAGATATTTATAATATTACACAAGATTCATTTTTCAAATAAATGCCGTTCTTTCTAACTTTCTGTTCAAAGAATCCTGTAAAAAAAAATGCATCATGGTTTCCACAAGAATATTAAGCAGCACAACGGTTTTCAACATTGATAATACAAGAACTGTTTCTTGAGCAGCAAATCAGCATATTAGAATGATTTCTGGAGGATTATGTGACACTAAAGACTAAAGTAATGATGCTGAAAATTCACAGTACATTTTTTTAATTGTAAATTGTAATAATATTTCACAATATTACTTTTTTTTAATGATTTGGTGAGCGATTTTAATACAAAAACATTCAAAAAAAATCTTACCAACCCCAAACTTTTTAACGGTATATAATTTTTTTTATATCATCTAAGTTCTAAGATGACACAGCATGAGTGAAATGTTCTTGAATGTTGCGTAAAGAGAAAATAAAATTCTACATTCATCAATTCAATATAAAACAATGGTAAACAGCATCAGATATTCTCTAATAATTCAAATAAAAAAATCATTTGTCTAATGTCGGTGCCACCTAATGACATAAAGAATGTATCTTACCTATTAAATATATTTATAAGGTGATGTTTGCACAAAATGTGTCTAATCTTTTGAAATAAAGGAGTACATGACATTTTCTGTGTTTTATTGTTAAATCATGTTTTTTTAACATATGACTTCTAATGCATAATAACTATGATCATTTTTGGCATAATAAGCAAAGATGGTTTGTGTATGTGCCTTTAAAAGGTCTCACACTCTGTGTGATTTGAGGAGCAGTAGGTGCAGTCACACTGTAAGGCCTGAGGGTAATGATAGACGGGGGAGATGCCAGGGCCACAGCCTGGTAAACGTGCTGTTAGGTAGCGTGTACGGCTGTAGGTGCAGACACTGTGGTGCCTCTGGATATACGGCGGCTCCAGGACTGGCCTCTGAGATGCCAAAACAGAAAACACACAAGAACACATGTCACTACACAAAAATATACCCCACATGCTCTCGTACTGGTTTCTTTTAATAGTTCTAGTATATTATAGCAGGTTTCTATCACCTCCCAGGTGTGGCAGCGGCCCCAGCATGCTTCAGTCCTTATGCGCAGACTCCTGCATCCAGGCTTCTTTGCCGCAAAAGTAAATTCACGTACCGCGCAACCACGAAAACTCTGTAAGGTTGTCACAGCCATGATGGAGTAAAAGCCAGGAAACAGGAGCAGAAAGGTCACAGCGGTCACTAAGAAGCGGTCGACGCACATTCTGAAAGACATTATGATGACTTATCATAAAAGATAACATGATATTACTATTTAAGCATTGCTAAAAAGTTCTTTATGTTTAGGGAGAATCTCGGACATTATTAGCAAGGATTCACAGACATTTTCTGGGGACTAGTTTTCCTCACCTGTTCCATTTAGCTAAAAAAGAAAAAGAAAAAAGAATGACCTATTTAATCAATTAGAACAAATACCCCAAAGGAAAACATAGTCTGTTCAGTCATATAAGCCTACCTTTTAAGCTTTATAAAAAGTATGATGAAACGTATGTAGCTATAGGATACATATTTCACAAAAAAATATAATATTGATATGTGGTAATGTTACAATATACGCATAATTATAAAGACATTGTCCTACTTTACCACTATTCACACCCTGCGTAACTGACCTATGCTGTAAATGTTCTTGTAGTGGGTCCACTGATTGCAATTACATACATTTGACCAGCAGACGTCATCAGCGTGCGGTATTCCGGGGGTTTTGTATGGTAATAGGCTACTAGTAAAAAATCTTAGAAATGCCAATTTCGAAATAAATATGACATAGGCTACAAGACCTTGCATTTATCATCTTTTTCAAGCACAAAAATAGCCTACATTTCAAAGTGCTTTACTAACTCATAACATAACTAACATAAATCCACACTAATGAACAAGCAAAATTGTGCAACGATGACCACTATTTAGCCAAACAGATTTTTTTTAAACATATTATTTTGTTATAGGCCGAGATGTTGTTTTGCAGTTTGTCAGTAAGACCCAATAGAAAGCAAACTATATTGTAAATTAATATAATTTATGAAACTAATTTACTGATTTATTTATGAAACGAGACTGGCAGGCAGTTATGAGGGAAATAATAATCCAAGAACAAATGCTTTTAATTTTTTTGTTTGTTTCATTTAATCTAACAATATTTGGAAACGCCTGTTTTATAATGTAAGAGAAAGTCTTAGTTACTCATTATAACCCTTATTAAAGTTGTATCGTCGTTCTTTCTGAAGGGCATCATCTATCAGAGGGGGAAAGTGGAAACACTCTGGTTTTGTGAGTATATTGACGCCTGCCATGTAAAAACGTTAACATTTAATCAAGACACTTGCTCTTCCATTTATAGTTGACAAGACACTTGATAACGCGTTGGGATTAAATAGGCCTACGTTAATAACACTGACGCGAGAAATGAATTAATCCGTAGGCTATAGCATTACACAAAATAGCAATAAAATAAGACACTCACTCACCTGTTTGAGTCCACAAAAGCAGATGCCAGAAGCTTTTTGGGAAGTCGCTTCACCGACTGCCTTGCTGTTTTAAAGCTTGTTTATAGGACAGTCTGACATCACTCTAATTACAATTCCCATTAATCTAGACTGGAACATTACAACACACTACATGTAAACTTAACCAAACAAGTTTTAAACATCTGCTCGTGTTTTAGGAATGAGCTGAATGACATCAGCTTCATGCTGTGAACTAATGTTATCGGCTGGACTAAAACTAAAGGAAAGGGCCAGCATTGAATCAACACGTTTCAGAAGAAAAGGTATAAATACTCTGTGCTACAGAACCCAGATGTATCAAAGGTTTTGATTGAAAATAATGACAAGTGTTCTTGATGCTGATTTTTCATGTTTACATCCCACTTTTATACATTCATAGGCCTATCCCAAAGACGCTTGTCCCCCAAAAATACATTGCTATGTTTAAACACAAGACATTGATCAAAAGGACAGTGCAACTCTAGTTTAAGTGATGCTACGTATGCATACAATTTCAGTCCATATTTATTGCCGTGTCTATTCTATTTCATTTTTCTTTTCCATTTTGTTCCTATGAAATGTGATGTTTCTGCAGATACCAGCTTTCTCAGAGGTCAAACAAAGTGTGTTAATCCAGATGCTTTCTTTTGAACAAGAACATTTTGTTTGCTTTTCTCATCCTTTTCTCAATAAAACAGACTACTGTAAATGAATAATCAACCATGGCAGTTCATTTGAGCGTTGATGCACACTCAAAGTGAATGGTACATTCTGATCTAATCCCTGTTTTCTTCTAAACTGTAATAAACTTCTCTACAACATCCACGCATCAGTCTCCTCCTAGCTTTCTCAATATGCCTACACACACAGTTCCTTCCCATTAACAATACTCTACATCAATAAATATAAGCGACATAAAACAAATATACAAAAAATTAAGACATAAATAAGACTCTGTCCTCTCTTGAAATTGTACTGAAACACAAAAAGAGAATGTTTGCAAGCAATTTGATTAAATGAAATAAATAATAATAAAATAAAAATAAAATAGCCAGACACACATTATTCAAAACAGATGAGAATATTGCTAAACTAAAATGTTTTGAATGTTATATATAAAAAACATAAGAACAGACTAAAGTGTTGTCACTTCAGAACAAGTTTAGTTTTACCTAGCAGCATACTTCAGTCATGTTTATGAGGTGCTACACTAGAATACCCCCACCAACACTATAATCAGACATAGATATCATATTTATAGATATATATATAGATATATATATATGTATATAAAAACATCAGTTATATTAGCATAGAAGTAGTACTTATAGAATAAGCTGTAGAAGTAGGAACATTATACTCTGTACTTTTAAAGAATTTTCATCTTTAGGATCATCATTATTCATTCCTCTTCAGAGTTTGACAGTATGCAGAGTCTGTTGGTTGATTGACGGGGGCTCGGATCGGGCCCGAGAAACAGAGCCAGTTCTGGAATGACAGTAATGAACAATGTACGTGTTTGATTTCGAGTGTGCGCATGTGTGTCACCTCATGCAGTCATGTTAAAGTTGATGATCCCGGTGCGTGTAGGAATAGAAAGAAAAGATGCAGAGAGGCAGGTGTGTGAAGCATATGAAAGAGTAGGACGCATGTGAGAGGTACTCATTTTTTCTCTTTTATATCTCACTCGTTGTGTGTGATGTGTGCTTCAGTGTTTTTTCAGATATCTACATATGGACAGCCTGTCGTACATGTGCTTGTGACGGTCGTGTCTGCATGGTGTGTGCATGTGTTCGTGTGTGTGTGTGTTTTCAGACAGCGATTGAGGCATTGATCGGTTCCCAAGTCAGGTAATTATTGTGTTTTACAGTGCTGTGATACTGTATGTGTGTCTGTGTGTGTGTGTCTGTATGTTCGCGTGTGGTTTCTAGGTGGTGTTGGCAGCACTGGTCTCTGACTGGCTCTTGGTAGTGTTCTCTCTCTCCTGCAGGTTCTTCTGGTTTCTGCTGGCCTCAGTCAGACTCTGCAGTCGCCTCTCATGCAGATCTTCCAAATTCCTCCACAGCTCGGTTCGCTCCCTCTCTTTCTTCAGCTCCCTAAGGAAAGGAGAGGAAAGAGGGATAGGGATGAGTGTAAAAAAGGGTTTAGATAAAGATAAGACGAAGATAAAAAGAATTGAAATACTTTCTGTACTCACAGAAATACATGTGAAGTCATCATGAAATCAAAACTCATTTACCTTTTTAATACACAATCCTGGTCTCATTGGTGCATGTTTTATTCCAGAGAATCAAATCATAGAAAAAATATAAAATAAAATTAAACACAATTGCCCCCATGGAATTGGTTTTCAGGTGCATTTTTTACTGTTATGAGGGCATATTGTTTTTCTAAAAATATACAGACAATGTTATTTTAATTTTAGTTAACTTAATATGCTATAATAGTATTTATTAATATTTAAAATGTTAAAGCTTTTATTGTTATATTTTCATTTTTCATTTTAAAAGGGTCATGAATTGAGAAATACAATTTTAATTGATCTTTTGACATATAAGAGGTCATCATTGTGACTGTAAAATTATCCTGTAAGAAACTTCCTCGTTAGTCCAAAAACCGCTTTTATTGAAACTAAGCTCAGAAAACGACTCGTTTCAGATGTTGTCCCATTATTACGTCATAGTGCGACCACCTCTGCAGAAGAAGATCAACGCCTACTTCTGCATCATTGCCTCTTTAGCCCTGCCCACCGATGCACGCATGTCATGTAGTAGTAAATACGAGAGAGACGAAAACACAGGATTACACCAGCAACAAAATGATAGAGAATTCTCTGAGAATAACAAGACGTTTTGAAGTGCCGAGTTGTGGAAAAACAAAGTATGCACTGTTTTTGTGAAGATAAAGTACATACTTTTGAGTGTGTAGCAGAATAGTAGGCAGGCTTTGGGACATACTACTTTGTCGTAACTGCGTTTTTAACGGACAGCTCTATCGCTTAGTTATGTGCATCCTGTCATCGTTTAAACTGCCCTGTCAATCATTTTGTCACAGTTTAAATCCTCATTTAATTTCTTACCGTTTCGGAGAGAAATATAGTAGCACGATGTTGATCTGCCAGTCGTGGGTCTTTAATGCTGCATTTAAAAGTTAATGACCAAACGTATCATTCCAAAAGTTCACAATGCTGTTGCAAACAAATTGAATAAATATATTTTCGTCAGGTTAGAAACTGATTATTAATCACTCAAACCCCTTTATCTAAACCTCTCTACTTAACCGTCGGACTCGCACATCTGCAATGTTTGTAATTTTTTAAAGGGGTCATATAATGCCATTTTTGTACAAGCTAATATGATTCTTTAGGGTGTAAATTAAAAGTTTGTAATATACTTTAATTAAAAATTCTTATTAGTATTGTAAGAAAACACTTATTTTACCTGGTCAAAAACAGCTCTGTTTTCAGCACGCCTTTTCAGTGCATATGACTTTAAATGATAATGAGCTTTGCTCACCCCGCCTCTCTGTTCTGTGCGTACACCGTTTGAACACAATAACACAATAACCATAACGCGTTGTTCAGTATAAACGTGGGATTCTGAATTATATTTAGAACGTCATACATAGAAAACAAGCCGTAATGTATCGTGATTGTAAACCTTAGACGCATTCATTGTGAAGCGTGCAGCTAGCGATTTGCAAAGATTAATATAAATATTAATATAAAGTTTAATAAAACGTTACACTCACTTCAGTTCTTCTGGAGGTTCAGCAGGAACACGAATAGGCCTATCTGGTAGGCTACTGATCCTTTTTTCATGAGCAGCTTCTTAGCAAAACCAGCTTTATACTGATCCTCGTTTATAATGCAGTCTGGCTATTGCTTGCTGGGTTAGTTCGCTTCATTTGACTGCGGATTCATTTTTAAACAAGAAACAGTTTGACGCAGGCTTTTCGGAGAGACTGAAAATAAAAGATGATGCAGTGCCAACTACAATGGATCCGACAGTAATGTCACAACACACAAGTGTAAGTAAACGAGTTTTTACCTTGTGCCACTATTGCTACAGACCTTTTGATATGTACTGAGGATTTATACTGCAGCGCCGCAGTCAAACTGAATAGTTGTGATAGTTGTGATTTACTGTTTTTTCCTTTGCTTCGGCATTTATGGGGTTAATGCATTGAATTATTATTATATTATATTATTATATAATACAGAAGAAATGACGTAGAGAACGCTGCTTTCCATTCGCTGTAATCCTAAATAAAAGTTTCAGAGAGCGACCTCTGTTTTGTCATCACTAAGACATTACAAAATGTTTCAATTTATATAAAACACGACACTGCAAATGACAATATATACGAAAAGGATGAACTATGAATAGTATACAAGAACGACCGTATGACAAACAATGGTACACTCATTCACACAATTCCACTCACACAAAACACTGTAAGTCATCCTTTGTCAGTTATAACTGTGGTAACTCCAAGTACTTAAACAGCTAAGACTTGGCAACCAAGACCAAGCATATGTTATACGCATGAATGTTTCACAATGTTGGCAACTATAGGTAACGAGATATTTTCAACAACGGAACTTTTCAAAACAATTCTACATGTGTAATGGCGTAGATGTTGACAATTATTTTAATATCCAAAACTGTTACCCAATCGTAGCAGTGGCCTTTACTTCCAAGTCCAACGCGGCACACCCATCAAAACGAAGTGTTCGAAAGAGAGGGTCAAAAACAGGATTGTAAATAGTTTATAACTTCTAAATTAGGATGCTTTCTTGGTGTAAAAATCTTGATAACATTACAGATAACAAGCAGTTCATGAGCCCTTTAATGTTGTTGTGTTTGATATTTATGTGTGATTTTTTTTTTTTTTAGTTTTAGTCATTTTAGTACTTTAATCTAATTTTATTTTCGTTAAATTTTTTAGTTTTTTTCTTCTATTATTTATATTTAATTTTATTTCAGCTTTATTTTAATGAATACACATTATTTATTAGTTTTAGTAAACAATGACAACACTGACAGGCACAGCATGCCGTCCATTAAAGTCAACAGGTGTACGAGAAATAGGCTTTTACCTCTAAATTGAAATAAACATTAAACACAAAGGTAGTTGTAAATCAGATCAGAGATCATACACAATAAATTCTCTTCTGAAACAGATTTTAAATAATTGCTCATTATGTTGTATTATTCAGCCCTCTACTGTCTACGTTTACCCCCAGACTCTGGTTAATTTCTGAACCTGACTTACTTCAAAAGACTTTCCTTTCATGTGACGTCACCATTTTTGTTCTTTTTTCCTTTTTTACAGTATTTGAATTTCAAATATAATTTAATTTAACTTCTGCCCTCCAACCACGTGGCTTCATTCTTGTATGTAATGGCCACTTGATGCAACCAATTCAGTTTGGTCCTACACTTGAAAGATCCAGTTTACATGTCATATTACAGTAAAATGAGTTGTAATTATGTTTCATGTTAACTTTAGTTTCATGTAAGCGACGAGAATAATTTTTGTGCGAAAAAACAAACAAAAATAACAACTTTATTCGACTATTCCTTTTCTTCCTTGTAGGCCTGAAACGAGACTTCAAGAGATTTCCACGACGCATGCGCGAGAATTGCAATCTCCTTCAACTACTTCAGTTAAGTTCTCGCGCGGTGCGCGTCGTGGAAATCTCTTGAAGTCTCGTTTCAGGCCTACAAGGAAGAAAAGGAATAGTCGAATAAAGTTGTTATTTTTGTTTGTTTTTTCGCACAAAAAGTATTCTTGTCGCTTGATAAACTTATAGTTGAGCCACTGTTGTGACATGGAATATTTAAACATTTTCTTTAAAGGGACACTAAGTAAGAATTACTCCCATCTAGTGGTGAAATTGTATTTTGCATTCAAACGAATTGTGCTCTCCAGCGCCTCGCGTTTTCAAATGCGTGTTGCATCTACGGTAGCCGTTATGTACCAAAAAGCTATGACAGGATGTCTTCTAATAGCACTTCGTCGAGTTTTCCTTCGGGTGAACAGGTTTGTTATTTCAAACAAACTTCAAATTGACACAACGAACAAACGAATGTTACAGTATGAAATAATGAGTGTCAAAAACATGAACTATTGTAATTAGTTAGTAGTTATGCCTTCTTTATTCGTTATATTTTCTGAAGTAGCCTACGTGCATTGTTAGATATCATCATCAACTTTTAACTATACATGTTCATCTGTCTATAAAATAAAGTACACAAGCAAACAATGAAAAAAGCTTGTAATTAAGACTGTAACATTGACTTACCTGTCGAGAAGAAAGCAGGACTTCAGCGTCTCTTTTGAAATATTTCTCCTGCATTAGCTCTATCCACCTGGAAAAAGCTATCCCGACATTAACTTGTGTTTTTTGTAATCTCCGGTCACGTTTCCTTTTACGATCTATTTTGGACTTTTCTGGCGACGAGGATTTGCAACGCAGCCTTTTAAACTTACCGGGGCAGTGACAAGCGCCTCTCACTGCTCTGCTCCTCCGCTTCTGCTGCGTTCAGTCACGTCACGCCGGCTCTGAATGAAAACGTGTTGTGGAAACGCGTTGGCCTAGTACTTTTTGTCCCTCTCTGCTATTATAGTTTTTCAAGATGGCGGAACTACATGGAAGCCTCCGTGGACTTACCCGTCCCATGTATATAAATATAATAAATTCTTTGTTTACGAGGATAAATCAGATAATTGGCAGAGGTATTTGTGCACCATTGAGGACATATTTATGAATAAAAATATTGATTTTAGATTGTAAATTACCTAAAAAGTTACTTAGTGTCCCTTTAATGACTTTCTGGGCCGTCCGGAGTCATTCCCATAGGCAGCCTGTGTAGCAGTCATAAACCTCTCAGATTTAATCATAAATATCTTCATTTGTGTTCCGAAGACGAACGAAGGCCTTACGGGGTTGGTACAGCATGGGGGTGAGTAATTAATGACTTAATTTTCATTTTTGGGTGAACTAACCCTTTAACACAGTCCTGTACTCACTTCTGTTTCTCCACTTTGTAGGAGGCAGTGAGATCATCAAATAGCTTGCTGTTCATCTCCATGAACGTCTTCAGCACATTGTAGATAAGAGAGATGATCGTCCTAAATAAGACAACAGAGAAATGTCCAAAGCAAAAACAGTCTTGATTGATGTCAATAGCATTAACGTTATTTTAGACGTATGTTAGAATGATACTGACTGGTTCCAGTGCTCTTTGGAAACTCTGTACAGTGTGCCAAAGACCAGAGGCAGAATGACCTGGCAGTTCTCCTCTATTAGACTCAGAATGTACTCATTATTCCAGAAATACAGAGCCCGCTCTGCGACCTGAGGCAGAATAAAGAGAGAGAATGAGGGAAGAGAACACAAACAGATGCATTCATCACGCGTGTTCACAAGTACTACAGGCACACGCCTGACAAGCAGCGCTGGTGAATGACACAGTGTGGGAAGAATGCTCCGGTGTGAAAGAGGAAGCTGACCTGGAAATGAGGGCTGGAGATGCAGGCAGAAATCTGTTTGAATAGAGGCTCCTGCACACGGATAAACTGAGATGGTTCAATCACGTCCAGAATCTCCTCGATCTCCCCCAGGAACATCACCTGGGTTCAACGTGACAGGGTTATATACTGTACAAACACACCAACAAACATTTCCAGGCAAACACACTCTTTGAGTGATAAGTCTATTTGAAATCAGAAAACGTGAGTGGATTTCAAAACTCTTTCGGCAAAATGTGACTTAACAGATGTCTAAATTCATCACCAACGATTAACGGCATTGACAAACAACAAATAATACATATACAGAATAATACATATACAGAACAACAAATAATACATAATTACACAGAATGTGAAAAATAAAATATATAAATGCAATAATCATATATAGCTTAGAGCGATTAGCAAATCAAAGGCTGCAATTTAATGAAATAACTAGTTTGATACACTGCGTGTTTCCGAGTGATTCATCATTATAATTATCAAATATTCATTTTTTATTTTACAGTACAATTGTATTTTACATCGGTAATATATTTATCTTTATTTTAAAACACTACTACTACTGCTAATAATAATAATTGTTATAGTTATAAACATCAGAGTTCCATGAACATGTGAATGAGTTGTTAAATTATTTAAAAATATTAACTTAATCTCAGGGGGTACTTCAGGTAAATATTTGATGTCTAAGGGGTTAATCTGAAAAAAGATGTTTGGTCTGAGAGATTAAAGTATATGTATGCAAGGCTTTTCTTACCTCTTTCTGAGTGCATGTTTTTGGCCAGTATCTCAGCAGCCCCCTGATGATCTAATGAAGTACAGAAAAAGTTTGGTGTAACAACGCAGTGGTATGTATATGAAGTTGCATGCCATAATTTAAAATTCGACGTACGTGTTCTGTAACTGTGGCATCCTTCTCCATGAATTGCACCACACAGTAAGCCAGCTACATGAAAAGAGCACAAAAAAGATTTTTAATAAAGTCACTTCCAGGCTTTCTACACACTATAAGTGTCACTTACTTCAAAGGCTTATTGATTTTACCTGCAGGTGCCTTTGATTAAAGGGTAGAAGAGTAAGTGTGTGTGTGTGTGTGTGTGTGTGTGTGTGTGTGTGTGTGTGTGTGTGTGTGTGTGTGTGTGTGTGTGTGTGTGTGTGTGACACTAAGAAAAAGATTACAGCCTTATCTGACTTTCATGGTTTGATCTGAAGCACTGAGCTAACTTCACAAATAAACTATTCTTCTAATCAAGATCCTAAATGCCACCACATGGCTTTATAATCAATCTGCCCACACCGGGAGTTTCTGCAGCAGTCAATGCATTGGCGCGTACCTATACTGAACAATACATATGTAAGTGTCAATAATGTAGGCATAGCTGCTAGATGTCTGTCAACAAATGTGTTTTTATTGCTTTCTGGATTTACAAAGAACAGTTCTATGTAAAACACAATGTGTAGCATGTATAAAACGTAGGTACTGTGCACTATAGCAAAACTGCAGTATAAGCTGGCTAGATGTAGTGAATGGTAATTTAGCAGACATTACAGTAGCCTACTTTTTTCCTAAACGTTGTTCAATTTTATGAACTTTTAACAGGGACAGTCCCGTGGAAGAACCTTGTATTATTTGCCTTGCTCAAGGGCACAGATGATAGCACATGTCCTGTTCCTTGTGAGCATCACACCAGACACCTTCTCTGTGGTGGAGCTTGCCTTTTTAGAACAGTATGTGGGTGTAAGTGAGAAATCCTGGGTTAGGTGCAAGTTTTAGAAATTGGATAAAGTCCATAACAACTAACTACAAAAATGAAAATCAATAAAAAATCACCAGAAAAAAAAAACATACATATATATATATATATTTTTTTTTTAAATATCTTCAATATGAGGGAAGAACACAAAACAAAACTTGATGTCTATCTGATCAAATTATTAGTCAAAAAAGGCAAACTACATGTCATGCCTGCCAACCGGAGTGCCTATGATAGCCACCACAGAGCACTCCTTTCTTCTTTATCGCATTATGAACTGCATTTCCCATGACTCATTGCCGGTACTGATTGTATGCTGATTGCTTCCACCTGTGTATTATCATCTCGTTTATGTTCTCCTATATAAAGGCGGGCGTACACGGTGCGAGTTCGGACACTCGAGAGGTCGTGAGATATTGCACACATTACGAGTCAGTTAACGTGATAATCGCGTCAAAGCAGCTGGAACATGGCACGACTGTCCTGCAGGAATTTTATCCCGAGCCGGCAGTAGTGGTGGGCAGATCGAGGCTTCGTGGAACACTGAAACAGGTGAAGCAAATGTGCCATATTGTGTCGAGGCTTCGAAACAATCTGACACCTGTCTCCACGGGGACCCCTAGTGGTCAGAACAGTGTAAATGCAACAAAAACCCGGGCCAAACTATGTTATTTTATCAATTGTCAGGGTAAATTGTCAATTGATAATTGTCAATTGATCCTTAAAGGTTTCGAAGCTTCATGAAGCAGTGTTTTGAAATTGCCATCACTAGCCGGCGGCAATCACGTGAGTTTTCGCGCTAAACACAGAGACCGGAAGCTTCAGATAGAAAAATGACAGAAATGTATGTGCAAATGATTTGTTGAAAAGCAGAGAACAGTAGCCATTCCTTTTAACGAGAGAGAGAGAGAGAGAGAGAGGAGAGAGAGAGAGAGAGAGAGAGAGAGAGAGAGAGAGAGAGAGAGAGAGAGAGAGAGAGAGAGAGAGAGAGAGAGAGAGAGAGAGAGAGAGAGAGAGAGAGAGAGAGAGAGAGAGAGAGAGAGAGAGAATGCGCACGCTGTATAATTGCTGCCACTGAGCTATAGTCCCATCGATCTAGCCTGTGACCTGTAGCCTGTGGTTGTGTATGATTTGGCAATAGGGGACAGCCTATACGCTGGTGAAAATCGGGCCGACAACCCAAATTTTTTAAGTACGTTTAACAATTATCGGGAGGTCGGGAGGTGCTCATAAATTGCTCGGCTCATAATTCCTCACACTCTGCGAGCCGCGACCATGCTAGCATCACCGATTTCCACGCGATCATCTGTGAGCTCGTAAAACAGCAAAAATCGCACCGTGTACGCCCGCCTTAAGCCCTGTGTGTTCAGTCATTCTTTGCGAAGTCTTGCTGCATGTTAGTTTTACACTGCATTTCGGGGCGCTATCTTTGGGTTCCTTGTCATGGTCTTGATCTTCTGCCTGTCTCCCTGGATTACCCTGTTTGTCTGTGCCTTGGACCTTTTATTATTTTCTGGACTGATTACCCTGTGGTTTTGATCTTATGCATGCTATATGGATTACGATTATTAAACTTGCGGTTGGATCTCCGAGCAGTACACTTAACACTGCAGCTACAGGTTTTATTTTACTATGCAAAAAAAAAAATAATGCATAGAAAAACATAAAACTTACACTGACTACAACATGATCAGTTAATATTCTGTTACTTCTCATTTTTTCATGTTCATATTTTCTTTGATTGACAAATGATGTCTGCACAATTTGGCATGTTTCATTGCATCACAAATAAAATTATATTTTAAACACAATACTAACCATCTTAGTTTTTAAACAAATGCATTTTTTTCTTTTTTTACTTATTTCCAAGTGTTTATTTTCCTTCTTTTACAAATACAACACAAGTTTAGAGATTGGTTTGTTTGAGTGTTTTATCTTCATAATTACTTTCTCTTTACCACTGTCATCTTTATCTTGATCTCTGTTGGTTGTAAGGTAATATTCTCTATAAAGCTGCTTTTAATATTACTCTTATAGTGAGTAGAATAAGATATGCTGTCATATTAATACAAAGTGGATATTTTCCATATTTTTTAATCGTTTAATTTGGATATAGGACAATTCAATTCAGTAAATATAAAATTTAGCACATGAAAATTCGAATTACCGGTAATTCTAATTCCTGTCCTAGGCCACAACACTCGTACAGTACATAGTCATATATATACTGAATGAATGTATAATGGGTTTAATCTGAGATAAAGGGGTGGTATAATGGCCTTTTCACAAGATGTAAAATAAATTTAAAACAAATGCGATTGTTTTAAAATGTGATTTTCTGTTTTATTTTTTATATTCTTGTGCATCCCTGTATGTTTGTTACTTGTTGCCTGTGTAAGTTATCCTCTATGTGCTGCCTTCTTGGCCAGGGCTCACTTGTAAAAGAGATTGTAATAATCTCAATGTGATTTTATTCCCTGGTAAAATAAAGGTTCAAAAAATTAAAATTAAAAAAATCTCTGATGTCCCCAGAGTGTGTGTGAAGTTTTAGCTCAGAATACCCCACAGATATTTTTATATAGCATGTTAAAGTTTTCACTTTTTGAGCGTGAGCAAAAACGCAGTTTTTGTGTCTGTCCCTTTAAATGCAAATGAGCAGCTGCTCACACAGACATGCACTGAAAATTTAAAAAAAAGTTTAGCCTTTTATGTTCAAACCGGAGTCAGAAAGATGGAGAGACTCAAGAAGAAGTGACAACATGTAATGCAGCAGGACATTTCTGAATGGTTAGTTGATGCATTTAGGTACCTTATGTGTAGTTATCTTCTAGTCATTTATTAGCATATTCGGTCATGATAATCTATAAATTGTGCTCTTTAAACAAAGCTGCTTAGGGTAGGGTTTATGTAAATTTTAGGGTTGGTGATGTCAGTAACCCGGGAGGAATGTCGTGTAGTCCCTACCAGCCGTTTGTTCTAGTCCTTAAAAAGCAATTTCTTTAAAGGTGCAAAACGCAGGTTTCTGAGTTTTTGCAGAACTACGCCCCCTCTGGCGACAAGCGAAACTGCAACGCGAGTTGTGCACGCTCATAGACCACACGCACACGCACGCATGCACGAGCATGAGCTGTTAATAACTAAAGGAGCATCTGCCGCACAGATCTTTGGTGTACAGCCAAAATGTCTTCAGAGGTAATAAAGTTATAAATCTGCAAGTCATTTCAAATATATGGAAGGAAAGACATTTGAGTAAATTACTCTTATGTGTGAGGGGAAAACGGGGGTAGTAGAAAACTCTGTTTATGTGTTTACTGTATCCACCTATGATTGATTGTTATGAAAACACGTTCATGAACAATATAATTGATTACTTCGCAATAGTTCAAAATAATAATCATACCGTACACGGTTGGTCAACAACGTTCACTCAAATGTCTCAAGGTAATAAACAATCAAATGTCACCATGACGTTTTCATAAAAGCCAAACAGGCTAATCCGCCGAAGACTTGCGGGGTTCAGCCTGTTGTATTGATCTGCTAAGTAGAATATTCCAATAACAATCAGTGTTGTGCAAGTTACTTCCAAACTGTAATACATTATATATTACTTGTTACTGTTATTTAAAAGTAATTCATAAATATTACCGTCTCAGAATTGTAATGCGTTAGCATCTTTTATTGGATATGTTTTATGTTTCATGTTGTACTATTCTTCCGAACACAATTCCTAGTTTATGAAACTGTTCACTAACAATGGTAGTAAAATCAATTCTGATTGTACATGTATCTAGCTTACGCTAAAGCATTACACATTTTACGCATCATCATTTGTTGTCATACATAGATTGGCCGTATCAAACATTAGAGACTGGGCTATATCTTACCGTTTTATCAAGAAAAAAGCCAACTGAGGATCCCGTTTGAGACCAAGAGCAGACCGGAGATCTCTCCATTTGTTGAATGCCTTCCCGAGGTTGACTCTCGTCTTACTCCGACGCTTGTCTGACTCCAATTTGGCCCTTTTGGTGGCACTAGACAAAATTTTTCTTTTTTTAACTTTACGTGGAGTTTGCGTTGGGGTTTGGAATGGACAACAAGCCGGTCTCTTTGAATCCATCTTCTATTTTTGACGCATGAGTTGTCCGCTGATGCGGAGAATGGCGGCGCCGGCGAATACACAAACTTGCGAGACAGCCTGAAGAGCGTGAACGCGCATGACGTCACCCCCAGTCTCAAATTCGAGCCCGAATCCCTCTTATATATTTTACTGTACAGGATTATAGAGGCAATCTCAGTGAGCAGAGAAGGGCTCAATCAGCCCATCAGGCAGTTCTTTAAGCATGTATAGGAAGAAAAACAGGTATTTTTAACATGAAAAGTTGCGCAATGCACCTTTAAAAGGAAATATGTCCCTTTGCTTTGAACGTTGAGCGTCGTAACTTTGCAGATGTTGTTTATGCTCAAACAGCAACATTACACACTAACTAAAGTTAGAAAAGTGAATTCATAATCAACCACCCCTTTAATGTGGTAGCTTATTAGGAACTGAAAATCTGGTTATCAATACAATATACTCAACGGGTTTAAAGTGATTTCAGCATAACAACCTATTCCTCATAGACTCATAGTTTCAAGAAAGCAACTAAGAGCTTCAGGAAAAACCAATGAGACTATACATAACTGAATGATGACATCCTTAGTCTGTACACACATGCTGCATTTATTTCCAGATTAATATATTCCCTGAAGAGGAAAGAGTCACAAAGCACCTGAGCCTCAGAGATTACAGGCAAAAGGGTAAGAAAAGGATGTTTTTCTAAAGGGAGGTTACGTACGTTAGTGTGTGTGTGTGTGTGTGCACATGTGATATGGCCACGAGTGTGTTTTTTGTTGCCACGGAAGCCCTTCTGCACCGTTCCCTGGGTGAGCTGTTAGGATGGTAATGGTGTGTGTGTCTGTGTGTGTGTGTGTCTACTTTGGAAGAGGTGATGTCACATAAAACCTCTGTCTTTCCCCAGGGGGTGAGAGCCCTGTTAACTCCTGTTTTCTCTCTCTCTCTTTCTCTCTCTCTCTCTCTCTCTCACATTCTTTTTTCAACAAGAACATCATAATTATCCTCTTAGTTTCAGTCTATGCAGTGCTTTACAAAAAGGTTAAGATGTTTAGCTTGCGAGGTTGTTTATGTGCATGTGTCAGAATGTTTATAGAAGATAATGAAAACCTGCTTGCTCTCAGCATAAAATATCTCACAAATATATCTTACAAATAACTTCATATGTCCCAATTATATAACTTAATATCTTACAACTGCAACTTTGTTAATAATAATTGCAACTTCATCCCATAATTGCAAACTTAATTTCTTCGTTTGTAACTTTATATCTAAAAATTGCTAAATCTTAAATATGAAACTTTACATCTCACTTTTGTGCCTTTATGTCATAATAGCTACTTTCTTTTTCATAATTGTGACTTTATATCTGACAGTTGTGAAAATGATATAATTCTCACTTCATTCTCCTTTTTAATTTGATCTCACAATTGTATTTCCTTTAACTCTGAGGTGGAAACATAAGTCTGTCTGTGTGTGTGTGTGTATGTGCCTGGTTAACCTTATGGTCCCCACAAGGTTAGTAATACCAGTATTTTTTTTACCTTATGGGAACATCTTTTCTCATTCCATGATAAAAACAGCTTATAAATCATATGAAATTAAATGTTTAGAAAATGTAAAAATGCAGAAAGTTTTCTGTGATGGGTAGGTTTAGGGGAGGGTCAGTGTAGGAGTATAGAATATACAGTTTGTACAGTAAAAAAAACATTATGCCTATGGAGAATCCCCATAAACCACATATGTGTGTGTGTGTGTGTGTGTGTGTGTGTGTGTGCACATTTTCGTATATTTTGTCTACCTGAGAACCAACGATAAACTGTAAATTACTGGCAAGTAAGGTAAAACTAAAATTAACTCTAAACACTTTACAAGGCTTTGGTATGTTTTAACTTGGCACGAGATAAAAATCCTATACCCAAGAGACACCTCAGTGAAAATATATCCCCTGGTGTCACTCAGTAGTTTGAGGCTCAATGGGGACTAAGCTCTAATCATCCAGGATAAATCCCCCAGACTTAACTCAACCACTCACCATTAGTTCCTATGCAAACAAATAAAATAGTAACCAAATCACAACAGCCACGGGTTACACGGAGGGCAAAAGAATCACTGAAATGCACACTTAATACTGGTGACAAAACCGTTTATAAAAATAGAATTCGGTATTTAGCCTTTCATCTCGCTAAGAGCTCTCTAGAAATGTGTGATGTTCTGAAGAAGCCTTGAGGGAAGTGTGATTAAGGATTTGGCTGCGCTGTCCTTCTGTTTCTATGGAAGCTACATAAAATAAGTCTGGCCACCCAAAGGCATTCCCTGGGAGAGCTCTATATGTCCTTGTGGCAAGTAGTATGGAAGTAAAATAATGTCAAATGTTTTTGAAACAAAAAGCATGTTGAATTGCACCAATTGAAAAAAAATATGCATTGCGTTAACCATGCTTGCATTTTAATCCATTGTATTTTTAAGGCTTGCATTTTTATGGGCTGAAATTCAACATGGTTGAATATTTAAGCTGTGAATATTTCAATTAAAAACATTTCAAACACATTTTCAATATTAAAAATTCAATAATCCATATTCACCTTTCATATTTCACTTCCAAAATTTTCAAACTGTTTCAAAATACAACCTATAATATTCAACAGGCAATTTTCGGTCCATTTTATTTCGCCTTGAAAATTCGCTTCCACAAATTCAGTGGTTCAAATTCGACAGTAAATTCAACGTCAACATCCAGGAACTGCAGGAAAAGCAGTAGATTACCGATCATAATCTCCATCTGCTGTAGTCGGCTTTACCAGCAGGGGGTGCACGCGCGTGTTGACAAGCACCAAAGCAACAGGAGAGGCCTTCACAAAACGTCATTTGCTGAAATGGACAGAGCGATGAGTACGAGTTATAATTTATGTGTGTGGAAAAGGTTGATTAAGACACAAAACACACGAGCGTTTACTCAAGTGTCTTATGAGACTTATTTTTACCCCCGTGCAAAGTAAGGTGATTTGTCCACTGCAAAACTAAATTCTCTCGCCGTTGGCATTGCTATTAAGTTTTAGTAAAACAACTGTAATACACTGAGACAGAGGGAATTGTTTGTTTTAGTCACTATGACGGAATACTAAATTGATGGCTGGGTTTTGCAGGATGGCAAAGGCAATTTTATTTAAGCATCATTAAATACAACCAAATTACAATTATAAATTAAATTCAGCAATTATAAATTAAAAATTACATCTCTACCATGATATCTGGTAATCTCTGTGTTATAACGTGAATTGTCTCCGCCATTATCCAGGGCTGCGTACAGTAGGGGTATTTGTCATCTTATTTTATATCTTTTTGTCCATTTGGAGCGCGCGTCACGTCACCTATTAGCGTCGCGCCTGCCACAAGATCTCTCACTGTTTACATGAACCAGACACTCCGATGAGAGCACATAAAGTGCAATCCATCTCTTATTTACCATTTTTTCATCTTATCGTATATTTTATTCGCTCCTTTGCCCGTATTGGAGCGCGTCTCGTGGCTCTTACTAGCGTCGGGACAGCCACACGATCTCTCACTGATCTACCAGACACTCCGATTGATGCACGAAAACACAAAGCCAATGTAATCCTGCTCTTAGTTACCCTTCTGCCATCTTATCTTATATTTTATTTGCTCGTTTGTCCCATAGAGCGCGTTTCGTGGCGCGCCAGCCACAAGATCTCTCCCTATTACAGTTGCCTGATTCTCCGATTGACATTCTGAAGGAGAATGATTTTGACCACTCCATTACGTTTTGTTTTTTATAAAGCCGTTCTTTAAAATGAATTTCGTTTTTAATAAATTATATCTTAATTTCAATCATGACATATAGGCATAGGCATAGCAATAAAATCATGAAATTTTTGCATTGCACATTTCTCACAAGCATGATAAATACATCAAGGTAGAAATGTCTAGCCTACTTTTAAACGAAACAATTCAAAACGAAAATAAATAGACTACTCTCAGATAATGTAATCCGTATGAAATGAGCATTTCTCTCGGCGCGTTCACTACTGCGAAGATGGCTCCAATACGACGCGCGCTCCATTATGGACAAAAAGAGCGAATAAAATAAGATGACAAATAGATAGGCTACATAAGAGCAAGTCAGGATTGCACTGTCTGTTTGCACATGTGCATCAATCGGAGTGTCTGGTAGATTAAAACAGTGAGAGATCGTGTGGCTGGCCCGACGCTTAGTAAGAGCCACGAGACGCGCTCCAATACGGGCAAAGGAGCGAATAAAATATACGATAAGATGAAAAAATGGTAAATAAGAGATAGATTGCACTTTATGTGCTCTCATCAGAGTGTCTGGTTCATGTAAACAGTGAGATATCTTGTGGCAGGTGCGACGCTAATAGGTGACGTGACGCGCGCTCCAAATGGACAAAAAGATATAAAATAAGATGACAAATACCCCTACTGTACGCAGCCCTGGATAATGGCGGAGACAATTCACGTTATAACACAGAGATGACCAGATATCATGGTAGAGATCTAATTTTTAATTGCTGAATTTAATTTATAATTATAATTGGGTTGTATTTAATGATGCTATATTTAAATAAAATTGCCTTTGCCAAAACCCAGCCATCAATTTAGTATTCCGTCATAGTGACTAAAACAAACAATTCACTCTGTCTCAGTGTATTACAGTTGTTTTACTAAAAGTTAATATCAATGCCAACGGCGAGAGAATTTAGTTTTGAAGTGGACAAATCACCTTACTTTGCACGGGGGTAAAAATAAGTATCATAAGACACTTGAGTAAACGCTCGTGTGTTTTGTGTCTTAATCAACCTTTTCCATACACATATAAATTATAACTCCGTTCTGTCCATTTCAGCAAATGACGTTTTGTGAAGGCCTCTCCTGTTGCTTTGGTGCTTGTCAACACGCGCGTGCACCCCCTGCTGGTAAAGCTGACTACAGCAGATGGAGATTATGATCGGTAATCTACTGCTTTTCCTGCAGTTCCTGGATGTCGACGTTGAATTTACTGTCGAATTTGAACCACTGAATTTGTGGAAGCGAATTTTCAAGGCGAAATAAAATGGACCGAAATTTGCCTGTTGAATATTATAGGTTGTATTTTGAAACAGTTTGAACATTTTGGAAGTGAAATATGAAAGGTGAATATGGATTATTGAATTTTTTATATTGAAAATGTGTTTGAAATATTTTTAATTGAAATATTCACAGCTTAAATATTCAACCATGTTGAATTTCAGCCCATAAAAATGCAAGCCTTAAAAATACAATGGATTAAAATGCAAGCATGGTTAACGCAATGCATATTTTTTTTTCAATTGGTGCAATTCAACATTCAGCTTTCTGTTTCAAAAACATTTGACATTATTTTACTTCCATAAAGTAGGAAGTATAAACAGCCCGGAGTGTGGGCACTGAATTATGGATGGGGTGATATTGACAAGGGAAAGGGCGAGTGTAGGAATGTAGGACAAGCACTTTCAGAATACACACACACACACACACCTAGACATATACAAACAGGCAGTACTAATATTACAAAAGCACTTTTCAGATATAACATGCTGTTAATATGAGGAATAATATGCTGAATCTATTGAAAGAATGCATGTGCATTACATTACAGATATTTTTATATAGCATGTTAAAGTTTTCACTTTTTGAGGGTGAGCAAAAATCAAGCGGCAACATTCTAATCTAAATGAAGCCTACCCGGAAGTGTGAACAACTGCAATACATCGAAAATCCGCTAGAGGGAGGTCCCAAAAGGGGAGTGCATCGCTCCTTTTTTTCTGGTAAGTGTCATTCCATTACTATTTCACGTAGTTAGCACTATTTAGCATCAATGTTTGTGGGCAGTGGCACTGCAACAGTTAGCATTAAATCGCCTCAGATAAGTTAGCGTCCGAGGTACTTTACCTATGGTTATAACTGACGTTTGAAAGACTGTAAATGCGTCTGGCAAATTAATAAATGTAACCTAAGAATAGACTGATCTGCAAGCTGGTTGGTCGCACGTCAGAGGCGCCCGCGCCATTGGATGTGCAGTTGCCGCAGCACAGCCTATGAGCGAGCTATGCAGCTGCAAATGCGTTTTACATATAGGCATCAGTAAATCGACGAAAAGGAGTTTCAACATAAGAATGATACTGGGTGTAAAAAGTAGCCTAGTCTGCCAGTCGATCTTGTAACATTACAGATAGCTGAGGCTGCTGGCTGAAGAGGCGCGTCCACCGGCCGGCTCAGTCTCACACAAAGCCCGCCCTTTTACCCATATATGGATTGGCCAGAGGGTGGGCGGGGTTGGGCGGGGTTAGGATTTCCCAAGATTTTCAAAAGATGGCCATACCCCCCATAAACGGCCTCAAAACCGTTCTTCAGAAAGTCTATGGGTGACGTCACAGACGCTTTGTCCATATTTTTTACAGTCTATGGCAAAAATGCACAGTTTTTGTGTCTGTCCCTTTAAATGCAAATGAGCAGCTGCTCCCGGCACAGAGGGCGGAGCTTCAACAGCTCGTGTCCTTTTACCTCACACAGGCCGTTTCTCAATACCAAGTACAAACTTCGGACTTGCGTCCTTGGTAGTTCGGACTTGCCAAGTTCGACTAAGAAGAACGAACTCCAGAGGACGAGAGGACGGAAGTCCGGTTATTCTGCAAATGGAACAACGGCGTTCTTGATCGCGTCAATCAGCACGCCCTGGCTACTCCGGTTATCTCTTCATGTATATGTTAGGCGTACATTGATTATCTTCAATGCATATATTTATAACAACATGAACATGATCTTTTTGTTTTCATTTTAAAAATATGAAACATTATTGATTTTTATTAACATTTAACAAACAGAGACAGGGTTGTGTCATTTTATTTTATTGTACATGTAGTGAAGAGAATGTTAAAATAAATATTAAAAAAAATATATATATATATATTTTAAAGTACATAAAATAAAATTACACAACCCTGTCTCTTTTTGTTAAATGTCAGTTTTAATGATCAATAATATCTAGCCTAAAAGGTATAGAAGCTACAATGAGAAATAACGCAAACAATTCAGTCAAACATAAGTAAGCTCTCTAATAGGCTACAAAGTTAAAGTTAAATAGCCTAAATATATAAAGTTATGAAACTTCACTTTGCCCCCAGCCAAAACGATTTTTTGCCATGGAACAAACTATAGTTTAATGAGACCAAAGATCGACTTATACACAAGACGAATTATACGTCAAGTTTATCCACTAGACTAGAGACATCAGAGCCAGCGGCAAACGTCAGAAGCACTAGCCGAGGAAAAGCTGTTCCAGTCGGGTTTAATAAGCGTTGAACACCCGGTGACCGCCTGGATCTCACAACTCCGAAAACGTCAGACGCATTTTTCAAATAGGCGCTATCTTTATAAATAAACCACAGATTTGAGCTTTAATCAACCACATTCTAGCCTGAAACACTCTTAAAATTACATTTCATGACACAATAACAGTAGTATTTTGATATTACGCGGGGTTTCTAATCTGCTATTAACACTTGCTGGTTGGTGCGAGATGCATTCTGGGATACCTGGGTGTCTCAAGTCCGCACAAGTCACCTCTCGATGCATCCTCGGTAAACCGGGCGGATCAAGAACACATCCGGGGATTTGAACTGGACTTGGCTAGATGTGAACTTTGAATTGGAACAGTACTTGGGCAGTGACTGATGACGTTTCACAAGTCCACAAGAACACAAGTACAGACAAGAACGCATATTGAGAAACAGCCACAGACATGCACTGAAAATTTCAAAAACGTATAGCCTTTTATATTCAAACCGGAGTCAGAAAGATGGAGAGACTCAAGAAGAAGTGACAACATGTAGAATGCAACAGGACATTTCTGAATGGTTAGTTGATGAATTTAGGTAGCTTATGTGTAGTTATCTTCTAGTCATTGATTAGCATATTCGATCATGATAATCTATAAATCGTGTTCCAAGTGTTATGTAAATTTTAGCGTTAGTGATGTCACTAACCCGGGAGGAATGTTGTGTAGTCAATACCAGCCGTTTATTTTCTTTTTTTTTTTAGTCCTTAAAAAGCTATTTCTTTCAAAGAAAATATCTCCCTTTGCTTTGAACTTTGAGCGTCGTAACTTTGCAGACGTTGTTTATGCTCAAACAGCAACATTACACACTAACTAAAGTTAGAAAAGTAAAATCATCAACCACCTCTTTAATGTATCCTTGCTGAATATAGGTATTAATAAATCCTACTGACAGGGCTGGACTGGTAATCTGGCATACCGGGCAAATGCCCGGTGGGCCGACGTGCTTTTTGGGCTGATACATCTCATACTTTTTTTTTTTTTTTAGCGGCCCATAAAACTCGAATATCGGCGGCCCATTCGTTTTGTTTTGTTTAATTGACGGCGCTGGGTAACTTAGTGCCGGTGCCCGGTGTAATGCATTGGTCAAAAAAAGTAAGCGTCAGTTTTTTTTTTTCCACTGACAGACCGGCCCATAAAACGCGTAGATCAGCGGCCCATTGGTTGTTTTCTTGATTGACACAGGGCTGGCCCAATCACATCTTTAAAGTGAGCATGCAGTGTCAAGTGTGTATCTGTCAAAATAGTCTGAAAGATGGAGAAGAAACGCAAGGAATGTGCAGAGAAATAGCGTGTAATAGAAATAGCAGATGCTGTAAAATGTGTCAAAATGTGTTTTCTGCAGCAACAGGACCAGCTGCAGAAAACATCCAGTGGGTGATGAGGAGAATAGTAAGGAGGATCAGGAGAGAGATGAGAAAGTGTAGAGTCCGCGGTAAGCAGAACTACTTTCAAAACACTTTGGCTATGAGTGTAGGAACCCATAACCCAGTTACGCATTATTTCCACATCTGCATAGTTGACGATTACAGAAATTTACTAGAAGTTTAATGAGACGCGTTTTTATCCATGTTTTCCGCCAAAATAAAAGCTTGATGCAGTTTCCGTCAAAATAAAAGATCATGTGCTTATCTCTTTCAAGTTTAGAAATTAGTACAAAACTAATTATGAAAGTTTTCTTTATTTTTCAGTGCATTTGTTTTACAATATATGGCTATTAGGCTACTGTCATGAGATTAATGTTATAACTATTATTATGTAGTAGTGTAATATAGACAGACACTGTTACTAAAATAGGTTTAATTTTTTCTTTGTTATATTTGCACACTGAATATGGGTTGGAGCTTTTAATTTTGAACCCTCAAACTGCACCAGATTAATGAATTTAACATTAAAATGCACAAAATTTTCTTAGGGGGAGCATGCCCCCGAACCCCCCCTAGAAGGACAGAGGTCCGCCCACCACAGTTTTACCAAAATTCCTGTGAGAAACACTTGTATTTATATGCCAATGCAGATTATAGCTTGTTTTTTGGATGCATCACTGTGGAGTATAGTTCAATTGTATTAATAAAGTACAATTTTGTACTTATTTCATCTGTTAACTCTCACTCGTTTATACTCACTCATTACATGGCATTAGTGGATTTAATGAATAGGAGTTGCACAAAAACATATTCAAGGGCGTGCAAAGATGGGTGGTGTTTATTATCATATGTAGTGGGCCAGTCTGGACCAAAATACCAGGGGCGATTTTCTGTCCCAGTCCAGCCCTGCCTACTGACCCCAAACGTTTGTATGTGTAAACAGTCATAGGCAGACACACATCAAGGCAAGATGAGTTCAGACTTTAATGCAGTGTCCCAAATATGTCCAAAATTGCTTTTGGACACTAAAATTATATTCATGTATCAATATCAAACCAAGTGTAATTGACAAGTGCAAGTGTAAAAGATTTTCTAGCAATGACTTAAACCCAACTGATAATTTTTGTGGATGTATGAAGTAAATTTTCATTAGTATTTAGCCCCCCCTTGTGGCATAATATCCCATTACAGTCCATTAATTAACAGCATGAGATCTGTATGTGCATCCCCAGTGTGGCTGTGTCTGGGCGTCTGACTCTGACCTGCGCATGAAAAATGGAGAGAGACTTGGCAGTGTGCAGGGGGATCAGGACCCTCACCAGGAACTGCTTGTGCTCTGATTTGAGAGGCAGAGCAAAGCCATTTATGATACTGGAAAAGAAGAGAGGAGAGGAGAGGAGAGGACGCGGAAAAGAGAAAAGGGAGAATAAACAGGATTAGTATCAGTCGTTCTGATGATGCTCTGTACACTCATTCACCACATTATTGTTCATCAGTTAATCTCACACTAAACCCCCACCCCACACATCCTTCCTTTCTTTCTGCCTGTCTCCTCCTCTCTTTCTCTCAAAATCCTTTAGTTTTATCTTTGTTCTTCTACTCAGTCTGTTCCTCCCATTGGTTAACTGTTATTTAATTCCATGCTACAATCAACTCTCTATCTTCTTCACTCTTTGTCTCTCATTTTACATACTCAATCTTTCTCTAATTCTACCTGTTATCTTCCCCGTCTCTCCTTCTGTTGCATTCTTCCTCTTTTCTTCTTTTTACTTTGCTTATATCTTATCTAACTCGACACAAACACACACACACACTCTCACACACACACACACACACACACACATATATATATATATATATATATATATATATATATATATATAAAAAAAAAATTTTGAAGAAAAAAAAACATTTGAAACAATTGAATAATTCGGAAATCTCTAAATTGAAAATATATTTGATTTAAATTTGGGCTTTTTTTCTATTCCTAAGGAACACTGATAAAGCTGTTTAAATATATTTTGTAAAATATTTCTGTATTTTATGAAATATACATTTTATTTATTGTTTAAATATTAATATAATATTAATATAATATATTGAAATATATTTAAATTTTAAAGATGTTAAAATATTTAAAAAATGTGTAATAAAAAGGATAGTTATGTAAAGATATTTATATATATATATATATATATATATATATATATATATATATATATATATATATATATATATATATATATATATATATATATATATATATATATATATATATATATATATATACACATCTCTCTCTCTCTCTCTATCTCTCGCTCTCTCTCTCCCTCGTTCTACCTCATTCTCTCTTCAATAGTGATCAGAGAGATGTGTGGGTGGGAGAAACTATAAATACTACTGGCATCAACCTGAATTTAGACCTCCATCCCCAACACTCTGACTCATGCCTCCCCCTGGTTGTCTCTCTCTTCCCCTGTTTCTCTCTGTCAAAGGTTTGCTTTGTTTATGCTATTAAACACACTGAGGCACCATTTTGTATACATTGAACCCAATATGCAAAGCAGCACTGGTTTCGCAGAGAACATGGCTGTGAATTACATGGCTGTACACGCTAAAGAAGGGAAACATGACTGGGGAACATGCAGCAAGCGCTCATGTTGGAGATCTTTGTCTGAATCACCACCATAAAGTCACCACCACCATCTCTCCAGTAATCTACTGCCACATTAAGTTGTGTAAAACTATAATTTACTCATTCAAGATAGATTATAGTACAAATGTCTTAAGATATTAAATTGTACCCCCTAACACTGGAAACAATGAATAAACCACAGGGATCTACATAATTTACATTGGTTTGCTATATAAACATCATCTGAGCTGATTGTTAACACAAATTTAGTGTGCTTTCTATTATGAGTTTGAAAGAGTATCTACCTTCCCAAAATTTCCAGAAGTTCAGCAACTCCATTGAAACGCTCAGTTTCATAGATGAACCTGCAGAGTTTAAAAGATGATGATATTTTAAAGACGAACAAAGAGCAGTTATTGTCTGTGTAATATCAATACTGGTCCTGCTTTTTGGCTACATGACTGTGTCTGACCTGAGGAAGATGTTGTTGATCTGTTTGCGGATGTAGGCCCTCAAGCCCAGGAGTTTGCCATAGACACGGTGCAGGATAGTCTTCAGATATTCTCTCTCTCTGGGGTCCTCACTGTCAAATAACTCCAGCAGCTACATCCACACACACACACACACACACATACAAGTCAGCCTTTTTGCACTTTATTAAAAGCACTAATCATTTGTCCTGACACTTAAAGGGAATGTTTATAATTGGTGTGAATGATAAAGTTTAAAATCAAACCCAGAGGGTAGACTGTTGGGTTTTGACTATGATATGATTTAACATCTCATATTGCTGCTCTAAGATATCAAGGCCAAAAGAAGAAGAAAAAAACATCAAATGTTCAACAGTGCGTGCCAAAACTACAAAATAGCAATGTTTGTCTCCAAACACTGGACTTGAAGATGGACTAAGATTGCCTTGACTGCACTTGTCCATTTTCATTCACACAGTTTCATTATATATTTATTTTATTTATGATAAAATAATGATCATTTATAGATAAAAGAAGATAAGCAGAATATAACATACAAAATGAATATTTATTTATTTAATATATATATATATATATATATATACATATATATATATATATATATATATATATATATATATTCCAGAAGTTCAGTAATTTATATATAAATTAATTGCATATAATTAAATTAAACATATGCAAACTATATATATTCACTATTATGCCGTCTTTTCGGTTTACAAGGGGTTTACAAATATTAGAAATCACACAGTATATATACCTATATATATTGTATTATTAATGAAACTGAAACATACATAATTATATTAAACACATGCAAACTGTATATATATATATATATATATATATATATATATATATATAAAGGTTTACAAATGTTATAAATCACACAAAGCCTCTATACCTATACCTCTACACCTATACCAGCTCTGTACCTGTAGAACAAACTTCTGGTCCACGTAGCGCTTGGCAAGAGAAGGCTGGAAATCTGGACTCTCAAGAAAGCGTAAAAAGAACTCATACACCAACTAGATAAAAAAGAAAGTATTGGAGGGAAAAAGAGAGGAAATGACATCGGAGCTGGGACACAAGCTATAAAAAAACTCATAATGCTTTCTCAGTCCATGCTGGTAGTGTATGTGTTAGTGTGTATGAGAATTTGAGATCTAGATGTACCTGTAAGTGTGGCCAGGAGGCTTCCAGAGCTGGTTCATCCTCCTCTGGGTCAAACTCAGGGTTCTCACTGGGTGGGAGGGTTCTAAAAATGTTCACTGAGATCTACAGGAAGAAGAGGGGTTGAAAAGTTGTATTTTGCTTCCCCAATACCATTACTTCCCCATAGCAAATGCAATGTAAAGAACTAAGGTCAGAAATCTCTCAGATTTCATCAAAAATATCTTCATTTGTGTTCCGAAGATGAGCGAAGGTCTTACTGGTTTGGAGCGACATGAGAGTGAGTAATTGTTGACAGAATTTTCCTTTTTGGATGAACTAGCCCTTTAAACAAACTCACCTGCCTATAATTTTCTATTAATCTTTATGAGCTGTATTATCTTGTTTAAGGTGTATCTGATTAGGTTTGAAGCAAAACTCTGCAGGTAAGTGAACCCCGAGGGCCAGAGTTGAGAACCTCTGTAGACTCTATCATCATATTCAATTGTCCCCTTATGCTGTGAATATTTAAATTAAAGGGATAGTTCACCCAAAAATGAAAATTCTGTCATCATTTTCACAACATTGTGTCCAAACATGGCTTTCTTTCTTCTGCAGAACACAAAATATATTTTTGAAGAATGTTAGTAACCAGACAGCATTGGTTACTATTGATTTCCATTGAAATCTTCTTTTATGTTCTACAGAAGAAATAAAGTCATACAGGTTTGGAATGACATGAGGGTGAGTAAATTATGACAGAATTGTCATTTTTAATAAAACTGTCCTTTTAAATCACTGTAATTCTTTTCAGTGCTGCTTTTCTTTGCAACAGCTCAGTATGGTTCCACCTTTATTCTCAAAACGCAATTGCACAATATTGTGGCATCTCCGTAGACAGAATGTAAGTAAATGGAATTAATTTTTTAAAGATATTTGTGTACATTTTATATTGATCACAGCAACAGTCATTGTTACTTGATTTGCATAATTCCTCTAGTAAACAAGGGGCTAAAACAAACAAGCATATGCAAATAAACAGCCCTATCAGACACCGTAAATTCATTCTTAGTGAATTCCCTCCTTTGTCTTTCAAATCAAAACATAAAAAAACATACCAGTTAACAAAAATCAATTGCTCCCCAATTAAGGTGTTTTTGTATTTCAGCTACATACAGTAATGTAGCTAAACACAAAAAAAAAAGTCTTTAAGTGCACTTTAGTGCATTGGAGATCCTGTACATCCCTCAAAATGATTTATCTCCCTCTGCCTCCTCTGCTCTTTTATCAAATCCCATCCTACTCCATCACTTTTTCTCTCTTTCGTGATTCATCTCACCATCTTAATAGCCTCTGGGTAAAGGGGTTCGATGAGGACTCCGCGACTGGTGGCGACGCTCTCCACAAGCTCGTTCAGCGCAGCACGTTTGATCTCTTTCCCCTTCAGGTCGGCGACACAGTCCAGAAAGTCAAAAAGCACACAACACTGCTGCAGCTTCTTACAGAACAAGTCATGAAGTTCTGCCACTGGAGCATCTGAGGGACAGGAAGGAAAGGACATGTAATCTAATATATACACTGTATGTATACACACAAATATACTGCACATTTACCACGAGTTTACTATATTGTACCTAGACTAGCCAATAAGCCAGGCATTGTATACTATGAACATTGTTAATTCTTATGTTCCTCTTTTGTAGTTTGCTTTGGATAAGCTAAATGCATAAATGTAAATGTGATGTTTTTTCTTCTTTTTCTAAAAAACATACCATGATAAAACCAGAAAGAGTCTTGAAATCCCATGCACATAAATCTGATATATGATCATAACTGTATCATGGTACCACCACAGTACTTTTTTGTAATGAAACACTCTTTTCTCCTAAGAGTGTAAAGCGATGCAATAGAAGAACATTTTTGGGTTCCCCAAAGAACCTTTCTGTGAACAGTCTTTAAAAACTGTTTTTTCTTAGTGTAGTGAAGAACATTTTTGATAATCTTGAGAGCCTTTTCCCACTATAAAGAACCTTTTGTGCAATGGGAAGGTTCCATGGATGCTGAAGTTTCTTCATGGAACCATCAATGCCAGTAAAGAACCTATATATTTATGCTCTCCAACAGAACAATAACATTAAAGATGGTTGGATCTATAGACACTTGGATCAATAGACAGAGTATATTAATGCAGATTTCTTGAAGTGGATAGACGGGATGCTAATGAGAAATGAGTGGAGGAGTCTGGTGCTAACAGGATTAGCGGGTGCTATCTTTAACCCTGGGCTGTCTCGGCCCTCTGTGGACATAGCGCCTCGAGGCACAATAACCATGACAATCCACTCCATTCATCTAAAAACTCAACACAACTACATACCCTACTTTTCCCTTACTTCGACATGTGAATCTCTCTCTGTCTCTTAATCTCTCTTTTTCATTAGCCTCAGCCTGCTACTTCGTATACTCTCCATTAAAAATGGATTAGTCTTAACATTCACAGTCTGCCACAGCTAGAGTCATCCTAGAGTCAGAGTGCAGCAGGTAAAGTCAAAGGAGACAGATAGACCAAGAAATCAACAAAGCAAAAATGACGATTGCTGAAGTGAATGTGATGAAAAGAGGCGGGTGTGATTGTTTGTAGACAGGGGGAAGGATAAGGTGCAAAAGAGCATGACACAGCCACAGCAGTCTGAACAGAAAAACGAAATTGTCTTGGGAAAAGTGTGAGAGAGAAAGAGGGTGGAGACACAAGGAACTGGAGATGTACAGAGAATTAGAGGAAGAGCGAAGCTGAGAACTGAGAGAATGAATAAAATTAGTACCGGTATTTGAAATTAGCTTAAATCATGGAAAGAATGTGAAAACTATAATTATTAATTTGACAAAATAGCAGCAGTTTTACGTCTAAAGTTGAATGATATCGCTTTAGTTAGACCAGTCGTCACTCTAAACATGCTGTAATGTTGAACATGCAAAGCTGCTAAATATAGTGGCCAATAAGCAACAGTGGGACGTAGAGAGAGAGAGAGAGAGAGAGAGAGAGAGAGAGAGAGATGCATAGTATAGGGAAAGAAAACAGTGCAGAGAGAGCTGGAGAGATGATGTCATCCCTCTTCCCTGTTCCTCTCCTCATGATCTCCTTTTACCCCTCCTCTCCACCCCTCTCTCACTGTCATTCTCTCCGTGGATCTCTTTCTGTGGTGTGATTTTAATGAGTAAACTGTGTTTTCTGTGGCTGTTGAGTTCCTGTATTTTTGAGCCACCACAACCCATAAAACAGCCAAGCAAAAATAATGGATGACAAAACAGGAGTTTTGAACTGTCTCACATGAGATTTTTTTTGAGAATGTGGAATGATCTTCAAATAATATTTTAACTTTGTTTCATGGACATCATGATGTTAATTGATCATTTAACTGCAAAACTGGCACAAAATACAACCACAGTTCAAGTGACTGGGGCAGTTCTACTAGTCCTAGGATAAAGATATGTATACATATGCAGTATATACTTTTCATCAAAAGTGACAGTAAAAACATTAACAATGCTAAAAAAAAATTTTTTTAAATAAATGGTGTTCTTTTAAAAGTTATATTCATCAAAAAATCCTTAAAAAATAACCAAAAAATATTAATATTAATATTATTATTGATAATAATAAAAGTTTTTTAAGCACCAAATTGGCAAATTAGAATGATTTCTGAAGGATCGTGTAACACTGAATACTGGAGTAATGATGCTGAAAATAGCATCACAGGAATAAATTACATTTTAAAATATATTAAAATAGAAAACTGTTATGTTAAATGTTAATAATCCTTAAATAATTCACAATATTACTAATATATTATTAATACAAATAAATAAATGCAGCCTTGTTGCGTGTGTGTGTGTGTGTGTGTGTGTGTCTGTGGGTTTTTCCCTTTTCTACATTTTGTCCTCAACAATAACTCTCCCTCGGTACACTGTTCCTGCACTTACAGCTTCACATGCTTATCCATTTCACTCTCTTGCTTTCTCTAATGCTCTTTTTCTCTTTCCTGTCTCGATAATCACTCACTCCCTCTTTTATTCTCTCCCTCTTCCTCTCTTGCCCTCTTTATTGATCGAAGGAGGCCAGAGAGAGAGCGGGCCTTCTGTGTACTGTAACCTTACACCAGCCCTGACCAGCTGGACCCTGCAGGAACAAGAAGGCAGATATATACCCACCACTATGTTCTTACCCTGAAATAATAATTCACAACTGCAAAATAAAGGTACAGTAATCTTCACACTCTAAGGTTATTGCTAATAGATATTAGATGCTGTCATAGCTAATACAACAAGTGCAAACTCTCAATTCTGTTTCACTTATGAAATTGATGAGTTTTGAATGTGTAGACGAGTCACAATGCGAATGAGGCTGAGAGCTCTGAGCTGCCCATTGTCCAATTGGAAAACACTTTCCCTCCAGCAGTGACAGCTATTTACAGAGACACACGCTCACAAACTCACGAGGACTAATAGTGAAGTCACTCCAGAGACTTAAGTGGAAACAACAACACAAATGAACTTGAAGAGCAGAATTTGAATGTTTACAAATGAGAATATAAAGCACCACCAATGGCTCACAATATCGCACCCTGCAGTCTTTTTTTTTCGGTAACTAATAACCCAAGCTAGCAAACATGGCAGTGTTGGCCATATTTTTGGCTGGTAAACCAATTAAAGATTCAGGTCAAGTTTTGGACTGATAGAGCATCTCAGCTGTTTTCTTCACTTACTTTCTATTACACACAAGCTCAGACAGGGGCTCACAGGTAAATTCACAGCCCAAACAAACACTCACATTCTATATTAGGTAGAGTCTGTCATGCTCCACTAAGCTAATCTTGTGTTTAAAGAGCATCACATCTAAATATCCTGTGCCATGAATGGAGCTTAAATCTGTAGCAGGTACATGTTAAACAAAAAAACACAACTTTTTAGCATACTGATAGTAGAGTTTTGCCAATCCATAACTGCCATAAACTCAATCTAACACAAGCACCCAGAATACCACAAAGATGCACCAGAACTGTGCATTTGTTATGGGTTAAGAAATAAAACTAGAGTTAAACCTACAACCCGTCATAGCGCTGAAGTTAAATCTACTGGACTTAGTGAGAGTAAAAGAGACAGACATTGATTAACACAGGAGATGTATCTCAGTGTCATGTGAATGACTAAAAGCAGGTCAGTTGGATGGTTAAGCAGGACAGAGGCTCAGTCTGGACCCCCTGTGACACACCAACTGGCAGCAAAACCTCAGCTGGAGAGTCCCATTAAAACTGGCACCACTAAATCCTACTTCACTGGAAATGTAACTCAGATGATTCCTGCATTAGACGAAGTGAATCATATCCTGCTGAAGTGTGAGTCATGAAGTTGTGTGAGAACTTGGAAAACCTATGAAATTTAGTGCCATCCATGAAATACTGTGGAACAACACTGTATTATTTGTGGTCATTCATAGCTACTCTACAATGCATCTACTCTTATGCATCATAATCCAATTGCTTATTTAAGACTTACCCTCCACAAATATGTGATATATGTGATATATGAAATATATCAGTAGCTTCCCAGACACTTAAGAGTTTCTCCCTCACTTCAGGTGGATGACCGAAATGAGCATATGGAAGTGTAAATATCAGGGTCTTCAGACTGAGGATACTTTTAACCACAAAGATTCATAAATGCAACAATTCCAACTTAATTTCATTGCATTCAATCCACTTAAAGGACCCTCTTGAAAATGAGATGATGCATCTCAAGAGGCTATCCTTTAATAAATAAATTACAAATTAAAGGGACAGTTCACCCAAAAAATGAAAATTATGCCATCATTTACTCACCCTCAAGTTGTTCCAAATCTGCATGAGTTTCTCTCTTTTGCTGAACACAAAAGAAGATATTTTGAAGAATGTCGGTAACCATACAGTTGATGGAGCCCAGAAGTCAATGGGGTCCATCAACTGTTTGGTTACCAATATTCTTTAAAATGTCTTCCTTTGTGTTCAGCAGAAGAATGAAAGGGTATGCACGTGACATCACCGTCAGCCGGAGTGACTGCGGTTACGCCCACGGAGTGGCAAAAGGACTGAGTGGACATTGGTTTTCAGCGTGAATGCCGCAAAAACACACAAAACACATCTAAAACGGGAAAGAGCTTTGAGATTGACTGTACAAATAGATTTGACAAGAAATCTGAAGTATATTTTTACAGAGGGCTGAAGGCTAGTGAAAAGAGAAGCAAACAACTGGTCGATTTGCAGTTTTAATTTTGGGTCGATATGTTGAATTTTGGGGTTAAATCATATCCTATTGTATTGTATTGTATTGACAACTCTTCTTAAATATTTACGATATTATATTCTGTATAATTGGATGTTTTTAAATAAACATTGACAAAAACTATAAAAGTTTTAGGGCTGGACGATATGACGAAATATATAACATTGATATAAGTGATCACCTGGATTTAGACCTACCTATATTGTATTTATATAAAGCGTTCACAGGCAAATTTGCTTTATTTATTTCCCCCGGTGTGTAAGTCAGGCACATACAAATGTCAGGAAACACGATTCCTGGCTGCATGTCAATATCCATGGATCACTGGATCTTTGGTCATTTGTAAGGAACACTATATTGAGTTCAACCTTTAGTTTAAATTAATAATCGTTTGTTTTACTCTCATTTTTGCAGTTTTCCCTATTAAATCCAGTCATGCAGCGGCTCTTTTGCCACTCAGTCTGGCTGAGGGGGTGTCCGGCGGGAAAGTGACGTCAATGCATACCCTCAATTCATTGAGGTTTAGAACAACTTGACGGTGAGTAAATGATGACAGAATCTTAATTTTGGGGTGAACCATCCCTTTAACTAGTAAAACAGAAGTTTACTTGCGCATTTGTGAATCATTTTCATTGCCATTCATTAAAACTGCATAATGGATTTCAGATTCCCAGCAAGCTTTGCATGGGACTGTGATTGACTGAAGATGTTATACAATGTGCTTAAGCCAGAAACTATTATGGTTTTATGTTGCTTTACTTAAAGGGTTAGTTCACCCAAAAATGAAAATTAAGTCATTAATTACTCACCCCCATGCTGTACCAACCCCGTAAGGCCTTCGTTCGTCTTCGGAACACAAATGAAGATATTTATGATTAAATCTGAGAGGTTTATGACTGCTACATAGGCTGCCTAAGGGAATGACACCGGACGGCCCAGAAAGTCATTAAAGAAAATGTTTAAATATTCCATGTCACAACAGTGGCTCAACTATAAGTTTATCAAGCGACGAGAATACTTTTTGTGCGAAAAAACAAACAAAAATAACGACTTTATTCGACTATTCCTTTTCTTCCTTGTAGGCCTGAAACGAGACTTCAAGAGATTTCCACGACGCGCACGCGCGAGAACTTAACTGAAGTAGTTGAAGGAGATTGCAATTCTCGCGTATGCGTCGTGTAAATCTCTTGAAGTCTCGTTTCAGAAATATCTTCATTTGTGTTCCGAAGACGAACGAAGGCCTTACGGGGTTGGTACAGCATGGGGGTGAGTAATTAATGACTTAATTTTCATTTTTGGGTGAACTAACCCTTTAATGCAAATACTTACTATGCAAATACCACTGCAATGAACAGTTTCTTCTTTCCTGCAATTCTTGCAGATTGTCATGCTAACTAGTACTGCAATAGACTAATTTGAGTTACTTTGATACATCTAATCTTATTGGTGTTACTCAGTTAACTTTCTGCTACACAAGATATTTAAGTTGAGTTGAATTTAATGTTACAACCCCCCATTTCCAGTATAGACAATTTAAGTTCAGTCCAAAAAAATGTATAGGCCTACATCTTTTAAATTATGTACCCTTGAATGATGGAAGCATTAAAGGAAAATCTGCTACCTGAGTCTAGCTGTGCTCCTCAGAAGATTTAGTTACATTTGGCGTCCTTATGGAGGTACCATCTCTTAAGGATGCTCAAGAAGACCCCAAAATGGCTGTAATAGTCTATTTTAGTATCAGGGAATGAATAATTATTCTCATTACTTGCTAAATAACATGTCATTAAAAACAAACCACCTCACGTCCCAGTTATAGGAACCTACCTTTAAGTAAGGGCAGCGGCGTGAGCTCCACCTGGGAGCTCTGATAGCGGAACTGTGAGGAGCTGTGGGACCGTCGCTGCCGGGCACGGCGCATCGAGCGGCGGGGGAAGCCGTCTACCTTCTCTGCGCTCGGCACAGAGAAGCCCGTGGTCGGCGAGGATGGGCTCGACGGAGGTAGCTTCGTGGGGGTCTCCATCGCTGCAAAGGTGGTTCTCGGCAGAAGATTGTTCGAAGGAGGAAGCCAACCGCCGGAATAGGCACCCAAAGCGCCTTGTTATTGAGTCAGAAATATTTTTTTTCTTGGATTGAAAAAGTAAAATGGACAAACAGGGATCGACTATAGACAGAAGTTATCTAACCTGGTCTAAATTGTAGACAGAGGGATGGTAGGAGTAAAAGCTATCAGTGTTCAATTTGACGCGTCTCTCGCTCGTGTTACATTAAACCCCCCCAAAAAACGAGATTAGACACGGAAATGCACAAGGGTGAATGTAATTGTCTATATCTTTATGGAAAGATTCTGGTGTGAACACATATTTCTACAATAAAGACATCTCTGCCGTACTGTCGTCATCAGAAAGTCATCGGCCTAAATTTGGTCTTTATTTAAATATTTATAGGCTAGAGGCATAAATCGGTACTGTATTAAAACTCGGACGTAATAAGCATTCTATCCAGTGATCATGGGCCAATTAATCCATGTTGAAAAACAAATGGGCGATTTAAATCCCGTCATTTATCTCCTCCATACAGGTAGCCTACAAATGCATCTCTTATTAATTAAATGTTATCGTCATATTACCAGTCCCCAGTTCTGCGCATCAAGTCCTTTTCAGAGCCGTCCAGCGTCCCCCTATTAAATCCGTTATTGTACAGTCGGTTCGGTTCGGTCAGATCCACACAGGGCGGGGATGAACTGCTTCAAACGTGCCTACATGTGTAAAGCATCACGGCGGCCGCTGCAGCACTGATACCCCCTTCTACCTCCTTCTCTTAAAATACAAGGAACCGCTGTTCAATTACTCCTATCACAAGGATATAACAAGGGCAGTCTCGCTGATTTTGTCCGTCGTCCTTCCTCTCCGCTGATAACTCGTGTTTTCCCCCCGTTTCTTTATTTCCCAGCAGCCAGTGTCGGTCGTTGTCTTCAGGTGGTGCAAGTAGATGTAGATGCTACACACTGCAGATGACGCTCACGCGCTCTTATTTATTTATTTACTTACTCATCCTACATTTACGCGATCCGTTTCTAGACGTCGCGATGTTATGGTTACCGTTTGCTCTATTCACCTTATAAGCGACTATATGTGCTATTTGTTTTTATATCATCCCTGTCGTTATCAGACAGCTGTTTTCTACCTCAGCCCCTTCCTTCTCCTCCCTCTCTTACTGGCTGACAGTCTCTGTTAGCCGCTGTGTTTTGGGACTGTCAGGTTGGCCATTGTTCTTGCTTCATTCGTTCATTCTTTCGCGCGTTCACCGGTCGCTGTAACCGCTGATTTTTGTTCAGTCCGTCGCTAAGTATTTTTCGAACACGCGTTTTGTGATATTAACCGACTGACGACGACGTGTCGCTGACCTACCTAGAAGACTACTTAAATGTGATGCTGAACGTTATGGGCGTTTTGGCTATCGAGAGACCATCCCCTGCTGTACCACTGAGAAAGATTGAGTGGTTTTGCTATTGATTGAACGTTTTAAGTGTATAAATGAGTCATTATTAAAGAAAAACATAAAAAGAACAAAAATAATTATTTTAACAATCAAATTCTTAATTTTTTATATATTTTCTAATATTTATGATTTAATGTCTCTTAAAATATCCAGTTGTTTGAAAACATTTTCACGCGTTTTTCAAGGTAAACTCATTTACCTTGAAATTCATAATGAATTAATATACCTATAAAATTCATATATATATATATATATATATATATATATATATATTTATAAAGATATATAAATAGGCCTATATATATATATATATATATATATATATATATATAGCCTATATATATATTATTTATTATTAAATTTTTGGGCAAATATCATGATTTTTTTTAGTCATCAAGACGTTTTCTTGGACATTATTTTACAGGGGGGGAAAATCTGATATTCGGATCTTTTTTATGAGGAGGAACCTTTTTGTTGGCGCCAAATAGAGTAATATTAGAGTAGACCATTCCTCCATAGAATCTCTCCAGATCCTTCAGATTCCCAGATCCATGTTGGCGCTTCTTCTCTTCAGTTCAGCCCACTCATTTTCTATAGGGTTCAGGTCTGGGGACTGGGATGGCCATTGCAGATGCTTGGTTTTCCAAACATGGCCCGTTATAAGATTTCTAGCACAGGCTGTCAGGTTTTGATTTTGTATCTGTTGGTATTTGATCGAATCCATGATGCCATGTATCTGAACAAGATGTCCAGGACCTCTGGCAGAAAATTAGCCCCACAGCATTAAAGATACAGCAGAGTATTTCATTTTACACATGGGGTACTTTTTTATCCCTGTATAAACCAAACCCATATTAAAGGGTTAGTTCACCCAAAAATGAAAATTAAGTCATTAATTACTCACCCCCATGCTGTACCAACCCCGTAAGGCCTTCGTTCGTCTTCGGAACACAAATGAAGATATTTATGATTAAATCTGAGAGGTTTATGACTGCTACATAGGCTCCCTAAGGGAATGACACTGGACAGCCCAGAAAGTCATTAAAGAAAATGTTTAAATATTCCATGTCACAACAGTGGCTCAACTATAAGTTTATCAAGCGACGAGAATACTTTTTGTGCGAAAAAACAAACAAAAATAACGACTTTATTCGACTATTCCTTTTCTTCCTTGTAGGCCTGAAACGAGACTTCAAGAGATTTCCACGACGCGCACGCGCGAGAACTTAAAGGGTTAGTTCACCCAAAAATGAAAATTAAGTCATTAATTACTCACCCCCATGCTGTACCAACCCCGTAAGACCTTCGTTCGTCTTCGGAACACAAATGAAGATATTTATGATTAAATCTGAGAGCTGGATCACTGCTACATAGGCTGCCTAAGGGACCGACACTTGACGGTCCAGAAAGTCATTAAAGAAAATGTTTAAATATTCCATGTGCCTACAGTGGCTCAATTATAAGTTTATCAAGCGACGAGACTACTTTTTGTGCGGAAAAACAAACAAAAATAACGACTTTATTCGACTATTCCTTTTCTTCCTTGTGGGCCTGAGACGAGAGTTCAAGAGATTTCCACGACGCATGCGCGAGAACTGAGATGAGGACGTTCTTCTTCGACTCCTTCTTGTTACCGGCTGCTCACCGCTTAGAAGTATTACCGCCACCTACCGTATAAGATGACGTGTTGGAAGCGCAAAACTTTCTGTTTACAAGCAGAGGAAGACGCGCGCTGTACATACGCGTTTCAATTCGTAAATATGTCTACTGATTTCGACTTTTTAACCATTGTATATAATATAGCGAGACCTACAGCACATTAAGTGTCGAATTGAAAAGCGTATGTACAGCGCGCGTCTTCCTCTGCTTGTAAACAGAAAGTTTTGCGCTTCCAACACGTCATCTTATACGGTAGGTGGCGGTAATACTTCTAAGCGGTGAGCAGCCGGGTAACAAGAAGGAGTCGAAGAAGAACGTCCTCATCTCAGTTCTCGCGCATGCGTCGTGGAAATCTCTTGAACTCTCGTCTCAGGCCCACAAGGAAGAAAAGGAATAGTCGAATAAAGTCGTTATTTTTGTTTGTTTTTCCGCACAAAAAGTAGTCTCGTCGCTTGATAAACTTATAATTGAGCCACTGTAGGCACATGGAATATTTAAACATTTTCTTTAATGACTTTCTGGACCGTCAAGTGTCGGTCCCTTAGGCAGCCTATGTAGCAGTGATCCAGCTCTCAGATTTAATCAAAAATATCTTCATTTGTGTTCCGAAGACGAACGAAGGTCTTACGGGGTTGGTACAGCATGGGGGTGAGTAATTAATGACTTAATTTTCATTTTTGGGTGAACTAACCCTTTAACTGAAGTAGTTGAAGGAGATTGCAATTCTCGCGCATGCGTCGTGTAAATCTCTTGAAGTCTCGTTTCAGAAATATCTTCATTTGTGTTCCGAAGACGAACGAAGGCCTTACGGGGTTGGTACAGCATGGGGGTGAGTAATTAATGACTTAATTTTCATTTTTGGGTGAACTAACCCTTTAAGTCTTTGCTGCCAAAAAGCTTTTTTGTTTTTGTTTCATCTGACCACCTGATTGAGGTTGTTGCCAGTGTACAAAGGTACAAAACAGATATTGTATATGCTGGTATTACAGTTTTCTCGATTGCTAACACACTATAACTGGTTCAGTTGGCCCAATTTCCCAAACCATTTAACAAATTTCACCTGTTTTCACACACGTTCCAAGTTTCTCAATGTTTCTGCAAAAGTCTACACAAAAATGCCCTCATTTTGCACAGGTTTAGCCATGTTCTCAATCAGAAAACACAAACACTTAATATAATTACCTCAGGTCTCACACTGTGAACTCACACATTTATCCATGTGTAAACATTAAGTAGCAAAACGGATGACACACCTATCAGAATCTCAGGATAATATGAATAGGGCCACGGGTGATTATGTGCTTTGGAAAATAAATTCTAGTGGTGGGTTACAAAGAGGATCCAGGAGAGGGAAAAAAAATACAGGGACGGGGTCAAAGGACATTTGTTCCTGATGAAATACAAGCACTATAGTTGACCATGTTCTTGTGCATGGAATGAACATGAGGGAAGTTGATATTCAGGCTTATCTACAGGGTTTTATACTTACACATACAGTGTAATTACAGTACACATAGCAGTGCTTTAAATGGGAGAACTTTCACTATTCTATGTACAGCAAATTCTGTAGCACACCTTGTACAATTCGTAATTGTCAAACTGAGCCCGTAGTCATAAAGATTCTAAGAATCCTCTCAGAAAACTCTTAATTAAGCTTTAAATCTTTTACGTATGGAGTCTTAGCTTAAGAGCGATTCGGGACCGATCTGAGAGCAACTCTGAGTAAGGAAAAGACAAAAACTTTCATCTTAGTGAGGAGGCGGGGCTGATCCCGTTGCTATGTATGACACAATCTTTTGAAGACTGTGATTGGTTGGTTGTCCAAGTAGGAAAAAATTAGTGATTTTAAGTATAGAGGGTCTATTCTAAGCCTTCACTTTGAAATTACATGCGTAATTTTTCATATTTGACCGTTCTCATACACACACACACATTATATGTGTATATAAATCCTTTTTTTTATTTACCATGCTGTTAATTTCCTATAAGGTATTTGATTGGCTTGGAATGATAAAAAATTGTTCCACTCTTTCCAATTACACTGATTGCTGGCATGCCTATTTAAGTGGTTAGGTGGTTTGAATGTTAAACAGGCTAAACAGCTGTCCCAAGCTAAACAGCTGTCCCAAGCTAAACAGCTGTCCCAAGCTAAACAGCTGTCCCAAGTAGCCCAAACCATGTTCAACATCTTTGGTCACTCAGAAACAAGTATTACCGGTTTGAAGGAGGGAACAGACAGCTCAATGATTCAGCTGGTGGAACTACAAAAATGGTAATTTTAATAAACCAACAGCCAAGTAACACAATATAAAGACACATTTTTATTTAACATATAAGGCCATTTCTCATATTTCTATCTGGCATTCTATGAACTGAAAAAAAACAAACATATGGGCCTAAATTTATTTTAAATAACAGATTAAATGTTTTCTCCTTTCAGTAGCACAGAGGCTTCAGCGGAGGAATGAGGACCATCGACATCGCAGATGGGCGACCCTCAGCCCGAAGCGCCTCATTCCCTGCCTTCTGCTGCCACCGCAGCTGCTCCAACACCATCCCTAATAGACAAAAAACTGGAGATAGAGATGGATGTCCTAAAGCAGCAGAAAATATACTCCATGCATGTACAGGAGGAGCACTAAGAACTAAAAATTGAGCTACTCAAAAATAAAACCAATAACAAATAATATTTTTTTGTGTGTCTTCATAATATCTTTCTAATGAAAATGTTGGCTAAGGTGTGTCTGTTTAGTTACGATTTTTATATTACATTCACTGTAACTTACATGAAATTCAAATTAGTAAACTGGGCTCAAGGATTCCCACTTTGGGACAGATCCCTCTCTTGTGGAGGGTATTCTTCATCATCCTCTTAATCAGCCTGATTGTCCGTGGGAGGGTCTGCAATTTGTCTAGCTTTACAGATGTTATGAAGCAAGGCTGTTATCCCTTTGCAGACCTTTCCTGGTGCCAGTCGCACCTCTCCATGCAAAACGTGAAAGCGCCTCTTTAATTGACCAGTACCCCGCTCAACTACGGCTCATGTTTTCTTGTGAGCTCTGCGAGTTAATGAAAATGAACAGAATTTAGTTGATATTTTCAAAACAAAATGGGTAGGTTATTTATGGGAAGTAGAGTAGCCTACAAATACTACTGCAACACATTTGTTGTTCTCTAAGTTTGAAATCCACACACATTAATTGTAAGTTGTCACTGTTACCTGTTGTAATTTAGCTGTGACCCCTGATCAGGACGGAGGTAAGGTGTGAGGAGCCATGGTTTACAAGGATAACCACTGTCCCCTAACAAGTGGCAATTTGCTGGAATACAACGTCCTTCAAACAGATGTCTCAGGCCACTCTCCGCCAGTATCCTGCCATCATGTGTTGCGCCGGGCCATTTTGCAATGTCTACAATCCTATAATCTGCACTGAAAACAACTTGAACGTTTATGCGGTACCTCTTTCTATTACAGTTTTTCTCAATTGTTTACACTCAAATACTGGTACTTGTGTGTGCTTTACACACAAATTGCAGTTCTAAAACACACTTTTTTCAAAACACTACACACAATTCTCTGCTTTAGGCACAATTTTCATGCAGAAAATCTCTTGTTTTCACAAGGAACACACTGCCATTCAAATATGCACACTGACTCATCACATGGGCAAACACCTGTCACACAGTTTTACAATTGGCAATCAGAGCTTTAGCATAAAAGACCGAAACAGAAGAGAGGATGCAGTATAGCTTTTTTTTTTTTTTTACTGTATACAGTACATTTTTCTGTTGTTTTGTATGTAGACCACTGTATGTACTTTGTATTGTTTGGGATGTACACTGTGTAAATTGTTTTTGTGGGAAAAATAAAATATATTTGTTACTGTGTATTTGTGTGTTCTGAGTATAAAAACAATATTCTCAAATATTTTACAACACACTTATGTATGTACTGTCTGTAGTAGGTGTAACACTGAACAAAAAGTCATTATGATGAATGGAGAAGAAGTGTTTTCCATTCATCATAGTGTTTAACATTGTGTTCAATTGGTTCTTATAAATGTCTATTCATATGATGGTTTGTGTGTCATTTGAAAACAAAATACCATTTTGAGAAGAAATAACATTGTTTTGAATGTGTTAAAGTTTCATTTTGCAGGAGAATTGAGGGGGTTTGCCCATTGTGTGTGTGTTTTTTGATTTGTGTGTAGAGTTCTGAGAGTATACGAGGCATGCTTTCAGGAAATGTGTGTAAACAATCGAGAAAAACTGTAACATAAACGTCCTCATCTTCCGACGGTGCAGTAATTCGGATGTGGGTTCCATCATTTACTCCGACAACACCAGGGAAGCCTGCTATATTCATTAATGCAGTTTTTTGAGCCTGCAAGCTGGGAATGTCCAGTGGAAACTAAATGAACTGCGACACAATAAGAGGTTCTGAAAGTGCTGTAATTGTTTGTGTGATCACTTTGCTTACAGAAGGTAACTTGTGACAGACCCAAATCATCACTGCTGCATTGTTGCATTTTCCCAGTTGCCAAATATCTCAATGTAGTGATTACTTTCATTTCGCCAGGGCATTTCTGCGTTGTGTCGGAGATGTTAGCGTGTCTCTAATAAGATCAGTCACAAACATGATCCCTGCACGATCTAATCTATAGCGTCTTATTAACTCACTGTCATCCACTGTCTGCAACACATTTCTTCTCCCTCTTCGTCTTTCTGCCATTTTCTCCTCTGCTAAAGAAACTCTTAAGTCCCTGTCCGTGCTCCTAACAATTTTGACCTTAAGACCTCTTTTAAGGGTTAAGATGCTTTCTGAATTACTTTTTTCTTTACTAGGATTTTTTCTTTAATTTTAAGAGTAAACGCCCACATTTCTGAGGAATTTTCTTAGAACTTTGTCACTAGGAGCTACTCTTTTCATTAAGATTCTTTATATGGGCCCCGATTTGTAGCAAAGTACTTCTTACATCTTATATGTTTGCAGAACTGAGACGACTGCCTAGGGGAAGGAGAGAAAGTCTGTCGTCAGAAGACAAAAAAAACGTCTCTAGTATGCCAGATATAGTCATTATCAGTACTGCTATGCAATTTGGCCAAGGTTGCAGAATATATTCAATTTGTTTTACTGTATTGAGAGTATACTGTATTGTATTGCAATTCCAAGTTCATGTTCAATTCTTTGAACTTTTCTTTTCCAGTGCTTTTCATCTACTGCACGATCTCTTTACAGTAGTGTAATAAAAAGAAACTTTTCTTAAAGCTTATTGTTGAATTTCACTGTATCGGCACCCCTCTATTTATGTTGTATACTGTAATAGACATTGAGCAGTGAAATGATACCTGATTGTAAAAAAGGAGGTTTTTGTAACAGTGTTTTGAATTGATCTCACTAGTGTTTAAGACTATGTTGTATTGTGTGTAACTTTTTGAGGGCTTGTGTGTCATGTCTGGGGGCAAAGTTTGGTTTTTCAGCAAGATTGAATGGTGAGTGGAGAGCTTCATTTTGACCTGAAAATAGGAAGCATGGGGAATTCGGTGAGAAGTTATGGATATGTGTATGGATATGTGTTTAGAGTTTCGAGAGGCATATTTTCAAGAAATGTGTTTAAGCAATCAAGGAAAAACTGTAAAATTATATCAGTTAATGATATATGTTTTTTAACTGAAAGTTTCATTTAAATCTGTAAAAACTAAAATGGTGGTACCATATTTTTTACAGTAAATTTCTGCCAACCACATCTGCCAGTTTTTTTTACCGTATCTTTTTTTTACAATGTATAAATAATTCAGAAATTAAAAACAAGCTGTGTGTAGTATCTTGTTTTGTAAGAAATTTATTTTCTAATGTATTTTTTAACAAAAATGACAACAATAAGTGACACTGAACGATATTTCCTTAAATAACATTTGAAATTATTAAAGAATAATTTATGAATTAACTGAAAACTCTTATATCAAATCACAAATCAAATATCACAAATCAAAATAGATTAAAGTAAGGAGTCACTAAGCCCAACATAAGGCTATTGTCTTGTAATACATTTTTTAAACATTGCATATTTAAAATATAGCTACGTAAAAATAAATCTTGCCATCTGTAAGTCTTGCTTAAATAAATTAGAAGTTGCAACATATTCACACCTTAATGGATCATGGCTTTTAGCACCGCTTGCATTTGAACACAATAAAAAGAGCTGTTTGCAGTATGTAGTAGTGTGTATGGCTTGTCATTAAATGAGAATATAACTAGACTGTACTGCACCTCAAAACTGCTGTAGGCACCCATTCCCATTCAATGTGTCCCAAGGAGACCAATCGCTACTGTCGAGGAACCCTGTTAGAGGCAAGTCCACTAAATTAGTGTCTGGTAAAAATGAAAGGTCCGAAAAGAGGTTGGGTTCAGGGATGAAGTTGACACCTGAGGTAGAGGGTGCAGCTGTGGGTGGACCTACTGGAACACTAACTGATGGTCCATATGGACAGAGTTTAGTGCAGTGAGGTTCATGTTGCTCCAAAGCAGTGGTGTAGATTTGAAGCTCCTTCTTCAGCTCAGCGATTTCTTTTCGGAATGCGGCATTAGACTGCTCTAGATCTTGGAGTTCCTAAGTAAAAAAAAATGAAACATTGAAAAATAAGAGTTTATAAACAGTACAATACTGAAAATGCAGAAGTTACAAAGGGAACGAAAACGTGGCACAGTAAAATACAGAGTAGTTTAAAATAGATTTCACCTGAGCTGCTCTTCCCACATACAAAATTTCAGAGGAAAAACACAGACTATTAAAAAAAAAAAAAAACAATAACAAATCAGATTTCCTGTTAATCTATGAAAGGTTGTGATTAGTGGGTTGGGAAAAGGGGGAAAGTCCAAGATTTCCACATCATCTGAAGAGAAAATGAAAGTGAAAATGAAGGTAAAATAACTAGTGTGGCGCTAGCGCAACTAATCTGTATGCTGTACCATGTTTCCAAGAAATGCCTGCTTTGAACTGAAGTTGCCCAATACTAATGCTTCCTCTCTCCTCCACACACCCACACATACAACATAGTAATTATTAACAAACAAACACGCAAAAAAAAATAACCTGTACAGAAACAAACACAGCTGCATTTTTAATACACACCTTCTACTGAAGGTTATTATTATGACACATTACTTTATAATTCCAAGTAATTATAAGGGTACAGATTATTTGTCTGATAATTACAATAATAAAGAACAATATCATATATATTTGTGCGAGTAACATGAATAAAAAGATACATGCACAACAAATGTGAGGATTTGGAGATATCAAAAGATAAAAAGTAACAAAGCAAACGTTACACATTCAAAAAGGGAAAGAGAGAGAGAGTGTGAAAGGTCGCAATCTGCCACTGACCTCGTGCAGTACATCTGCCTTTTCTGTCTGTTTTCTTCGACTCTTGCGTGCTGCATCTCTGTTTTTCTCTTTGCGATGGTGCCCATGGCCATCTGACTGTGTGCTCTGAGGATATTTATCATCAGATCATCTATGAATTAGGCCTATAATATATCGATATTTATATATAAATAAATATTTGTTTCAATATTTTATTGTTCGTAATTAGATATTAGGATTTAAAAATAACTGCGTATATATGTATGTGTGTTTTAAACCATAATTAAATGAATAGTATAAACAAATATGTATTTATAAATATTTTATTGCTTGTAATATGTATATGTACATAGTACAATTACATTAAATAAGTTAATTCATTACCTACCCAATCTTGAGGACTCTGAGAATCACTTTGCGAGAAAGGACTTCCCTGGTCAAAGTTATCCATGAAGTCAGCTGGCATCTCCAAGAACACGGATGCTCTCTTGGACAGTTAAATCAGAACAAAATGCTTGCATGTACTTTCAGAATAAATCAGTCGTTGGTAATATTTCCGTATTATACAAAGTTCTTCGAATTGAAAAGCAAGCGCGTTAAAAGAATCCTGAGGCAGCTGTTGTCTGCAAAACTACATTGCCTGGTCATGATTTAAACTGCTCTGAGGTCTTTAATGTAAGCAGTGGGCGGTGGAATGAGCCAATAGCTCTGGCAATGAGGTGACGCAACAGAGGGGTGGACTAGTGTGATTTCGGTTTCGAATTATTTTAAACGACCCGGTTAGCGGAGACTGGAGGTCATCGCTTCCCACACAGAAATGTCAGTAATTGGGTTGTACATTTCCCGCTCTACAGTTTACTGGGAATTCCTATCCGGAAGTCCAAACGGATGGAACTCTCTTTATGGGATATTCAGGCTTTGTGTGTAAGGCTACTTTAGTAAGCTACTTATTTCATTACTAAAATGAATGTGAACGAAATGAAATGAATTAATGTCTAGTTTTAAGGTCTGTAAGAGGATACACTTAGATTACAAGAGAAATTGTTAATGTGTGATGAGAACTTTTAAAATATTTTTACAAAATGTGGTGATGGAAATGACATGGTAGTGAAAATGACAATGAATTAACGTGTATAGAATGTATAGAAACAGAATAGATATTTATTAGAAACATTTTTAAAATCACACTCATCAAACTCAATTCACAAAGTCATTAAATATAACCACGCCTGTTTTTAGTGTAGGTATACTGCTGAGTTTGATGTATAAAACTAATTTGACTCACAGATACCCATAGATTTCAACGGAGAAAGTTGAAGCCCATAAAAGCACTCACTTCCTGATAGCCAAGCACCCTGCGCAGGCTCAAACTGAGCTTAACGACGTAGATGTCACGTGAGCAACCGTTCTGACCTTCTAGTAGCTGTGCCGAGACAAATCTGAATTGAAATCTGAAACAAATCTGTTGTTGAAATATTTTGTCCCGTTGTTTTTATGAACTCTCTATCTATGGGCTTCTCCCTTGACTTTATGCCTCCATTCACCCGATTGCCTCATAGACAGTAAACGATTGTCTACGAGTTTCTACTTCTGTCTATACGGTAATTTCTCTACTGTGCGACAAAGCGTCCCGTGGTTATGACGCAATCATTAGCCTATTTTTACAAAAACTGCTTCTATGGGACCATAACGTAAGATACAAAGTAGAGCCTTTTATCCATTGTCCCGTTTCTTAAGAAATAAATGGACAAATTGAGTCTTTGGACGCCTCAGATGTAAAGTTGGTCAAAGTTGATCGCTGTCAAAGTGACGCCAAAATGAATGGGAGTCAATGGGATGCTAACAGCAGGTGATAGCCAGCTACAATGGAGGCCCCCAGAGGAAGCTTCAGTTTCCTGCAGATGGATTACCCCCTTGGTCACAGTGTTGGGTTGTGTTCCCCAGGTGTCCACTAGATGTCCTCCTTCGCCACGGTGTCATTCACTTCATGAACTACATTTCCCACGATCCTTGTCTTATCATTGCACTCAGCTGTTCCTCATCACTGATCATTGCACTCAGCCATTTCCCCATTATCATACAATTCCCTGTGTATATAACCCTGTCTGTTTCAGCGTGTGTCAGTCCTTGTATATTGTCACACCACTTCTGGTAGCCTGTTTTTGCCTGTTCGTGTTTGTTTTCTTGTTATTGGATTGCCTTTTGGATTCTGACCCTTGCCTGGACTGATTGTGATTTGGATTACCCTATTATTAAAAACTACTGCTTTTGGATCTTCTGTCCCCTGTGTGTGCTTCCGTGACAAGTGCATACTAAAATAAAAATAGATCAAAATGAAATCAATTCATATTAAAGTAATATAATTTAGAAATAAAAAATATCATAATCCATCCATCTTCTTCTGCTTATCCGGGGCCGGGTCACGGGGGCAGCAGTCTATAACCAGAGATGCCCAGACATCCCTCTCCCTGACACTTCCTCCAGCTCTTCCTGGGGGCCACCGAGGCGTTCCCAGGCCAGCCAGGAGATATAATCTCTCCAGCGTGTCCTAGGTCTTCCCCGGGGTCTCCTCCCGGTGGGACACACCCGGAACACCTCCCCGGGAAGGCGTCCAGGAGGCATCCGAAACAAATGCCCGAGCCACCTCAGCTGGCTCCTCTCGATGTGGAGGAGCGGCGGCTCTACTCTGAGCTCCTCCCGATGACCGAGCTACTCATCTCTAAGGGAGCGCCCAGCCACCCTGCGGAGGAAGCTCATTTCGGCCACCTGTATCCAGGATCTTGTACTTTCGGTTATGACCCACAGCTCATGACCATAGGTAAGAGTAGGAACTAAGATCGACCGGTAAATCGAGTCGAGCCTTACAGCTCAGCTCCTTCTTCACCACGACAGACCGGTACATCGACGCGTTACTGCAGAAGCTGCACCGATCCGTCTGTCAATCTCCCGTTCCATCCTTCCCTCACTCGTGAACAAGACCCCTAGATACTTAAACTCCTTCACTTGAGGTAGGAACTCTCCACCAACCTGAAGTGGAGGTGCTGATTCTCATCCCAACCGCTTCACACTCGGCTGCAAACCATCCCAGTGCATGCTGAAGGTCCTGGTCTGATGAGGCCAATACAACAGCAGCATCCGCAAAAAGCATAGACGAAATCGTGTGGTCCCCAAACCGGACACCCTCCGTCCCCTGGCTACGCCTAGAAATTCTGTCCATAAAAAATTATGAACAGAACCGGTGACAAAGGGCAGCCCTGCGGGAGTCCAACATGCACCGGGAACAAGTCTGACTTACTATCGGCAATGTGAACCAAGCTCCTGCTCTGGTCGTACAGGGACCGGACAGCCCTTAACAGAGCAGAGGGCCCCGGACCCCATACTCCTAGAGCACCCTCCACAGGACGCCGCGGGGGACACAGTCGAATGCCTTCTCCAAATCTACAAAGCACATGTGGATTGGTTGGGCAAACTCCCATGCACCCTCCAGGAACCTGGAGAGGGTATAGAGCTGGTCCAGTGTTCCACGACCGGGACGAAAAACCAAGTCAAGTCAAGTAAAATATATTTATATAGCGCTTTTCACAATACAGATTGTATCAAAGCTGCTTCACAGTATCAATCAAAACAACTTAACAATGTTTGTTTATTACTGGAAAAAAGACATCCAAGTTTGGTAGAGCTGATCAATGGTATGATTGGTTAATTAATTTGAAAATCCCCAACTGAGCAAGCCAAAGGCAACAGTGGCAAGGAACCGAAAAACTCCATCCAGTGACCTAATGGTGTCCTAAAACTCCATCAGATGACCCAATGGAGAAAAAAAACCTTGGAAGAACCCAGGCTCAGTCGGGGGCCAGTTCTCCTCTGGCGTTTATGAACTAGAGGCTGAATTTACAGTAACTGGATAAAAAAAAAAGTATATGAATGCCTGGCTAAATAGATGCGTCTTCAGTCTAGTTTTAAACTGGGAGAGCGAGTCTGAGCAACGAACAATATCAGGAAGGCTATTCCAGAGCTTCGGAGCTAAATGTGAAAATGCTCTGCCTCCTTTGGTGGATCTGGATATCCTAGGAATGACCAGAAGCCTCGAATTTAGTGATCTTAAAGAGCGCGATGGATTGTAAGGCGATAGAAGATCCGTTAAATAGACTGGAGCGAAACCATTTAGAGCTTTATAAGTCAAAAGCAATACCTTGTAATTAATACGGAACTTTATAGGTAACCAATGAAGTGATGATAAAATCGGTGTTATATGATCATATTTTCTTGATCTAGTAAGAACTCTAGCGGCTGCATTTTGGACTAACTGTAGCTCGTTTATTGAAGATGCAGGACAACCAGCTAATAAAGCATTACAGTAATCTAGTCTCGAGGTCATGAATGCATGAACTAACTTTTCTGCATCAGAGACTGATAGCATATTACGTAGCTTAGCAATGTTTCTAAGGTGGAAAAAGGCTGTTTTTGTAACATGAAATATGCTTTTCAAAAGACAGGTTGCAGTCTAATGTAACACCCAGGTCTTTTACTGTAGCAGCGGATAAAGTAACAGGGCATCCTACTATGTTAAAGTCGTGCTGTGAAAGGTTTTGTGGACGGCTTTTAGAACCGATAAGTATTACCTCTGTCTTGTCTGGATTTAATAAAAGAAAATCACGCGTCATCCAATCTTTTATGTCTTTAACACAATCTGTCATTTTGGATAATTTAGCGTATTCATCTGGCCGTGATGAAATATATATTTGAGTGTCAGCAGCATAACAATGGAAACTGATTCCATGTTTCCTTAGAATATTACCAAGTGGCAGCATATATATTGAGAATAATAAAGGGCCTAACACAGATCCCTGCAGCACTCCATAGTTTGCCGAAGTTCAGATTCAGATTCAGATTCATTCTTTATTATCCTCAGAGGAGGAAATTTGTTTTCACAGTCTGTACATAAAGTGCCACCAACATGAATTCTACACACAAACTACACATAGTGCACATATATAAAGACAATATACACACATAACATAGGAGTGACATCATTACCTTGTCTGTGAGTTTAGTGCTCTTATAGCACATGGTACAAAACTTTTCCCAAAGCGTGCTTTTTTGAAGAGCAGCTGTCTATATCTCCGGCCAGATGGCAGAAGGCTAAAGCTTGAGTTGAGAGGGTGGCTGGGATTTTGTACTATGGTGGTCGCCCTACGAGCAGTGGCAGTGTTAATGAGGGCTAACAGGTTGGGAGTGGGAAGACCTATTATTTTAGAGGAGGTGCTAGTGATTTTAACAACCTTATTCTTATTGGTAAGAGAGAGCATGGAGAAGTAGCAGGTAGCACAGTACAGGAGGATGGGTTCAATGATACTACGGTACAGGAGAAGCAGTAGATGTGGTTTGACTGAAAGAGTCCTGAGTTTACGAATAACATAAAGTCTTTGTTGACAGCGTTTGTGAATGTCCGTGATGTGATGGTCAAAACTTAGTTTATTGTCCATAGTGATGCCAAGGTACCTGAAGTTGTCGACAATTTCTACTGGCTGGCTGTTTATGGAGATGGGGCAGTGGGTGGTAGAATGTTTACGACGTGTGTCCAGGATGATTTCCTTTGTTTTGGTGACGTTGAGGAGCAGGTGACTGTCTTTACACCATTGGGTGAAGTGAGCAATGGACTGGTGATATGCTGTGACTGACTCTGTGTCAGAGAGAAGGGCGAGTATAGCTGTGTCATCAGAGTATTTAAAGTATTTTGTAATGGGAGAAGGACTAAGGCAGTCATTGGTGTAAAGAGTGTAAAGAAAGGGGCTGAGGACGCAGCCTTGGGGGGCTCCGGTGTTGACAGTAATGGTGGTGGAAGTGGTGCTTCCCACCTTCACTACCTGTGGTCTGTCGCTCAGAAAATTATGAATCCAGCGAATGAGGAGAGGTTGTACATGGAGGTGTTGGAGTTTAGTTATCATGATGTGACGTTGAATTGTGTTAAAGGCAGAGCTGAAGTCTACAAAGAGAATCCTGGCATGATGGCCGGGGGAGTCCAGGTGTTGAAGTAGAGTGTGAAGGAGGCATGCTAAAGCGTCCTCTAGTTATGATAGATTTTTCTATCATAACTAGAAGTTATGATAGATTTTTCTCCATTTAAGTAGACGAAATGGTAGCGGTCAGATAAGTATGACCTGAACCAGCTTAATGCTTGTCCTTGAACACCAGTGTAATTTTGTAGTCGATCTAAGAGTATTGTGTGATCTATAGTATCGAACGCAGCAATAAGATCAAGTAAAACTAGTACTGATATACAGCCTTGGTCCGAAGCTAAAAGTAAATCATTTGTGATTCTAACAAGCGCAGTTTCAGTGCTATGATGTGGCCTGAATCCAGACTGAAACTTTTCATAGATGTCGTTTTCTCGCAAGAAAGAGCCGAGTTGAGCGGGCACAACTTTTTCTAATATTTTTGACATAAATGGAAGATTCGAAATGGGTCTGTAATTTGCTAGGTTATTTGGATCTAATTGTGGTTTCTAAGAGGTTTTATAACTGCCAGCTTGAACGTTCTTGGAACATGACCTAAAGATAAAGATGAGTTAACAATATTGAGAAGAGGCTCTTCCACTATAGGTAACACTTCTTTCAGTAGTTCAGTTAGTATGGGATCTAATAAACATGTTGTTGTTTTAGATGAAGTGATAAGTTTATTTAACTCTTTTTGTTCTATGGTTGTAAAGCATTGTAATTGTTCTTGCGGGGTGATAATTGCGGCTGAATTATAAGGCGCGAGCAAAGATTGAACGTTTAGGATTTTGATTCTGATGCTTTCACTTTTCACTTTTCACTTTTTCATAGGGCAAGTGTGTCTACGACAAGCTGAGGTTTTCGCGGGTGTGTATACCCTACATCGAGATTTAAAATCCAAAGAGTCAAGGATAGTCTATCTACATACGTGACTTTCACGTTTCCATGGTAATCAGTCACTCTTGCATTAGCCTACGACACGCCCATGCGCGCGCGCACCCGCGCCGAATCCATCAGTTTCATAGAGTTCAAAATGACAAAAAACTCTTCAATTCTTTTTTCATGAAAAAGTCAAGCACTGTAAGTAAGTTGTCATGTAGTATCCGAATTGTGTTGCACAATGATGAATAACTCCGCCTATTTCTCTTGTTGAATAATTAACAGGTTTTGTTGTAAATTCACTACCCGAACAAACATGCAATATTTTCAATCTATTTTACTCGTAATGCATTTTATTTTCACAGATATGTTATCAAAGCCCTTCAAATTAGAATACACATGCTACATGTTAATGCTGAATTTGTATTTTCATGCATTAACAGCCACGATCTGCTTGAATCAGGCAGCGTGGGAACGTGTAGGCCTACATGATGTTTATCATAATTTGGTAACACTTTACAATTAGATAAAAAAGTGTGTAGACAAACTTTAAGTTCTCTTGAAAAAGCCTAATTAGAAAGTTTGAAGATGTTTTAAAAGCTTGAAGTTTGAAGGTTTTCAATTGGAAAGTTTTAGTTTAGTAAGACTTTGTTTAGGCTAGTAAGAAAATGTAATTTTGCCAAAAAAAAAGAACTTTAATTTTAAGTAAATGTTATTTTTAAATCAGCTTCAGTGTGATATTTAACCATATTATCATGCTTAACACTGATAATTTGAATAATTGTAATGCGATAATCTGATATCTAAATCAGAGAATATCATATGTTTGGGCAGTTGGATTATTTATTTTTAACAGTGGATTCGGGGGACTCAAAGTGCACCAGATTAAGGAATTTATCTTTAAAAAGTAAAAAAAATTCTAACTTGGGGGGGGGGGGGGGGGGGGCATGCCCCCGGACCCCCCTAGAGGTACCGAGATCCACCTACAAAAATACTGTGCCACAGCAGATTATATGATGGTCTACGAAAAATACACATTTTATTATCTTATTAAAATACATGATCACAATTTTACCACCTCCGCCTCATTTTAAGCCAGGAAAAACCCTGCATGTGCAATCTAAAGAACTGGACAACTTTCTTTCTGTTTTATTGCTTTAAATATAAATAGCATATTAAGCTAATTAAGCAAAAACCTCAACAAAAGTCTGAAGAAAAAAAACTGGTTTTACACTTGACATTCTGTCCCCCTCACTTTTGAAATGGTGGCTACGCCCCTGTCATAATATAAATATAAAAAGTCTTGTAAATACATTATAATACAAAAAGTACTACACAAATCTACTCTTGCAACCCATATCAATTGTACTTTGTAACCATAAATGTCATTTCCACCACATGCTGTCATTTCCACCAGGGCAGTGTGGTGGAAATGACATTTCTGTAGTTTTTTGTGAAAAAATGGAAGATGCTTCAATGATTAGCTTTGAATTAATACTTACCATTTCATGTATGCAAAATACTCATATTTAACTTAAAAATTTGAATTTTTTTAAAACACCCTTGAAGGTACAGCATGTTTGGAAATGACGTAAAATAAATATATTAACTGATCAAGCAATATTTACCTTGATTAAATTGCCTCCATATTCAACGTGCTCGGATGTCACTGAACATTTCCATAATCCACCTAAACAATCATTCACAGTCACACAAACTTTTTAAAGGGACATTACAGTGCTGTGGTGGAAATGACACCAATACTGTGCGACAGCTATTTTGTATAAAAAAGTAATATTGATAGTGGTCTCACATTAAATACCATAATGTATTTTAATTATTTTACTAGTGCTTAATTTAGGTGTATTAGTTACCAGATAAGTCATATTTTTAAACTGTATTTTCATTGTTGAAGTTAAAAAGTCTGGGTGTGCAACAAGGAGAAAACAGTGATTTTGACACTTTTTTTTTTTTTTTTGACACCCTCATAATAGAAAGGTTCTAAAAAGTTTTTTAAGGTGGTTTTATTGTTGGTTTGACAAAGAAAGAGGAATTTGTCCAAATGTCCAAAAACACACATACAAGTATAATTTAGTAGGCTATCTATAATAGTATATTTACATTGTATAGCAAGTAGCTTATAATTTAGCAGTGGGGGTCTGCTAGGAGAAAAGTTTGCAGTCACGTCTTTCATTGGCTATAGGTAGGGTAATGGTGAAAGTTGAATAGATAAGGATCTATGCTGCAAACATGAGGGCTGCAAGTTCAAGAGGGGAAACACAAATAGGCAATTTGAGACAGACTAAACAAGACATTTACCATAAGGTTTCTTATAACTGGCTGTTTAGACTTTGGATGAAAGCCTATGGACAATTTACAAACATTCTATTCAGTTACAGTTAGGTCACGGTGTTTTATTACGTAATCAATTCATTGTTTATAATGAGATAGTCTATACCCCACATCACCAAAACATTTTTTTTATTATCATATAGTAATACTGCAATAAACTTCTTCAAAGTCCTCATATTTTCTTCCGCTTGTACCATCATTATAAATGTTCTCTAATGTTATTGTGGTTGTTCTTGTTTGTAATGATTGTTTTATCATTTATTTTACTTTTATTACGTTTTATTAGCATTCCCTTGCACTGAATATAAAATACCTGCAGTGCTGGGTACATTTCTCACAAATTGTTGCAGTTACTGATTCCAAATTACATGACAAAAATTGTAGTTAGTAATCTAGATTACTTGTTTTAGGTAATGTAATCTGACTACTTTATGATTACTTTTTAGATTACTTTTAACCTAACTTGTTTATCACATTGATTTGTAAAGGATAATCTTGTACCATATTGATATAAAAATACAAAGAGAAATATTACATTACCTCAGAGTTTCCCAGACTGGGGGTTTGTGATGGAACTGCAGGTTTGTGAGTTTAATGAAAGCTATTTAGTAATTAAATCGTAAAAAAAAAATGTTTAAAAATGTTGTGTGACCAATAACCGACATCAGAGAACTGTGAACTTAATTTTATTTTTATTATTATAATTATTGACCATTTTATTATTGACCTAACTTATTCATTTAAAATCTCAGGTGCTACTTCAAGTAAATATATTAGGAAAAAGAGGTTCAGCTGACAAAAAAGTTTTGGAATCCCTGCATTGAATATAAATATGAAATTACAATAAATGTATACACTTTAATGTGTTTAAAAGACAAAAGCCTTCCAAAGACAAAGTGGTTAAATGACTCATATAGAGTGATAATTCAAATAATAATTTATCTGTTTGTTATGAGCTGATGAAAAAAATATTCTTAAAAGTTTGTGTAACCAAATTCTAATTAATTTAATTAAAATTATCCTTGTGTGTGTAACCATATTAGCAGTAAAGCTCTGATTTTATCTTCAACGTAAAAGCCCATCCTTGAGTAAGAGAAAATCATATGTGGCAGGCAGTGTTAAAATGTTCAATAGTGTTACTAACAGGGTACACTCAATGAAAAGGTCAAACTAGCATTGCTGACCAACCGATCATACAACCAGACAGACAAAATTAGCCTAAGCGAAATAAACTTACTTTGCAAGTCTACTGGTGGAGTAGCTCACATATTTGAAATAGGCACATAAGGGGGCGCTGCAATAGAAATGACTGATTTTACGACTGGATTTTAACTGTCAGCTTACTGCACCTATTAGAAACGCGAACACGCCCTTGCCGCTGTTCTCCTTTGCCAATAGAAAAGGCCCAAGTCTTGTTGACAGTTAGGACAACCAATCACATGCCTTCTACATCATATTTGCGTACTCTCTAACCAATCATACTTCAATGGGTTGTGTTAGCTCATAGTAACGCTTCCTTGTTTCCAGTATGGCTTTGCACTATACGCATGTGATATTTATTTAGGAAATTATTTCATGCGTTTCAACAGTTAATGTGCAAATTCGGGCTTTAGGCCACTTCAGTGTTTTACATTTAAACGTTCACGATGGGTTTACTGACGATCTTGAAGAAAATGAAGCACAAGGAGCGTGAAATGCGTCTACTGATGCTGTATCTTTTCATAGAACTGAATTCAAATGTTTATATTCAGATACGTTTATTTTACACCGCTGTTGTTTTTAAATGTTTGTATTTTTTATCAAGTGTATATAATCAGCTTACTCTATTCACGACTGACGATTACTCAAAAAGGCTAGTTTAATGTAAAGTTCTTATCGCTTGTAATACAGAAGACTCTTGTGGGCCCTTAACCGTTCTTTTATAGTGGACTTGACAATGCTGGAAAAACAACCATCCTAAAGAAGTTCAACGGCCAAGATGTCAGCACGATCTCCCCAACATTAGGCTTCAATATAGAGACGCTTGAGCATAGAGGGTATGACGGAAACTAGTTGTATGTTATGTAGTTTTGCATCAGTACGAAGTTGAGGGCGTCATAAAATACTTTTAACTTATTAAAGGTCTCTGTTGATTGTTAATTTAACTAATTTTTAATGTGTGTATAAACAGACTGCTTATTTACCACTATCACTGTGATGCATGTCAAATAATTCCCAAGTGCAATGTCTTAGTTTCTTTCTCATTTTGTTCACATTGAGACTAGGTTTAAATTGAATATCTGGGATGTGGGTGGTCAGAAGTCATTGAGATCATACTGGAGGAATTATTTCGAGAGTACAGATGGACTGGTGTGGGTAGTGGACAGCGCTGACAGATTGAGACTGGAGGACTGCAGGAAAGAGCTGAGTACTTTATTATTAGAGGAGGTGAGATTAACAATATCTTTACTTGGACCTAATAAATGTCTTACAGTGCTTGAAGTTAAATGGATGAATAAAATGTAATGTGTAACTCTATCTCTATACACTTCATGTTACATGGGTTTGATTACTTTTATATTATTCCTTTTGAAAGCGATTAGCAGGAGCCACACTGTTAGTTTTTGCCAACAAACAGGACTTACCTGGTTCTTTATCAAAAGATGCCATTCGAGAGGTGAGCCTTCAGTTAAAGAGACACAAGCATTTGTAATTGCATAAACCTGACTAGCATAACCGGTCACAACTGTAATTAGTGAATATGGCCTTGTTTTCTGTGCAGGTCTTAGCCCTTGATGACATCAAGACCCATCACTGGTGCATAGTGGGATGCAGTGCCGTGACAGGCGAGAACCTGCTTATAGGTGTGGACTGGCTGCTTGATGATATAGCAGCTCGGATCTTTACAGCTGACTGATGGACTGATAGTTAACACATTTGGCAGATAATGGACCCCCCAAAAAAAGGATCTTTTTGGACGGCAAATGTTTGCAATACAACTGTATCTTAAATGTTTAAGATGGTTTATGTAGATGTATTACCAACAGGCTTTGTGATTTTAAAAGCCAAAAGCTGCTTGCCTGAAATGGAAGCCATTTTGAAGTCGATTGTGTACTTTTCAGTGCCATTTGTTCAGCTGCATAAATAAAGATGCATCACATCTGCCTAGAATACTCATTTCTGCCTTGACAAACCTGGTTATTAAAATTGCTGCTCTTACTCCTAAAGTGATTAGAGTAGTGCCGTTTTTATATTAGTTCTGGAGGGTGGCTGCCTCTCAACTAGACAAATAATATCCATGAACAATTTAATTGGGACTTTGTCCCATCAGAACACTGAAAACCATTTAAAGGGTAGTATAATATAATTCTTTCATGTCAGTTTGCTGCATTTTACACTGCTTCTTTACTTCTTATCTATTATTAGACAGACTTAAAGGGTTAGTTCACCCAAAAATTTAAATTCTGTCAGTATAATTACTCACCCTCATGTTGTTCCAGCCCCTTAAGACTTTCGTTCATCTTTGGAACACAAATTAAGATATTTGATGAAATTGAGAGCTGGCTAACTCTTTCATAAGCTACAAGGTAATTGATATATGCCAGCCCAGAAAAGTTAGTAAATGCATTGTTAAAATAGTCCAAGTGACTACAGTGGCTCAACCTTAAGTTTATCAAGCGACGAGAATACTTTGTGTGCAAAAATAACGACTTTATATTGGCCAACGCTGATTATGTGTGATGCTGGCCAATAGTGAGCCTACGTTCTGACGTACAACCCAGAAGTGCTGCAGTGTTACACTACATGAACTCACTCAGAGGCCCACACAGAAGAAAAGGGATAGTTGAATAGTTATTTTTGGCACACAAAAAGTATTTGTCACTTGATAAACTTAGGTTGAGCCACTTGGACTTTTTTAACGATGTCTTCACTAACTTTTCTGGGCTGGTAGATATCAATTAGCTAGCACCCTATGAAGGTGTGAGCTTCTTCAAAAATCTTAATTTGTGTTCCAAAGATGAATGAAAGTATGATGGGGTTGGAACATGAGGGCGAGTAATTACTGACAATTTATGTTTGGGTAAACTAACCCTTAAATAATATCAAACACAAAAACATGAATTAATGAAAAATAGTACCTTGGCTTAGTACATTTTACTAGTTACAAGTTTATTTCTGGTTCGTGTTGCCTAAATCATTCTTGAACCTCACTGTAAAGTGTCACTTTTCCAATTACAGGGTTTCTGCAGGTTTTACAAAGTCAAAATTAAGACTTTAAGACCATTATAAATGAAATTTAAGACCTGTATCACGACATTTAAAAAAAACATAAAGGAAACAGTGTCTCTCAAAATTACTTGCCAAGTAATTTAATTTATTCAAACTGGACAGTACTTTCATCGAACATCAGCATGAACGGTCCCGTGATTTTGGAAAATTAGTTCTGTTTTTATCAAATCCGCTATTCCAAAGCGCATAATGTAGGCCGTTTCATCTTTCCCGCACCTGAAGGATTTAGCGATGTCAGAGCCCAGAAACAATTCTGAGATTTCCTCATTCGCACTGTAGGAATAGTGTCTTGTCACCGTGTGGAGAACCCAACCCAAAGCACCTCCGCTTTTAGTGTTGGCTCTGATCCAAAAGCAACACGGAGGTCAATTGCGGAGCTACTGTTTGGGCCTCATCTAGGCAGTGTAGTAGTGCTGGAGCTGCCAGATACTTGCAAGAACTGGCTGACGTTTGCTGGAGACCCTTCACAGCAGTTAGATGTTTCACTTTTTGCATGTGACTTCAGCGCCCGCACACCCAACGTTCCCAATGTAATAGCTTTCTTGCATAAGCAGTAGGCTTCAAATGCAACTGGCTTTAAGCACGAAATTCAGATTTTTCAAGCCAAGTATCACTTAACTTGCACTTCCCCATAACATTAGCTGAATAAAATCCTTTTACGTCTGTGGTATCTGAGACACGCACCAATAATACGAAAGCTCAAAGCTGATTGGCTGTTGCATGTTGGTCTATTTTGTAGTCATAATACAGCTAATTATATTTGGACTAGCGAAATAAACATGGAATAAAAAAAAACATTTTAAAGCGCTGTGGGAGCATTTCAATGAGATTTACATGGACGTAGGAAAATTAAGACCTGTTTACCCTTAACTGTCACCGTCCCGCTACCGGGACGCCTAACTTTACATCACTATATTTCTATTAAATCCTAATCTAATTATTAGTGATGGGCGATACTGCAAATTTCTGTATCGATCCGATACCAAGTAAATACAGGGCCAGTATCGCCGATATCGATACCGATACCGATACTTTTTCATTTTAAAAGCATGCATTTGAACTTGTGTGCACTTTCCTGTGCTAGAGCAGTGTGTCATGATTTATGAGGTGAATGCATCATTAATATGCTAAATCTGAACACGTTTTCATGACTACTAGGCCTAAATATTTTGTGATTTGTGCTCTCAACTCCACCTTTAATTAGTCAGTGACTTTTACAAAACTACCCTAATTATAGTACTAGCCTACTAGTACTAGCCTACTGTTCAAAAGTTTGGGGTCTGTAAGTCAACTGGTAACACTTTATTTTAAGGTGCTTGTAATAAGCAGTAATTAACAGTTAATAAGACATTTATAAGACCTTATAAGATGCATATAAGCATTAACTACTTTATATAAGGGTTAATTAAAGGTCCAGGCCCTGAAGAGATCAGGGAAACTACTCCCTCTTGGGAAGGTCAATTTTTAAGGGACTGGGAGTTTGTGTTACCATTTATGTTTGTTTGGCTGTTCTAAAAGTGCAATGTATTGATACTTGAGAAATGTATTATTTAATTTAATTTATTTAATATAATTAGTTCATGCTTATATGCATCTTATAAGGTCTTATAAGTGTCTTATTAACTGTTAATTACTGCTTATTACAAGCACCTTAAAATAAAGTGTTACCAGATTTTTATTTCTCTTAGTAAAAACTGTAATATTACAATTTAACCATTTAACATAGGCTATCTGTTTTCTATGCCATAGTAAACTGTAATTTATTCAGGTGATCAAAGCTGAATTTTCGGCATCATTACTCCAGTCATGATGATAATTCATTTTAATATGCTGATTTGCTGCTCAGGAAACATTTCTTATTATTATTAATGTTGAAAACAGTTTCATATTTTGTTGGAAACCATGATAGGCCTACATTTAATGCAGAATTATTTGATGAACAAAGTTGAAAGAACAGCAGAAGTAGATTTTTTTTTACATTTTTTTTTTACAGTGTAAAACCCTTGACTGTCACTTTTGATCAATTTAATGCATCGATCCTTGTTGAATAAAAAATATTAATTTCATAAAAAAGATCTTACTGACGTCAACATTTTAAACCGTTATGTACAGTTTTGGTTTGTTTATTGCGAAATAACTTCCGATTGTTTCTCTGTCATCTAAGCAAGGCTTCATTTCCCAAACGCACTGGGCCTGTGAGCTCAGCGAAGCACCAGCATCGAACGCTCTCTGTGATTGATTGGTTTCGTCTTGTATACAGATGACTAGGAGAAAAGGTTCTATCCTACACAATTACCCGCTAACATTCGCTTATTTTTCCACTTAGAAGCTTATTTTACGCACTGAATTGCGTGCTAAATTAATAAAAAATTACTGGTAAAAATAAATACACATATGGATCGATATTTTAATGTGAGGATCGATCCTTTTCGATACCACGTCAGTATCGAAGTATCGATACTTCAGGATCGATCCGCCCATCACTACTAATTATGACAAATTATATATCGTTGGAAAGGTCTAAGACTTCTAAATAGATATTCTACCCGTTTTGTGTTACAAATTATGTAGGAAGAGTAATTGATGAATTTATGACAAGTGCACCTCAAAAAATCTGCATCATAACAGGTCTGACTTTTGTCACAAAAAGTCAATGCACCCACTTTTAATCATTGAAATTTCTGTTTTTAATGCTAAAAGTTCATAAAGCAATCTAGTATTTTTCAATAAAAAATGTATATATTATCCTCTAAAAATTATATATCTAAAATATATTATTTTTTATCGCCTTTTTTATTATACCACATATTTTAGTTATCATAAATTAGGTATCATTTGAAAGCTTATAAACTCAGAATTCATCCTGTGAAAACCATTTTATAATTGAAAGTTGCGTTACCATAGAAACGGTACTCTAAATTATTTTATCAGGCTCCTCCCCTTTTGGGCATCATTATATTTTATAATCAACCTTTTCTAATCTTGACAAAACACATTGTCAGAAAGGACTGTCTCAAAGTTCCAAATTTTGTGGAATTGATATTTGGACAGAAATTTATTTAAGGCAGAATGTATACAAATAAATTCAATGGCCCCCGGTGGCTATTTTTGGCACTACACCTAAACAAAATGTCATGGGAACTTCAATTTTTGTGATATCAACTTCAAATTTGGAACATAACTTGGTTAGATTTATGGCTTTGATTTTAGTAATTTTATAGTAAAAAATATTTTGAAAAATATTATATAAAGTACAGTATATTTGATTTACTGTAAACTTCCATAACTTTTTCATACTTTCATTTTTTTAAGTTCTCACTTCAACACTAATCTGCTGAGTGTTTTCTTTAAAACCAGACCAAACTTGGGTATATATTCCAAAGCATTCTTGAATTACAAGCATTTAAATTTGAAGTGCATTTTAACCCCCATTCTCAAAAAGGGGGCTGACAGCTATGGGGTTAAAATGATTTAAGACGTAGAACACAATACTAAACACATTTGAGACTTTAAGGCCTTAAGTTTTTTTATTTTTTTTTAATTGTATACCTTTTTAGACTTGAGACCCCACGGAAACCCTGAACTAGTTTACTGAAAAATCACCTGATACAAACATTCAAAAGGTTAAGACTAATTTGAAATTTTGCAAATCCATTTATTTAAAAACCAATTAATACATGCCAACAAGGAGACATTTGTAAGAAAATAATATTAGCAAGTGATTTAATTACAGAGTGTACAAAGTGGGTGTCACCCATGCCAATCAATCAACACATGTACAGTATAGGAATTGGGAGCAAACATCAAGCTGTCGTCCACAATTCAACTTCTCCCCAGATGCTTTAACTGACCTGGGAGAAAGAGGGAGGTCAGTACATGGGGCAATCAATAAAATAACCCATACCCAACTCTTGTGCAACAATTAAAACACAAGAAAAAAAACTAAGATTAACAAAGTATGGATCAGAGAGTATACCAATCTGTCATGACTTTTCAGACTGGGGCGGTAGTTACTCATCACATCCATGCTAATGGGTACAAATATGAATTTTAGTTACCTCTACATAACACCATCCTTAATCAGCAAGGCATGTAACCACCTGAGGGAGAGAAAAGAGGGGGGATAGGAAGTCAGTACAATTCAACCTAAATGTAGTGATTCAGAGGTACTTATTTATCAGAGTCATCAATCAGTCATGACACATCAGACTGGGGCGATAAGAAATCATCATTTAAAAAATAAATATGCAATAAAACCTGAAAGTACAAACCTTTAATATCTACAAAACACCAGCAGCATCTGCCATCTGGAGGGACAGTGGCAACAATTAAACAAGGAAAAATTAAGATAAACAAAGTATGGATCAGAGGGTATACCAATCTGTCATGACTCTTCAGACTGGGGCGGTAATCACTCATCACATCCATACTAATGGGTACAAATTAATTTTAGGTACCTGTACACAGGACACCATCCTTAATCAGCTAGGCATGGAACCACCTGAGAAAGAGAAAAGTGGGGGGATAGGAAGTCAGTACAAGTCGACTTAAATCGGTACCTTTGAATCATTACATTTATCAGAGTCATCAATCAGTCATGACACATCAGACTGGGGCGATAAGAAATCATCATTTTAAAAATAAAAACACAAAAAAGCAAACTAGTACAAACCTTTAAGGTCAGAGCATAATGTGACATCTGGGGCAACCTGGAAGGACAGTAGCAATAATTAAAGCACAAGGAAAAAAGCTAGACATGAAGTATGGATCAGAGTATACCAATCTGTCATGACTTTTCAGACTGGGGCGGTATTTACTCATCACATCCATGCTAATGGGTACAAATATGAATTTTAGTTACCTTTACATGATACCATCCTTAATCAGCAAGGCATGTAACCACCTGAGGGAGAGAAAAGAGGGGGGATAGGAAGTCAGTACAATTCAACCTAAATGTAGTGATTCAGAGGTACTTATTTATCAGAGTCATCAATCAGTCATGACACATCAGACTGGGGCGATAAGAAATCATCATTTAAAGAATAAAAAACAAAAAAGCTAAAACAAGTACAAACCTTTAAGGTCAGAGCATAATGTGACATCTGGGGCAACCTGGAAGGACAGTAGCAACAATTAAAGCATAAGGAAAAAAGCTAGACAAGTATGGATCAAAGAGTATACCAATCTGTCATGAATTTTCAGACTGGGGCAGTAATCACTCATCACATCCATGCTAATGCATACCAATAAGCATTTTAGGTACCTACATTTTAGAACAAATTTAAATGAAACCAATTGAGGTTAGTGGACTACCATTCAGTCAGATAAATCAGAATGGGGCAGTAATCTTATAATCACACCTACTAGTTCACATGTAATTTAAGTCAAAAACACAAGCACATACCAACTTCAGTGTGAAGTGGGTCCAGAACTTCAAAGGGATAGTACAGAACGGCCATTGAAGTCCTGCATGGAATCAAAACTAAATTAATTATCACACAAAAGGAAAACATTTCTCTACATTAAAACTAGTCCTTCTCAGACTGTTGGTAACCCCAACAGATCATCCCCTTATTGCCAAGGCAACACCAGTGGGTTCACCTTTTCAGGTTCTGGTATTGTCAAGGCGTAAGACTTGCGCAAGTTACATCATAAAAGGACTACAGGCTTGCAACATTACATGTTTGGGATTGAATTCTTACCCATTTGGACAACTTCAGGGACCACTCATCTGTGAGAAAAGAAAAAAAAAACTTCAGATGGGCGAGTTACACGTGTAGAGACAAATGCTAGTTCTGTAACATCAGTACAAGATGTAAATTTGTCAGCAGGAATTCAGACGAACGAGACTGCAAGAATCATCATGTGTTACAGAGGGAATTGACCATTGAAAAGGTGAAAGTTATTCAAAAAGGGACCATTAGTAGTGGGATTTGATATAGGATGCACACTTACCTGTCGAGAATGCTTCAGGTGTGCAGCCTTTCAGGAGCAAGAACAAACCAGAGCGTCATTTGATGCACAAACCACTCAAATACATCAAACATGTAGTGTAACATCAGTAATAAGATTTATCAACAGGGTTTCAGACGAACGAGATTCCAATAAATCATCATTAGTTACAGAGGGACTGCATATTAAGCACATGGGAGCAGGAAGTAACCTTACCTACTACCACCAAAGGACTCCACACTTAGTCTTGGACAAACCATAGTCCTGAAGTGAAAAGGTGTGATGTCTGACACCGTTTTAAATTACTTCACATCAGGGTTCAGCTGTGAAAAGAAAAAACTTCAGATGGGCAAGTAACACAAAAGTGTAGACAAATGATAGTTCTGTAACATCAGTACAAGTTGTTAATTTATCAGCAGGACTTCAGACGAACGAGACTGCAAGAATCATCATAGGTTACAGATGGTAACGAGCATTAAAAAGGTGACGTTAATCAAATAGGGACCATTTGTAGTGGGATTTGATATAGGAAGCACATTCTTACCTGTGGAGACCATTTCAGGTGTGCTACCTGTCATGAAAAAACAAACCTGAGCATCATTTGGTACATAAACAACTTAAAATAGATCAAACGGTGTAACATCAGTAATAAGACTTATCAACAGGGTTTCAGACGAACGAGATTCCAATAAATCATCATTAGTTACAGAGGGACTGCATATTAAGCACATGGGAGCAGGAAGTAACCTTACCTACTACCACCAAAGGACTCCACACTTAGTCTTGGACAAACCATAGTCCTGAAGAGAAAACAAGAGGGGTTATGTCTGACAAGTTTACACAATTAGAATAGTAACAAAATCCTTCAATCTCTCAGTTGTTCGTTACTTTTCACATGGGTTCAAAGTGAGCTAAGTATCTTCATCACAGAGACTGGACAAAATACAACACATAAACAATAAAATTACCTTTGAAAGATGCTAGTCCTTGGTGAAAGCCTATTTCGTGCAGCCGTCACCTAATAAACAAAGGTTCTGACATTATTTAGTTTACAAAAACAAAACCATCATGTTAAACCGGTTCTGATCAGGGCTTTGGTGACTAATGCCATAGAGCAATAATGCCGTCCAGATATTAAATGGTATAAACCATTCATCCTCTCAGACTATTTAAGCAAACACCACTTAAAACAGAAAGCTCACCTGAATGTCATTGACCATACTATGTATGGCCATCAGGACAAGTGGAACCACCTAGACAGATAACAGGCATCATAAGCAGAGAATTCAGCAAATATGGTTTAAGTCATTTGGTGATCAGACTTGGGTGACTAGAATGCCATATGACAAATCTGTCATCTTGTTACATTGTAAATACTTAATCACTTCAGAATTGTAAACAATTGAATTTTGGAAAACCACTTACCAATACAGTATGCATGGACACCGTACACCGTTCATGTGCAGGAAACCCTAAAATAAAAATCATTATTATTTTTAAAGCTACAATAGGGTAGCGATGATGACTGAGCTCAAGTCACCCACATTGTCAGAATAAAAAGGCAGACATCACTGGAATTCAGACATATGCTTGTCTTTGAAATCATCATTTAAGTGTTTAGCCTAAAAAAGGACCCTCAATACTTGAAAACTTACCTTGAATTTAACAGGCCTCTTCCTCATCCTAGCAGACTGCGTGGAAACTGCAAAAACAAAAATGTCCACATTTCACAAATACTAAAACTAACAAAAAAGGAATGCTTGGAAACAGGTGACACCTGCTACTCAGTTTAGAAATGTTACAGAACTACTCCGGAAGAGAGAAGTCAAAGTCACAATAGTACTACTGGATGCTTAAGTTTCAATAGGGATGTAACTAAACTGAGCAAAAGCCACCCACATTATGTCAGAAAATAAAGGCAAACATCATTGGAATTCAGACATATGCTTGTCTTTGTAATCATCATTTAAAGGTGTAGCCTTAAAAACAGGGACTTCAAAACTTGAAATGCTTACCTTAAATTTAACAGGCCTCATCCCAGCAGACTGCAGGATAGCTGCAAAAACAAAATGAAAAAAAAAAAAATTATACAAGGGCTTACATTTACAAATACTAAAACAAAACACTTGGCAATCTGTAAAGGATGCGCAATGCTACTCAGCTTAGAAAAAGGTTACAAACAAAGCAATTCAGGAATAGAGAACTCATAAGCCAACGTAACACTGAATGCATAAATGCATGCACTCAGCACAAAGGCCACAGTTACTTGGGTGTGGTAGACAAAAATAGGGCCTAAACTATACTAATAGTATCCTATATCACTTATATTTTAGCGCTCCTTAAATTTAAGTTCTCAAGAAGCATGCATAGTTATAAAACATAACATGCACTGATCTTTTGGGGTCAACTTTAGTTATTTTAACACTTGTATTAATTGAATTCCTTAATCAGATCCACGTGCAAGTGTTTAAGTTTGCTCTAAAACCCATTCAATAATGAAAATGCACTACACTTATAAGCAGAACTCAATTTAATATTTTACATAACTTTAATGCCATTCAATCAAATGAAAAACGGTCAAATTCATTAAATGGTTAGTTCACCCAAAAATGAAAATTAAGTCATTACTCACCCCCATGCTGTACCAACCCCGTAAGGCCTTCGTTTGTCTTCGGAACACAAATGAAGATATTTATGATTAAATCTTAGAGGTTTATGACTGCTACATAGGCTGCCTAAGGGAATGACACCGGACGGCCCAGAAAGTCATTAAAGAAAATGTTTAAATATTCCATGTCACAACAGTGGCTCAACTATAAGTTTATCAAGCGACGAGCATACTTTTTGTGTGAAAAAACAAACAAAAATAACGACTTTATTCGACTATTCCTTTTCTTCCTTGTAGGCCTGAAACGAGACTTCAAGAGATTTCCACGACGCGCACGCGCGAGAACTTAAGTAGTTGAAGATCGCAATTCTCGCGCATGCGTCGTGGAAATCTCTTGAAGTCTCGTTTCAGGCCTACAAGGAAGAAAAGGAATAGTCGAATAAAGTCGTTATTTTTGTTTGTTTTTTCACACAAAAAGTATGCTCGTCGCTTGATAAACTTATAGTTGAGCAACTGTTACGACATGGAATATTTAAACATTTTCTTTAATGACTTTCTGGGCCGCCCGGTGTCGTTCCCTTAGGGAGCCTATGTAGCAGTCATAAACCTCTCAGATTTAATCATAAATATCTTCATTTGTGTTCCGAAGACGAACGAAGGACTTACAGGGTTGGTACAGCATGGGGGTGAGTAATTAATAACTTAATTTTCATTTTTGGGTGAACTAACCCTTTAAATTGTCAATATCTGTCGAGCTCTACCATGTTTGCTTTAGTAAGTGCACCTACTACAGAACTTACCTCCCCACGATGGCAGCAGGGACTTCATGCTCGTCGAGGCCATTTCTGCAAAATAACAAACGTGGTTGAGACACGTGTTCCCATATGAAACTTTCAGAACGCGCAAGATTTACGAAACTCAAGCGAAATCTCTCTTCAGATATATAAAAGTGCAATCACAGAGTTTCAGAACAGGTCTGTGGAAGTTATCATCATTGAGAGATCGTGCCATAAGCGAAAAAAGCAGACCAACAGTAAATGTCTTGTATTTGCGATACAGTATCAAGTAAACTTTGATGAAAAGTAGTAAAATTTAAAGTAATAGCAATAAGTGAGGCAGGATGGTTTCAGATGCGATTCAGGGGCTCATGGGCCAATGGATTGCAAACACCCTGCAGTTATCTGCTAAGGGCCACTGTACAGAAACAAACATTTAAGTGCATACTAACAAAGAAGAGGTGACTATCTATAATGTATACCCTCTTTAGAAAAAGGCGTTTTAAAAAAAAATATATATATATATCAACTACACTTCAGTTTACAAAAAACAGTAATAACACTTACCAATGAAGAAGCTGCTGCAAAATGGACGAAAAGGAGGTCTGGGCGCTTTTTATTCTTGTCACATGTGAAAGTACACGCCCATTTTACAACAACCAATAAGGTTACTGGTTATATTAAAAGCGCCAGTATACATTTTTGCTTGTGCATTAAAATAAATACGAAATGGATACACTGTAACTGCTCAAAATGTAGATGCAAAAGATGTTTATTCTAGTGGACAAAATGCACATTTTAAATAGCAAAATAATAAATGCAGTAGATATACACTGTGAGGCAAAACAATGTAGGGTACTTATTTGAACGTATACGAGTATCACATACCGGTAAGTATAGTTTTAGAACTAGTGCGTTTTGTTGCATGATCATTTGTAAAGTAGATGATAATCATCTCTTTCTCAATCACTCTTTTTTTTTAAGCTTCACATTTTCCACTAGATGGCATCATATATGCAGCGACACAAGCGTAGGGTAACATGGGGAAGCTGCCTTCTCCCACCTTTCCTTTTTTTTCCTGACCATGATGACACAAAATCACATCTCAGCACTTTTGATGAATGGCTACGCTATTTTTAATTTTGTAATTTCATCTGAATTTCAACAATTGTGAAATTTAGTTAGCAGAACAGTTATGAGTTCAATTGATCTAATTTTGTGTCTCTGGAAAATAGTGACCTATGACATTGTATTATATTGAATATCAAAGTTTTTTGTGTCTATTTGTTAATGAGCTATTTGTGGACACATTAATGTTTTTAGATTTGTGGAGTAACACAGTTATAGTTCTTTATTTTGAAGTAGAAAGATAAAATTAGACCCTTGGGTAAGATGACCCCCCCCCCCCCCCCCCCCCCCAGAATTGGCACAGAAGGCCCAAAGTGGCATGTTGTTATTTTTAAATGAAATAATTATTGTAATTAATGGGGTTATTATTCAGAATTTCCATGAATTAGATTTCAGACATCTTCACTTACATTAAAACCTATAGGTTTGTTGAGTGAAATCATTCCATTTGCATATGTTTATTGTTATTATGTTATTATTATGACATATATCTTCAATTAAAATATTGGCAATTAAATATGTAAATATTCATATGCCTATGTAAGTCACAGAATAATTTTACCTTTAAGATTAATCTCTATTCTGCTTTGTCCGTCAACGTTTATTCAATTAAACTAAATTGTCAAAATTAAATTTTAAATAGAATAGTTGATTTAGTATTTAATAATAAATAAAACAAATTGTTACATTTATATAGCGCTTTTCTCTGCACTCAAAGCGCTTTACATAGAAGGGGGGAATCTCCTCAACCACCACCGATGTGCAGCATCCACCTGGATGATGTGACGGCAGCCATATTGCGCCAGAACGCCCACCACACACCAGCTTACTGGTGATGAGGAGACAAGAGTGATGACGCCAATCAGTATATGGGAATGATTAGGAGGCCATGATGGACAGAGGCCAATGTGCAAATTTGGGATTTTTGATGACCACAGTGAATCAGGGCCTCGGTTTAACGTCTAATCCGATGGACGGTGCTTGTTACAGTAGTGTCCCCATCACTATACTAGGGTGTTAGGACCCACACAGACCACAGGGTGAGCACCCCCTGCTGGCCTCACTAACACCTCTTCCAACAGCAACCTAGTTTTCCCAGGAGGTCTCCCATCCAGGTACTAACCAGGCTCAGCCCTGCTTAGCTTCAATTTTGTCAAAAATAATTTAGGTCATTGGGGTATTCCACATTGCAATGCGTCTGATTTGACCTTCCATTGATGAATTAACCATATCAACCACAATGTTAAACATTTATTTCTTGACTCTTTTGCCATAGAATAGCATAATACTACTCTTTTCAAAACAATACTTTTGTACAGAATCAAGTAACACATGTTGAGTTTTTTTCACTTTTCCTTTTTTATTAGCATTTATTTGATGTCACAATGCAAATAAAACAAGACATTGCAAATAAAACAAGACATTACAAAAAAAAAACTAATTTCACTTGCCTATGTGACATTAGGAAACTGGGTTATGTAGGTAAGATACAGAAGATAAATACATATTCAGAACACAAAATCCATCTCTTAGCTCAGTTATTTATATACTTCACTGCCAGTGATGTTGTACCTGTTGATGGCTTTCTTTTTTATCTTTGAGCTCCCAGATTAGTTTTAAGAGTTAACCCTTTGGTGCATAGCCTTGAAGAATACATTTTCATGGCCAAAGTACAGGAACTCTGTTTCTGTTCACAGCTCAAAAACATTATTGCATCCACACACACACACACACACACACAGAGAAAACAACTTTCCATGGATAATAATAGTATAGGCATCATGTTTCCTAACAAGGGAACAAAGATCAGGTACACGCCTCATTAGTTAGTGCTGTGATAACAAATTCATACACTGATAAAAAGGTCAAATATTGACCTCTCATGTCAGGTTACATAATGATCAGTTTTATGCAAAGAACAACAATGCATATTAAATATTTGAGCACATTTCAATTAATAAATGAAATTACTCATCAATTTGAAAGAAAATACAAGTCACTCTGTTCAACTGAATTCTGCTAAAACACGATTCCTGTTCAATTTAGTTTTGTCTGATGGTGTTGATGAAGAAGAGGTTGACGAGATAGGTGTCAGCGTCACACTGTACAGATTGGCAACGAAAGTCTCCCATCCTCGACGGAAAGCTCTGTCCATGGCCTAAAAGTGAAATAAATGATAGTCAATTTATCACAGAAAACTATATCCTTTATATAATATGAACATGCATCTTATTAGAAGTTTGTTTACTGCAGGGTCATTGCTCTGAAAGAAAGAATGTGGCCTTATTGGCTAAACTAAAATATATGGAATGTATGTGAAGTGACGGGGTCGTTTGGTTATTTGCAGACATTCCTCCAAACAAGGTCACCTTGCATTTGACTGAAAAGAGTTGTTGTTCCTGTGTTGCTTGCTTCTTTCCTCTGACCAGGTGCAAACAGAAAACGGATAGTGATGTAAGTTAACAGATGGGTCAAGAAACTGACTAGGCCTAATAAAACAAGGGGGGTGGGGTACGGACATACATGAAGCTATTAGTGCTAGGGTGGACCATAACCATGGGGTGATGGACTCTGGCAGAACTCAACAGACTGCTTATTTCAGCACAATTCAGAAAAAGGAACTTTAGCCCAGATGCCTCTCCAAAACATTTTCACTCTCCAAACCATAGATAGTTCTCTTTCATCTACTCAACTCAAGTGACGGAAAAAGCTATCCAATATGTGGCCTTATGGGGTCTAACAACAATAGGCTAACAAACAAACAAAATATGTAAACATTTTTTTTATATTTATAAAATAGTGAGCAAACGCATGATTATCTACACGTTGTTATGTGTACAGCCAATCATTAACCATAACTTTAAGTCTCACCTAGTTGTGTTTGATTCAATAACAAGAACCGACTCATTAGTATGGAATGATATTCCGGACATTATTCAAAAGGAATTGCAAATTGTATTTGCAATTGCGTTTTCAATTTGTGGACGCATAAAATGTGACATAATCCAAACGCAATTGCAAATCGCGCATTACCGTTTGCATTTTCGTTTAAGCGAACGCACACCGACTGCCAAATTTCAAATGAAAATGCAAAGTCCGTTTGCAACTGTGTTTCCCATGTCTTACGAGGTTTGTCTCCATTCCTATTTAAATAGTAATTTCAATTACCACGTCTGCTCTTTCACTTTCTCAGTGTCGCGTATGTAACCAGCCAAAACTCAAATGGAATCGCAATTCCCTTAGCGTTTGCATTTCCGATGCCTACACAACCTGTCAATCAGTGTCGAGGGTGGGGTTATATGCTATGGGGCGTGTTTGTGTTGGGAAGTGACGTCACTCACAGTCGACGGTCAAGAGGTGATGCGCTGAACGGACTCCGATTTATTTTAAACAATGGAGGTAGTTGGTGAAATTGTGGAGGACCTTATGATGCTCGCGCAGCAAGTTGAAGATAGTACATCCTCTACTGATTTCCTCTTACTCAGAAGCCATTTAGTTTTGGATAAATTAAATGAGTTTGTGGCCTTGACCAACAGCAACATCAGTAATGTTGTCTTCGCCAACCTCAATGAAGTAGCTTACAGGCTTTTTGTGAAGGACAGGACAACTAAAGGACCAGGACGCCCTTTACTGGACATACCACAAGAGATGATCGAGTACTACGTGATATGTGGTTACTCATGTGTCCAGCTTGCGCGCCTGCTTGGGGTATCTGAGCGAACTATACGTAGAAGACTAGAACAGCATGGATTAAGGTACTTAATTTTAATACATTTGTATTAGTGAGAGAGGAAAAAGTGGAATGTACAAATAAATAACGAATATAAATATATTAGGGCTGTCAAATGATTAATCACAATTAATCACATCCAAAATAAAAGTTTTTTTTACATAATATATGTGGGTGCACTGTGTATAATTATTTTGTATATATATAAATACACACACATGCATGTATATATTTAAGAAATATTTTCATGTATATACTGTATAGATTTATATATAATTTATATTATATATAAATATAAATATTTTATATATAAATAATATTTTTTTCTTAAATATACATGCATGTGTGTGTATTTATATACAAAATAATTATACACAGTGCACCCACATATATTATGTAAAAAAAACTTTTATTTTGGATGTGATTAATCGTGATTAATCATTTGACAGCCCTAATATATTTATATTCGTTATTTATTTGTACATTCCACTTTTTCCTCTCTCACTAATACAAATGTATTAAAATTAAGTACCTTAATCCATGCTGTTCTAGTCTTCTACGTATAGTTCGCTCAGATACCCCAAGCAGGCGCGCAAGCTGGACACATGAGTAACCACATATCACGTAGTACTCGATCATCTCTTGTGGTATGTCCAGTAAAGGGCGTCCTGGTCCTTTAGTTGTCCTGTCCTTCACAAAAAGCCTGTAAGCTACTTCATTGAGGTTGGCGAAGACAACATTACTGATGTTGCTGTTGGTCAAGGCCACAAACTCATTTAATTTATCCAAAACTAAATGGCTTCTGAGTAAGAGGAAATCAGTAGAGGATGTACTATCTTCAACTTGCTGCGCGAGCATCATAAGGTCCTCCACAATTTCACCAACTACCTCCATTGTTTAAAATAAATCGGAGTCCGTTCAGCGCATCACCTCTTGACCGTCGACTGTGAGTGACGTCACTTCCCAACACAAACACGCCCCATAGCATATAACCCCACCCTCGACACTGATTGACAGGTTGTGTAGGCATCGGAAATGCAAACGCTAAGGGAATTGCGATTCCATTTGAGTTTTGGCTGGTTACATACGCGACACTGAGAAAGTGAAAGAGCAGACGTGGTAATTGAAATTACTATTTAAATAGGAATGGAGACAAACCTCGTAAGACATGGGAAACACAGTTGCAAACGGACTTTGCATTTTCATTTGAAATTTGGCAGTCGGTGTGCGTTCGCTTAAACGAAAATGCAAACGGTAATGCGCGATTTGCAATTGCGTTTGGATTATGTCACATTTTATGCGTCCACAAATTGAAAACGCAATTGCAAATACAATTTGCAATTCCTTTTGAATAATGTCCGGAATATCATTCCATACATTAGAGTCATTTGTTCGATGTAAGCTGGTTGCGCGCATGTTTTTATTCACTAAAAAGAACCGTAGCGCTGTCGCGGCGCCACTGAACAAGAACTCTGTCAGGGTATTTTATTACGGTATTCCGTCCGCATCGAAGAATGAACGTGAGAACCGCTAACGAAACGAACCCGTCCCGAACGTCATTCAGTAGCCTAGCTACCGGTTCTTTATTCGTTCTTTATTCTTACCTTGTGATAATTCTTGAGAGTGTTCCTCTTTACAATTTCCATAGCCTCTCCTTTCAATTTGCCTCCTGTCTTCTTCTCTTTTCTTGTGTCTTCCATTTCCCATTCTCCTTCCTTCTTCCCTGATATTAGAATCTGGTCTTCAGCATGTTCCCTCATGGAGAAATGGACCATTGTTGATTCTGGTTCTCCGCTGTTTTCCAGGGTTTGGGTTGCTGGTGGCACCTCTGGGTTTAGATCTACAGAGGTGGATTTGTTGGTCTCATTACCCAGTTGTTTGTCTGATGTAAATTTGTCATATTTTGCCTTCCTGGAGCTCAGCCTGCTCCAGCGGCGACTTAGTCTGCTGGGCTTTCTCTTCAGTAAAGTGGTCCCATCATCATCAATCATACCCTGGTTAAAATCAACCACATGGTCATCTTCTTCTATCCAGCCTGGAACTGTCCCGTTGTCTTGGCTGCTTCTGTTCAAGGCTCCTAACTGCTCTTCTGTGGGTGTGGGTTCTCCCTCCATCTGTACATTGTCTCCAAACATCTCATCCAAGCGCCAATAGAATCCATTAGCCTTGTCCAGGAAAGGAGGAGAACGAGGGGCCTTGTTCTTTTTGGAGCTCTTGCCGATAGTCATGGTCTTGAGAGATGGTAATCCAGTCTTTGAAAATCTAAAGAGGAAGGAAGGAAAAAGAAAACATGTGACTTTGACGTGGTCATCTGTTGAAAATGTTTGGAAGAGATCAGACAAATGTTTGTCATGGAGAATTTACATAAAATTGTTCCACAACATTCCTTACATAATCAAACAAAAGAAGAAGAGGAAGAAGAGCAGCAGGCTTCCTCGAGGATACTGTCGAAATGAAGTCTACATGGCCTGAGGTTTATCTTTCCCCTCCATCCCACTGTAATGTGTGTTTATCAGTCATGTCATCATAGACACACTGTTCAAAGTTCATTCTGTGTGTATACAGCGTATCAGTAAGTTCCTATTTAGGGACAGTGTGTCTCCTAAACCAACAGACTACCCTCTGCTTTATGACTTTTTGATAAGATGAGCTCAAGTCTGTCATTGACTTTGACTCCAGTTGGTTGTGCTGGAACTGCAGCTGGTGCCAAGACAGATGACTCAATATCACTCACAAATATGTCATACTTCACTGATTTAAACAGAGTCATTATTGCTTGTTTTTAATATTATTCATATAGGCCTATACAAAAGAAATGGACCGAGATAAAGAGCTATTAATATTTGACCAGAAAACTTTTAGTAAAGCCTTTAACTTTATGTCAAAAATGGGAACTAACAGTTTTCCAGATATATATATAATACTTGATATATACATTTTAATTTAGGCCGTGCTGAAGACTTCAACTCTTTGGAAATGGTGCTATTTTTTCATATTCTCAATGCTGATTTGAAGGTGTCTTATTTACCTTATAAGTCGAGCTGTTTTACTAAAAGCTTTTTCTGTTTAGAAGAAAGGGAACTAACTTCAGCGTTCAACCAAGTCAGAGTACATATAATTTGGTATCATAAATGATAGTTTACACATAAAAAAATAAAAAGCTGTATTTTCCTATATACATCAAATTGATTATTTTTCTTATTCTTATGTGTAAACTATCATTTACCCTATCCCAAGCTCAAGGTTGCTTCACAATAAGCTTAACCCATTCATACATTTAAAGAAAAAGAAACATACATAAAATGACAGAAAAAACTGATTAATAGCAGTAAACATATACATAACACAAGAGCATTCAAGTTTGAACGACTTACCTGCTGGCTGTGTTCGCGTGACTCTTCTCTCACTCGCTCTTTGTGTTCTGGGCCCAACTCACCTTAATCTGACACACACAATCGTCACACTGTCTGAACCTGTCGTCATTCAAGCACATTAATTCCTCCCTCTCTCTCTCTCTCTCTCTCTCTCTGTTTCGTTTAATTAACTGAAGAAGGGAAGCAGCCTACAAAAACGACTAAATAAGTATCAGCCAACTAAGACCTAAATACACAAACAGTATCAAACTTTTACTGCATAAATTGTAAAGTTGTAAGTGCAAGTGTTGCCAAGAACCATTATCAGAGGTACTGACTCACCTGAGCAGGACTCTTAAATGTGTTTTTGGGAATTATTCACTGGTGGGGAACATGATGCACGGTCAGGGATTTTCATTTCCAAAAGGAATACTAATCCACTAAGAACACACTCATTACATATCCTAAATGTTCTTGCTTATTTACATGTTTTCCCCTCAAAAAATGATGTTGAAATAAATAAACAGAGTAAAATAGGGCCAAGGGAGCTCAAATTACAAAAGTAACTGTGATGGAAAGAGAATGAATATATGCCTGGAAACATTAGGTGTGGCATTTAAGACTAAGTGACTCCTACAGGGTAATACTTAAGAAAGTGCATGTTGTAGGCTTGGGTATTCACATGTTATTGTACGTCGGAGTGATGTCTAAATCTGTCTTTGGATCTCATTGTGTTCTTTAAAATAGTTTAATCAACAGTAGTCATTTGAAGAATCATCTATCCTCCTTGTGCTTACAGACAGAAAACTGAAGAGGAGTTAACGTCACTGCCCAGTGGCAATGACCCCCGAGGATATATAGAGAAACAGCTGTTTCACAGATGTGATTACACTTGAGTGTTTGGTTAAGAGGGCACAGGATGCTGTAGTACTGTTGAATCATTGTAAAGAGGGAGTTTACTGCCTGCTTATTCAATCCTTCTGGTTTCTGGGGCTCACGTGGAAACATTATTCATAGATAAAGCTGGTGAAAGACTGACAGAAAACTCATAAAAAGTTTAGGATGAATTTGTTTCAAAAACATCTGAGATAAATGCCTGAGAAAAAGATCTTGTTTTGTTTACAGCGAGAGTCATGACATAACAGGTGGTGCTTGAACATCAAGCTAACATGTGATGCTTCAAGGGGCTTTGACATCAGGGTTGTTCACCATTCAGAAATGGAGTAGCAAATTAATTCTGTTTGCTACTGCTAGTCACAAACAGAATGCAGAAGTGAAATTTGATTTTAAATTGAGGTAGATTGTTTGAAGGTTTTGAAAAGTTTGAATTAGATCAATAGATTCTTGTCATTTCAATAATTACACTGAGTGCAACAGTGTCCAAGTCCATCCACTTTTTCAGCTGTGTATTTCCTATTCATTTTGCCCATAAAGCCATAAAACTCTTCATTGAAGAGTTATAACCCATGAACCAAACCAGCTACGAGGTGAATCATAACATTACAAGCTTTTGATTAAAGGTTAGGTAGGCAATTTTAATACATACATTGACAGGGAGGAAGGACATTGTATCCTTGCATTTGGACCGAATTCAATAATTTGACAAACATTTTATGGTGCTACTCCTTCCACAGGCCATATATATACATATAAATACATTTAGACCACTTAACTTTGTGATTGCAATCAGGATGTGAAGAGAATTTCAACCAGCATAACAAAAACATTTTCTGGAACAAATCACTAAAAAGTATATGGAAATAAATATTGCAAAATGTGCATATATATAAATATTTAAAATGTAGGGAGACTATTATATCATTTGCTGTGTTTCATGGGAGTTGGCGTGCGCTAAAGGGTTCAGTTTGCTTGTTGCGACTCTTTGATTGGTGGAGATTTCTTTGCAGTAAAGCAATTTTCACCAGGAATTCTGCTGTTAAACATGAATATTTAAAATAAGCTGAAATAATGTAGGCTGATTGCTTCAACAAAAGCATATACAATCGATGAACAACCTTGTAGCTTAGAGTAGAACTGTCTTTAATAGTTTATTAGTTATCGTTAAAAATCAATTCCCTTATCCAGAAAGTGAAAGGGACCAAACTGTTGCACTATATTCAACTTCCTGTGAAGTGACCAACTCATGAATTGGAAGGGAGCCAATACTTTAATTCAGAAATGTTCACATCTTGATTGACATATTTACATTCTTACATTTGGATTCAGTAAAACTTTAGACCTCTAAAGCATAAAACAGAAAACTTTCCCAGCACATGGAATAACGAACTGTCCAGAAACTGAATTTATCTGCTTCATTCTGCTATCTACAGTTTTTACATCGCCACCAGTATGATGATGTGCATAACAACTCGAAATGTTCTCACATTCTCTAAGTGTTTTCACTCTTCGTTGTTTCACAGGGTCAAGTGACATCATCTGTACTTTACACCGTGTCACCTGAAGCTTTACCAGTGCCACGTACACAACATGCCACTGGATTAAAGATAATCAAAGCATTGTGATTCAAGAGATTATTAATGGCATAAATAGACACCGTATCTGACCTATTTATATACTCCACTTATCTGTCTTTATTATCAAGACATAAGACAAGTACACCTAGAGAGACAAAGACATGGACAGCATAGACATAATGAGTTCATATAATAAATATATTTCAAGCAAACCTCACACTTCTAATCTATAAATACAAGCTCATCATCTTAATGATTGATACCATATGTACAATTCCCTTTAAATACTGTTCAAGTGAATAGGTGATTAGGATGGTTTATGGGCTGCAGGATGAATTATAACAATCCATTTCCTTTTAAGCTGCAGGTTTCTTTGTGTCGCTGCAATCACCTGCACTCATCACCTCATGTCTTTGGTGTGCGAACCCAGAAATCACACTTACAGTAGTGTCTTCAGTACATTACAATTTACCTCTTGCCATTTAAATAAGATAATCTGTTTGGCAAAATGGAAGTGTGGATGTTTGGTAAAGTTCAGGCATGTTCTGAGGAGGTGGTGCTCACACCTCCACATCCGGATCTGAACCCAACCCTTGCTTCTGCAAAGCGTCTTCCCTCTTCATCTTTGGCTTCTCAGTTCGGGTGTGCCACACCAGCACCTGAGCAAGAGGAAAATCATTTCAATAGTACGTAAAGGAGTAGTTCACCCATTCCAAAAGAGGTTGGGAAAAATTCAGATTTTAGGAATCGGCTCACTTTTAATTTGATTGGAATTTAAAATGAATTCTCCATACAGAAATTTGAATCGGAATTAGTTTAAATCCCTGAATAACAATTCAGAGAAGCAGGTCACGGGATTCAGAAATTGAATTGGAATTTTAAAAGAATTCTTAATTTATTTCCAAATGTACAACCCTGATTCCAACGAAAGTGGATTTCTTTTTGTTGATTGAAATCAAATTAAATCTAAATATTAGATGAAAAATGTGAAAATTAGAAATGTGTCCTTGGCAGCTAATTGAAATAAGTGATAAAATTACAAAACTAAAACAGAAATACAAATAAATGTATACTATTCATAAATGAACAAACTAATAAAAATTACAAAAGCACATAAAAATGTATTTTCATTTACAAATGTATAACAGCTAATAAACTGAAACCTCACAAACAAAATAGTCATAAGATAAGCTAATATGCAGCAATGCTGGTTAATCTCCAAACACTAGTTGCAGAATAAAGGATATACCTTGGAGCACAAGTCTGCTTTGGGTTCAAGGTCGTCCATAGTAACCAGATGTTGAAGGAAACTACTTTCCAGGAAGCCCATCTGAGCATCACCGTCAAACCGTGCTTCGGGATTGGTCATTACCAACCTCAAGGACACTGCAAAACCAGCCATGTCCATGGGGAAAGGGCGATTGGGGCGCCAGCCAGTGTGGAAACGCACAACCTTCCCATCCTCCACCACGGGCCGCTCAAATTTCATCCCGCCCACCAGACCCACGGGCCACACAGAGACACGGTATGTGTACCGCATCTGGGGATGAAAGGAAGGAGAGTGTGAATGGAAAAGAAGTGTGATATAGACAAAAAACAAATCAGGAGGCCTTGTGTCCATGGACACAAGGCCTCCTGATTTGTTTTTTGTCTATATCATACTTCTTTTCCATTAGACTATTTACAGACCCAACATGGTTTTGAGAAGGGTTGGTGTAATTGAGACTCCAAAAGAAAACATCTGTTACACCTGTTACACAGATGCATTAGATATATTTTATTATGTTACAAAAGATTTCTATTTCAAATACATTTTTCTTTTTAACTTTGTTAATCAAAGAATCCTGGAAAAAAATATATTACAGTTTCAAAAAAAATATTAATCAGTTTTCAACATTGATAATAATAAGAGATGTTTCTTGAGCACTTAATCAGCATATTAGAATGTTTTCTGAAGGATCATGTGACACTGAAGACTGGAGTAATGATGCTGAAAATTCAGCTTTGCATCACAGGAAAAAATGACATTTTAACAATTATTTTCATTTGTAATAATATTTCACAATATCACAGTACTTTTTGATCAAATAAATGCAGCCTTGGTGAGCATAAGAGACATTCAAAAACATTGAAAAATGTTGCCGACCCCAAACTGTTTAACGGTAGTATACATTTGACCATTAAAACACCTCACCTCTTCAAAAAGCTGCAGGCTGTATGTGTTGTCATCATCAGCAAAGTACACCACAGCCTCCTCGAGGGCAGCCGCTTCCTTTCCCTCAGCGGCAGCACCCATCTCTCTGAGCCAGCGTAAACCCTCGTTCCTCTGCTCAGCTCCCCGAGGCTTCAGCCAGCTGGGATCACCTTCCTGGAGCTTCCTGTCCTTGGGGGTCAGCTTGTGCAGGTGGGTGTAGGTCAGGCCAGATGCAGCCAGGAAGTCTGTGACGAGCGGAGTTGGCTGGGGAGCGTCCTCCACCACGATCCAGTGGAGCTGAGGAACATGGAGGAAGGTGAGAGACAAACGAGTGAGCTCAGCTTTCTGTACCAGTCTGGAGAGAGGATGAAGAGGGAGAAAGAGAGAGATTCAATTCTGTGCAGTTTAGGGTGAGACTTTCCTCAAATTATTTTTTATTCTCATCCACAAAACATGCAAACTTCTTTAAACCTCATTTTGGATATATTTTAAAGGGATAGCTCACCCCCAAATTTTTTTATTTACTCACCCTCAAGTTGTTCCAAACCTGTATGAGTTTCTTTCTTCTGTTGAACAAAATAATATATTTTAAATAATGTTGGTAACCAGCCAGGTAGTTGGCGGCACCCATTGACTTCCATAGTTTTTTTCCTACTATGGAAATCAATAGGTGCCGTCAACTGTCTGCTTACCAACATTCTTTAAAATATATTATTTTGTGTTCAACAGAAGAAAGAAACTCATACAGGTTTGGAACAACTTGAGGATGAGTAAGTAATGACAAAAAATATATTTTTGGGTGAACTATCCCTTTAATGCATGAAGGGCCATTCAGATCGTGTTTAAAAACGTGAGATGCAGGGAAGTGGAATGGAAAAAAGCACACGGTCTAGAGATGCACTTTTTAAAAGTTAAACTTCTTTTAACTTGAGTACCGCCTTTTGTAGTATGCCATGTCATGCGCAAGACACGGCAAAAGATGCAAGCTCTAGGTCAATCTCGAGCATGTTTACATAAAGAACAATGAAAAATCAGTGCAGTGGATTGCAAGAATGTGAGATGCAGGGTAGTGAAGTAAAACCAGCAAGTTCTAGAGACGTTTTTTAAAAAGTTGAACTTCTTTTAACTTGAACACTAAGTTTTTTGAATGCGTGTCATCAGCGAGGTGTTGAAAGAAACACGAGACACAAGCGACAATGGTCAAACACGTCAGTCTAGCGCATGTTTACATAGAAATAAAATGGAAAATAATGCAAAAACGTGTTCTGTGTGAACGCTGCCTAAGAATGTTTACCATGCATAAAGCAAAGCTAAGGGGCTGTTCACACAGAATGCATTTTAGTACAGTAACAGTACAGTAGGTTGCAAAAAAATCGGTTCAAAGTGATTCTTTACGTCATGGCGTAAGCATCATATAGTTGGTTAAGTTTAGGACGTCTCTGATGTAGCATTTCAAATAGTAGTGCCAAATTTACCCTGGCACAGAAGTGCTTCTGAAGTGGCAGTTAGGTGTCTTTCCACAGACTGTTTAATGCTGCTCCGAGGTGGCATTGATGCATTTACACAGCAATAACGGAATAAACACTATTTAAAAGGTATAATACTTGGGGTTGAGGTGGCTCAGAGCAGGTATCATGTCTTTACACTGAATTTTGAGCAGACACAGACCAACCGTAACTCGGCTGCCTACATACCTTGCATATGTGGGTGTTATCACATAAATTTTGGGCACATCAGTCTTCTTCAGCTCTGATGTTTTTATGTGTTCCTGCAGCTTCTGAAGCTCCGTTCGCAGATGAGAGATCTGCTGATCTTTAGACATGCCATGATCTCTACAGTCACAGCGCTGACCTGCAGAGAAGATTCACTGTCATGGTTAACAATGGCTGGTTCAAGGCCGAATGAACAAGGTAATGATGATAGTGATTCCAGTCTTACCTAACTGCATCAGCGCATAGATGAGTCCTAGCAGTGACACCATGAAGTACATGACAAACACAGTCTTCAGCTTCAGCCTCATTCTCATGATGACCTGCTGATGCAGAAATCAAGACCGACGGAGAAAGGGCGATGAAACCGGTTATCATGAAGACAGCCCATGTGAATGCATCATAACAACCACGACTACAGATGGCGGAAAAAAATTGGGATGGTTTGCAGCTTCCCAAATACTTCTAGTAAAAATAAAAACAGATATCAATTTCAGTATAAATGAATTTACGGTAACAACTAATGTATTTTAATAAATTACACTCAATGATGTGAATTAAGGTAAAGTTGAGATTAATAAATCCTTTCCGGTCGCTTCATTTTGTGTATTACAGGCAGCGTTGTGCGTCTCTATGCATACTAGAGAAGCGCAATATGATGTACAGACTGAATGGATCCCATCCATCCACTGCGCAGTACCAACAACTTCCGCTTTGAATGTGTAACATGGTCAATGATCTCTTGAAGCATGGAAATAAACCATAGTTCCGCCCTCTAACTTTTGTTCCAAAGACGTTAAACCTTTAACCGTTTAATAAAAAAAAATTCCAGTGAGTAAAATAGCAGATTCTTTAACTTTTTTTGTATTATGACCTATTGTGAAAAAATGTAAAAGGTAAAACCTTTAAAACACAAAGTGCATTTCATCATTAGCATATCCACCATAAATATACTGATTTTGAAATGTCATTGTAGTGATTAAAATATATCCAAGGGTCTTACTTAGCTGATTAAATGTCTATTTATTAATAAAATACTCTTAATTTATTCCAACAGCTTTCAAATGAGCATCTGTTGCTTATTCAGGCAGAAATAACTTACATGCTTATTTTATGTCTATCAGAATGTAGCTTGTGCTGTCTAAATTATCCCATTGTTTCCCAAACAATTATTTCATAATAATGAAACATGTGATTATGTATAGTTTTCAACTCAATCTATACTATAAATAATTTAGTTTATAAATTAAAAGAAATGAATCGTTTCATTCAGTAAGGATGCACTGATCAAAAGTGTCAGGAAAGACTTTTAAATTTAAATTCCTTTTCCAATAAACGCTGATCTTTTGAACTTTTTATTTATCAATCATTATTCAAAGAATCTTGAACATGAAATTGTTAAGCAGCACAACTGTTTTTAATATTGACAAATGAAATGTTAATTGAGCACCAAATTATCATTAAAAAAAACATGATTCACGCGACACTGAAAATGGCTGCTAAAAATTCAGCTTTGGCATCACAGGATTAAATTACATTTTAAAATTAAAATAGAAAAAAGTTATTTTAAACTATAAATTAATTTCTAATGTAAAAATTTAAATAGTGCCATAACCAAACATTCCTTAAAATAAACATGAGGAGGATGCTTTTTCTCACTTGAAGTTCAAATGACTCAAACAACAAAGCAACCTGTCTTAATAAAACTGAGGGTGGGGATTTGGTTATCAGTGTCTAAACTAAACTCAATAGTTAAGAACAGCTTTTTCAAGATACTTTTGAAACACAGTACAACAAATCAGTCCACTAAATATCAAGAAGTCAAACAAGATTCCTTTATTTGTTGCATACAAATCAAACGCATAACAAAGCTGGAATGACCTTTCGTTTCAGTTCAACAGGAGAGCACAAGACAGGAACACTCATCTCTCAAACTGTTTTTAAGTGTTGTATATCATTTTCCAATGTTTTTGAAGGCAAATAAAATGTACATGGCAAACAGATTATATACAGTGAAGAAAAAATGGAAATATACAGTAATGACATGATAAAAGAATGTTATGATAAAAAAGTCAAATGAAAGTATATATCTACCATAGCTAACATGCCAACCTCTTTATCAAATCAAACATCAACATAATCCTCATCCATTAGTTCCCTAATATAGCTGTTATAAAACATTTTGTTGAATGACCTGAGACAGTCTAAGTGATTACGAATTATAAACAGTACAGACTGTAGTTTTTATATTCTTGAAGTGAGAAGCAAACTTCAGCTTTTAGTTAAAATACATTTACCCTGAAAAGTGGTATAGAGTAAAATGGCTGTAATAACCACTGTGACCAACACCTGCATTCACTCAACAGACGATGAGTGAAGGAAACTTTCTGAAAAAACAACAACAAAAAAGCAGGCTTTTTTCGGATGACCCTCACCATGCTGATACCTGAGGTGAGAGAAGTCACATTTGGCTCACAGTGGCTTTTACTGCCATTTTTTGTCATTCAAACCTTTATGTAACTGAGAATAGCATACTATCGCTTATTACGTGGAATGCTGGATGAGCTTTTTTAAGTTAAAAACCAAGAGCAAGCATAGAGGGGGTTTCATTGATGAATATGGGCAGGAGAGTCTGTTTTTAGGGCTTTCTAAGAGGGGATTGTGGGTGATGGGATGTAGGAAATGAGGATGAGGAAGCTCTGAAAGAACACACGAAGGCTTGCTCTTAATGGCAGCAGCCTCCACAGTGGCCGCCCCCATGCGCATGCCCCGACACGTCGCCATATTTTGTTCTCCGGCTCAGAATCTCATAGGAGCAATCTTCTCCACAGCAACCGGACATACTGGGTGATGTTTCGTCAATCTCAAACCTGAAAGGAAGAGGGCAGCCATGGGTGAATTCATATTTTAACACTGAATAAGCATTGCAGATTTTTTCAGTAGTTGGCTAGGCACTTGTTGCTATGGCAACTGCTATCATCTAGTGTTTGGTCTATCACAAAGGCCTGTATAAAAATCTGCATTCAGAGGAGGAACAGGAATTTCATATAGTGAGGAAGTATTGAATGAGTATTAGTCCAGAAGGACAGGACTTACTGTAAAGCCTCCCTAAAGAACTGGTAAGCCCCATGATTGTGTTTAAATACAGTCAGCATGACCTTTTTCATTTGCATGCTGAGGAAAGAGAGTGAATTATGAGTTTTGGAAAAAGTGCTACACAGGAATAAATTCTTGGAGTGCTGTGTTTGATGTGGTACCTGTTGGCGATAAGCTGAAGGATTTGGATGAGAAATTTCCCCAGGCCTTTCCGTCTGACTTTACTCTCCAATTGGACTTCATAACTGAGAAAACATAATTAGAATCAGTCAATTACAAACAACAATCTCTGAGGTCATGTGTCTTATATGAAGTGAATCAGTGAAGTCACACGTTGCAAAAATAACAAGCGAGCCCTCCAACACACTCACACAAACAATATGTGCAATGATAAATGGACAGACAGACATGCACAATACATCAATAAGCTGATAATTGTTTTCATGTTAAGGACTGATAAATGAATAGGGATAAATGTTAAGGACTGAATAACTGATAAATTCCATCCTATTCTGTCTAAAATGTAAAAATAAAAAATAAAAAAATAAAAATAAAAAAAAATAATCAATAATTTAAAATTATACATGTTAATTTTGGCATAACACTATAATATACTGTCGGGAAAATGGATATTCATTTTTTAGATTTTCTAAAATTTTTATTAAATCAGTGTTTGCCCTTGGTATTAAGAAAGGTTTTCATCAATCCAATCACAAGTGGACAATGCTAAATACAGGTGTAAACGGGGTCTAAAGTAGCGGCTCCTGGCCGTAAATTCAGGTAGGGCAGATTCTGGGTCTTAGCGCTTGTTTATGATAAACATTTTATATGCTTTATTTCCTAATCGCTGAACACATCAGACACACTTTTGGCAGAATTCTAATGTCCTTGTGTTATTCAGCCGGAGGGCGCCGCACTAATGATGATTGACAGACTTTAGTACACAAAAAGAACGCATAGAATGCCATATTAGAATTGCTTTAATGTAGTATTTATTGCTTCGGAATGTCGTTTTAAAATATTGCAAGGTATGTAGGAATTCCAGTGAGGAAAACAGTCTATTCTCAGAACAAACATCAGAACTACTGTGTATAAAGGCTATTCACATGAGCAAGTTTAAACTAAAGGGTTTATACTTTCATTAATTTGATACGCTACTCCACATAGCATGAACAGACACGCCAACTAGTTAATAACCTGATGCAGACACATCGCTGAAGCTGACTGATAGCGTCTTGGTCTGGAGCAAGGTTTATGTAAGCTAACATGAAAATAAGCGGGGCAGCCTGAAATCTCAATTACAGTACACTGCAGTTCCACTTTTCACCAGATTTACATTGGAGATTTGTGGGGCACTGTAGAGCTAGGGAGGGCTCAGAGAACGAATTTTGTCCAAATTCTTCCGGGTAATTTAGGTGGAAACGCGGCTTTAGATGATGGCAAAGATTATCTAAATGTAAAAATAGGGGAATTTAACAATTAAATGAAACAAAAAAAAATCCTCCCACTTATATCAGCCAATAAACCAAAATTGTGCATTCTGAGGGGCCGTTTACACAACACCGTTTTCAACTAAAAACAGAAAACTTTGTGCGTTTTGGTCATTTATTTACATGACAACAGCATTTTGGGGCCTTGAAAACAAAAAAAACTTTTGAAAACTGGTTTCAATGATTTCAATAACCGTCATTGTCTCAGTGTAAACTTGTAAACTACAAAAACGCAAATTTGTGAAAACCATGACGTGCGTATGACTTGTTCAGTCTATAGGTGCCAAGTGTTTCTTTACAAAGTGACGTCGCCCAACTACTGGCCTAGCATGAATACAAAATGTAATAATTTTTTGCGGATCCGTGGGAACAGGGATCGTTTTGACAACGTTGTTGTCTGTACGCGAAAAACACAAAGGAAAAACTTTTAGTACATCGTTGTCATTTTAGACGTACCCTTAATAAACTGACAGATTTTTAATAACCCTCAAAGAGAAATTCATAGCTGTCCTGTGTGATCAGTAATAATTAAAGCAACATTACCAATATAAAACCTCATCTCCACACTCCACGTCAAATCGAAAGTGGGAAAATGCTAAAGGCGTGGAGTCAGCATCAAAGGCCAGGAGATACCATGCTCTCTCGTCCTTCATCTCCTCCCTTTTCTCTCTCTCCTTCCATCCCCACTCACTCTGTTCATATCTGCCAAAACGATGGAACAACAATTCACATTTCGCAGAAGCAACATGCACAATACTCATAGGTTTATATACTTGTTCAAAGGGACATTTCTCACAAAACTGAATGTCAATGTCACAAAATGCTACCAGGCATCCATTAAGAAGCTATGCGGGAAAGCTCAAGATGCAAGACACGAAAAATTTGACACTTAAAGCAGCATAAACTTCAAAGGCAGTAACAATATGGGATGTTGGATTACCCCACATGTTGACTTGCTCAATACCTACAGCGTCTGCATGTTGGCTCTAGTCAACTCATAGGCCCACTCCACTGTATCTGGACTCAATGCAGCTACCCGTTTACACTCAATCACCAGGTTTAGCCTGTGACCGATTCAGACATTCACAATATTAGTATAGCATAAAAAAAATGAAATGATTTTAGTTCACCAGTTTACAGGCAGACACATCTGGTAAATGGGAAAACAAAGACAACATACCCATTTCTGTCATACTTTTTGAACACTGGCATGGCAGACAGAGGATCTTCAAGCTGTTAAAAAAAATGGAACACACATTGCATCAATATTTCTCTATTGCAAGAGCCTTTTAAGACAAGTCCACACATATTTTGTAAAATGTTTCTTTCAGATGTTCTCAATTAGTCATACCTTATTGGCTGCTTCCACCTTAGCACACACTGCATCCATAGCTGCCCGTTCTTCAAGTCTTCTCTGCTTTTTCTCCTTTGCTCTGTTTGATTTTCTCTAAATGGTAACAGAAAGACATAGTCAAACACCACCCTCGGATAAAGACTGAACAAAACCTTCTAAAAAATCTATACTTTATATTACACCAAATCTGGGAAATATAAACAGACATCTGATAAGGTTTTTAATTATTTCTACTCTAGAGAGCAGGGTGGTTGATGGTCGGAATAATATGAATAGAAATATAGTGAGTTCTGAAATGAACTGAACCAACACTGGTTTAAATTAAGACGAATAATGGCACTATTGTTTTCTGTAGAGCTGCTTTACAGCTGAACTCTAAGTCATTTCATAATTGATTGATTTTGCAACATTAAAGAGATGGTTCGCCCAAAAAAGAAAATTCTGTCATTAATTACTCTACCTCATGTTGTTCCAAACCTGTAAGGCTTTCGTTCGCCTTCAGAACACAAATGAAGTAGTTTTGGTAAAAATTTACCAAATTAAAAAACTGACACTTTGATGTTTCAAAAAGTTCATAAAGAGTTCGTAAAACTAATCCATATGAATTGAGCAGTTTAGTCCTGAAGAGAATCGAACGCTTTATATGATGACCGGATTTAATTAAGTGTTTTATTCACATATAAACATTGATCAGCACACATAAACAGAAGCTTATCTGAACCTTGCTTGACACACGAGAACAAACCTGGGGAAAGATGAAGCTCAAACGTGCTGCGTAACGCGAGAATGAACCTCATCAGTTCTCACACATCAAGCAAACATGATTGAGCTTCCGTTTACCACAACTGATGTGTGCTTTGATGAATATTTATGTGAATAAAAGCCTAAATTCAATCTGTTCATCATATAAAAAGCTTCTCTTAAGAAAATTCAGGCTAAACAGCGCAATTCATATGGACCAGCTTTACAATCTTTTTTATGAACCTATATGAAGCGTAGAATTGGTAGTTGCGTAACTCAACGAACGGACAGAAACTCTCAGATTTAATCAACAAGATAATTTGTGTTCCGAAGATGAACGAAAGTCTTACGGGTTTGGAAAGACATGAGGGCGAGTAATCAATGACAGAATTATCATTTTTGGGTGAACTATCCCGTTAAGAATATTATTTTCCAGTTTATTACATTGAAGCTGCTTTGAAAGACTATTGTATAAAGCACAGTATAGAATAATGTGACTTGACTCAAAATCTGAGACATTTGATCATCTTGGATCTTTTGTCCTGAACTTGTAGGCTTTTGGAAAAACTTAAAACAATCTGATATTAAATGAAGACTAAAAGGATCATCAAATCAAGTACATTTTGCAAAGACGGTCAGATGTTCCATTGAAGCGCAAGATGCTCTCGAAATGTTATTTTAAACTTGTCACAAAAAAGTGGAATTAAATGCTTATTTGCCCATAATTACCAATTCATAATTAATATTAGATAGCAATTTTAGCTTTAAAAATACTTATTGCACACAAGCTGAAAATCTCAAAATATTGTACAAATAATTATCCAGGTCAATATGCATCCATCGCTAGCTAATTGCATTTGTTTCTATCCACGTTACTTCATGGAGGTTAGTGACCCATTTGTGGACATCATATGATAGTGGTATTTCTGTAAATGTGAGGATTTAAAGCCTGTTTAAAAAAAATTACAATCTATATTATCAAGAAGAGTAGGCTACATATCTAGCTCGAGAAGCAGAAAGCAAGATTTTCTTTAGCTCAAGGTATAGTAATGGCAAGAGAAGCAGGAAACAGGTGCTGAGAACACAAAGCACGTGGTTAATAATAGTTTTATAAGGGCTTGACAATGGAGGGCTCAGTACATAAAGTTCACTACTGCCAGATAAATGTATAATTCCAACCCGACTGACTGAGCACTAGCGCTGTCGTGAAAGGTTTGATCTCGCAGTGGCTGGTGGCATCATGCGAATTAAAAGCCTGTATTATGGAGCTCAAATACACCTTATCTGACCAGCTCCTCCAATGACTTTGATGCATCGACTGTTGGAAACTGATAATACAGGCAGTTTGCTGAAAACAGCAACAGTTTGCCGTATTATATGTATCAGTGTTATTGTGCTTAGTGTTAAAGAAATGGCGCAGTCGACGAGGCACCTGAAATGAACCAGAAACCATCTGAGGTGGACATTTGTGTACTTAGATGGACACTACAAGAATCTATTCGGGACCTGACCATCTTTAACGTTAAACCACCTATTTTTTTTTTTTTTTACCACCACCCCCCTCGTTATTCATGAGCTCCAGGTTTTTACCTCCAACACACACACCCAACACACATGCATTCACATACACTCTTTCCGGGATCATGATTTGCTTCCATCAGTCTTTGTTCAAATTGCCGCACACATTTATCAAAACCCAAGAAAGAGCAAAGCTAACAACATACAACATGGACATACAAACTCACCCCCATTGTGCAGATTTTATACGACCACCTTGACGCGACTATTGCACTCTAAAATGCTTTAAAGAAGTTAGAGATCAGAAGATGAGATGTGGTCTGTGGTAAAGAATGTTAAAAATGCTAACGAGCGAGCTAGTCTGATATAATACAGGAGCTCGCAGGGTTGGCAGCTTGAAAAACACTCTATATAGGAACTAGCGACGGCTGTTCGCTTTTATTTTTTTCCTGCCAGATTCGCGCCAAGACGCGGGGACGAAATTTCCGCGCTCTACTCTCCCTTTCTTTATCTCCTTCTCCTTTCCTCCCTCCCTCTCTTCAGTCTTTTCTTTTCCTCTCAGCAAAACTGGGCATTAGCCGTTGAGTCTTGGGGAAATGACGACATAGGGTTTGGGGTTAAGGGTCAAGCTCTCTCCACATGCTTCCTCATGTTGAACGGTATATTAGTAACCTAACGTTAGAGCTGTAAAGATAAATTGTTGTTAATGACAAGTAATTGATATAAATGGCAGTTTTCTTTGATGAATATTGTGAATGCTGTTGTTGTTGTTTTTGCAACCTAAAACATTCTTTAAAAAATTAGGGGATACAGGATACTTGAAAAGTCAGAAAATAAATATTGTTCACAAGGTATATAAAACGTTGTTTTTAAATCACATTTGCATATTGTATTGGAATATATATAATTATATATGAAATCACATCAAGAAGAAAATATTCTGTAGAACAGGACAGTTCTGTGACATCATGACTTCACTGTCTTAAGCTATGTTTGCTAATACAACCTGATTTACAAATGGATAAAAATAAATTTTTTTAAAGTGTCTTTATTTATTGTTGGCATCCATCATCTCTATCCTTTTGTTTCATGTAATACTGGCACTCCAAAACTAAAACGGCATCAGTGATGTAGGCCTATTTGTTTCCTTGGAGTCTTTGTAAACTTGAGTGTAACATTTATTACCCTTTGGCACCAGCCTGTAACCCTCAGGATTTCTTTTTGCTGTGGCTTCATTAATAAGCAATTCCATAATCCATATGCCAACTCTGAATCCTTGTTTGTGCTATTTTGTGGTTAAAGTTGCTGTTTTGTGTGGTCTATGTGCAAGGTGCATCAGTAAAGCAAGATTGGGTCACAATGAAACATTGTGTGTGATGATTTTTTTTTTGGCTCGGAATGGCCACGTTGGCTCATAAATGGTAAATAAATGAAATTGATTAGCTTTTAATGTTTATGGATTGTTTTTGTTTTTTTTATAGGAAAATTTGATTTGGGGGTTGACTGTAGCCTGGGGAACACAGCTCAACATTGTGTTTTTAATCAATGATTATGCATAACTTTTACATAATTGGAACAAATGGAATAAAAAAGAACAAATAGAATGGTAACAAATGGAACACAATCAGATGCACATATTAAAATTGTAGAAATGTTGTGCACAGTTTTCGAATAACAAATTATCAGGGACACACCAAAATGCTTGGTATCCTATTTATATGAGAAATATATTTATTATAATGGAAATATATGTTTTTAGGTGATCCCCCAACATTGTCCTTATTAGGGAATGAAGTATTATCAGAGGCCTATAATGACCCTACAGTACCTATTTTGTCCACAAGGTTGCACTAGTTGACAATAAAGGGCAGCAACTTAAGTTGCTACTGTGGAGGAACTGCTACTGTGTGTCTCCACCTTGGAGAATTATCATGGCTTGAACTGCATCGAGTGCGTGTTTAAATACCAGTGGTAATTAATTTCAATACATCGAACACTACAGTAAATTTTGAACCTCACACATCTAGGATGGTCTTGACATATCCCTTGCTGAACACCCATTGCTTGTTTATTATAAACAATCCACAGTCATAACTTATAAGGTCGATCCATGTGTTGAATGCAGAAAGAACGCTACATATTCTTGACCACGCCCCTCCCGCAGATGGGCCGTCACCAAGCCCCGCCCCGAACCTTTTGTTTTCGGGTAATCTGTCTCGCGACGGGGAGAGATGCCATTTTCAGGAGGGGAAACAAGGGAGGGGGTCAGAGAGTTCACCGCTGTTAAAACCACCGTTTCCGTTGCAGCACAACTCACACTGAACCTTAATACATGTTCGATAACCACGATGGAGTGATTTTAATACCTATTAAAATGTTTATAAATCAGCAGATCACGACCTAAAATGCCATACTATAATGTAGCACGAGAACAATTGGCTGTGGCTTCCATGTTATTGCAGAGAGTTCTTGTAAAAAAAAAATAGGGCAAGAGATGCAAAACTACACCTTCGGGCCTGTGGTTGCGAGCAGAGAACAGCACTGAAAACCTCTTTCTCTGACTAGTGTGCATGTGCGCGCGCGCACGCCCGCGTGGGGGGTGGTGAGGGGAGTACAAGAAGAGGAGGAATAGAGAGAGGGGGAGGGGAGGAAAGAGGAACTCAGAGGTGATGAGGATGGAGGAAGTCTAACAGAGAGGAAGAGGAGAGAGAGAGAGGGAGAGACGAAAGGAGAGATCATCATAAAGGGACAACTAAGGTGAGTTAGAGAAAATGAAGATGGTTCTTTTGCACAGTACTGGGCTGGCAGGCATGAAGGAGGGGAGGGAGGAGATGGTTGGAGAGAGAAACACATAGACAGAGAGGGAATGGCTGGGAGGGGTCTTGTGCCACAAGTGCTGGTATGTCTGTCTCTGTTCTTGTCTGCAAAAAAACACAGAGAAAGAGTATCAATGTATACGGGTGTAGAAGGAAGGATCTGTCCATCACTTGGGGCCTGCTGACAGATAGTGTTAAGAGGGGTGTTCAAGACCAGTCTGAATCCAGTCTTTAATATTTATTCTGTCAGTATTAGAGTTGTGTTTAGATATCAAGTTTATTCTCACCTGTAATACCTTCAGGTTATGTTTAATTATTGTAGACCAGGGTCCATGGTTTACAGTGTAAATTATATTGATTTCTTTAGGACTCAGTCACCCTTTATCAACTGGATGTAGTAAAATAACTATATATGAAGCCTAATACACGATATCCATCATAAAATGCTCATTATTAAGGTAAATAGGCAAGTTCTAGGCTTTTTCCCCCTTTCCTGCATTAGTGAAGGGTCTAGGCAGCCTCAGCACTGCATTGCACAGCTGACGGATCCCTCCGCACACATAGCAGGAAGTAGTTCCGTCTGATTTAATGTGGGGGCACCGCAGGTAAAGCACAAAGTAATGATCGGTATTGAGCTCGTTTCATGAAGAGAGTTGTCAGAAATGTTCTAAATATGTTTAAATATAAACACAGGCACAATTAACGTCCGAATAACGGCTTTCTACGACGCGAGGGTTTCATGAAACATTTTATTTTTTAATATTGCGCGTTTCTGAACTGCGAGGGTCAGATTAACTCACGAAACGAGCCTTTACATTGTCCGAAGCACTTGTTATGAATTTGATGCCGGTTAAAGGGACTATGTAATTGACATGGAAGTTAGTTGGGGAGAGGCGAACAGAGCGGAAGGTTTTCTCGGTTGTGAGGAGTTCGGTCTCCCCGGCACATACACACAGATAGGATCCGTATGCGACCAAAGCAATGAACTGGAGAGAATGAGAAACGTGCGAAAATCCACTGAAGCTTTAATGTAGTTGAATAGTACCAAACGTACGTAGTGCTGATGTTTTACAGCACTTATTTCTTGCTTAATAAGTTTGAATAGGAGAGAAAGAAAGAAACCAAGCCAGGTAGTGAACTGCTATTCGGACTGGCAACTAATAGGGCAAATGTTCAGCGACAGCTAGCCATCAACTGGAATAGGGACATAAGCGTGGCTCTACACAAAAGGACCAAGGCTTGAGTAAGCGACTGTGCGAAAAGTGAGGTGAGGGGAAAGATGCTTTTTTTCCTTTTCTGTACTTAAGTTTGAATGATGCATCATCATTACCCGAGCAAGATCCGTGCGCGTTTACTCAGAGAAATGTTTAAATGAACAAGGAACGGATGATTGGATGGTGGTCGGACTGATGCGACCTCTCGGAGTATAAGGGGGCAATCGATAACTGTTTTCAGCTGAAACGCTATTAAGAGTTGATTGGATACTTTGTTATGCGAGGGACAGTTCAGTGCCACATAACTGAGTGTTTTGGACTTATCCGAAGAGCACGTTTAAATTCACACTGAGCCGGACGGCAACTTCAATCAATAGAGACACTGGCCGTGACGTCACACATTCTATTCAACGCTTAATTTTATGACACATAACGATTTTTTTTTACTTAGCAAGTGCGAACGAATATTTAATCTTATTTAGGATTTTGATGACGCGTAATCAAAATAGTGTATTATGCCCAATTATGTAATTGATTGCGCCAATACTTCATCTCGCAAATGCATCATTTGTGTCCACTTGTATAGCCTTGATTAGAGACATTTTACTTTTCTTTTCTTTTTTTGGATGTTGTTTTGGATGCTCAAAATTACAATTTAAACAGCCTCTTGAGTTATAATTTATGAAAATAGCGAGAGTTGGTGGTTGGCTATCACAATGGCAGTAGCTTAAGAAATTAATTCTTTGGTCATTGTTTACGATTAAAGGATATCTGTTGTTCTGGAACTGTTCATGTAGGCTACGTTACATTTTTGTAAAATGATAAATGCCACCTCTATGCCTACTGTTCACTCCCAGTTAGTTTTCTGGAAGCATTCGCGAAACAAAGACTTCTGGTCCACCGAGTCAAAGTCTTATTTATTGGCGTTGAAATAAATGAAAGTTATCTCAATTCGTTACAAATTTAGAAACATTTGACTAAAGTGTAAATCCCGCGCTTTGTGGTTTGATACATCAGCCAGACGAAATTAACTCTATCACCTGCCGCTCAAAACACCGCCAAGAGCATTTAAACCTCCACAACATCTTTATCTATCTCTTGAGCAAGACTTCATTTCCATACAGTCAGATATACTTCAGTTGTTTATACTAATTGGAGGCTAATTTGATTTTATCACTACATTTCATGACTGCGGCTGTTCACAGAAAGAAAATACGTGTGTATAATCATGTGACCGTTGGAAAAATCTTACTTGAGGAAGTCAATAAAGAAACCAAAGATTCGCCAGTGTGAGGAACCTCTTGTGGTGATTCAACTGACTAGCTATCTTACCTCCTTATGCTGGTTGTCTGTTTTGTTATAATATTGCTGTTAAGACAAATTCTTTCCAAGAAGCATAACTTATTATATTAGTCAATTAGAATTAGTTAGCATCAAATATGCTGATAGATTAAAGGCATAATTTATATAGGCCTACAGTATTTAAAATGATCATTCATCATTTACTAATGCCTCTGTTGTTCTAAGCCGGCATGACCTTCTTCTGTGGAACACAAAATATTGTATTTTGAAAAATGTCTATTTTGTCCATTCAGTTAGGGCTCAATGTTGTCAATGACTGTCATTGTATGGGCAAAAACTGTTAATGTTTGGAAAGACATGAGGTGAGTTAATGAGGACAGAATTTTCATTTTTTTAAACTATTCCTTTAAGACTTTGAAAACAAAGGCCCCAATGCTGATTGTTTTGAACTCTCTCTCTCTCTCTCTCTCTCTCTCTCTCTCTCTCTCTCTCTCTCTCTCTCTCTCTCTCTCTCTCTCTCTCTCTCTCTCTCTCTCTCTCTCTCTCTCTCTCTCTCTCTCTCTCTCTCTCTCTCTCTCTCTCTCTCTCTCTCTCTCTCTCTCTCTCTCTCTCTCTCTCTCTCTCTCTCTCTCTCTCTCTCTCTCTCTCTCTCTCTCTCTCAGCCATGCCATCAGTGATGGAGCGATCAGGGTCTGGTGTGCTGTCCCGAAGCAGGGCCAAAACAGTCACAAACGGGAACAGCCAGCACTCTGAGGAAGAGAGCAGCGATGAGGAACACACACATGGTGTGTCTGACACATTCACACACAAACCCAGCAACACCAAGCCACCATCTGCACCTTTATTCCCTTACATGTTAGAATAGTTTCAATCCTAAATTGTTTGTGTGTAAAATGTTTCAATGTATCAGTGTCTGTATGTGTATTCGGTCAAGCATCCCTATTCTCTTTTCCTCCTCTCCCTCCACCCACTTTTCTCCCTCTGCCGTCTGTGAGGATGCACTGCCTGTTTTTAACTCTGCCTGCCTGAATGTGCCTGTGTTTTTTCTTCTTCTCCCTGACCATCCTTTTTGCTCTTGCTCTTTTAAAACAGACAGTATGATCCGCGTTGGTGGGGACTACCAGGCACAGATCCCAGAGTTTAAACCAGGTAAAGAGGAAGATGGGAGTCAATCTCAGAAGAGATGAATATATCTCTGAACTCCATGCATTTTTCAGTCTGCATGAGCATGATAAGATAAAGGGCTGTGTGTAGGTGTTTCTGTGTGCACTCAAGTTATGGGGAGTAGGAGAGAACACAGCTATAGTCTTTGAGTGTGTGTGTGTGTATATATATATATATATATATATATATACACACACACACTCAAAGACTATAGCTGTGTTCTCTCCTACTCCCCATATAAATATATAAATGCAAACAAAACAAAAAAAACAGCAGAGAGGCATAGAGAAGTGAAAAACAAGGTTGTGTGAGGAGGAAACGATTGCTGAGGTATTTGAGAGAGGATGCTGTGTCGTGTGACAGACATGTTTGTTCTTTGTGTTGACAGACTGTGCATCCCGCTATAGTGAGAATGAACAGAGGAGCATGCTGGTCTGGTCACCAAACAGCCAAGTGTCCGATGCCATGTGTAAGGAACTATTATTCACATGTAAAAAGGTCTTCTGAGAGTTTGACTCATTGATGGAGTGCTTTAGAAAAGGAAAGAAACTACTCTTATTCTAGAAAAGAAGCCAGTGTACTGTGCAGTTGTATATAGATGCAATGTGTATTTTTTCACAAGATTGCATTGAAGTTTTAACTTTTCTTGATGTTCTAGATGCAAAAAGTCCTGCAGATTGAAATGCCTTGTTCTTGAAACTACCTTTAAATTGTGAATCACAATAATCCATTTAAAATGTTGAAATTAATCATGATTCATTAAGATAATGTGCAATATTTAAATGCTTTTCTTTATTTGCATTTGTGTAACTAAAAGTAGTTAAATGATGTTGTGTTGTGATATTTGGGTTTGGTCAAAGTAACTGTTCAGTCTCTGGTTATGTAGTCTACACACTCTGTTTTCATTCTGCTCTTCATTTGTTCATGTTTCTTTCGAGGTCTAGAGTCATTTGTATTTCTTTTTTTCTTGCCTAAGATATATTAAATATTTAAAGAATCCTATAAATGTATTTAAAAAAAAACACTGAATCAAATTGTTAATTGGATCGTATCTTTTATCAAATCCAATTGATTTGTTTTGAACTTTGAATCAAATTGAAACCCAGTGAATCATTATTTTGAGTTGATTCACTGTCAACCCAAAGATTCACTGCCCTTTTATTTATGTTTATTCAAATTCTTTGTTTTCTATTATGCTATTGTGATGCCATTCAATGTATTCATATTGTAGGTACCATCATTGTGTGTATTGATAGGTCGTTAGCAATTCCCATTCTTTGGTACACTGTCACCAAATCTGCCATTTTGGATTGTAAAGAAACTTTATTTTCCATTCTCTCACTCTCAGTGGATGAATATATTTTGATGGCCAAAGAGAAGCACGGATACAACATGGAACAGGTACCATTCCACTTAAATGTTAGGCATGATGGGGAATTCCTCTAGTTGGACGCATAGATGACTGTTACAGTGCTTCTGTCTTATATCAACAGGCTCTTGGCATGCTTCTGTGGCACAAGCATGATGTGGAGAAGTCACTGGCTGACCTGGCTAACTTCACTCCCTTTCCTGATGAGTGGACAGTGGAAGACAAAGTTCTGTTTGAACAGGCTTTCAGCTTTCATGGCAAGAGCTTCCATCGCATCCAACAGATGGTGAGCGGGAGGGATGGAGGCAAGATGGGTTATATAAGAGTCATCTGCTGCTCTCACATCTGCCTGCAACTACAGAAGAGCAGGCGTCTTGAGATACGGCCCAATGTAGAATCACTCATCCATGTAAAGAGTCATAGAGAGGTCTCACTTTAACACTATGAGCTGTTGTCTTCTATTGAGACCAACCTGTTGTAATGTCATCCGTTGAAATGTTTTAAGAAAGTTCCAAAAACATTTTCATATACTAGTGTCACTTAAGAGACAAAAACATCTGACATTGAGTTCACATGCTCAATGTTACAAATTTGATTCAGGACATAGAATATTGTTCTTTTTCAGAGTATTAATCAGTTTGTTTTTCAGCTTCCAGACAAGCTGATCTCAAGCCTGGTTAAGTACTACTATTCCTGGAAGAAAACTAGAACCCGAACAAGTGTAATGGACCGCCAAGCACGCAAGCTACTCAGCAAGAGAGAAAAGGATGAGAGGTAAAAGGAGAACAAAAGAAAGAAAGATTAGGAGAAATGACAATGAATCATAACACTTGTGGCTCTCAGACATGTACGGTTACAAAGTGTGTATTTTTGTTCCTGCCAGTAATGATGAGGTAGAGGAAGGAGAACCAGGCAGTGACAGTGATTTTGATATCAACGCCAAGAAAGAGGTGAGCCTATGGTGTAACAGATAACTATGGCATAAAACGGAACTTAAAACTTTTCTTCCCTATTAGCTTCTCGAACAAGAAAAAATGCGGGACTTGATTTTGTCTATTGATAATTGATTGAATGGTTGTGGTTAGCTATTGCTGTGATGTCATGTGAGTGACAGGTTGTCCCGCCCTCGCTCTGGTAAAAACGTCATCAGAAGAGAGGAGATGATGATGCAAGAGGGAGGGAGAGTTATTCTAATTAAAGATTGCAAGGGCACATTAATTATTTTTTAAATAATAAATTATTTATAATAAATACTGCAAAATTTCATTAAAAATAAGAATTGTCAACTTTGATTTCATCATGATAACTTTCAACTAACACATTTAGCTAATTCTTTCATAATTAAACATACAGCTTTTAATTCTATATTAATTTAGTGACTAAATGGAATATTTGCACTCATAAAAATCAGTGGTCAGGGACTAGTGAAAGCAAAAAGTTGTTTAAAAATTATTGCAAAAAAAAAAAAGGACCAGTGATACACAGGACCTAAGACACACATTTTCCTTCAGACATTCATAAGAATTTGACCTTAAAATCTTAATTTAAAAAAAGACTGCATGTGTGCTGCTTTTCAGGCTGCAAAGCAGAACTCTGGAAATGGAGGAGGGAGTGATAAAGTTTCAAGCAAGTCTGTTCCGACTCGGAAAGAGAACCAGGGTGCGCAGTACCGACACCACCCTCTTCGTGCTCGCCGTAGGCCTCCTAAAGGCATGTACCTGGAACAGGAGGACATCGTCACCCTCTCTACGTCCACTGATTCAGGAACTGTTTCTATCAGACAGCTGGACACACAACTAGTGTCACTTAAGAGACAGGTATTGTGCATGGAAACACACTAGTGTTTGTAAGATTTTTAAAGAAATTAATACTTTCAACCAGCCAGGATGTGTTAAATTGATCAAAAGTGACATTTCTATTTCACATAAATGCTGGTCTTTTGAAATTTCTATTCATCAAAGAATCCTGAAAAAGTATGGTTACTAAAAAAATATTAAGCAGCAAAACCAGTTTTTAACATTGATGATAATAAGAAATGTTCAATCAAGAAATGCAATCACCTCTCAGAACATTTTTGTCTCTCTTGTTTTGTTTTCAGGTCCAAAGTATCAAGCAAACCAACAGCGTTCTCAAGCACAACTTGGGTGATGAAATTGAAGGCATGAGACCTTCAGAGGTAAGTTTTCATCTCCATTGCTCTGATACACAAACCACACACATTTGTCATTCACACTACATTGAAAAATTGGAACTGCAGTATATTGTGGTATACATGTAAAAGTTAAAAAGCAAGGCTCAATATTGAATGTATTTTGAGAGTGTGAATGTAGATTCTGATCAAAATGCCATAGTTCTGCTACATTATACCCCTAATTTTTCTGCATGCTCTGCATTTCCTTCAGCCCTCTCAAAAAATCAACACTCGCTGGACGACGGAGGAGCAGCTCCTGGCTGTTCAAGGTGAGCTGGAATATCCCTAATTCCTGATATACATAAATTAAAGAACATATCTCGAAATGAATATCCATATTTCATATTGTACATTATAATGATGTAATGCCTAAATTCACATGTAGCATATAAAACCACTGATTTTAGTTTGAAGTGTTATTTATTTAGACAAAATCGAGTAGAATTGTTATATATTTGTATTGGTTATCAGCCAGAGCTTTAATTTAATGCACCCATAGTTAAAAAATAAAATAAAAGAATGCTTCTGCAATTCCTGGTTTGAGAGCAGAGAAGATCCTCCCAAAAGACCACTTGTTTACTTGCATATATATTGAAAACATCAAAAAGTAGCTAAATCCAGCTAAGCTAAGACTTAACTTGCTTAAATGTATGTTACAACTTATACCTGTCCTAAAAGTATGGTAAACATTACTAGTATGTTCATATTACCCAAACTGATGGTCTCATGCCAAATTAGGCCCCGTCCACACTACTGCGTTTTCGTTTAAAAACGGAGAATTAAAACGAATACGATCTCCGTCCACACCAGCGTTTTATCTGCGTATTAGAATTGATCTCCGTCCACATTAAAAACGACTGAAAACGCGGATCACGTGACCATTCACCAACACTGGGCATGCGTGTGCCGGTGTAAACAGTGGCTGACGAATCAGGGATGGACACGTCATGACTGATGACAACCAATCATAGAGCCGAGCGTGAGCCTCTGCGTCATCGTTTCTAAACTCCCCCGTTTTGTCCCGTCTTCACTAAAACGCCCTCCGGAGTTTCAAAACACAAAACGGAGCTGCAGCGTTTCTAAACTTCTCCGTTTTAGGTCTTCGTTTTTTCCGTTTTAGTCTGGACGGGAGGTGCAAACGTAGCAAAAGGTCTCCGTTTTTAAACGAAAACGCAGTAGTGTGGACGGGGCCTTAGGGAGTTTCCATTCACCTCAGAGTGACCCTTCCACTTTGTAATCTTTCATGACACTTTCCAGTAATTAAGTCAACATGAAATTAAAATGCTCTTTTCTTGTTTTTGTTATGTAATATTGAAGTATTTATTGTCAATTATTTATCTGTGGGCACAATTTCTGGTTTGTGCCAACTTTAAGAAATGTCCAAAGCTATTACTTTCAAAGTATTCAATGACATTTTAAATCAAGATGATGATAAGAGGATTTGCAAGTAGGAGATACTACAGATTGAATGCATAATATTGTTTCATTTTAAGCATTGCTGTGAACAGATTTATCATGTAGCTATTTTCCATCCACATGCTCTCCAGCTATTAGGCGATACGGTAAAGACTTTGCAGCCATAGCGGACGTGATTGGCAACAAGACGTCAGCGCAGGTCAGCTCGTTCTTCGTCAGCTACCGGAGACGCTTCAATCTTGAGGAGGTGCTACGTGAATGGCAGGCAGAACAGGAAGTGGTGCAAGGGAGCAGCGGGAGGACTGTGAACACGGAGCTAAATGGGTCGGCAGGAGCGGAAGATGATGAGGTAAGAGAGATTTTGAGTTGTGTAATAGGTGGAATAGGACTTGTTTCAGCAGGCAGGGCTTTTATCTTAGAGATAAAGAACAGTTAACAACAACCGAGGAATTCATTTTCTCTTTTCTATCTTTCTTTGTTATTATAGGTGAAGATGGACGGCATCTCTCCGCCTCACTCTGACAGTCTGTTGCCCTCTTCAGATGCTAGTGTTGGTGGGAACCCCAACTCTGCCCAGCCCTCCCCACCCCTCACTCAACCTCCACCCTTACTGCGGCCTGCACCCCCCTCAGCGCCCCCTAGCCTGCTGCGCCAGCCTCCCCCGCTACAGACGCGACCTCTTCAAAACAGGACGCCCCACAATCACCCTCCCCCTCCCCCTCCGCTCATCAGACCTGCGGTGGCATCCTCGCTCCACCAGGGGGCACTGAGGAACTCTCTAAGTTCCTCCTCTGCCTCTGCTGGACAGCTGCCGCCCTCACTGGTGGGGCTGAAGGTGGAATCCCCCCAGTCACACTGATGCCATGGAACATTTGCCTTTTTATAATGGTTTTTAGGAGACCTAATTTGGTCTCAAATCAGTGTAAAAGGGCAATGTAGTAATGCCTCTCAAGAGAAATATGAAAAGAAAAAAAAAACCCAGAGGTGAACTGGAAGCAAAGCTGGACATGCACCAAAACACATTTAGCAATTCAGGAAGGATGAAACACACAGTGTGATCTGCTTCTTCACTTCAGGACCGAGAAGAACCCTCCATATAAATGCATATAAACCCCCAGTCTTGCCAAAAAACAAACCCCACGAACCCATCTGTCCTCAGGTCCTACAGCTATACCTCGTGAACAGTTTCAAGCACAACTGCTTCCACTGTAACTACAGCTATTGAAACACCATCTGTCATAAAAAGCTCAGCGGAAGCTGGAAGTTTAACCAAAATTGTGGGGTAAAACCTTATACACTGGAATTAAAAACTGCCACGACAACAGACTCAGTTGTTCCTTCCACCATTTCTATGGCAACAGCTGCACATCACCTAGTGTGCATGACTACAGGCACTGCCGAGTGTTGTGAAGTACACCTGGTGTCAGGAAACTCACTCTGCCATTGAAGAGCCATGCTGATAGAATCGTCCTGGGTGAAGCGTTTTTTGTCGTTTGTATAATTAGGTCCTTGAGATATTGTTAGGTAGTGAATTTATGTAGTAATAGTAAATATTGACTAAGCACTAAGGGATGCAAAATACTTGATTTTTTTTGTTGCAACTCTGAAATACACTGATTTCATCTCGCTCTTAAAGGCACAAACACAGAAGCATCAAAACACTAAAGATGATTCCCGAGGAAGCTCGTACGAGAGTACTCGTTTCTTCCAAAATGTTGTATGTATGTGAGAACTGTTTACATATGAACTGGATTTGCTTGTGACTATTTTTGTTTAGATTTTTTTTTTTTTCAGAATAAAGTGAAAATGACCAGATGAGGTTGTTGTTACTCTATGTAACCTAGAGCTATTTTATACAAGACCCTAAAATACACATGTACTAATAAGTGATGATACACGTTATCCTTAATCAGGTCCCAAACAGGTGGGAATGTGACACATTTTTAGTAATTTTTCACAGAAATATGAGGCAACATGATGCTTTCCGCAGGCGATCAGGTTTCCAAATGGGTCTGGGGGCCACAAGGAGGTCCCACTAGATTCGTTTTTCAGCTGTCTAAAGATGACATGTAAACTAAGATTAATATGATTTCATTTTGTTTTCTAAAGATATAAATCATAAGATGGATCGTGATTATTTTGTTGTTGACAGCCATAGTTCAACAGTCAGAAAAAAACTAAACAAATCTGCATTGTTCTGTGAATAACCGTATTTGACCCATGATGTGTGAATTGAATCGTACTGGACAACGTCACACACGCGTATCTAGAGTGTTTTCGGTGTGGTTTCAGTAACTTACAGATGGCAGGTTTTAGATCCAGTCACTGCCTTCCTTCGGAGCTGTTCCCGCCAGTTTTTATTTGTGGTCTCCGCGCGACTCAATGCTCCCCTCTCCATTCAGGTAGAGAGGGTACGTAAAAGCAGTTGTCCGTTAATCAAGATTTTACAGACTTTTTCTAGTGTTATACAAATCTGTATTCATAATTTATTTATTTTTTTTAACCCGACTGTTTTCTAGTGTTAATTTTTGACAAATTGCGTGGTGGGAAACAACATTTGACCACTAAAACCATTGTAGGCAAAAAAATTGTATAGCCTTTCTAAAACACATCTATGTGTGGAAACTTTGCATGCACATTGTTGCACTATAAAATAGTCAAAACATTTTAAAAAGTAAGTAGTTTTACCAGTGTTTAAAAAAGTTTAAATGTGGGTCAAACTGACGTCGTACCTTCTTTTGTGGGTTAGGTTTAAAATATCAACAATATTTTAGTTTCTTATGGCTTTAGTACAGTGACTATAAAAAGCCAACAATAAAATCTTAATATGTTTCTTATACAGTAATTTTTCCTTCTATATGAAAAAATACACCTGCCTTTAGTTTTAGTCTAGAACTTAATATTCTAGAACTTCTAGAAGTGGTCTCTCAAAAGGGAAATCATCATACATGGGGATCTCCAACATTTTTGGAAATCCCTGGTTTAGGCCAAAAAAACCCTCAGATTTATAGATTTATCATGGGACGACCGGTTAGGACACATGTAATTAATACACAGTAACACAAGCGCTTATTCAATTAGCAATGCAAAACGTACCTTCAGAGATGCCACAAATAGCTATATTAAATGTTAGAACATATTGCATCAGTTTTAATACAGACAGCTTGATTTTAATAGTTTTATTACTATCATTGATCATAATCATCTTTGCACAAAAACAAAAAAACATTTGGTGTATTTCTATGTGAACCCTCCTATCCCAACAGCAAAGAGTCTAACCACAAATAATAAAATTACAGCAACGAAAAACTTGTGAATAAAATATCAACCCTGAAAATTAAACAATACTTAATATAATTGGATCCCCAGCACCTTGAACAAATGATCAGTTGTGAGAACAGCAAAGTACATGACAAAAAAGAAAAAAGAAAACCATTATTTTCTATGAAGATATAAAACACACATGTGCACAGTTGTCCCCTGAACTAGTGACAAGACTTTACAAGGAGATCTGATCCCAACCCCCTCTCCTCTTTACACAACAAGAGGTGACGGTGCACCCCATGTCAACTAGAGGATGCATGCAAGCATGTACAGCTCAGCAGAAATGGATGGAAACACACTGTGTTCTAGCTTGTTGTCAGTGTACTCTTTTGCTCTTTTTTTTTACGCAGACACATCTGCAGGTTGGTTCCTGTCTGCTCTAATTACTGATCTGCTTGTGCGATAATGACATCTGAACTGATTTCAATAGTGAAAATGATAATGCCAACAAAATATTGGAATTACCAGAACACCAATATTTGACTCTCCATGGCAGGTACTTGTGGTCTCAAGGCTACGTATTAATAGTCTCTGCATTGAATATAAAACAATGCAAGCCTTTTGGTTATTCAGATATGACACTCCATCATCATCGTCATTCTCGCTCGCTCACACACACATACACATTCAATCACAACACGCTTTCATAAAGAGAGTACCATCAAATGAGTAACGCCAAAAAGCCACCTACAGACGAGACGGAGGTGGAAAGTTCTTGGCTTGAACCATGAAAGGTCGTGGATGCAGAGAAGAGCAGCTCGACGTCAGTTCCTTAGTCACGAAAATGGCATGGGAATGATTAGTTGCGTGGATTTTGTCCTTTAATGTCTTTTCCAGTGACTTTTTTTCAGCACGAGGAGAGTATTTGCTGCCCCATAATCCTTAGCGACAAAGTGGGGCAAGAGTGTGAAAGGTTCAGTGGGAGTCATGTGGTGCTTTTTTCAGACATTCTTTATACAAAGGCATAGAACGATCAAGAACACGAGGCCACAAATAAAAGAAAAAGATTTTGTTTTTCCTAGGAATAATATTAAAACATAATCATTGGTAAATACAACAATGAAACACATTTAATTTCTTTAAGAAAATAAAAAGGCAACAGAAATTCACCCATTCCAGTGCAGCAAATCTAAACCCAGCCGATTAAGAAATAAAATCACCGTAACCAGAATTTAGTCCTCTCAGTATTGATCAAGTGTGCTGGCCCTTACTGAACAACGGTGAGGCGTAACCCTGTTGATAGATTAAGAGGAAGAAATAAACACAGATAGAGTGTGTGTTTCTCTCTGAGGGGGGCACAAACATAATTGCCCACCTCCACCCTGTGATTCTGAAGTCAATGGCCACCCCTCTTTCAAGTTTGGTGTTTTATGCTCTGTCTGTTTCAATAGGCAATAGGTGCGTTTGTGTGCGAGAGACTGAAATGAATTGCAGAAACAAACCGTGTCGAGACCCGTCGGCTCTCTGAAATGAACATTTTCAGAACAAGAACCTGCAGAGTTTACCCTTCTAAACCTGAATCCCCATTCTGTGCAGGATTGAAGGGCCAGTGTGCAATTTTCCCCCCCGTTTGTATGAATCTGATCTTATATCTCTCTCTGTGCCTACCCATACGAGCAGATTGTGTTTGAGCAGTATATTCTCCATTCATCCCTGTTCAGAGACTTTAAAATGCTACTTTCGCATCTCTCTCCTCTCACAGTTTCAGCTCGTTGGCGATTTTTGAGGCGATGTTTTTGAAGGCAATGGACGTCCCGGATATCCTCTTGAAGCGTACGCCGTTGAGCGAGAGGCGGGGCAGCTTGCACACCTCCATCTCCCACTGCACAAAGTCGTCACGGGCGGGATTGCCGGCCATGCACAGCAGCATGTAGCACTCGCGTAGCTCGTACTCGCAGCTGTTGGCGTCGAGAACCTTCCGAATCTCCTTCATCATCTCGCCGGGCTCCATGGAAGACGTGGTCTTCATGCTCCAGGTGAAGCGCAGCGAGCGAGGCTTCGTCTGGTCTTTAAGCGAGGACACCGGCGCTGTCGGAGGAGTCCCGTCGCCCGGGGAGGAGGAGTCTTTGTTGTCGTCTTCTGGCCCTACACTGGTCTTCTCCGACTTCTCTGCGCTGCTGAGCATAGATCTGGGGAGACAGGGATGGACAGAGAAGGATGGAGGTGGGGGAGGTTGAGAGAATCATATCAGTAGGGAGTGAATGAGGACAGAAAGAAAGGAAAAAGAACAAAGAGGATGTAGGAAGGTGTGTGGGAGAAAAGTGAGAAATTGTTGAGAGACAGAAGGAGGGTTGAGGGAATTTGAGGTTTGAAGAGTCAGAGGGAGAGGGGGGAGAGAGAGAGGATGAGGCAGTGGACATGGTTGGAGAGAGACATACGGCAATAATCAACTGGAAACGTTGCAGAGGAAAGGAGAGCGCATGCATGTGTTCATGTGCAAATTGATGTGGCGCAAACACATGGAACAGAGAAAGGCTTCTGCTTCAAATGAACACCTTTCACTCTGAGGCATTCTCGTGTCTGCTGCGCTCAGGATGTGAAGTTGCACCTCACATGTCGAAAGTAGAAATTGGAAGTTTTATTGACTCTGGACTGAATATGACAGCTGAGCCCGTTAGTGTGACTTTAAGAAGCTTTGAATCTCAACCTTAAGAAGACTAAATATGATTCAGCTCGTTCAAATCACTAAATTACACTCGGTGACAAAAGGAGAATTAGGTAAATGGGTAATTAAACACTATGTGTGTCACAATCAAGAATGCTTAACGCTGCATTTAAGTCCTGCTGGGAAGCTACTGACAAATGCAGAAAATGACCAATCACGTCAACATGCGGGCGGGCTTCAGCATATCATTACTATGCTCTGAAGCAGGGAGGTCTCAAGAGGAGCAAGGTTATCCCAGTATATTTTTATGTTCATATGAAAAATCTGGTACTTTTAGCAATATAGCGGGTGAATTTTGTTCATGATGTATATTACTGTTATGATGAACTATATGCCTTTTCCAATCATGTTCTAAGTTGTTCATAGTGTTTCTAAGGAGACTGATTTTTAGAAGGCAGACTGAGATGTGAACAGGAACATGGTTTGTGTAACATTAGCAACACCTTATTAGCTATTTAATAATGTAGTCAAGCAAAAGACTAATCAATTAATTACCGTTATGTGTCCGACGTTATAAGGGCGATACCATTATGCAGCGTTTACTACAGTAAAGTTGAGCGAGTGCATCAGGTTTTCTGAGCTGGTGTGAGTGAGTGGAGGCAGGGACTAATTTGCATATTCATGGTTCTGAGTATACTAAATGAAGGAAGGGTGTAGTTGCATTCAAGCTATTTTAAGGCATAATTAAATTCTTTTCACATGAAAAAAAGTTTAAATATGTAATTTTGGTGATTAAAGGTAAGTTTTAAGGGATCAAATTATTGACTACAGGGGGACTTTAAAATATATTAAGAATAGAAAACAGTTATTTTAAATTGTAATTATATTTCACAATATTACTGTTGTAACATAAATAAATGCAGCCATGGTGAGAATAAGTGGCTTCTTTATATAAAAAATGAAAATAAGATAAAAATATTTTTAACCACTCTTAACTTTTGAACAGTAGTGTCCTTTACTTCCGCTGAAAAAGTTTGGTCTTTTAAACCTCTTGACTAATAAACTAGCAGTAATATTTTCTGACAAGCTTTATCACTTCATCAGCAGTAACGAACATGCATACAAAACTAAATTGTAAAACTTAATTATGACCAATAATTAGATTTTTGTTGAATATTATGACACTTTGATTCTATGAAGATTCCTGAATTGAAACACCCCTAACCGAAACAGTCAGAAAAAACTGGTGATGGCATCTATGCATGCTAAAATTACAAATAAAATCATACGACTTGAAGGCAGCATTACATTGGTCTGATTTGCAATATTTAAAATGAATACAATACTAATACTACTTTTGGTTCCTGATCATGATGATGCTCAAAAATATCTGAGACAATGTAAAAGGCCAAAGTGAGGTGCATCGCAAATGTGTTCACAGCATTAAAGATTAGATTATTATAAGCTGTGCACAGTTAGAAAAACATAAGCAGAAAACTTTCAACTGTGCATGTGTTTGCCAAATACAAGACGGTCAATAATCTGAAATTCATTCTTTGTGAATGTGAACACAATTTATGAATCGACTAAAAATCAAAACATCCACTCACACTCACACATACCCCATCCACACACTGCAATTAATCCACCAATTAAATCCCACTGGGTAACTACTAATATTTGTTAAAAATCATTTAAAAGCCCCTTTGCAGCCCAATTACACCTCTAAGGATCTACTGATTAGATCTGATGAAGAAATCCTTGTTTTGTTCTCACCTGCTTCCCTCCTCTCGACCCTCTCCCTCATAGGGGCTCCTCGAAAAAAATTGCAAGGTGTTTAGTCTTAGTCCGAGTTCTAGTTTAACTCAATCAGTACAGTGAGCAGGAAGGGGAATTATGGTCTAGTGCCACATTAGTATATGAAAACATTTACCCCTCCAGAACCACCACATTCCACCAATTCACTTGTTCATTCCCATTTTAACACTACTTTCAGTTCTATTTATGCAGTGTAGAGCCTCTTGCCTAGATCTTGAGTGATATTGCTATAATATATTATTCATAACGCTTATCGATTTTACGATTATCGTGCTCACTCACAGTTACTGTGCTGATCTACTGTATGCAACAATGTAGTCATGTATGTGCAATGCCAATGAACAGATGAATCAGACACACTGCTTCAGTAACATGAAGTGGGGGTGGAATGATGCAGGTCTTTCCAAGATGTTCTAAAGGATTCTAGTCCCATCACCATGGTAACCACTCACATCCAACAGTCACCTGCCCCTATAGTCTGTCTGGCCGACAAGCATCCCGAACATGCCACCAGACACACAGACAGACAAACAGGCCCTTAGCAAACTGGCATCACTGTCAGAGCCTTTCTGCTAAGAGTCATATGAAAACACCACACAGAGGACAGAAACGCACACAAACTCAGTCACGTGGACAGACAGGGAGGATAAAACACAGTTGGAGAAACAGCTCAGGACTTTGAAGGCTCTTCATGATATAAACGGTAAAAACAAAAAACAAAAACAAAAAACAAGCAAAGCAGCATTTGACTGTTTAAAGCTCTGAAAGAAACATGAAAAATTAAACTGGATGAATCCTGCAAAGAATAATTGGTTGTCACCAACAGGCATGAATTACAAAATACAGGCTTCAGGTTTGACCACCAGAGGGCGCAAAGACATATTTCCTTCACTAAGCTGCTCGCTTGCGCCCTCTGTTGGGCTCTAAAACGATATAAGCACCACACATAACTTCAGTTACGTAAACGTGAACAAGTTACCAACATAATCATGTCAGAGGAAGAAAATGTCTTTCATTTGTTAATTCAGACTCCATGTATCTGTGCCAGTGGCCCAAGTGGTTAGTGACAGACAGATGGTGACATCCATTCACCAGGTGCCTGTGTGCGAGTGAGTCATCAGTCAAACAGATTTAGACAATGCCGCATAAACAGAGAGAGAGAGAGAGAGAGAGAGAGAGAGAGAGAGAGAGAGATGTGCGATGGGGAAGTTTGGCTTTAGGTGTTTGAGCAGGACAAAGCCTGACAGCTGGTCGGTCTCAGCTTCTGTAGCTTTTGTCATTGTTAATGAGCAAGTGAAAAAGAGAGAAACCCTCCTGAAGTTGTTCTGCACAAGATCTGCAGTCTCGGTCATCCTTCAACCTTCTTTCTTTAAAATTTCCTTTAAAAATACATGACGTTAACACTTGTAATTACAATGGCAGATTGTCTTACTAGAAATGACTTTTACATGATCAAAATGAATTATAATTGCTAATAGTATTTTGTTTCCCTTTTTTGCTCAGATGTTCAAGCAACGTCTTCCTCTTCTTGGCACATAGAGGAAGTCATGGAGTAACAACCTGTGCCAAAAAAAGTACGACACACACTACAGTTCAAAAGTTTGGGGTCGGTAAGATTTTTTAATGTTTTTGAAAGAAGTCTCTTATTCTCATCAAGGATGCATTTATTTGATCAAAAATACAGTAAACAGTATTATCGTGAAATATTACATAACTGTTTAATATATTTAAAAATGTTATTTATTCCTGTGATGGTAAAGCATCATCATTACTCCAGTCTTCAGTGTCACATGATCCTTCAGAAATCATCATATCTTATATTATCAATGTTGAAAACAATTGTTTAATATTTTTATGGAAACCAATAATTTTTTCCCCCTCAGGATTCTTCGATAAATAAAGTTTTTTTTTAAAAATAGAAATCTTTTGTAACATTATAAATAATGTCACTTTTAATTAATTTGAAGCATTCTTGCTGAATAGAAGTATTTCTTTCTAAAGAAATACAGACCCCAAACTTTTGAATGGTAGCGCATGCCAATGACCATGCTTGCTACTTTTTCCATGACATCATATCCTATTAGCCATCTTAATTATGACCTCAGGTCCTGTTATCAAAGCCCTGTGTTATTTGAGCAGGCAGAGAAACTAGTCGCACAGAATCTGGGGCACACAGGTGAGATCACCAGGTAAACTGACAGGGAGGGGGAAATGAAAGGATGGAGATGGGGAGGAAAGGTGCTGAGTGTTACTGTGGTTGAAGTTGAAGGCGGTGGTGTTTTTAGGGCTGAAGTTGGTCGTTAGTGCTGGTCATGACATTGCACACAAAATAAACAACCAGGAAAAAGGGCCAATCACAGAACACACTGAGGGATGTAGATAAGGAACAAGGAAAGAGAAATAAAAAGGTCAAAACAAGCCTTAAACAAGGGGGGGGGGAGGTTATGGTCATCATTGCCTACCTTCTGGGGAATCTGAATGACAGATTTCTACAAAACAAAAGTAAAAGAAAAAAAAGGAAAGATATGTATATATGTAAATTGAAGAGCAAAAAAAAAAGGCTAATGAAAATGTCAAAACTGTCAGGTTGCTTTGGACACAGCAACAATCAGTCTGTGGTTATTTGATGGGTTATTGGTTTAAACTGTACAGAATGAGCAAATAACATTAGTAATCTGGGTCAAATGCATGCAATTAAACTATTAAGTCAATTATTAACACTCATAAAAGGGTTGGAATGCTTACACAAACTAAGTAGAGTTATGTAAACTTGCCAAATCAAAAAGGTTTTGTTAAAGCCAACATGAAATAAACTATGCCCAATTAATCAATGCAAATTATTCCAAAGGAAAAAAGTTTATCAGACCTTTATCACTAGCTTTGCCTCTGACATGACTAACCTTCATGTCACACCTAAGCCACACAAGTGGTGAAAATAATCTTAACCAAGAGCCAGTAGTTATTGTTTCAGCCATACTCATTGTACGTAATGCAGCCTTGCTGATAAAAAAAAATCTTGCAAATTTGAACATCCCTTGTTAAAGCAGTAATTAAATGCTATATATATATATACTACCGTTTCGTCAAAAGATTGGGGTCTGTACAATTTAAATTAACCGTTTTCTATTCTAATATATTTTAAAATGTAAATTATTCCTGTCATTACTCCAGTCGTCAGTATCACACTCAATACTGATCCTTCAGAGAATACATGATCCTTCAGAGAAACACTCAAGAAGCACTTATTATTATTACTATCAATGTTGAAAACTGTTGTGCTGCTTAATATTTTTGTGGAAACTATGATACTCATTCAACATACTTTAATGAACAGAATGTTTAAAAGAACAGCATTTATTCTTTAGTAACATTATACATGTCCATACCGTCACTTTTTAATCAATTTATTTAGTCCTTGCTGAATAAAAGTATTCATTTCTTAAAAAAAAAGAAAAAATAAATCTTAATGACCCCAAAATTTTGAACGGTATTGTAATAAAGATCGCAGCAATTATATCAATTATGCCCACTATTCACAATCCAAATGGATATTCTGTTTAATTTAGCAAAATGTCATATTACAGAAGTAAAATGGTTTGCGAATGCAATTTCATGTTGACCTTAAGAAAGGATGTTTACATTCATTTATTAAAGCGCACAAATCTTGTTCGTGCTTGAACATGTACACAAAAGGACACAAACAGACAGATGCACATGGACAAAATAGAAAACGTCATCTGTCATTTCACCCTTTTGAAATCTGAGACTGAATACAAATGAAAGACTACTGACCATGAAGGTGTGTTCTTTCATTTCCTCAGTGTTTCTGAGGGATTTCGAGTCTAGCAGTTTAAACATGACTGCCTAGATCCAACAGAACAGTTTGGTGATATGCTATTAAAGAAATGTAGCAACGTAACCCATAATGTAAGCCTTAAGTTTCTTTTGTAGACTGCTATTGCGGCACTAGTGAGTGGATGCCAAGGTGTCCCCTCCACAAGTATTTATAGAGCAGGGGAATGCAATACCTCAGCTGTTACCAAGGATACTGTCACCACGGAGGTGCAGAAAAGGTAGATATGTGTTGGGAGTGTGTGCTGGAACTCGGAGACGGAGATGATGAAACTATTGAGAAATCTGCATGTATATAAATGAGCTGAGATTCGTGTTGGGATTATGGGGACTGACAGCACTTTGATTGCCTTATGAAGGCCTGACCTTGTGGGTGAAATTATGACAATACCCAATACCCTGTTGAACAATGTGCCGGTGCTTTGCAAGGACAAATCTATTGCAAAGCTGTTTGATCAAAGATGGACAACCGAGCAGCCAATTTCTACATGCTAACTGAATATAAAGACAGATACTTTTGAAAAAACCCTCAGCAGGAGGTGTGAGAATGTGCTGATGTGTCAGTGTGGTCGTCTTTCACTTTGTCTCCAAGTCTCTGTCTGTTCTTTTTCATCACCACCTAATCCAAATTCAACTGCTGAAAATAACCGGGATTCATCACACTCATCCTCACACCACCACGCACAGGCTTCTTCTTGTGCCATTAACACTTCACGAAATCAATGAATTTCATTCCTATGTCAATTTAATGATTTATTAACACTCTTTTGTCTGTCTCACCTGCGCACAAACTTGGAGGTGAACTTGCTGAAGATCCCGGAAGCACCGGGTCGTCGTTGTTGGCTATTGCCATGGGAGAGGGAAGGGGAAGCGGGGGCTCCGTGGTACGGCGAACCCTGCTGGTCCCGTGCGCCCCTCTGCTGGCCGAGGTGGAAGGTGTTGCGGGTGGGCACCCCTCTGGGGAAGTTGGTACGGTCCGTCCCAGCTGCGCTGCTGATATTGTGGGCTGATGGGGAGGCGCCAGGTGCTCTCTGTGGGGGATCACTGTGACAAAGCAATTTTCCCCAAACAAAAGAACACAAATAAAGATGAGGACATAGCAGGATTAGTATCCCCCCAAATTTTTTTTTTAATGTATATTTATTTATTTAAATTTTTTAAATAAATTCGATTTTAATATATACGTTATTTAAATGCATTTAAAAGTGTTTTATTTAAATAAAATAAAAGTGAAATAAAATTATGATTAAAAAAATTATAATTAAAATGAAATAAAATAGGGCATGGAAGGTTGATTTTCACTATGTCTGCAAAAAGAATAGCCACTGATAATGGGTGTTTCAAACCTACATATTCAAAGGAGATTCAAAATGTAAATACTTGATTTATGCATTTATGAAGTCTCCATAAAATCATGTTGAACATTCATTTATATACATTTTTATATAAATATTTATATAAATTTGAATTATGGTAGAACAATAGATTATGTATCAGGAGCTCTGTTCTGGCTCTTGCAGTGCTCTAGTAACTTATATTATGTAATCTCAAAATAATTAAATATGTCGACTGCAGAGAGAGAACACACACATCATATCTCTAACCCAATGCATAGACCTTTAATCGGCTTAATCTAACACACACACAACACAAGAAACACACAGATCAGGGATATTGTGAAACTCGCTCACTGCAATTTGTGTGTGTGAGTGTGAGAGTAAGAGTGTGTGTTCATCCACGCGAGTGCAGTGAAACAGAACACCTGTGGAAATCTCACCCAACCATGTCAGGTCCATGCCAACATCTGTTTAAGTGCCAACCAGTGTAGTAGAACCTAGTCAGAACCAGTCGCCAACTGGCACAAGCACAGCCAGAGAGGTCACATGACTCTGGGTCACTGAACCTGCCAAAGCTAGATTATAATACACTGTCCATCCACTTCAGCCAGGAAGTGAAGTGTGCTGGACCCTTCTCAGAAGCATAGCTGCGTTTGGAATAATAACTACGATCTGCTCTGTATACAGACACCAGATTATCATCCAGAACATCCGGACATTTTTGTTGCTCCTGATTTCACAAGGTTACACACACTGGTCCACTTCTAGAAAATGAAAACTTTTTAAGATTTCAACTTGAGTCAACATGAAATGGTTCATGCCCATTTACTTTCACATTTCTGGTCTTACTGTGAATGTTACTCCAAGTAAATATATTTGTGTATACACTTTCTGCAATCCAATCACTTCTTGATGGATTAAAATTAAATTAAATTAAAAGGCAGAATTTTTAGCATCTAAACAATTCCTGATCTGTGCAAACCAGTGTTATTTTAGTATCATTGATATAGTCTACATGAAAATGAGAAATGTTGAATTAGCAACTAGCCGACAAGTTTTTATTCAATTTCACAATATGTAAACTTTTTTTTAATGATTTTAGTTTTAATTACAATAAAAACCCTGTTCCTCATGGATAATGGTAACGGATAAAATGAAGTCCTGATCAACAATTTCATCATTGAATATTCAGTTTCACACCAAAATGTGTCACATTATGGAAGTAAAATGGGTTTTGACCATCATTGTATGTTGACTTTGACTCTAAAACATTAATTGGTTGATGGGGATCAGTATTTACAATGCCACTGACTCAAACAAGCATTTCTCTTTTTTTATTTTGGCCACGCGATTGTTTGATTTCCCCCCCCCAAACCAGTTCATTGGATATCCCGCCCTGCAGCCGATTCTAAAGATTTCATTTGTCATGTCAATCACTGCACTGACTACCAACATCAAACACTGATCCCTAAACCTACCCGTCACTGTAACCTTACCCAATGAAATTAGCTGCAGGGCGGGATTTCCGCTGAACTGGTTTGGGGAATTCACGCTTTGGCCACAGCCTTAGACATCCACCATAACTTACCTTCTGCAGATCCACCTACAGCCCAACACACTGGCTAAATAAGACCTTCTCAAACCCTCTTTACACAAAAGCTCACAGAAGTCATCAGTAACACTTCAGGGTGGAGTGAACGGGAACCTGAATCACTGTGCACATCACTAGGATAGTGTCTAACTATCACAATACCATGGAGCAAAAAAAACTCGGGGGCAAATTTGGGGAAAACATCATCTACAAACTCTGAATGCGCAAACTAATACACACAAACACAACACCTAAGCAAGGGACTAAGATTTTCCCATAGTAACACAGTAGTATGTTAGATATGGCACACGGCTGGATGTTTAAAGTAAAAATAACATATGAGCACTCACTCTAGCAAATAGGAGCAGGATCTTAAGAAACAAACCCATGCCACTGCAAAAACACATCTGCAGTTATGACGCATGTCAGAACATACATGAGACATCCATCTAGTATTATTTTCACATATTCCATTTATATTTTTCTCTTTAGCACAGAGATTTTCACAGTGGCGAACCACACGGTTCTAAGGTGTCAAAGTGAAAGCCCTTACACGTGACTCGCGTCAATGTTGGTTACCCTCGTGCTAATTGTTGTAATGAAAAGTTCAGTTTGCCTCTGCACTGACCCTTCAAAGGAGTTTGGTGTGAAAATCAAAACAAGATGTAAGAGGGATTGATCCAGGGGCAACCAAAATTTTTCTGAGATTGTTTTTTCTTACTTTTATGCATTTGACATTCAATATACAAATTTGATCAGTTCATGCATTCACTGGGACAGAACCAATGACCTTGGCATCGCTAGTGATCAGTTCTAAGTTCAAATACAATATTTTCAGTTTACTTGAAGCAGCCTTGCAAAATTTTCCTTCCTGTAAGCTATTTGAAGCATCCGTGGAGGTCAACGCTTGTGTCCAGACTGAGTCACGTGAAAGAACCTTGAGAGACAGATTGAGCCACACTATGTGCTGTACATGGTCTCTCACTCACTCACTCACTCACATATATACAGTGCACAGATCTGAATATATGGCCCTTGCACTGAGGTACGATTCACTCCAGAGGGGAGACAGTGCACAGGAGGCAGAGAAGCACAGAGAAGTGAGAGAGATTATGTAACAGAGCAGCGGTACCTTCTCTCAATGGTCCCCAACCACGCTCGGAAGAGGCTCAGCTCACTGCATGCAACAGACCAACCATTCACTTGCAGCGGCACTGACAGGCTAACATTGAAACTCCACGCTGCAGCGGTACAATTGATGGTGTGTTTCTGACGTGGTCAGTGTTTAGTGTGAATATGCGGTTTTATTTGTGGCTTTGTGCAACTTTTATCAGTGATAGTCCAGAGAGGACAGGAAACAACGGTTAAAGGGGGGGAACATGATTGAGAAATCATTTGGCTGTAAAGTGAAGTGGGGTCTGTGTTGAATTATTGTAATTTATCCACACTGCACATTCACATGGTTGTTAGGTAGAAACTAAGAAAACAACATCAAAGTTCCCATTCTTAAAGGGTTAGTTCACCCAAAAATGAAAATTAAGTCAAGAGATTTCCACGACGCGCACGCGCGAGAACTCAACTGAAGTAGTTGAAGGAGATCGCAATTCTCGCGCATGCGTCGTGGAAATCTCTTGAAGTCTCGTTTCAGGCCTACAAGGAAGAAAAGGAATAGTCGAATAAAGTCGTTATTTTTGTTTTATTTCCGCACAAAAAGTATTCTCGTCGCTTGATAAACTTATAGTTGAGCCACTGTTGTGACATGGAATATTTAAACATTTTCTTCATTGACTTTCTGGGCCGTCAGGATTCATTCCCTTAGGGAGCCTATGGAGGAGTGATCCAGCTGTCACATTTAATCAAAAATATCTTCATTTGTGTTCCGAAGACGAACGAAGGTCTTACGGGGTTGGGACAGCATGGGGGTGAGTAATTAATGACTTCATTTTCATTTTTGGGTGAACTAACCCTTTAAGGGCCAGGTATCACCATTCACATCCCATCTTAACAATCACTCATGACTTCATGAAAGCTGTAATAAATATGATTATTTCTTATTTACTCCTGAAATCCCTGAGGGGGAAAAAAGCATGGCTGTTTTTTTTTTTTTTTTTTTGCGCAATGAAACTGGTTGACCAAAAATATATTGCTGGTTAAAGGGGCAGTTCACTTCAAAATAAAAATTCTGACATAATTTTCTGGAAGAGCTTCATGTTGTTCCAAACCTGTGTGACTTGTCCATACAATGAAAGTTAGTGGGGTCCAAAACAACTTTCACATTTATTATATGCTAAAAAAAACTAATACAAGTCAGATAAGGAACAACAACAAGGGTGAGTAACTGATGACATTTCACTTTTCAATAAACTATACCTTTCCCTTTTAGTCAGGAGGGGACACCAGCTCAACATTATCGCATACTGTGGACCACCAGCCAAAACATTTGTTGGTGACTAGCTGTGCTTGTGTTTTCAGCAGGAATATGAAAATTTGTCTTGTTTTGTAGCACAACTGTCTCCCAGTGTTGACTTTGTAGACTCGTGTCACTCCCTGGCTTCCTGCAAGCTTTTTCCACGCCAAGTAAATGATTTCTAAGAATACATAACCCCCCTGAGACATGCTACAGTTCCTAGATTTGGGTTCTCTTTTTGGCGACGTGGGGACTTGCCTGGGCCGGTGTGAGTGCAGGTCTGTGGGACAGGGATGGGCAGAGGTGGAGAGTGACTTGTGATGGCGGATGCGTGAGGAAGAGACTGATGAGGAGAGCACGGCGCCGGCCGAAGCCGTGGAGGCGCGGGACCCGGGGGTGCTCAGGCTGAGGGGAGAGAGACAGCGGCCCCTCCGTACACACACGCACAAATCGACACACACATTAACACGAGTGTGTGCGTATGTGTGGAGAGAGGGAGGGAGAAGCATTCCATTAGAAACAGCACTTTGCACACATTAGATAGAGTGATAAATAGACCGACAGACAGATTGATTGATAGATAGGCAGACAGACAGATAGATAGACAGACATAATGGTAGATAGATAGACCAATAGATAGACAGACAGACAGATGGATGATAGAGTTAAAGCCAAAGAGCAATAGATAGAGCAATAGACAGACAGAAGAGATGATTGATAGCAATAGATAGGAAGATGGACTGAGTGACAGACATAGATAGATAGATAGATAGATAGATAGATAGATAGATAGATAGATAGATAGATAGATAGATAGATAGATAGATAGATAGATAGATAGATAGATAGATAGATAGATAGATAGATAGATAGATAGATAGATAGATAGATAGATGCATCTGGGCATCTAAAGTGAGAGACAGTGGTGTATGGTACAGGAGAGAGAAGGAGAGGGAGTGAGAGAGAGGTCAAACAGAGTGCTGATTTCACAGAAAAGCACAAAAGAAACACACACACACCCACACACCACTATGCAGGGATTAGTTGAGCTTGTGGTGGAGAAATAACATGCTATCACCTTGCTATGTGGCAGAGAGAAGCTAAGCCTATTACAGACGACTACAGCAACCTTACAACAGAGTTAATGGTGCTTTTTTTCCATCACAAGCCACCCTAATCCATTTAAAGCTATACATACGCTCACACTCACAGAGACACAAAGTTGCACACGCTCACACAGCTCAGACAGAAGAAAAACAAAATGAGAGTTCAAAGACAAAGGAACCAGAAGAGAGAGAAAGAAATGGAAAAGTAGAAGGATGTGTGGGGAATATTTAACCCGACACACTGTCTGAATGCCTTCAGAAAATCTCATGAAAAAATCCAGCAGCAAATCCTGCAGGAGCATTCAAAGGACAAAAGGTTATAACACTTAAATACCCCATGAAATCATTTAATGAAAGCAGTCTTCTTTCCAGTGCTGAAATATTCGCTACTTAAACAGGAAGTTGGGGTGGGACATAGTGAAAGCCTTTTTTTAAAATAGCATTTAGATTACATCACATGATTTGCTACTTGCTATTGCTAGTCAGAAGTTGATATTAGGAACATGTGATGTTCTTATTTCAGAAAGCATAACTTGACTGCATGGGGTATTTAACACAGTGTCACTGACATACTTACACATATACACCCATAGAGAACTAAAGCATCACAGCACAGCTCTAACAGAAACAGTTGAAGGCTTGTTCACACCTAGTTCAAGGGATGCTCCACCCTCTCATCATTTACTCACACTCATGCCATCCCAAAATGTACATGACTTGTTTTCTTCAGATGAGCACATACATTTTTAGTAAAATAATCTATCTCTGAGTTCATATATTGCAAGTGTGCAAGACCCTCAAAACCACACAAAGTGAACACGACAGTAATACATGACCCGAGTTGATGAAACAATGTGTCCGATAGATGTAAGAAAAATAATATAATAATTTTTTTTTTACTATAAACTGTTATACAGTTTCATGAGTCAGCACGTTGTGCAACACGCATGACAAGAACGAGCTTATATCATGCTTCAAAACGTGCTGACATAGCGCTTCACAGTGCTCTCATGAATCAGTGTATGACAATTGGCCAGAAAAAAACATTTAAAATAAGTATTTTTCTTACACGCATCATTTCGCTACAGAAGACATTGATTCATCAATTGCCATCATATGGATTATTGTCATTTTGCATGGTTTTTGAAGTGTCAATTTATGGACCGACAGAGATGGATTATTTTTCTAAATATCTTAGTTTGTGTTCATCTGATGAAAATTCCAATATGTGCTCAAGAAACATTTCATATTATCAATGCTGGAAATGTTGAAAACAACGTTGAAAAAATTGCTGCTTAATATTTTTGTTGAAACTGTGATACATTTATTTTTCAGGACTCATTTAATGAATTGAAAGTACAAAAGAACAGCATCTATTTGAAACGGAAATCTTTTGTAACATTGCATTTTTACTCTTACATTATATGTGTGACTCAAACACACCCAAACGTTTGAACGGTAGCATATGTTATTCTGTATGTCATTTTTGCTATTCTTTGCAATAGCAAGAATATACAGAACTTTGTTGAACTTTTATGTAGCTCCGCAAATACTGTAAGTTTCTGTTAACAAAGTCAAATTCTACTTGGCCGTACACTGATAGGACAGTTCCCGACACATGACCTAAAAGCTAGTATCTTATTTCAATATCTAATACTTGGTCTGAACAGGCCTTCATTATAATAACTAACGGCATAGCACTTTCTGCACTGGAATCGGCACTTTTTTGACAGAGCTGGGAAGGTGCATTGAAAGTTTCAATTCAATTCCAGATACGTGCTGTCTCAGTTTATGAAACAATTAACAGTATTCAAACTACAAGGTCCATGCATATTGCCATAATTTAAGCATTTCCATAATTTACATGCTGATGGTCACCATTCTACACTTCGGCAGACTAGAAGACATCATCTTTGTGCAACATGACTCTAGTAGGCAGAAAGCTCTATATCCGTTTTTAAAAACACATCTCATGCATATGCTTATGTATAATTTATACAGTTAAGAGACAGTACACTGGAGTGTGTGGAATGTGAGCATAGGCAGCAATATGAATGCTGTAGAGGAATGAGTTATAATGGATGAATGGTTATAGAGGTGCACAGGAAGTGAAGGATGACTGACGTCTTAGCGCTTGTGGCGATGACCGTGGGAGGTCTATATGGGGTTTAGATGACGCTCTAATGCAGGGATGGGCAATGCCACTGTCCTGCAGAGTTTAGCTCTAACCCTAATAAAACACACCTGAACAAGCTAATCAATGTGTTCAGGATTGCTAATGCTAAAGGCAGGTGAGTTTTTGTTATCAGGGCTGGAGCTAAACTCTGCAGGACAGCGGCACTCCAGGATCGATGTTGGCCATCCCTGCTCTAATGCATGGTGTTATGTTTGCACTGTACATGTGCAACTAATAGGTTTTCAAAAGCATACAAACTCTGGTGATGGACTTCTTCTGTTTTAATTAGTGTGTGGGTTTGAATGAGATGGTACTCTAGAAGTCACTAATCCACCTGAAATCCAGGGTGACATGCCAATCTGGCACAACTCGGCCTTTCTGGGGATCAAAAGCATGCCAGTCTTCTCCATGGCAGGTAACGGCCAACAGCACAGAGACAGGAGATAGAGTAGACTGTGTGTGTGCAGTGTAAATTAGAGAAAAAATGGTGACTGGTTTTGTTAGTGATCTTATCTAGAGGGATGAACTGTGCCCGTATGCGGGTGTGTGAGACATAGAAGAACGGTAGGTGTTTTTCTGTACTTTGCCTTCGAGATTTACAATCTTTCAACAAATGTGGTGTGTCTTTGGATGTACCTGTCTTTGCCGTTTTGTACTCCCAGAGTTGCTCTGTCAGAAATGGGGGAGTTTCTGCTGCGGCTTGTGCCCGTGGACAAGATACTATTCTGAAATCACAAACACACCAGTGTTAATATGATTAAATTAATAAAATTTGTTTTGTAAAAAAAAAAGGCTGGAATAAAATGTACATGTTAGATGAACCACTTTAACTTAACTTTAAAATGATACATTTTAAAGGCAACTAAATTGGCACCTAACTGAAATAAAATAAGTTTAAAGCTGCAGTCTCCTCTCTTTTTCTTTTTTCTTTTTCCTCTCTTCTCTGTTCGAAATCTGCAATTACAGTTATTCGCGGAATTATCAACTTAACGTGAGTTGTAGTTTGACACGGCACAGCGCGGATGAACACAATGTTTGAGGAGAGTGTGCAGCTGTCAGTAACCGTGCCGGTGTGGATACTGGCATTCAGAATCACTGATTATTCTTATTGGAAATATGACCAACATAATAATTTTCACCGGAAAATGTCATCTGAACAAGTAACATCCACTTTTGTTCTGGTTCTGACATTGCAGTAAATCGCGCTGATTAAATCTAAAAATCGCTTATCATATCACGCAAAACCGTGCAAATTATACTTTGTTCTTAAATTGTTCATGTTAACAACGTCAGCATTGCGTGACTACATGTAATGTCCTTCCCATATGTATCCTTGTTTTCGCATGGGTCCCTTTTTTTCTGTAGCCATTATGAAGTCCGAACGAAGTCTTTTGCATTTTACAGCGGGTGAATCTCCAGTTGTCACTGGTGATTGTCGTTTGAACCTTTCTGGATCCGCCATCAAATTGATAAGTTTAATTATATCAAGTGCTGTGAGAAAAGGCTATAAATCTCCACCTCCAACATCCTCACACGCAATATAGCGTATACTAGCCGAGACTCTTCTTTATGTGTACAGATGTGACGTAATGACGCAAAGACAGCATGAATCTCCCGCGGAAATCCACCAGTACCACTGGAATTAAAAACATTATTACAAGCTTACCGTCTTGAATCGAGCTAAGGCAAGCAGATAGTGTTCTTTAATGCACAACGTGGAGTGCATTCAAATTGTTTAATGCATAGCTAGCTGTGGATTATCCCACTTATAGATCTTATGCGCCAAAGAGACAAGCGTGCAGCCATCTTAAGAATTTAGGGTTTGAGCTTCTTTTTTTGCGGTAGCTCTGTATATTTCTATGGCACCGCTGTGGAAGAGCAATTAGCTAATGAAGGGGTTTTACTTACTGTAGAGTTCATGAACGTTAGTATGGACATTGTAATGTTTGAAGTTTAATAGTTTTTACTGTATGATTATTATTTTGATTATTATTAAATGAATATTTCTAAAATTAAAAATACAAAAATATTTTCTGGCATCTTTTTACAAGATTATTCTGATAAATGCACGTTTGCATTTATTAGCTCTGGAACTGCAACAGTAATCCAAGTATGGGTGTGGAGCGATTAAAGGAACCATGCTATGAATCAAGCAAAGGACAGCCCTGCTATGAACCCTGGGTGAATGTTTAATGACAAACTAGATACAAAACCATTTTTATTACTCAAGGCGTGAAAATGTTTGCATCCCACTACTATTTGGTTGGTACTCAGAAAGGGCCTATTTAATAGTATTTGCACTTTATATTGAGAAAAAAAGAAAAGAAAAAGGTACAAAAGTATGATGTGGTGTGTGAAAGTTCAAAATAGCATCCTCTGTAGCATTTTCACAGAAATAACCGTGAAAGCCATGAGCACTGGCCGTGCCAAACATCTCTCGGTCAGAGAGTGTACTTCAACCCTGGGCAAGCCCTTCCAGCCATCTGCTGCCTGAAAAATACCAGTGTGGAAAGCAACAAGCTTTCCAGAGCACCCCTGTGTAACTGAGAACAGAAGCAGTAGTTAAGATGTTTAAAAATTACCCTGCTATTATGTCAAAAGCTTCCTCAATCCATAATGTAATTGCGTGTTCAGGTTCATGGAAACTGAACTAAGGAACATGACGTGACTTTGGTACTGTTTTAGTCCTGTTGACAAGCTTGCTGTTTTCTATATCGTTTAATTTTAGCCTGTAAAATATCAACAAGCACTCTGTCTATATAAATGTTCTAATTGGTACAGTTCCCCCTTTATTGTTTTATAGGTTGAAAAAGTTTTGACTTCTTTATTTGGCAGTTGAGAGAGGAAATGACAGGACTAGAGGGAGGCACATGAATGGGAAAGCACACAAGCTTGTTGCCCACATCAACACCACAGCTCAAAATCTTGCTAAACAAGTATTAGTTTCTGAATGGTAATCTGTGTACCTCTGGTAAGATATTTAATTGTGCGTGGTCTTTTATCCTATTTTTACATTTAGTTTAGCTTCTGCATAAACGCACACTCACTTAGTTACATTTTAAAAATAATAATAACACTGAAATGTAATCTTAAACGATTATCTTAAATTACTTTTTACATTTATACTGTACATAAAAATGTTGTGATGATTAAATTCACTTGTAGCATTTTAAGATGACTAATGTTAGTTTTTTGTGTTTTATTTGTCATTTATTTAGACAATTCTTTATTCTATTTTAATTCATCCGTACTTACAGTAGAGGGTGTAGAACTCTTTTTGCGTTCACTGGAGATCACTGGACTGGGTGGAACTTTGGTGGAGCTACTTGAACCTTTCCTCCCAGAATCCTCCACTCCATGCTTGTTTTCTCCCTGAGGCCTTTTCGATGAACCTAAGGGATAAAGAGGAAAGAGTGTAAAGACAAACATGCACGTGTATGTGAGTTTACCAGGGGCTTCAATCCACAAAACTTCCTAATCAACTCACCCTGATCTGTGGTTTTTCTGACGGGTTTCTGAGTGGATGACACGCTGCGCTGTACCTTATGAGGTGGAGAAGGGGCGTTGCTATTAGTGAGGTCACTTCCTGGGCGCGACTTTAATGACAAGATGACACCCTCGTCAAGCTGCAAGACCGAATTTTCAATGATACATGAGCACAAAGCAGTTGTATCATCATATTCCGATGCCTCTGTGGGTACTAAAGCACGAATCTGTTTATGTATGTGGGTACCTCTGAATTCCTATAGTCAAGCAGGAGATAGGTTGCCATGACTTCATTGTATTTTTGTTTGACGAGAGAGTCCTCTATTTCCTCTTGAGGGAAACCCATCTGAAGCATTATGTCTAAGTGGGCAACATAGACACAATGTAATTTTAATACTTTTTTAACACCATTTCTTTCTGTAATTTTTTTTATAGATATATTCTAACATTTAACTATTTCACCTGTTCTTCTGGGATCTTTGTAGTCAGGCTGAGGGTCAATGAAGGGCTTCAACTCCTCGTCTTCATGACCTACATTCATCCAGCGATCCCTCATGATCTGCTGCTGAGCCAATGGCAGACACACAGTAAGAGAAAGAGAAAGATGGTGAGGGATCACATAACCAGATCTTTATGTTTTTATGCAACAAGACTACATATTCCAGTGCAGATTTTTGCCAAAGATTTGCTTATCTGAATGAAGGTACAGCATATTTCAGTCATTTACATGCTTTAATCCAAAACATAAAACATTATGTAAACGTAACAATGTCGTCACTCTCCTAGCATGAATCAAAAGGGGGGGAAAATGATAGTAGAAATTGAAAAAGACACTGTAATAAATATATTTATTCTAAGTAAGTGGCTTCCACTAAGGGCCCTCGGCAAACTTAAAAAGGGGACTTCAAGATGATTTAAAATGATTTAAAACAAAACAAGCATTAAAATAAGATAAAACAATTAAAGATCAATATATTTCATATTTTAATTTACCCCCTCAACCCTTTTTTTTTCTTTTCTTTTTAAGATCCTACAATCTCAGAGAACATGTATGACATTTTTAGACCTGGAAAAGTCGTCAATTTTTTTATAAAATCTTAAACGCCATTAGCATTTCTATACATTTTATTAATATACACTATTCTGGTTTTGCCAAGCTTTATATTTCATCAGGTAGAAATTGTGCGTAAAAAATATCCATCCATCAAATCATGAACATCTGGAAATGTCATAGGCTCTCTGAATACTGTTGTGGAGTCACAATGGAGACAGTGGCCTTGGAGCCAAAAAGGTTGAGATCTACAGTTCTAAATAGGTATAGTATGCACTACAACATTCACATTTTGACAGGAAATGTAAAAAATTTTCTAAAATTAACTTTTCAACTTAAAGGATTTTTGGAGAATTTTCAGGCTCAGCATAAAGGAGTCCATGGCTACGTTCACACTGGCAGTTTTTGGGTTTGACCATAGGCGTCATTTACGGGGGGGACGGGTGGGACATGTCCCCACCCCTTTTTGCCAGGGTCAATATTGTCCCCACCACTTTTGAAACATCTCGCGGCACGGATGTACCAATACAAATAAAACATCTCCAGTTAACTAGCAGCATTCGTTTAATTCATTTGTTAAATAAGAGGCGATCTAGCGCTGAAAAATGTGTTGTCTTCACTCGGACGCGCGCTTCAATCCGTTGCGGAGATTCTATTCGTTCCATTGAAATCACAAATCAAAATGCACACAAACATGTCCGTGCTTCTCTGGGTTCTAATCCGCACTCGTATAGTTTTTTTTTTCCCTCATCAAAACCAATAATGTTTATCAGTGATAAAGTATATCAAGATTCTTGATATAACCACTGATAAACATTATCGGTTTTGATAAGGGAAAAAAAACTATACGAGTGCGGATTAGAACCCAGAACCTCCGACACGCTTGGCAAAAATTCTGCCACTGGACCATTACAGTACATACGCAACACAGGTATATTAGATCTTATTGTACGACCAATTAAACCCAAAGTACCATCACATTTTTGGTCAGACATCATCACATCTTTGAATACATTTTTTTTTATTTACAGTAAGCTACAGGACATCGTCTTTCAAAACATGACCTGCGCGAAAGAGAAAAAAGAATTAATGCGTCATTGTACCCAGCACTTTTGAAAATGCGCTTCCGAATGCGTCTCTGTCCCCAGCACATTTCAAACCAAACTGACGCCCATGGGTTTGACAACCGCATTTTCTTACAGGTGTGAGTCACAAATTGTCCCGTTTAAAAACTAACTTACAGTAGTGTCTAGAATATTGTCTGTATGAACGTGCGACAGGGTTCAAACCCATATTCTCTCACATGTAACCATAGCGACAGTGACCAAAGTAATATCAAATATTGTGACATCCATAAAACTGAAAAGTATTATCACTTCTGATATGACAAGAGTTCAATCGAGCTGCGAGTTCATTCATCAAATCTTCATTAACCGACAGGAGCTTTAATATCTGGGTAGAGAGTGGGTAGAGCACAAAACTGACGGGTGCTGCTACTGTGGAGAACAGTAACTGGATCTAAAACCTTCTGATGACACACAGCTCATTTTCTGTCGCTGTACGTTACAGAAAGCGAAATCACACACAAAAAAAACCTCAACACACTGTAGACAAGCATTTGTGCAGCACAGAGCGGCTCTCTTGCACTGTATGACATGACAACTAGTGGTCAAATCCGGTTCTGTCCACATAGCGAGGGTTTACCGAGAAAGCGGTTTTGGGTCCTGAAAATGTACAGGTGTGAGTTCGGTTATTGAATGCGGTTGTCACTCCTGTAACTAACTGAACTGTGTGTGAACATAACCATATTAAAGACTCAAAAAGGACCGTTTAGTTTTAAAAACCTAAATATTTTGTGCTGAGAATTCAGACATGATGAGACTACACTTTAAGCTAATTGAAATTTGAGGCCTTATTGTCCGTATTCTAATCCACAGTCAGATATCAGATGTGTAAATATGTCTAAACCAAGCGCACCTCCAAACTTCCCCTCTTGGTAGGATTGAGGATGAGAAACTTCTTCAGCAGGTTCTCACAGTCTGTGGACATATAGAAAGGAATCCTATACTTCCCTCTCAACACACGCTCTCGCAACTCCTGCGTAAGAGAAACAGAAACACAATGAGAATGATATTATAGAAAGGAGGAAGACAAAAATTACACAGATCTTCATTGTCCCTCACCTTCAGGTTCTGTCCATCAAAAGGCAGTGAGCCACTGACCAGCGTGTAGAGTATGACCCCGAGACTCCACACATCAACCTCCGGCCCGTCATACTTTTTGCCCTGGAAGAGTTCAGGAGCAGCATACGGCGGGCTCCCGCAAAACGTGTCCAATTTATTGCCAACCGTAAACTCATTGCTGAAGCCAAAGTCGGCGATCTTTATGTTCATGTCAGCATCCAGTAAAAGATTCTCAGCCTTAGGGAGAAAAGAAGGACAGCATGCTGGTAAGTAGAAGGCTTTAAAAGAGAAGAGTTGGCACTTGATTCGGAGAACAAGAAGCGTACAGTTCATTGTTCACACAATCAGCAACACACACATCTCCATTTTTCACTTCAACATTGTTATTATCTATCAGAAATGCCTGCTTCTCTTCTTTCAGGGTGTTTGTCCAGCTTTTCATAATGAGTTCTCTCATGCTATTGTGTGTTTGTGAGAGTGTTGAGACTTGGCCTCTGTGCTGCCACTCAACATCTACACACAAACTTTAGCCGCGCAGGGAAGCCGTGTTGCCTAGCAACAGATGCGGGGTGCTAACTGGGCTCGGTTTGCAGAGTTAAATATTACTCTGCCAACAGAACCAAACTTTTACAACATGCAAACACACAGCAACAAAGAAATGGACGAGGCATGGCCAGCACGAACCCCTGACAAAAGTGCTATTATACTGTCACTTAAAACTCCAGATTGAATGTAGCTCTGCTGTATTTAATATAATTAATCTGCATGTTGATTGGCTACTTGAAATGTCATGTCATAGGCTTTTTTACCCAAAACAAATTTCACTAAACTCATGAAAGAGTGTTTCCAAAAGGATTTAGTTTTTACATCTGGGGTCCAATTTGTTTCATTACACAGTTCTTGGTTCCTCTCAATTTGGAGATGAGTGAAAGTAAAAACATTAACCTATGAGATCAAGACTGATTCTGACTCTTTTAGATCAATTCTATAAAGAAATCTGACTCAATATTTATTTGTCCAAGAATCGGGCTATACTGTTCATACTGTTTAAACGTTTGAGGTTAGTACGATTTTTTAGGTCTGGTTTCATAGACAGGGCTTTGCTTAAGCCAGGATTATACCTTAGATCAATTAGAACATTTAAGTAGCTTTTATAAACATGCCTTAGAAAAAACATTACTGGTGTGCATCTTGAAATAAAACAATGGCGTTGACATATTTTAAGATATGCCAGTGCAAGTTGATTTCAGTTAAAACAGCTCAAACATGCACTTTAGTCTGGGACTAGCTTAAGCCTGGTCTGTTTTATGTTTTTAAAAGTCTCTTATGCTCACCAAGGCTTTTATTTGATAATTTGAGTAATTTTTTACTTATTGAAAATTGTCATTTGTTTCAATGATGGTCTTCAATGTCACATGATCCTTCAGAAATCATTCTAATATGCTTATTTAGTGCTCAAGAAATATTTCTTGTTATCAATGTTGAAAACAGTTGTGTTGCTTAATATGTTTTGTGGAAACCTTGAAATATTTTTTTTCTCAGGAGTCTTTGATGAATAGAAAGTTCAAAAGAACAGCATTCATCAGAGATAGATATCATTTGCAACATTATAAATGTCGTTGCTGTCACTTATGACCAATTTAATGCATCCTTGCTGCAAAAATGTATCAATTTCTTTAAAACATAAGAATAAAATCCGACTGACCCCAAACTTTTGAACATTAGTGCATGGAATTTATTACAAGATACCAGTGAAGACAAAACAATTCCAATTATTATAATTTCCTTTTCTGGGGCAACCGGAACTGAACACAACACAACAATCAACACGCCTGTAACTTGAAAGAGAAACACGATATAGATCCTGCAATCCAACCTGAAAAGCCAGAAACCGTTTTAGAGTAGAGGTGTGGCTTAATTCTTTACACACACAAACACAGAGATGCAGAACCTATTACATTTGCAAACCTTTGGTAAGTGCTCTATTATTTATAGTGCTCATATTAAATCAATATGTTGAACATTGCCCTTTTCTATTGTAATCAATACAACTCCAGCATTGTGGTGTCATTATTTAGTGTGTGTGTGTGTACCTGATATTCCTTGCGTTATGGGGACCAAATGCCCACAAGGATAGTAATACCAGTAAATTTGGACTTTATGGGGAAATTGTTTGGTCCCCATGAGGAAAACAGCAAATACACCATACTAAATTAAGTGTTTTGAACATGTAAAAATGCATAAAGTTTTCTGTGATGGGTAGGTTTAGGGGATAGAATAGTTTTTACTGTATAAAAATTATTATTATGTCTATGGAATGTCTCTATAAAACATTAAAACCGGTGTGTTTGTGTGTGTGCACGCGAAAATGAGACTGGATTTCTGGGGGTCCTCAGTGGGGTAGAAGAGAATTACATTAAGTTATGCATGGAGACAGTGACTAACTCCAAGGTACAAGGGTCACTAGGATGATGTTTGGCCCAATAAGCACTTTCAGTATGTGGGCAGAGTATCATCATGGGAACAATTCATCCAGAGAGACACTTCCTTTCATCTTCAAGATCTGAGGGCAGCAGTTCCAGAGTTCAGAGTACACTCATGATAGCGTGCAGGTGTGTGTGTGTGTGTGTATTTATGTCTGTTTAAACAGAGGACTCATTCCTACACCTGGACTCTTGTAATGGACTTTGATGACAGACACAGAAGAACTACTTAAGAAAATCTGAAAGATGAAGGTACAGCTGAATGGAGATCATCCTGCTCAGGGCATGTTCACATGTAAAAGGACCTAAGGCCCTCACACACTCACGCACATTCTCACCTTGAGATCTCGGTGTACAATACACTTCTGATGGCAATACTGCACAGCTGAGACAATCTAGAGAGATAAAGAGAGAAGGTGTGGTGACTAATCAGGAGAGTATGTGAAGTCATTTTGGCTGCTCATGGGAGTTGTCGCTCTTTAATTAAGCTGTTCTATCAGTAATTAAGCCATCATACACACACATGTACACAGCACTGTTAATGAGCACACACACACACAGAAGCGCACACGCACACACACGCACGCACACACGCACGCACACACGCGCACACACACACACACACACACACACACACACACACACACACACACACACACACTAGTAGAAAATGCCCACTTACCACCCCCTGCCACACACACTACTGTTCAAAATGGTTTAAGCCATATATGGTATAAAGCTGCATTTATCTGATCAAAAATACAGTAAAAATAGTCATATTGTGAAATATTAGTTTAAAAATGGCAAATTCCTATGATTGCAAAGCCATTATTCCAGTCTTCAGCGTCACATAATTCTTCAGAAATCAGCAGATTTGCTGCTCAAGGAACATTTCTTATCATTACATTTGAAAACGGTTGTGCTGCTTAATATTTTTGAGGAAACCATGATACAAAGTTTTTACTGTAACTTTTGACCAAATTAATGCATCCCTAATGAATAAAAGTATTATTTGTAAAAAACATTGTACTTAACATTTGAATGTCTGAGACCATAATAAAAATCTGGGATTCTAAATTGAATTTAAATTTGGAAGTAGATAAAAGTTTTAATTAGATTTTTAGGTCACTAATTAAATAACTAAATATTTGCCACTAATTATGTGGACTCATTTGTTCAGATGTTCTTGCTTCCACTGAAACACAACGCTGTTTGGATCATTCTCAAATCATGCTGGAGAACATAATCATCAGGTTTTATGTTAATTCATGTTAATTTTTAAATTAAACTTTTGGCTCTCAAATGTCACCCTGATGATATAATCTGCAAAAGATATATTACAAAATGTAGAATAGAATACAAAATTTTCTCTTGTGGACTCAGACTTGGACCTTATTGTACATACATGTGAGCTTTGACACTGAAGTATGACTCACTCACATGCACTCGCACTGACCTGTCTAAATTTGGCACGAGCTTCCTTTTCTTTCATCCTCCCGTGAGCAACAAGGTAATCAAAAACCTCGCCTTGGAAATGGAAGATGGGAACATTGCAATAGAGTAGAAAATGACAGAGGAAGGCAAGAGGTAAAGAAGGAATGGTACAGGATGAGGAGAAGAACAGAAAGATCAGTCAAAGGAGAGAAAGATGTGAAAATAACATCATTATAAAATGCAGTGTCCTGATTTTCAGTTCTTGACATGATTGACAGCTGGCAGTTCTAGTCTTTCAGCTAACTCACCTCCACTGGCATATTCCATGACTAAATACAGCGTCTTGTCTGTCTCGATCACCTCAAATAACTTCACTGATGGGGAGAGAGAGAGAGATAATCACAAATCAAAACATATAAGAGACTATTCACACCAAATTTGACTTTTAGGTGCATCCACAAAAATACTTTAAAATGAAAGAACACATCTCTATGAAATCATTCACACTGACACTGTCAGTTAATATATCGCTTGTTGCTTTACCATGTCATGCTTGTATAGGACACAAGCATGACATGGTAAAGCAACAAGCGATATATGTTAATCACTTTTTTGTTCAACACATCAAGGAGTAAGTGACATTGTATTGGTTGATCGTTTTTTTTCTGTTGTGTTTTGCTGGATATCCCACCATGAAATCTTATCCAAAATCTTGCATCAATAGATTTCTGCAGGGATGACGTATTTTGCAAGAGTTAGCATTTCAGCTCTTCCAGTTCAATTATCCTGAAGCCAATAGGTATTTTTTAAGCTTAATGGTGGTGAAGTTGAAGTCATGTGACCGTGGTGTAGTTCGTTTTATTGCCTATGTTTACCTTCTTACTTCTGCAGATTGTATTTAGGCTTCAAATTTCATAGAATGTTCATTTGAGGAGATTATCATGATGAACAAAACGCGTAAGAATCAAAAACCTTTGTTAGGTCACAGAGCTTATTTTCTGCAATAATCCAAAAGCCAATGGAAAAATCATTTTGGGAAGCCAGGGAACCAGGGTGATGCTTCCGGTTTGGCCTACAAAAAAACATCATCACTGCAGCACCTCTATTAGCAATAGCAAGCTGAGACTGTTGTGCTGTGGAACATATTCGCTTTCGATGTATACAAACAAATTATCTGTCACGTCCAGTTTAACTGTCACTGTGTGAATCTGTACTTTTAATTGACAGACTAGAAAGATTTTCTTTTAAACTTTGTGTTCTGAAACATTTATTCCGGTATCTTTTCAGAGAATGACAATTTTCAATCTGACTGTTTAAATAGATTTAGAGCGAAAATGAGTTTGAGAATAATATTTATACTTTTGTGTTTTTTAGTTGCATCAGACTTGGTGTGAACAGGCTTTAATGCAAAATTACTCTATTGGGGTTAACAGTGCCAACAACTGGTGATGAGAAAAAAAAAATCCTATAACTGATATAGCGCATCTACACCTCTAAAGCACAGCATTATTACTTCATGGGATAACAGAGAATGAGCTTTGAAGGAAAGCACTGGTGATAAACACATCTCTTTCCATATAAAGCGCTTCAGGCTTTGCAATGAATGCTTCAAAACCCACCATATCTGTCTTAATATGGTAAATATTCTACTTACAAACTGCATTAGAATGAGTTTCCTGAGCTAGTAACAGTGACAAGAAATTTTTCTCATAAAAATCTCATCAGCAACCATAAAACCTACAAACGCTAACGCACTAAGGAGAGAAGAGAACAAAACCCTAAATGGAAAAAAAATTTAATGTTCCAAATCCAAACAAACAGCATCTAATAAAGGGAGAAACATTAATAAATTAGAATTAGAAAAACGAACAGGCATTAGGAGTTGGGTTTTAAACTTCAGAGCTATTCCATTCATCACAGTCTATTCAACGAAAACAGGCCACTACTGTTTGACATTAATGCAATGAATAAAATACATAATCCCTACGTTGTCTGTGTCGTCATGGAAAGATCAAGGAGCGTTTCGGATCAATCAGCTGTGATTTTGTGATGTGATACCAGCACAGGCGCACTCGGCCATTGAACAGAGAGAGCAAAGGCTCTGAATCAGGACTGAATCCTCAGTGCTGCATCCTCAAAGGTGGCAGGTCTTCCCTTTCATATTTCAGCTAAGCGCTTTGATATTTATGAGCACAAGCTAAGCACTAATGAGCTGGCGCTTCCGTCAGGACCACCGACACAGCACAGGCAAACACACACACACACACACACATACAGAGTTAAACACACTGTTACACTGTGTGCAAGTTTGAGCAAATGCACATCAACAGACATCAAACAGTCAATTTCTTTAGCATCTATGAAATCAAAGCCTCGGGAATGCTGATATCAACGATTTTCTGATGATTCATGTCAGATGCTGAATTAAAATACCGTAATAATAATTGTATTATTATTAACTATTAATTGACTATTAATTGTAGTGTGGCCAGTTAGACGGGTTCTTTCTGGATCACTCACCGATGTTCGGGTGATTCAACAGCTTCATAATTCTCACTTCTCGGAAGAGCTAAGAAAACACAGAAAAGAGAGAAGGTTTGAGAAGATCATAGGCCTTGACCAGGAACTCTTAACCTGATATATTGTGATAATATCAGATACATGAAATTAAGGGTTCAGGCCTGCGTTTCTCAAAAGCATCGTGAGCTAAATTGATCGTAAAGACCTTTGGTGCCAATGGTACTATAATCAACTTAGGCTTACGATGCTTTTGAGAAACGCAGCACAGGTCAATACCATTTCAAGTGGGTTCAAGCTGGTTTGCTAGGGTTAGGTGGCCTCTCAGTCTGACCAGACTTTATAGGGGTTTTGATAACTTAAAGTGGCTGAACACCAGCTTGGCCAAGCTGGCAGACCAACTGAGAAAAACAAAACCTTTTAGGGTGTTTAAAGCAGAGTTTATGAATAAATAAAGTAATAAACAATGAAAAATCTCTCTGAACATTTGCTATTGTCTGTTAAAATAAAATATGCAAATATGCTCTATTTTGTACAAACACAGATGTACTGTGGCAATCTGGGATTACATACACTGTCGTTCAAGAGGTCAGTAAATTTCAGTCAAAAACAGTAATATTGTGAAATATTGTTACAATTTAAAATAACTGTTTTGTATTTCATTTTTTATGTAATATGATCGTTAAGTAATCATTGATTCTAATATGTTGATTTAGTACTTAAGAAATCTTTGTTATTACTAGAAGTTGAAAATGTTTGTTCTGCTTAATAAAGTGTGGAAAAAGTTTTTTTCAGCACATACATTGTTAAAATTTCACTAGCAGGAGGAACAATGCAACAAACACATTTTTTAATGTCCTCCCGGATTCTGCTGTAGTTACAGCAGAAAGTTAATGGTACATGACCGGTGTAGGTATGTGTGCGTGTGGATAAAGCAGAACCCGATCATTCCCACGTCAGAGGAAATCCTTCAGCCTCTCTTCCTGTAATTACCCCTTCTATGCCCTCTCTCCAGACAGATATACAGATAAAGAGAGGAGATCTGCAGACTCACTTTTTGAAGACTAGAAGAGTTGAGCTGGGTCTTGTCTATGATTTTCACTGCTACCTGTGTCAAAAGAAACACAAGCACATATTTAAACACATCTCTCAAACACCAAAAAACAACAACAACAGAGTTACAAACAAACAGAGTTACACTAGAAAGATAACTTTGCTAACTAATGAAAGCTAACTGTGCTTGCTCCATATTAGCATGTTTCTTCAACTTTGAGAACTGCAAGCGCATCCCAGGGTTGATTTTAATAAAACATTTCAACTTTTTCTTTTAATTATACGAAAATCATATTAAAACTGTCTTGAACACTTTTCAAAAGGCCTTCATTTATTTTGTTACTTGTTGAAATAAATCATAAACCTATTAAATATTTATTGTGTAACAATAATTTCTATCAGCTTTTAAATAAATGTGACTCCCACAGTTGTGGTATAATTTTTACCCTACCAAACAATTTTGCTCTTAAGAAAGTTTAGTAAAGAGTTTAGCAAGACTGAACAAGTATTAGAGAAGAACATGCTTCAGATCAAACATGAAACATGTCAAAAAAGAAAGAGAGGAAAAAAACACATTTGATTATTTATCTGTATCTCATTCAATTTGATTTTCTCACATCCAATCCAAACCAACATCATACGTGATTTGAAATTAGATTTCACTTCTGGGGCCAGTTGCATGAACACAGCTATTATAATATGTTAAGACTGTGTCTTAAGAACTAGTCTGACCAACTAGCAGTTAGCCAAAGGATAAGTCGTACTTTCGTTCTCAAAATTAGACTTTCAAATTAAAAATAAATCTAAGCTTTTCAGCAACCGATTTAAAACAGTTATGACCAATCTTAGATGCCTAACTTGTAATACTTATCTAATCAGTTTATGCAACAGGCCCCTTGACCTGTATCACAGTTAGACTGTGGCAATTTTGGACACAACATGAATACCACAAGGCATAGTTGTAAGTTAAAATATCAAAACGGTCAACCCATTAAATAAGTGTACTACAAGTATCCACTAGGGCTGTCGCGATAACCGCAATATTGCAATACCGCGCTACTGAGAGGCCAACCGCAGAGGAATGCAAGTAACCGCAGCAACCGCAAACCGCGTTTTCTTTTTTCATAAGGCCACCCTTCGTAGTTCGTACCATGTGTATTATAATGTTAAGTAAGTTAATAATGATAACAAGAGTGTTTATCATGGTGATTTGTACAGAGGCTTCGTGGATTTGCCTAAAGTAACAGACAGTGAATGTGATCGACTGAGCGTGTGCGATTACCTGCGTCTGTCTTTGAAGTCAAGTCATGTATATTCGTGAAAAGGTTGCCGTTTCCAAGGAAAGCGAAATATTTGTCGTATCATCCTTTTAACGTGTAAGAGTGTTTACCATGAATGGCGGCAGCGCTGGTCAGCATTACACAGTGCGAGAAAGCCGGGGGGGCGAGTCACGCATTGAATCAATGCCATTGGTTTATTAAGTGAAGCATTGCTTCAGCTTTGCCCAAAAGTAAAGCATTGCTGGCCAGCTGAGCCTTGAAAAGTGGAGCTCAAAGTTAAAAAAATAATTAACACCTTGTTTCATTACATCTATCATTTAAGGAATCAGCTTTTTGAACGTTTTTGTTGAATGAACGGTTTAATGACTCACTCAAAGACAGTCCGTTGGCGTAACAATGTGCGCGCTGAGTGACAGCCTTTCAATGCGCAGAAACACTGTTTAGTTTCGGTTACATTGTTTTTGTGTATGCTGACCACATCATAACACGTATTTATATAGCAACAAATAAATATAAATAAATATAAATAAATAAATGGCGGTAATACCGCATATCGCGCTATTGAGCCACTCAAAATTACCGCAAGGGAAATTCCTTCACCGCGACAGCCCTAGTATCCACTATATGACTAACAAATAATTTGTTTTTAACTGTGCATTATCTAGAACAAATCAGAATTGTCTGTAATATGTGTTACAGGGAGCTCATATAGCATGGACTCGTCTAACCAAATCCACTATACACAGGAGACTTAGTTACCTCTTTAGAAGTGAGGACATGTCGGGCCAGTTTAACCTTGGCAAAGTTGCCCTTGCCGATGGTCTTCAGCAGTCGGTAATTTCCTATATGGGGGTTTTCATCCGCCGTCGGCACCACATTGCGAACACGCGGGACACTTGGACGCCCTCCTCCTTTGGCATCAGAGTGAGTCTGACAGAGAGATAGGATATAGGGATCAGAACAATGTTTCAGATGGTCAAACGCAGATGACACTCAAATTCAACTACATTCTCCCCCCTCACTTTCACACACTCAAACATGCTGATAATAACTGTCTAAGACTGATTCACAAGAGGAAAACATGGCAACAGTCACACAGCAGCAGGACAGAATATTGCTCAATGTTTTTGGAAAGCTAAATGCACAGTGACGATCACATCCGCTAACTGAAGTGAATAACTGACAATTAAGGGGTTTTAGAACCAGATCAGAAAGTTTGAGTGATATGTGAAGAATGAACAGAACCACAGCAAACATTTGAAGCAGCAGTTGGTGTAGCCTGTTTTGACTGTTGTAAGAAGGCTTCCTGCAGTCATGGAAGATATGGCTACAGAAGTGTGCAATACCGTTCAAAAGTTTGGGGTCACGGAACAGTAAGTTTAAAAAATAAAAATAATATTAATAGTTTAATTCAGCAAGAATGCGTTCAATTGATTAAAAAGTGACAGAAAAGACAATTATAATGTTACAAAAATGTATATTTCAAATAAACATGGTTCTTTTGAACTTTCTATTCATCATTCTTGAATAAACTATCACAGCTTCATTATTAAGCATCACAACATCACAAATTTTCAACATTGATAATATTAAGAAATGTTTTTTGAGCACCAAATCAGCATATAAGAATGATTTCTGAAAAGATCATGTGACACTGAAGACTGATGAAAATTCAGCTTTGCCATCACAGGAATACATTTCATTTTAAGATATATTAAAATAGTAAAGCCTCTGTGAGCATACATTTTTCTGTAATGTTTTAAATGGCAGTGTAGCCTTACTTGTGTATCTTAGCAAGCAAATGAGTAGGCATAAGGCTCAGAGAAACACATGCACACTCAAACTCGCTGGTTCCAAAGAGATGAATATTATGTAATGCATCACATGCACCATGTTAATGTATGACATTCTTCAGCATTGGTGAATACTCGCAATGTCCTTTTATTCTCAAACTCTGACCCAGCCTCCACACACACAGTTGTGAATCATTTTTTCATTATTACCGATGATACGAAGTATGCAAAATGACAGACAAAAGTGGCAGATCTGAGCAAATGACATGAGCAAGACTTGATCTTGCATTGTTCCCGAGTGGAGCACAACTCAACTTATTGGAGGATGTGCACAAACAGTTATGAATCTTTAATGGATAGTTGACCCAAAAAAGAAAATTCTGTAAATCACATCATCATGTTTTTCTAAACTTGTATGACTTCCATCTGCGGAACACAAAAGAAGATATTTCGGGGGGGGGGGGGGGGGGGGGGGGGGGGGGGAATGGAATGGAATACAATGGAAGTCAATGTTAGCCAAAACTGTTTGGTTTTCAATAATCTTCAAAATATCATCTTTTGTGCTCTGTAGATGGAAAAAAAGTCATGGTAAGTAAATTATGACAGAATTTTCGGGTAAACTTTCCCTTTAATAACACTAATCGAGGGAAGAATTACGGGACAAAAGAGAGGAGGAGGCATAACCACATCAATCGTGAAGCATTTTAGTGAATGAAAAATCCTAAACTCACTGCATTTTGGGATGTTTTCCAAAACACACAATATTTCCTTAACCCCACCAAATCGTCTCAATTTTCCTGTCCAAATAAAGATCAAATCCCAATTTCTCACATTACCCAATGACACTGGAAAAACTTACAGATCAGATTAGATTAGATTAGATTGGATTAGATTACAGTGGATTAGATTAGATTAAAACAGACGGGTCCATCTGCAAATACACAAACACGCGCAAATATGCTACGTGCTTCCCTGTTTTCCTGCTTTCATTTCGTCACAAACATGTCTACATTACCGCAAGTAGCATCATGTTGCATTTATCATTTTAATCTTTTCAGATGTTTCTCCATTTTGTACTCAAGTCAAGCGAAAGCAGACACAGAGCTCATTAAAGAGAAAGTTCAATCATCAAGAGGAACACAGCCAACTCCATGAGCTCTGTGGTGCGATGTGTGTGTGTGTGTGTCTGTGTGTGTGCGCATGCGTGCATGCGCGCACTGTACATCACGACAGCTCCGTCTTCTTCAAAGACCAACCGATCAAAGTTCAAAGCCATAAATGTAACATTTGACGTCAGGCCACTAAATGGTGCACACTCAGAGGTATGTCTTTAAATGAAGATGCTCTTTATTTCTTTACTCGTTTCACATGATGCCAATTTTGAAAGAGGGGCAGCTCAAGGGAAAGGCATGAGAAAGGCTGGCTGAAACAATACAGCAAAGCCACACTGTCTGTCTGAATGTGTATGTGTATTCATAGGTAAGCTGAGCCAAGAGGAGTACCAAAGGTCAGGGAATGGAAAGCAGGAGATTGACAGTGTGCTGACAAGAACAGAGGGGCAAGGACTTAAGGTATTAGAGGGCAAGTGTGCAGATATGCCTGGGGACTCATATTTTAGATTTTAGACTTTGGTATGGCTTGTGTGTGTGCGTAGGCAAGGGAGTGCTGACACAGTATGCATAAAGGAGAATGAGCACAATGCACTTTTACAATGGCACACTCCTTCCTAGCTAATCAAGCAGAACTTCACAGGAAACCTGACTTATTGCACATGCAAACATACTGTACGCATAAAAAAAAAAAAGTGTATAAGCAAGTGTTATTCACAATTTAAAGCATAAACTCAGAACTCCAAAACCTAGTGAGCTGCCTGCCTAGATGACATTTTTAAGCATCAAAGCTGTACTAGTCTCGACACAAAGCTGTACTAGTCTTCATCATAAGAAGAATGGCATCTACGCTAATTTTAGTGTCTTTGTTTATCCCGAGGTTTTCCCGCAGCCTGCCGGATCCAGGCCGTATCCAGATCTGATGAAGGAGCTTCGCCTGGACCCGATGACAATGCAGTGCTGAAGTGTCAACTAGCCTTTCCTTATGGAGGATCCCTTTCCCACTCTACAAATAAAGCGTTGTTGAAAATCCGGCTCGCGTACCCCGAAGTGATAAAATAAAACAAAATTCTTTATCAAATGTATAGGCAAGACAAGTAGTTTGTTTAGGCATGGTTTGTAGGGAAATTACAAACCTGCGCACATATATTCAAACGAATATGACTATAGAATAAATTTTTAATGCGCATGTGAACGCCATCAGGTCACAGGTTCACGTTTAAAGTCTGTTTTTGCTGGAAGTGAATCAATCAAAACTAACTTTAGCTGGAAATAACATTATTCAAAAATCGCTATAAAGCCAAACCAATCTCTGTTACCGTAAATTGTATGTTTATCTCAGTAAAGCTGCTTTGAAACAATCTACATTGTTAAAAGCGCTATATAAATGAAGATGACTTGACTTGACTTGACAAAGATTGTTCCAAATGTTTAATATCTGATTTTGGTAACATTTTGAGCCAGGTATCATCTGTGGAAAAGGCAATCCAACAATACACTGGAAAAGGACAGCTACAACTTTCATCTCAGATGGCAGACAAAAGTTTGAGACATTAAGATTAAGAAGATTTTGGAAATAAGTCTCTCACCAAGGCTGCATTTATTTGATCACAAATACAGTAACAACAGTAATATTGTGAAATGTTATTACAATCAAAAATAACTTTTCTATTTTTAAATTTAAATTATTCCTGTGATGGAAAATCTGAATTTTCAGCATCACTAATCCTGTCTTCAGTGTCCTTCAGAAATCATTCATAAATGCTGATTTGATCCTCAAGAAACATTTATTATTATTATTATCAATGTTGAAAACCGTTGTGGTGCTTTATATTTTTGAGGAAACACTCTTAAATAAACAGAAAGTTCAAAAGAACCGCGTTTATTTGAAGTAGATTTGTTTTGTGACAATGTAAAAGGCTTTACTGTCACTTTTGATCAAATTAAAAGTATGAATTTCTTCAAGAAAAGTCTAACTGGTCGCTAACATTTTTAATGTAGTTGAGGGATTTAAAAAAAAAAACATTTTCAGTAATGAACTAAAAGTTATCTAATTAAAGATAAACCATTTTTAATTAGCATTTGCATGTTGTATGAATTGTTTGTTTTAGCTTAGCAAAATGCTAACATCAATCCCTTCAGGAATCAAATGTGATTGTTAGTCAAGTCTTTTTGTGAGTGTCACATGAGGACCTTGTGTGGCACGCATGAATGACCCTTAATTGAGTAGCTTGACCTGACACAGGCTATAGTGTTTCAAATCAGTCACTTCCAAGTTCCATTTCATTTAAGATGTTTACTTAAAGGGACAGTTCACTCAAAAATGTCTGTCACCATTTACTCACCCATACAAACCTGTAGGACTTACTTTCTTTTGTGGAACATGGAAAGGAATTTAATGGAAGTTAAGTGTTTTTTTTAATATTTTCTTGTGTTCTACAGAACAAAGTCAATCATGTATAAAGTAAAGTAAAGTAAAGTAAAGTATGTTCGGAACAACATGAGGAAGAGTAGGCTAAATAAATGATGGCAGGATTTTCGTTTTTGAGTGAACTATCCTTTTAAGGCAGAATAAACTTCCTATGTCCTTCAAATCACCACCCTTCAATACAAACAAATAACTTCTTGTCGCTTCAAATTGCTGACAGAATCAACCATCTCTTTAGAAGCTAACTGTCTATGTAGACCGCAGACAGTTCACTAGGATTTAGAACCGAATCGGGGAGTCTCAAAAGGGCTAATTTTTTATACTTCGACCTTACTATTAAAAAATCATCTAGGACGAAGGTCAGTCAGGGTAAAATAAAATGCACTTTTTTTTTGCTCTTTTTCTGGGTCTTTCCCTTGCTCCATATCATCATCTATCTCTCCTTGTAATTAAACCCTGCACAGACACAGACAGCAGTGAGGATAGGATAATGTTCTCCCTGACAACATGCTGTCTGAGGCGAATCTTTTTTAGGTTTACTGTCTGCGAGTCCTGCTCACTTCAGCGTTGAACCTTAAATACCACCTTCTCCGGCAGCTCTGAGATCCCGAGTTTAGCTGACACTGGTTCAGCTCAGTGGGAAGCTCAGGACAGCTGCTTAGACCCAGAACCTGCTCTAAGTGCATCATATAGGTGCACAGCAAAGAATTCTGAGACCGGAACTGACGCTCATGGACCTGCTTATGAGTTTTAATCACTGATCTTCTAAACTTTCCTCAACAGTATTTTCAAAAGAAAGTTGTATGAGTGAACCAGAGGCACCGGTAACCCTATAAACACAGATGCTGTAGCTGTAAAGCATACTCTCCTGTTCAGTTTGAAAAAACACACATGTACACAATCCAGCGTGTCTTTGAAGAAGCAGTCAGTCGCTGGGTCGTGATTGCAGTGTTGCCATAGAGATCTGTTGTTCATCCTCATGCTATCTTCTCTTTTCTTTACCTTTCTAAAGGACATGCTCCCTTTCTCTCTCTCTCTCTCTCTCTCTCTCTCTCTCTCTCTCTCTCTATTTCCCCCTTAACTTTTCTTTGTCCTCTCTTTCTCATATGCTGTGGCTAAAGTGAAATTGGGCGTAATATTCCAAGTACAGAGAGTGAAGCCCATCTCTGTTTAGAAAAAGAGAAACTATTTTTCAACACACACAGATGCGGTCATACACGCCCAGAAAGCGACAGTCACGATGAAGAACTATAAATACTTCACCACCTACACATACACAATCTCTCTTCCTCTCTTTCACACTCACTCACTCTCTCTCTCACACGTTTTCAACAAAATTCATTTTTTGTGAACCTCAATCCCATAATGGTTCTAACTACATATTAAACAAAACCATACTATTTTTGAATGAGTACCGGTAACTTTAACTATACGTTATATAAACATCCAGACAATTAAAAAGTCAAATTCAGCAACCATTCTGACTACTTCTGTGATTAATACGTTAGACTGATCCAAACTGTTAAAGTCGCAATGAAACGAAGTAGCAACAGATCTTTTCTTCGGTATCGTGATGTACATCCGAGTGTAACGGAATATCGAAAAAGAAAATTGTGGGTTTAAGCTGACTAAATGATTGGAGAAGTCTGGCGACTGGCTTACATCACCAAAGAGAAGACATTTTCACTGGAAGATCGAGTTATGACATTCTAATTAAACAGATTAAACAGATCAAACAAAATACACACACAAAAAAAATTTATATAGCCTACATGATGAAACGGTCACAATGAAATCCAAAACATGTATTTACAAAATAGATGAGTAGTGATTTTTCATTTTATGCCAACTTTAACTTGTGATTCATTAAATGAACCACGCAGCAGGCAACAATTACATAATATAAAACTGCTTTGACCTGTTTTCAAGTTCCAGGAAATTGTGTAATGAAGAAAAAAAACAAAGGATGGATGAAAGAAAGGAAGGACAGAAGAAGAAAATAAAGGAAGGAAAGGAAATTAACTATAGGAACGACAGGAAAAAGAAATAGGAAGGAAGGAAGGAAGTTAAAGATGGATGAAGAGTTGGATGGATAGACAGACAGACAGACAAATGCAGAAATGTCTATTTTTGGTTGGGATCATTCCCTGTTCGTATGTCTCACGTCACATCAAACCTGTCAGAAGAATCATACAAAGGCAGAGAAGGAAGGATGAACTGATGGATGGATGAATGGCGGTCAGAGGGCCTGCAGGTGATGCATGGGGCTGTAAATCCCACACTGCCTTTATTTAAAACTAGAATCAGGAGGCAGCCAAGGGCACAAACAGAGAGCAGATGGAGTGTCTCTCTCACTCTCCCTCTTCTTCGTCACACCTCTCCCCTCGCTTCTCCAGCCTGTCCTATGTCAGAAAACTGTCAACAGTGAATAAATAATCCTGATATTTATACGCTCTCCCTCATTGAGAAGCAATTCCTCTGGGATATAGAGCTTCTCCGGGTGTCCTGGCTCTTTCCGGAGCACTGCAGGGTGTGGTGCACGCCCTTCTGCCCGCATGGAGCGTAGATGACAAAAAAAATACACCTCGAGTGACTGTTTACCTTTAAAAGAAATCTACATAGAAAGACAGAGAGGGAAAAGTGCTTATAATTACACAAGTCAAATATAATTATATTTAGTGATGCGGCGATATTGGCTAAAAATAGCTTGATAGGCGAACCCCAAAAGCCGATCCCGTGATGTAAATTACTCGCGTGACTTTTTTCCACCTGTATGCGCGGCAGAACTTTTGCCTAGCGTGTCAGAGGTCCTGGGTTCTAATCCGCACTCGTATAGGGTTTTCTTCTCATCAAAACCGATTATTTTTATCAGTTGTTGTATATCAGGCAGGGACACGTTTGTGTATATTTTGTTTTGTAATTTCACCGGAACAAATAGAGTCTCCACAACGGATTGATGCGCGACTGTGCGCGAGCCACAAGAGAACACTGTATCCGCACCACTGATCGCAGCGACAACGAGCACTTTGATCACTTGCTTAATCACCCTTTGATCACCCCCCCCCACACACACACACACACACACACACATTTCAGCGCTAGATCGCCTCTTATTAAACAAATGAACAAAATGAATGCTCTGCTAGTTAACTGGAGAAGTTTTATTTATTTGTATTGGTACATTCGTGCCGCGAGATGTTTCAAAAGTGGTGGGGACAATATTGATCGGCCCCAAAAATGCTGATCGGAGCATCTCTAATTATATTTGTCTTACATAAAAATGCACAAATAAATGTGATATTCAAAGTCGGTGAACTTGTTAAGTTTAAGGGAAAAAAAATGTAGATCAAGAATTGTTTTAGAATCAGATTGAGAGGTACCAAAAGATTCCCGACCTCCCCTAATAAAAACTGCCCAGAAAGGTATCAAACAGTTACGCATTAATTCACCATATGAAATGAAACCACTACTAAAAACCTTGAAAAGGCACTGAGGTACTAAATAAATCAGTTCAGAAAAAACAAGCATTTACTCAGTCCTCTATGACGTCAAGCTCCTGAAATCAGAGAGAAGGCCTCGGCACTCCCTTCAGTCAACTTTACACCCAGTGCAACTGGAAAGGCCTGTTTACACACACACAGAGCGTTTTAGACTCTGGACTTGATCTCAACACGATGACTCCATGCACGGCATCGTAAAAAATGCAAAGCCGTGTGTTCCCTGTTCAAGTTGCTGAAGGTCAGGGAGCTAAAGAGGGTTTATAGTCCGCTGTGTTCAGTCTCATATAAGCTCGCTCTTCAGCTATCCAACCTCATGTTTCCAAACACATCCAAACTCCGTGCTTTCTGACAGCATTCAAATTCCTCCCCTTTCCGAAAGGTAAATCTGCTCTCTTGTTTTTTTTAGGATACTTTCATTTGTTTGGGTGTGGTAGTTGGGTGTGGTAGTTTCATCTCAACTCAGAGTATGAGGTGATTGCCAACTTTGAATATTTCCTTTCCACAGGCTTTCTACTGCCTTTTTCCATCCTATGTTTTACACAGCTACCTAATTAATAGGACATTAATTCATAGTGAAGCCGAGTGCAGATAAACTTTTGAATCAGTTAGCCTACAATGTAAAATGTAAATCTATCAAATTAAGATCTCAAACCCTGTCAAAAACATCTGCCTTGGGCAGAACAACACAAGAAATAACAACTGATAATTGAGCAATTCTAAAAAGTTCCACAAGTTGGTTGTCTGAATATAGTATCCGACTTGATCAATACATTTACCAGAGCAGAGGTCAACCCAAATGTTACCAACCATGATTAAAAAGTCAATTAACAAATAACTAGCACTTGACTGATTGTTATGTATGTGATTGAATTTACTCTCCTTTTGTACACTTCATTACAACTAAAGGTTACATTGGAACGAAGCCTGCAAAGAAGGCCGTGACTGTATGTCGTTGGGAACTTTCACATTCAAGCTTTTTGTGACTTGTACATGAGGCTTGTAAGACTGCATTAAAAGGCAGCTTTGATAAATGTGAACTACAATACGGTTCACTTTTGATTTGAAACAAATCCAGATAGGAAGTAAATCACTACTGAACCTGGGTTTTTTCTCGGTCAATAATGGTCTTCGGTTGTGGCGGACAAACACAGTCATCCACACACACACAATGCAAAGTACACTATCTAGGTGATCTGTAAGCCCAGAATTGACAATATATCCAAAATAAATGCAAAGAAACAATATGTAATATTAACTCGTGCTATTTGTTCATGAAACAAAAACAATCACTTGAAGGACAGATCATAAAACAAAGTGCTTAGAACTATTTTATTTAAAAATCTGTAAATTTATATGTAAAAAATCACTGAGAGACTGATCTGAAAAGTTAGTAATGAAATGAACAACAAAAGTAACACATTACATAGAAAAAGTGGCAGGTGTGTTATTTTGCATTTACACTCCAAGGCTCCGATCATTTGACATACAGTATCAGATTCATTTGTTCCATCCATTGCTATGGTTATCACTGTCAATCAGATTCAATCGTGCATTTAAATATGGTTGTCAATCCAGAAAGCATCAAGAATTGTTCGTGCAGCACGAAAAAGAAAACGAGAAAAGATCGCTGCCATCATAATCACTGAACCTGTTAATTACAATGCGAGGTACTCCTGTTAACTCCTTATGAAGCTGTCTATGCTGTGCAATGAATCTCTAACTGTCATCTCATCGTGTCATTTATACTTCCACACGCATGCAGAACTCGTGCCGAACAAAAACTCTGCCGTTTTTCTAGCCGACTCACCACCACCTTGCAGCAGTTACTGGTACTGCAGAACAGCAGGTATTGACACATTAAGAATCAAAAAAGTCTCTGGCGGGACAAAGATTAATTTTGGCAGCAACCAAAATATTTTCAATACAGAAAAAAAACACACATTTCAGTTCACTCAGTGACAATTAAAGTTAAGTCCATGGCAGCCTTTTTAAATGTAGGCAACAGCTTCACTTATATGTACAGGAAAATACTAAAATCTCTAAACCTATTTGTCAAGAATATGTCTTAGTAACATATGTCCCAGCAAACAAATCCGACAACAAAGGTATCATAAAATCTGGATAAACAAATGTGCAAGTGCGTTCAAGAGTAAACAAACAGACAATGCCTTGATAAAAAAAATGTGATTGGTTCTTTTAACTGAAAGGGAAGAAAGCCATACTGATTATTATGATTTCTCACATTAATTTTTCTATGATTGGTCCATCTCCCTCCTTATACTTTCTGTGATAAGGCATGGCTTTAACAAAAGAGACAGACACAGAGGACATTGTTAAAAATGTCAAGCTTCATGGTTGGTAACAGTGTAAACTGCAAACTGTAGTTCTAACATTCATAAAGAAAGTATTTTGTCCAAAGCATTAAAAAGCTTTCCAAAAGCTGCTAGCTGATTGACTTCTAGCCTAATTCATTCGCTCATATCACTAATACAGAATGAATTATGACGTATCTGAGAAGACAAAGCAAGACACTCAAATGTGTTCAGATCACTGTATTGTGGGTCTTCCCTATAGCCATATAAGGCTACAGGACCTGAATGAGAGCCATTTCCTAAAAGCTGATGTTCCATCTAGTAATTTATCAGTAATGACAGTGAGTCAAACGTAATGCCGGCCAGCCCTTCAGATTTAACCACACCTAATCCCCTCATAGAGTCTAAGAACATGTGGACCCAGTTCAGTCTCTTTACATGTAGTAACGCACATATTTTATTTGAACAGAACCAACAATTTGAGTTCACAGAGACTTACCAACCAAAAAAAAAACCAAAACAATTTACAATGATGGCACCCATACTTTATCATTTTATAACCTGCTCTTTCACCTGTATTTTCCTATTTTCCTCTATGTCAATACTGGCCTTTGTTTGTGTATATAAAACATGGATAATACTGAAGTTAAATCAAGTGTGGGAAAAAAATATGTTTCAATAGAAATCAAGATGTATTTATTTTTTACATGATGATCAATTCAATCTTTCTGAATTGAAACGTTTAGTTATATTCTACTCCAGATGAAACAGTAATAAAACAGAGCTGCTTAAATGACAAGATGATGCCATTTTAAAGAGGCATTTGTGCATCCTCAATGAGTTATAAATCCAGGAATTACTATAATTAGTCGCTTGCCAGCCATCCTTATAGATGACGTGATGATGGATTGTTTATATCTAAGCATCTCAAAAGATTGCATACCTGCAATGCTATTTAGTGCTTGCAGATCAGCTTTGACTGACTGGATAATATCAGGATTACTACTTTCACATTCATAACAAACTGCTGCCATTTAAAAAAAAAACTTTATTAGCACTTCTTGCTCCACTAAGCATATCATTTCATTGGAATAGAGTAAATCACTGGAGTGGAAAACTGTGAGTCTTTGAGACTGATCATGGTCAGCGGACCCAACAGAGATCTGTGGTAGTACCGTATATACCCGAATATAAGACGACCCTGAATATAAGACGACCCCCCCATTTTCCAGACTTATTTTTGTGGAAAAAATATGGTTTTCAAAAGAAAATAATTTTAAAAGCAAATTTCCATAGCGCGTTGTTCCAAATGCCTCGCATCACCTGTGCCTCGTGTAGAGGCCCGCTCGTCGGCGGAAACCGGCACGTATTAATCACAAGTCATCAATTTGGAATTATTCTTAAATCAAACAAAAGGGGCTCATGTAAACGCAGCTAGTGAGCCACGCATCTCACCCCATGCAGTGGAGGACAGAAGCATCATCATGCCCTTTCAAACAGCACCTGTCGTGCCCATGCGTGGCTCACTGGCTGCGTTTACATGAGCCCCTTTTGTTTGATTTAAGAATAATTCCAAATTGATGACTTGTGATTAATCATTATTTAAGAGCAGCATCTATGAAATATGGGTTGTGTTTTAAGCATGTGAATTGTCACCTGTTATACATACGAAATTATGAAACGCGAATGTAAACCGTGTATTGAGTCGCGTTTCAAACTCATTGATCAATATGCTTGCGTAGGAGTCAGTGAAATGTGCGCTGGTTTCTCTCCGTGTTCTGCGCTGGTATGCGAGTCCCATCGACAATAAACGCAAGCTCGTATCAGCCCTATCCACCACGTTTACATTGTTCTTAATAGTGGATACTTTCATGTGCTTCCATGTCCAAGTGTCTGTTATCAGACCTGCTGAAGTGCAGTTTCTGTCCATGTGTGCTATATGTGTGTTAACCCTAAATAGCCTACCCTACATGCAGTTAGGGTGATGTACATGACTTAAAATGTGATATTGTCCGCACACATCTTGCGTTTCGTTTGGTCACACCACAAGGTGTCACTGTGGCCTCAAAGCTTCAGCACTGCCACTCTGAGCTCGATTGCTGATGTCTGAGGTAAAACACGCCCCCCTCATTAGCATACGGACAAAGAAATGTATAAATAAATAAATGTATAAATAAATAAATGTGGAAATAAATAAATGTAGAAATAAATAAATGTAAAAATAAATAAAATGTAGACATAAAAACATATATACATAAATGAATGTGTAAATAAATAAAAGTGGAAATAAATAAATGAATAAATGTATAAATAAAAAAATAAATAAATGTGTGAAAAAATACAATTATACATAAATAAGGAAATAAAAGTATAAATACTCATTTATTTGTACTTTTTTACATTTCTTTGTATATTTCTTTATGTATTTCTTTATTTTTAATTAAGTCGGCTTTGGCATTCCATACGCACTCATAATGAAAGCGACGCGCTCGTTTTTTCCAAGCGCGTCCGTGCCGCATCGAGATCCTCGGCGCTCTCGTCAGTCGACGGCGCAGGAGAAAAAGGCTCTCAATCGATTCCACCACTCGAATATAAGATGACCCTGAATATAAGAAGACCCCCCATTTTTCAGCCTATTTTTAGGACAAAACCTTGTCTAATATTCGGGTATATACGGTATATGGAGGATGTCCAAACACCACACCAGACTGAACAGCATAGAACACGTTTTGAGGACTTCAAGACGTTATCTATAAAACCACACAGGTGGACAGACATTAAAGCCACAAAAGATACAGCGATGAGGACAAATAATGACAGTAAGATAGAATCACAACAGCAGAAAATATGTTAATTTTATATTTAAAGGGATAGTTCACCCAACAACAAAAAAATTCTATTATCATTTACTCATCTTCACACAGTTCCACCGATGAACATAAAAGGAGGTATTTTGAAGAATGTTTAAACTGTTTTTGTTCATACAATAAAATTCTGTGGTGTCCCAAAGAACTGACTTTCACGAACAAAAAACAGAGACATTTGAGGGCGAGTAAATTATCAGATTTTCATTTTGGGGTAAACTATCCAAAAAATGGTGATTTTCGACAGAGACATAATAGACTATTTAGAAAAGCTCAGTCATAAAACCTCACAGTGACACCCCATAGTTTTCAATACACTGATGGTAATAACGGCCAAAAGCTACCAAAACACTTCAAAATCAACATAAAACATCATTAGCAATGTGGTATATTTCCAAGTGCCACTGCATTTTGGTGTTCCATACCAGAATTAAGTCAAACCAAACAAGAATTTGCAATAGATTGTGGACGACACCTGAAACAATGCCAGTCGCCATCTTTTAAGAAGGCTTTCGAATGGGGTATGGAAAACAAAGGTCAAGTTCACCCCCATGAGCATCTTGATGTATTTCTTAAATCTTGCAGTCAAAAATGTGCAATCATTATCTGTTGTCAACTAGTATCCAATTCTATGTTGTCATTAGTTTACTTTGTTTAACAGTTCTTAGACATTTTTAGACAGAACTGGTAATTAAATATTATATAATGTAGCCTGTATATAATATAGTAAATAATAGTATATTATGGCATCTTATTAGTATTATTATTAGTAAAAAAAGACAAACACTATAATACACTTAACATATACTGTCAGCAAACATATAATTGAAACAAGTCTTTGAATTTCTAATAAATAGGCTAAATAAATACTATAAAAGACTAATAAATTTATAGAATCAAGAAGTTGCTCTCTAAAATGAATAATAATAATTTATTTTTTATACTCAAATTATTTACTTCATATTTAGTAAATATCATAAAAACTTAAATTGCAGCATTTTATTTACTATCTTTAAATTAAAAAGTATGATATCAAATAATTCGACCTTATATGGGCCACACAGCTTTCTACGATATTATCGGCCAATAAAAAAATGCATATCTAAATCCAGTAAAACTTTACATTAGCATTAAATTACTGCATTAGTAGTATGACCAATAGCAAATGCCTAAAACAAAGCAACATTAACATTATCTGCCCAACCCACAGCCTAGGTGACGTCAGCTGAAAATCTTAACAAACATTTTGCCTTTGGAATAACATGCACTAATTAATTGTCCACGATATGACCAAAATGTGTGTATTAATAAAGCAAATACGGCCAGATTTGATTGAATGTTGAGTCAATGGACACCAAGTTCCTAAACCACATGATTTAGCTAAAACATCAGAACGCAGAGGTTAGAGGATGAGAAACAGGTGAAGGCCCTTTCTCTCAATCTAAGGGTGTATTCACACCAGGAAAGTCCGATAGATTACTTGCTTTGGTCCGGACCAAATACATTTTTTTTTTTTTGGTACGTTTCGCTTTCACACTGCTCTTTTTGCAAGTGAACCAAAATTTGTAAGCAAAACCACACGTGTGCTTAAGGTCATTCATTCATTGGACAGAAATTCGAACCGTACCAGAGTTCGTTTGGAACCGTACCGAGACCACCTCTTCAGCTGGGTCTCGGTTCGGTTGTTTGGTCCGCGCCCGAGTTCGATTGCTGTATTCACACCTGCCCAAATGGTCCGCACCAAGGGGGGAAACGAACTAGAGTTCGATTCAATCGAACCAAACAAGGCAGGTGTGAATACACCCTAAATCTGTGTTTGGGGACTGCGATTTCAGGGAACTGTAACACAAGCCTGTGGTGTCAGGTCACAGTATCAGCAAGGTGACACACTGAGTTACTGAGGACAAGGAAACCCTGTGTTAACACTTATTGGGGTGGTGTGCTTTTCAGACATGGATGCCAAACAATGCTGGAGAACAGAGTCGCAGGCCAAATGATCCTCAATTCAGGCTGAACACCAGGGTCTGTGAAACCCCCATTGAAAAAAGCCCATGTTTGTGTGACCCATGTGTATTAAAATAAACATTGCAATCAAATAGTCAATAAAGAAACAGCACAGTGAATGACAGATAAAATTCCCAAAGATGCAAAACTTAGTCCAAGTCATAAACATAAACACACTGTTCCAAGTCTGAATTTTATGCAAAGCATCCTTTCCTGTGCCTGAACAAACCAGATACTGCAAAATAATAACACATTTTCATACCTCTCCTCCTACATAGCAGGCTGAAACTCACCCAAAACCTCACTAGTATGATTACCACCAATGATTCATTCCTCACACTCTTCCTCTGCTAAAACAGACACACTCTGAAGAAGAGGTTAGAGATCTCAGAGAGGGCATCCGGAGAGCTGGACAAGGATATAAAGTCCTTCGTTTTTCATTAAGCCACTTAGCGTAAAACACACACGTTAGCGCTGCCTGTATTGTATGTAGCTCAGTCAGCATTAGTCACACTGGCATGAGTTATTAATGATCACCGATTCGGTCCTCCTCCTCCTCCTCACTCTGAATGGCTCAATTTTCCATCCTCTGGCACTCACACCGCAATCTGTGCCTTATCACATTGAGAGGGGCAAGGCTGGCTATTCTTACTGCCAGTGTCTTCTTGGTTCCCAAGTCAAAAGCACTACCTGTTGACTGGTTTTCTCATTAGACCAGTGGTTCTAAACCTTTTTGACCGTCCACAACAACATTTGAGATCCCTGCCCTGGTTTTTTTTTTATTTACAGAAATGTTGATATAATTCAAGTTAAATAATACAATAGTTGAATTTCAGAAGCTTGTGTGTGAATAAAAATAAATAAGAAATGTTTTTAGTAGTTTTAGCTAATTTTAAAACATTTTAAATCATCTTGATTCTTGAGGCCCTCTTGGAAATTTCCTGAGGGCCCCGGTCCCCTGGTTGAAAACCACTGCTATCAGGTCTAAACTCATCTAACTTCATTGTATTTACAGACTAAATTTTACTGATATGGGATTTTCAGTTTATCCATTGAAAAAAATGATTTTCAAAACACTATTAAGCCTTGTGCATATTTTTGTCTTTTTCGGTTTAGTTTTTTTTTTTAATAACTTTGCCTGTGTTTGTCCTAACTGCATAAAATTTGCCTGGGGTGTGTATTTTTATTGAAATTTTACTATTTCACCCCCATTTCTTTAACAAATTTTTTTTTGGACTAGGTAGGTACACAAAATAGTTCCTCTCAGCGCCCTTTGAACAGAAATGTCCGCATTGAAACCCATTAAAACTGCAATTAGGCCTGTCGCGATAGTCAATAAATCAATTAATCGCACGATTAAAAAAATGAGCTCGATCATTTTTCCGGCCGCGATAATTTCCATTTGCATGCTTGTTTGTTTTCCTCGTCTCTCTCTCTCTCTACCAAAGAGACTGGATGACAACTCTCGGTTCCTTAGCTTGAACTAGAGCTTAGATTCTCAGCCCGAACTTGACCCGACCCGTTCCGCGGGCCGATATTTCCCGACACTATCCTCGGGCCGGGCCCTTGAGAGACGTGCACTCGCAATATAGTGCGGCGCGACACTAGACTTGATGGCCGAGTGCGAGCGCGGGCGCGGGCGGTAATGCACTCACTCTGTGTGTGCGGGTTGCGGGAGAATAAAACGATTCGCGGGACTCCCGCAAACTAGAAATATCTATGAATAAAACATATAAAAACTAATATATTTTTATTCATCTGTTGCAGAAAAGCAACAAGAACAACTAAAACAAAATACAAACGATTTACAGGCTAGAGTTTCTATTCATAACATGTCTGCAGCGTTGAGCAATGCAGCCAATCACAGACATATGTGTTGATTTCTTGAACGCAATGGCCAATCACAAGCATTCAAGATAGACTCCCCTCACCGCTCAAAACAGACTTTTTGTTCAGTGCTGAATTCTGTATGCTGGCAAATCCTCTAATTATAACCAACAAAGTGTGGATATTATGAAAGATTCATTGTGCAGTCAGCTTCAATGTAATAACAGAGATGTGTGAGATCGCGATTAACTGTCAGCTTTTTAGAAATTATTAAGGGAGCGCACTTTGCGCGCATTCAACCATGCACGCAGTAGCCTGCTTGCTTTTATGTTAAATTAACAGTGGTTTGTGTGTTAATGCTTTATTAACAAATAATGTATTATAGGGTAGGGTCGGGTTTTGTTTTCATCCATTTTATTTATTGTTTTTGGTATTTATTCAAGTGCATTATTTGCTAACAGAGACAGAGTCCATTGATTGCTTTTATTGTTTTTGGTTGTTTTGTTAATTTATTGTGGATATTTAAAATGTTTTCCATTTTCAGTGTTAAATAGTCTTTAGACATACAAGTTTATTGATCTTTGAAAAGGTGTACCTGCATTATTATGCCATTATCATGCCATTATCATTATTTTAGATGTAAATGGTCTCGGAACGACAATATTATCGTTTATCGCAATAATTTCTTGGACAATTTATCGTCCAGAAAAATTTGTTATCGTGACAGGCCTAACTGCAATTTTTAATCCCAGGGCCATTTAACTATAAAATGATGCAATCTTTGTTAAGAGCCTTTCATTCTGTTGGCAAGGCTTCAAAATTTAAATTTTTACTATTTTTTACCAGATGGTGCCATTTTTTCAGGTTTGGCCTATAAAGCAAATAGTCGCTTCATTCCTGTTTTCTGCTTCGGCATATTATAGAGCCAATTGGATCAATTATGCAGCGATAATTGTGTGGGTGTGTTGGTATGGATGTCAGAGTGTGGTTTGTATGTGTGTAATAAAAAAAAAATGTGTGTGTGTGTGTGTTTGTAATATGTGACCCTGGTTCACAAAAGTAGCACGTGTATATTTGTGGCAATTGCCAACAAAACACTGTATAGGTTAAAATTATCGATTTTTCTTTTAAGCCAAAAATCATTAGGATATTAAGTAAAGATCACTTTCCATGAAGATATTTTGTAAATTTCCTACCGTAAATATATAAAACATTTATTTTTTTGAGTGAATGCAGCACAATCATGAACATAAATGGACAACTTTAAAGGCGATTTTTTCAATGTTTTGATTTTTTTCACCTTCAGATTTTAAAATAGTTGTATTTTGGCCAACTATTCTCCTATCCTAACAAACCATACATCAATAGAACGCTTATTTATTCAGCTTTCATTTGATGTATAAATCTCAATTTAAAAAAAATTGACCCATGTGATTGGAATCGTGGTCCAGGGTCACATATTTGAGAGAGAAAAACTACTGCAAATAACAAATCAAAACTCTGTGTGACAAGTGGAGTTTTGCTGGTCTCCAATGGGGAAAATGTGGTACTGCGCCCAACCAAAATCTTACTGAAAGCTAATTTTTTGAGATATCAACCTCAAATTTGGAACACAACTTGTTTAGATTTATGGCTTTGATTTTCTAGCCGTTTTAGAGTTCAATATGTTTCATAAAATATCAATTTTATATAAAATAATGTTCATAAACTTAAACCTATATAACTTTTTAATTTTTTTTTATTTTACTTTAGCAATAATCTGCCAATGGTCTTCTTTAAAATGAGACCAAACTTAAGTCTGTGCTCCTACGCTTCAAATTTTTAAGAGTTTTTTGGCATGGACATTTTTGTCCAGTATGGACCTGTGTAACTTTTTTTAATTGATGCACAAGGGTTAAGACATCAGATTTACAACATCTACAGCGAGGAACATGGAAGTTACCTTGACCCTATCAATGAACAGATAAGGGAAGTCATGTTGAGTCAGGGAAACTTTTCCTGAACTAACACATAATATACATACATATATATATATATATACACACACACACATCCAGACACCTGCCTTTCAGCTCAACGAGCTTGAAGGAAATACAATTCAAAAGAAAATCAAGAATGACGTAATTCCCAACAATAAACACAGTAACACACATTCATACATATAAGTTTCTGTGCAGTCTGTTAAGATATGTCTCACCTGACTGGATGAATTTTCTATAACACCAACTCCTCCTCGGGTTGTCATTTTCGCCCAGGTATTCTCAAAATCAAGGCCACGGGGGGAGGGGGGGGGGGGGGGGGGGGGGATAAATGGAAAATCGTTTTTAGTGGTTGACAAGCATTTATAAGCTTGCCTTTACAGGCGATTCGTCTGTTCTGACAGAAGTAGTCAGTGTTGCTAGCTAGCTTGAACTAGCCACGCAGACAGAGATCAACAAGTTGAAGCCCAACATCAGTCCATATGTGGAGAAAAAACTTGTATTCCAGTTGAAAATAAACAGCAGGTCCTTGATGAGGATTTATGAAGGTCTTCTTGGAGAGACTAAATGGAGCTGACTTACATTTATATTTGTTTCCCAACGAAATAAGCGAGTTTAAAACAATTCATATCCTCCCAAGTCTTAAAAAAAATGACAGAGAACGAGGACACGAAAAGGAAAAGTGTCTCTGTGCGAGCGATATGAAGTGTTAGGCCAACCAAAAATCACAATTTTACCGACCTTCAAAACAATTAGTGTCAAAAATAAAAAAATAACAGTTAACGTTACTGCTACCTCAACCGTCAGTTTGAGATAACGAAACAAACGGCGCTGGACTGAACGCGGATATAACGTTAAAGAAAATCAACCGTGAGTACTGAGAATGAAGGACTAGTACCAGACGTAAAATGGATTTAAAAAATCCCGAAAAACCCTCATGATCCACGAAACCGTTTTCCGCCACTTACGGGATCCCGGTGACCAAAGGCTCTTGAATGAAAGGAGTCGGTCGTCTGAGGGCTCGTATCCAAAGAGAAACATCCAGTCAGGTAGTAAAATCCATGATTGGCTTCGGGGCTGTGGAGAAACGGGCTTCACGGGAGGCGGATCGGTGTCGTACTGCGGCCGAGCAGCTCAAACGCTCGTGCCTGATACCGGAACAAGCGCGAGAGGCAACATGGCCGATCTCCGGAGCGAGCGGAGGGGGGCTGAACGGGGAGGGGCGGCGGCGGATCCGTGCACGGATCCTCTCTAGGCATCAGTAGCAGTCGGTGCTCGCATACTGCGGTATTCGCGGTCGTAACGGCGACTGTAGACGTGGGGTGACATCATGCGGTCGTTGTTTCCGTGGAGATTGTGAAATTTAGCAGATGCCTGGACACAGGAAATACAGTATCTGTGTGACTGACCTGCTGTGTGATTGAATCAAAGTGTTCGAATAACTGAAGAAAAGAGGCGTTTGAATTTTTAAAGAACGTTTAATTTTGAACAGGTTTGCTGCGACAGTATTTACAGCCAAATCATAATTTTACAAAGACATTAAAAAATAAGCTTTTTCTAAAAGCATGTATATACAAAAACGGACACCAAAAAAGCTTTTCGTTGATCAAACCTGAATCCCTTCATGGAATAAACAAGAAAACAAATCTCTATCTAATGATGTTTGAAGAAGTATTCTTCTTCTGAAGAAAACAGCCCACTCTTACTGATATATAATAATAATGGGCTTGTATCACAAATCAAAACATTATAGACTGACTTCCCAAGGTCTGAGCATAAACTTGTTAATAAAGGATGATATAATGCAAATACCTGAGTGAAAGTGTAATACACCTCTTTAAATAAGCCACAATCAAACCACAAAGAACAAAATATGAAAAAGCACCGCATAAAAAAGCATGTAAAACCGAATTGTGATGCAAGTGTTTAGTCTCTTCTTAGCTCTTCTACTGGCATAGTGAAAAGGTCGGAGAAGAAGCTCCCTTCATTGTCACCTCCACCAAAAACCAACAGCATTTGTGGGGATGATTCTGGAAGGTACTCCTCTTCATCTATAGATCCCTGTACAGGCAAAGACACTAGTATTAAAGGTCTGAGCAGTGAAAATCAATAGCCATAATAATGAACCGAAACCACTTTATAAAGGTGTCCATAATATGATTTTTTTTTTTTTTACCTTTCTGCATGTGGTGGGCATGGTAATGATGGAATGTCCAGCTCGAGGGAAAGAATTGAGCTGGGATAGAAACAGAGATGACCAGCAACTAGTGTCTGGAATAAAATAAAATAAAATTAAAAAGCGTTAAAAATAATAGTAAAAGCTAGTTGCTTTGAAAGGAATATTCCAGGTTGAATACAACTTTTAAATCGATCAACAGTATTTATGGGATGTGACAATATACATTACAAATCAAAAGTTTGGGGTCAATAAGATTTTGGGGTCAATAAGAAAGTAGTAACTTATTCAGTGATTTACAAAACTTACAATGTTATAAAAGGATTTTTATTGCAAATAAATGCTGTTCTTTTGAACTTTCTATTCATCAGTCCTGAAAAATATAGCAGCACAAGAGTATTCAACATTGAAAATACTAATGAATGTTTCTTGAGCACCAAATCAGCATATAAGAAGAATGATTTCTGAAAGGTCATCCAACACCGAAGACTGGAGTAATGATGCTGAAAACTCAGCTTCGGCATTACAGGCATGGACAATGAAACTGAAACGCCGGCCAATACAGTGCTGAAGGTTTCCTGCCTATATATGCGTGGCCTGGTGGCTAATTTTCACTAATTTTACATTCCATCAGTAAGAGCAGAGTGTGAAGGTTGAATTAGCAGAGCAATAGCACAGCTGTACATAAAATATTGCAATCCACAAAACATACAGTAATGGGAGACATGAAAGTAAAATTGAACATCTCCCATGGTCTCCACAGTCACCAGATCTAAATGTTTTTTAGGCACTTTTGGGGTTATTTTGGAGGAACAAGTCAGAAAACTTTTTCCTCCACCAGCATCACAGTGACCTGGCCACTGTTCTGGAAGAGGAATGGCTCAAAATCCCTCTGGCCACTGTGAAGGACTTGGATCTGCCATTCCCAAGATGGAATTTTGCTGTATTGGCAGCAAAAGGAGGCCCACCATACTAATAAATTATTGTGGTCTAAAACCAGGTGTTTCAGTTTTATGTCAAAGCCTTGTATATAAACAAACAAAAACAGTTAATTAAATTGTAATAAAATGTCATAGTAATACTGTTTTTTACTGTATATTCTATCAAAAAATTACAGCCTTGTTGAGCAAAAAAAGACTTCTAGAGAATATAACCAACCCAAAAATGTTTAGCAGTATTAGTGTATATACTGTAGTAGCAACCATATAGTCCTGGAAGTGGAATTGGGGCAAAAAGTCTCACCTGTGTTGAAGATGAATGCGTCACTCAGTGCATTGTTCCCATTGTATCCGCCATGGACCAGGAAGTTGCAGTCTGAAAGAACCACACAGCCATGCCAGCTGTGATACAGTATGGAACAGGTATAGGTAACAATGTTTGATCAAGATGTTCAATCATGTAACCATAAGACAACTGAAATTTTGTTATACATTTTGTTTGCTGTTGAGAGCATGTTTTTAAGGAACAACATAATTGTTTTTTTTGTAGTACAATTTACTCTAAGAATAAATTGTCATGTTTTAAATACCTTCTAGGAGAGGGGGCTGTCCCACTTGTCTTCACAGCAGAAAACTCCATCAAGCCTGAAATAGGATGTGACAATATGCTATTTTAAGCTGACTACTTCACTTTTTAAATAGTGCTTCCGTAATTAATGTGTAAAACAGTATTATACCAGGTATTAAATATGCAGAAAATCTACACAGATCTGAATAAAGAAAGGAAGTATAACAGTTTCATATAGAAACCATGCAGAACAATGGATATATGACACTCCTCTACCATGTAAAACATGTCTTGTAGATTTTTTGTCCTCGAGTAACAGTACTGAAATTAATTCTATAAGTGGCAAAACATCTTCCAGCAGTGGTTGCGTTAAACTCTCATTGTCCGTCATTTTGACAGACAGGGTCTAAAATGTCAGTCAACCTATTAGTACCCGTCATTTAAATTTTCATATTTTAATGATAAGATGACATTTAATAGCCTTCGTTTTCATTCACATTTACATTTTTAATCACGGACGTACAGGACAAGGATAATGGGCTAGATCAGTGGTTCTCAACTCAAGTCCTCGGGACCCACTGCTCTGTACATTTTGTATGTCTCTCTTATCTGACACACTCAGTTCAGTTCATAGGCTGTGTCCGAAATCTCCACTCAAACCACTACTCCCTAACCCCTATGTCGGGGGGTAGGGAGTAGAGCACTATATAGTGAGCTCACCAGCATAATAGAAACACCACTTTCAGACACAACTCGATCGTCTCTCGGCGCCGTTGATTATGTCATTACTGTCGCACTATTTAAACACGCCATGATCTGTCAGCTGGTGCCGAGCCAGCTCTGGGCTAAATAGATTTTTTTTTTATAAATACATTACATTGAGCTTATTTCTCCAAAATTGTAAAATTAAAAGTCATTTCTGGCCGTTTCTTTTATAATGCGTTACTCCACACATGATTATAACTTATAAACATAAATAAAAGAACATAACTTACATTTGTATGACAAATTCGTATTGTCGCGCTGCTCTCCTTGACGTCCATCCGCCATTTTTACGATCAGCGCAATGCATGATGGTATGTAGGGCTTGGGTTAGTGACCATCAGTTGTACACTACTTTTCAAAATGCATTCTAGGATACATTGAGTGGGCTATATAGGGTATAATAATCATCACTATACATTCGGACAGCACTACAAAATGGCGAGCTCACTATATAGTGAGTAGTGGGAGATTTCGGACACAGCCATAGAGTCTATCCTAACGAGCTGAGGATCTGAATCAGGTGTGTTAAATAAGGGAGACATACACAATATGTAGAGCAGTGGGTCCCGAGGACTGGAGTTGAGAACCACTGGGCTAGATTATGCATTTATTTATTATTTAAAGAGAACAGAGGAACAGAGACTGTACTTTACTTTTCATCTTCAACACCACACGAAGCAGATGAATGTTTGTTTTTCCGCAGTGACAGCGGAGGTCACTGAAACAGAACCTTTGTGCCTGAACAGGCAAATATTAACGCAACATTACAAAATAGTACAATTACGATAAACATGTAAAAAATTAACTGAACTACTAAACTCAATCAACTTTTTCCATCTGCCTGAACTCAACCCTTCCTCCTGGTCTGCATGGAGTTAAACTGTGTCCTCGCCTGTGCCGGTATAGTATACTGACTTTCGCCACTGCATCCACATCAGTCCCTCTTTTATCAACAAGATCACAACTATTCGGCCGTCCGAGGAAACTTCAAACTCAGCTGCTGTGATAATTTAGCAATTGTATTTTGATACAAGACCAAGTAATTGCTAATTAATATGCATGGTTGCCAACAACATGACAGGGGTGGGAATAAATTGTACAGTTACAAGTTTTAGTAGATCACCAACAGTGTAATCTGCCAAAATGACGGATTCAGCTTTTTCCCATCAATGATAAAACAATTCAGTCAATGTCAGAAAATATTTGGTTACCCCGACTACTGCCTTCCATGGACTTTACACATTTAGTTATTCCTTATTTTTCCCCAATAAGACATCACACAATGAGAAATCAATTCAAATCAAATAATAAGTCTTGAAAAGAGTAACAATTCTTGCAGTGTTTACCAAGATCTAGCATGAACATGTCATTGAAGCAGACAGGAGTGTCCCATCCGCCAAACACAAAGATGCTCCCCTGCATCACACATGCTGAGTGCCTGCACAAATTAATCAAAATCTGTTCAAGTCAGAAAGAAAATACTCATATGCCACATGCACAGCAGAAAATAGTTTTAAAACATCACTATCAGTCATGCAATTAATGAAGTATTACAGATCTCAAAATGTTGCCAATATAACTTTAAATAACTGTGGACTACTTTGATTTAAAAAAGAGACATGAACAGCCCTACCCAGAGCGTGGTGCAGGCTTCTCTCCATTGACAATGGGTTGATACCAGATGGCCATATCAGGGTTAAAGATGTAGATGGAGTCACTGCAGCCGTCTGGTTCTGGATGTGGGCGAGGAAACACTCCTCCAAACACAAAGAGCTCTCCCCGGAACATACTGCAGCTGTGATAAGCCAGAGGAGGCACTTTTCCCTGCGCCTAAAGAGGTCAACGAAATCCAAAAGAGCTTTTAAGTATATTCAGAACCTACTGGCTAATAAAGTGAAATCTGCATTTACTATGGACGAGAAAAACGTGACATCTATATCAAAATCAAATTGTATGTGCCTAGTCTTGTGCTGCAGTAACACCGTACAGTTCTGTGAGACTTTTAAAGATAATTGACAGGTGTTTGTTGAATAAATTGCAGACTAACCTCTACCAAAGTCCAACGCCAGCTTTGTGTGTCTAAGATGTGAACATCATTAAACCATTTCTTATGCTTTGAGCCGCCAAACACAAAGATACGCTTAGACTCCGGATCATAGGTTGCTGTGTGACCAATTCGGGCCTCAGGGGTCGGTCCTTCTGCCAGGGTTTCAGCAGGTACCCAAGAAAGATCCTCTGAAAAAAAAAAAAAGTCTCCATGAAATCAAAATGAACAATGTTGCAGTATTAATTATACAGACTGTCTGAAAATTATTATCTGTGACATCTTTATTTTATTAATCTGCCCTCATTATATTTAATCATAATAACTTCCCCTCCCTCTTTCAGCAGCATCTCTTTTTTTTTTTATCTGATTATGTTTTTCCCGAAGCGTGGGCAGGACAACTGGTCTCTCACATGAGATCATAGCAATAGCAAACCACAATGATCCAATAAATTCCCAATGGACAAAATCAAGTCTCAACCTACATTTTTTCTTGTTCAATACATCATTTCACTCAGATATGTATCACAATAGGGAAGAAAAGACCATTTCATGACGACTTTAAGAGCAGAATTATATCTACCAAGTGATAGCAGATTTAATAATATAATAACATAATTGCAATCTATTGACATGGTGAGACAGAAACATGAAATTTTTACCTGTGCACAGTTTCCAGATGGGGTCTTTGCAGAACTGCATTCTGGATCCTTGTCCTCCAATCAAAATGGCTGTCTGAGGATCAATGGGGCAGAGAGTCTGACCCCAGCGACCTGACGGTTTGTCCAATGGAGCTGGAAAAGAAGTATTACCAAACATAAAATAACTACCATAACACAGCATTAATACACCCCAAATGCAAGCAATGAAACCAACTCACTCACCATTCTGTAAGGGGGTTTTGGCCTGCTTGCCTTTAGCCTTGTGGCTTTGAGAACTGGAAGTTGCAATCTGTTCCTCCTTTTGAGAGAACAGGCGTGTTTGACCTCCACGAGGATTGTTCTTGCCACGTCTGTGAGGTGTTGCCTTTTGGGAGGCGTTAGGGCAGATGTTCTCCTTTCCTCTCCCTTCATTGATTTCTTCTTCCTCCTCCTCTCCCTGAGACCACTTCCTCTTGCCTGGACACTCCCTTAATACAGGTGCTGTGGAGTTGCACTAAAAACAATGAATTGAGAGAAAATTCTGCAGGTAAGTACAGGCAAGCACAGAGCGAATCTAACTAAAGTAAAAATAGGTATAACAGGCTAAACTTACCTCTGGAGTGCATTCCATCTGTGAAACAGTAAACACTGGATCCAAGAGATCACTAGTACCCTTTGGAAAACAGGATTATGGGTAAGTTAGTTGTCGCAATCAGATAAGCACAGGTTTTACAGACTTCACACAAAATTGTTGAATTTTACTTTTTAAATATTACGTTTATTTTGATTAAAGGGGTCATGCAAAATGTTTTAAACAGAACTGAAGATGCTACTATCTTTGCTGAAAGCTTAAAGGGATAGTTCACCTATAAAATGAAAATTCATGTCATAATTTACCCACCCTTAAGTTGTTCCAAACCTGCATAAAGTACTTTCTTCTGTTGAACACAAAATATATTTTGAAGAATTTTGGTAACCAAACAGTTGCTGGTCTCCATTGACTTCCATAGTATAGAAGAAAATATTATGGAAGTCAATGGGGACCAGAAACTGTTTGGTTACCAAAATTCTTCAAAATATCTTCTTTTGTGTTCAGCACAAGAAAGAAATTAGTACAGGTTTGGAACAACTTGAGGGCGAGTAAATGATGAGGGAATTTTCATTTTTAGGTGAACTATCCCTTTAGGCTTTCAGCAAACATAGCATCTTCAGTACTGTTTAAAACATTTTACATGAATTTATTCTGTAGATTTTCCCTTAAAGTCTTTTCTTCTGTATTTTGCTGTACATCCAAGTTAAAAGTATCAATGAAAATCATCACTTGGTTCAATACATCTTTTGTTCATTGGACAAAGGTAGATTTAAATGTGAGCTTGATTGTAACAGGTTTAATCTAACTAAATAATAATAGATTACATTTATATAGAGCTTTTCTCGGCACTCAAAGTGCTTTACATATTAGGGGGAGTCTCCTCAACCACCACCGATGTGCAGCATCCACCTGGATGATGCGACGGCAGCCATATTGTGACAGAACACCCACCACACACCAGCTTATTGGTGGAAAGGAGACAGAGTGATGACGCCAATCAGTGTATATGGGGATTAAATGATTGGAGAAATCTGGCATGTGTTGTTATAATATTATAATATAATATTGTTCACATTAAGATCAATAACATGCATTTAGAAAATGGATAGGGTGATTTTTTATTTCATGCTGTCTGTGCTTAAATCTTTGTAGCGTCTCTTACTTACCCCACTGAGTTTGACAGTTAAGGTTGCTCCACTGGACCAGACTCCATCCTCACCAGCTTCCCATGACAGACATCTGAGGAGATGGAAGGTTTAGGTTAAAGGTTCCAACTAAAATATACTATATTGATTTGACACAAAAAGTAAACTTACTTATTGAATGGTGTTAGTTTTCCCATATTAATGGGTATGTCCCTCTCATCAGCAAGTTCCACAGAGATTGAGTCTCTCTTTCCCCAGTCTCCTCTGGAGAAGAGAACCATCTGCTGAACACTAGGCTGGATCTCAACTGAGCTCTGCCACCCATCACGTCTGCTGTGGATAATAAATCATGTATAACCGGGACAGGTAGGTACAGTACAGTTGATATTGTGTGCGTCTTTGTAGTTTTTTCTGTTTCCCGCAAGAATTTCAAGAGGCGGGAGACAGAAAGTATGCATTGCACTGTCAACGCTTGCATGACTCTAATCATTGCTTAATAATAATAATAATAATAAAATATATGAAGCTATCTGAATATATGTAATGCTTTAATACAATTTGAATCACTGGAAGCACGCGCAACATGAGTTGCATTAAAATAATAAAAATAGAGAGCCCAATGCATTTCCAATGTTTGTTTATCTCAGTGATCTGTACCTTAAGATCTGCTGTGGTGGTTCATCTACTCCAAATATTGCATAAACGCCAAATTCCTCCATTTTAACGCTTTTAAGTTGACACTCTCCAACAGAACAGATGCAAACAAAAACGTAAATTGGCAAAACTCCTATGAGCAGAGCTCTATCTCCCGCCGACCTGACGCACAATAAACATAAAACCCGCGCCACCGCCACTACGTTTCATTCAAAAAGCGCAGTGATTGGATGAGTGGGCCGAGACGCAATGCAATCGACCAATCCTTAAGAAGAAGCAAGCGGCTTCCTGTTGTTGCAATGTTGATTGCCAGGTGAAGTCAGCCAATGGATGAATGACTTTATAACAGGCGGGATGATGCGTGCTCGTCATGGAGGAGGGACGTTTTTGTGTTGGTCAGTCAAATATGGTTTGGTTACCTAGAAGAGAATTTCATCTCACAAATCAGAAAGTGAAATCCAGTTAAATTGTTGCTTAGTATATATTGTGAATAAATGTTTCTCTTTATATATTTTTTATATTAAAATATAATCTTTTATATTAAATAATAATATAAACAATAATAAATACTGTCAATAAGCTTTAAGGGTTAGTTCACCCAAAAATGAAAATTAAGTCATTAATTACTCACCCCCATGCTGTACCAACCCCGTAAGACCTTCGTTCGTCTTCGGAACACAAATGAAGATATTTATGATTAAATGTGACAGCTGGATCACTCCTCCATAGGCTCCCTAAGGGAATGAATCCTGACGGCCCAGAAAGTCAATGAAGAAAATGTTTAAATATTCCATGTCACAACAGTGGCTCAACTATAGGTTTATCAAGCGACGAGAATACTTTTTGTGTGGAAATAAAACAAAAATAACGACTTTATTCGACTATATCTTTTCTTCCTTGTAGGCCTGAAACGAGACTTCAAGAGATTTCCACGACGCATGCGCGAGAATTGCGATCTCCTTCAACTACTTCAGTTAAGTTCTCGCGCGTGCGCGTCGTGAAATCTCTTGAAGTCTCGTTTCAGGCCTACAAGGAAGAAAAGGAATAGTCGAATAAAGTCGTTATTTTTGTTTTATTTCCGCACAAAAAGTATTCTCGTCGCTTGATAAACTTATAGTTGAGCCACTGTTGTGACATGGAATATTTAAACATTTTCTTTAATGACTCTCTGGGCCGTCAGGATTCATTCCCTTAGGGAGCCTATGGAGGAGTGATCCAGCTGTCACATTTAATAAAAAATATCTTCATTTGTGTTCCGAAGACGAACGAAGGTCTTACGGGGTTGGTACGGCATGGGGGTGAGTAATTAATGACTTCATTTTCATTTTTGGGTGAACTAACCCTTTAACATAAATCATAAATCAAAACACTGTCCGCTGGTGACACCTGCTGGTCAAGTGTATGTAACTGCCATGAAAAGTTTTTTGCACAGCGTTTTAAAAACATATTTCCCCAGTTTCACAGACAAGACTTAAGCCTACTTCCAGACTAAAATGCATGTTTAGTTTGTTTTAACTAAGAACAACTTGAAACCAACAAAACTATTTTTTTCCAAGGCACGTTTCTAAAATCTACATTTCCTAATTGAACTAAGTTCTAATCCTGGCTCAACCTAAGCCCTGTCTGTGAAACCGGGCCATTTTTTTTTCAAGAAGATTTACATAGTTTCTTCAACTTTCCAGAGACTCTAATTTATAAAGGTTTCATATACAATACAACTTTGATATGATTATATTTTAACCATTATCATTATATAACTTGTGTTTCATACCCCAATCCTTATTTTAGTTTAAAGGTCTAAATATTTTTCACAAAATTGTCGACCAGGCGCAGAGCTTTGTGAACATTTTTACTTTTTCGGTTTTAAAAAATATTTTTAAATGTAGATTTTTTACATATAAAATACAATTAGCATTTTGTATGTTTAAATTTTCTACTGTAAAGCGGTGTAAATTGCTTATCCTTTTATTCATGCTTTTGGCTTTTACGCGCTATCACCGTCACGTGACTCAAGCAGGCTGAGGCTCCTCCCAATAGTTAGTTCAACCTTGCAGGTGGACGAGAGTTGCTTGCTGCTGATCAACTTATTCGACATAGAAGCACTTTTGAAAGTCAGGTATCTTTAAACATACAGTGCAGATAACTTGTCACTTTGTTGTCTATTGTGTATGACCTACAATCTAGCTTATGTTACGTCGTGTATTTTTTATATAAATGGATTTTGTATTATATTAGTAGGCTATCCAGTTATCACATTGGTCAGCTAAAATTAGGCACTTGCTATATCTGAGATAGATAAATATGTCATATTTCAGGCCCATAATGTAAAATCATTTTTTTAAATCAACATGTTTGTGACCACAAATAGTTCCCTTTTCTGCAATCTATCAAAACTGCATGACGTTTTACAGCAGATAATGGCAAACCACGGTGTGAATGCAGAGGGGAAACGGCTTCCTCGAATGGCTGCCACTCTAATGATGCGCTTTGCTCCCGAGAGGGAGCCCACCTTTGGGGTCCACAGGGCCAGTCTCAAGCCTCTTGGCTCTAACAGTGAGATTAAAGATACTCCATCACCTGCAAAAGAAAGTCAACCCTCCAACCCAGAGTTACAGCACTTTGTTGATATAGAGGAACCCACTGCTGTAGACCACCTTACCCTAGAAGTCCCATCATTGGAGTCTTCGCCCCAAGTGGAGGACCTGGCCTCTGGGCCAGAGTCCCCTTCTGCATGGAGCCTGAGTAGTATTATAGGAGGTGAAATAACCCTAGAAGACCTGGAAGACAACACAGATGGCACTCTCAGGAGGGGCCAGAGAACTGGAGGTATGCTGACTTTTGTTTTTAAAGAATTTTCATTATTTATTTGTGTCAGATGTTTCTTTATCTTTACTACAACTGTTGTCTCAAATTCTTGCTCTTTCAGTAAAGTTCACGGACTGGCACAAACGCCGCGTAACAGCTGTGTGTACTGAACGTTTTGGCAAGCTGCTCAGAGAATGTCCTGAGTATCCCAGGACTAAGAGCTGCTTTGCTGCTTTTGTACTTGAGAGAGGTGAGATGGGTATAGGGACAATTTCACTCATAGCCTAGGACTCAACAATTATTATGTAGGCTCCAAAACAAATAATTATAAATTAAAATCATTTATGAATTTAATGATTTCTCATTTGAAATGATTAATCTTTTCATTTATAATTTCTTCTAAAATTATTAAAAACAATATTATTTTGTATTTTCACACATGTACATTTTTCATTCAAACGTTTCATTTTCTTTACAAAGAAAAATATTACCTACTGATGAGCAGAATTCACAACCAAATTTCACAAACCAAAAATGTAAAATTTACAATGCATTTTGCATATTGCATGAGCATGAATAAAACCATTATCCTTTGTAAATGTGTGTGAATTGTATAATACAAATATTTCCTGGGCAGTTTATTAATTATGGTTACAAATGTTTTTAATGTGTGTGTCAGAGGTACGTGACACGGATGCGCAGCACTGTGAGCAATATGAAGTGGTAGCTCTGGGATCAGGTCAGAACTGCTGCAGTGGTTGGCTTTCTTACACGGGATCTGTCGTCCATGACTGCCACGCCATTGTCATCGCCCGCAGAGCCCTCAAAAGGTTTGAAAATTTTGAACAGCTTAGAAATGGAGAGAGACAAAGAGCAGGACTACTTTATCTCTCTCTCTCTCTAAATATATATATTTATATTTCAAATGAACTTGTGGGAAAACATTTAAATGGTATTTATGGAGTGTATGTGTCCAATATTAGGCATGGCAAATCTCTGTTTCTAGGGTATTTGCCAGCATGGCTTAATATATTACTTTTTATAAACTATATAACTCTTTCCCTGAAGCGTTTTTGGTCTTTTTCACAAAGGTTTCATGGCCCCCAGAAAATTTTGTTGTATGAATATCTTAACAATATATAGCAATATATTAAAAGAAAGAAAAAAGATCTGTTTTATTATCCGTTTTAAACAAAATCAGTTTTAGTCTAGCTTCATGCATTCTTTTTTTATCAACACTGGAATGTGGGTAAGTTTAATTTATTTTTATTTTTTTAAAGCAATGTTTTTTTAGCAAAAAATCTGAGAAAATCGCGTTTTTGCCAATGACTACATCTGGATCATATTTAGAACAATGATCAAAACATAGAGTAGATCGAGTCCATCAACACCCTTAATGCTTGCACAGTCATATACCACTTCCTGGGTTCATTTAATTTAGTTTATATCCCGTTTATTGTTTATCGCATTACCGGTATTTTTATATTTGTCTAATTACATATGAGATCGCTCGTTTCTGCTTTTTCTTATCCCCCTACCTTTTAACAGTGATGATACAGAAAGCCATAAAAACTTGCCATTGGCAGGGAAGCGTTTTTTCATAAATGATGAGTTAACTCGTCAATGGCAGGGAAAGAGTTAAAATAAGGAGATTAATGTGCCTGTCCTGTCTGGTGTCACAGGTACTTGTACAAGCAGCTCCTGCTGTTCTACAGTGCTGATCCAGAGCTGAAGCAGCGCTCAATATTTGAAACTGTTCCATCTGAACGACTGCTTCAGCTAAAGCCACGCATGTACCTTCACCTGTACACTAACAAAACCCCCAAAGGAGCAGCTCAATGCATAGTTTTGTAAGTATACTTTTTTATGTGCTATGCTAAAATACTTTCCATGGATCCTCCAGAACAGGGATGGGCAACTTTGCTCCTTGAGAGCCACTATCCTTACAGAGTTTAGCTCTAACCCTATTCAAAGACAACTGACCAAGCCAAGCAACGTCTTCAGGATTACTAGAAAGATACGGGCAGGTGAGTTTTTATCAGAGTGGGAGCTAAACTCTTCAGGACAGTGGCCCCCCAGGACCGAAGTTGCCCATCCCTGCTCTAGGATCTGAGTTTGACCAGTGGTTCCTACCCTTGCACTAATATACTGATGAGTTGAATCGGGTGTGTTTGATTAGGGAGACATCTAAACCATGCAGTGTTGGGGGTAATCCAGGACCAGGGGTGGGAACCACTGCATTATCCACATTTTTCCTACACCCCTTGAAGCTTTGCACGAATTTTGGGAGTAACTGCATTTAAACCGTAAACAATCAGCAAAGGTTCGCTCTATGAACGCATTTTCATTCATAATCATTTTATGCACCCACTGAACATTAAAATAAATTGTAAAAGCATTAACAAATGACTACAACAGAACATTAATTATCACCAAAAGATTTATTATTTCCGCAGCAATAATACGGATGTGTTAAATATCACTGTAGTAATATATGTCTGTATTGTATGTTGCCTTAATCAAAAATGTTAATTAACTAGTACATTTAGTGATAGTAAAGTGATTAGTCATTTTGACAGATTTACCTGCTTTTGAAACATTCCAGTAAACGGTTCTAATAGGGATTAGAAGTGAAGAGGGGAGCCGTTTACATCTTAAAGCTTCTGTGTGAAAACAAACTTGGAAAGAGACGTGAGGATTTTTGGAGAAAAACGAGAGATTGTTGTGCATTCCAGTGGATTATTCATGGGATATACTGTATCATAAATTAAATCGGGAGAGCAGACCACAAATGCACTGTATATGTTGTCTTTTTTCATACTGGTACAGCGGAATACAAAGGAATAAAAGAAAAAAATCAGGAGGAAAAGAATTCATTGAATGAAAAGAGCACTTGCAATAGATATTCTTGTTATGCCATGTCACAGACTTCCAAACTGGAAGTGCCTCCCATAATCTTAATTGCAGTAGGCTTTTTAGGAAAAAGGTGTATGCAATGTAGAGGGTATCCGCGTCACGCCGTGACGTCACCGTCGGCCACAGTGCCTGCAGTTACGCGCAGTGAGTGGCAAAAAGACTGAGCGGCTGCATTTGTTTTCAGCGTGAATGGCGCGAAAAACAAACAAAACGCATATAAAGCGGGAAAGAGCTTTGCAATTGACTGTACAACTAGATTTGACAAAAAATCGGAGGATCGCTGCAGTTCACAGAAACAACTGGACTCAAGGCAGCGAAAGGTGGATTTGCAGTTATCATTTTGTGTCAATATGCTGAAATTAGCTGTAAAATCCTACATATTGTATTGTTATATATATATATATATATTAACAACTCATCAATTAAATATTTATCATTGCATATTCTGCTTTATTGGATGTTTTTAAATAAACACTGACAAAAAAAACTATACAAGTTTTAGGGCAGGACGATATGATGATATAGGCTATATATAACACTAAAATATAAGTGATCACCCGGATTTAGATCTACCTATATTGTATTTATATCAAGCGTTCACAGGCAAATTTGCTTTATGTTTAGGTCTATTGCTTTTATTTCCCCGCTGTCGAAATCAGGCACACATAAATGTCAGGCAACACAATTCATGGCTGCATGTCAATATCCATGGATCACAAGGAACACTATATTGAGTCCAACATTTAGTTTAAATTGATAATCGTTCGTTTTACTCGCATTTTCGCAGTTTCCCCTATTAAATCCAGTCACGCAGCGGCTCTTTTGCCACTCAGTCCAGCTGAGGGGGCTTGTTCCGGCGGGAAAGTGACGTCAATGCATTCCCTCTATTGCAGGGGTTCTCAACTCAGGCCCTAGAGGTCCACAGTCCTGCAGAGTTCAGCCCTGAATCAAACACACCTGAGCCAGCTAATCAAGGTCTTCAGGACTATTAGTGACAACTACTAGACAACTAGTGTGTTGGAGCAGAGTTGGAACTAAACTCTGCAGGGCTGTGGCCCGCCAGAAGCTGAGTTTGACACCCCTGGTCGACTGTATTTCAGAGAATCTGTCTATATCTAAAAAAAAACATCAAATAAGTTGAAAATCTCCATTGTATCCTTTCACAGAAAGTCTCAAAGCAGTGCTTACACCACTCTGAAGCTGCAGTGCCATGCTAAAGGCTCTCTCATCCCTGCTGTCTTCCTGCTTCCAAGCGTGTGGGGTGCACGCATCTGTTGCATGTCCGACAGTGCCAAACTCACCCGTTGGACTGTCACTGGAGTGCAGGGGGCACTACTGAGTCATTTTATTAACCCAGTTTACATTACCAGCATTGTACTTGGTAAGCTGTGTGCATTTGCAGGTGACTGAGTGTTTCTAAATATGGAAATTAGATCTGGATTGAAACTGTGACCGAGATCTGCAGTATCAGCTTCTGTCTGTAAATTTATTTTTTGTGTGGTTCACTTCACTTTTGTCTAGTACCACATCTCACTGAAGCTGCTCTGACCACACTGAGTATTGTCAATTTCCACTTGCACTTTTTTAGATGTTTTATTAATTGGACTGTAGGAATTAGGAAATGTGCATTTGAAAATGTGAAAAGACTGAAGAATCAATACATTATCTTAAGAATGAATTGCAATATATATTGATTCATGATTGCATTAGAGAGCCTTAAGTTACTGCTCATACATTTTATACAAGAGACAACTTGTATATTTCATATTCATGGATGAAATCCAAGCAGCCAGAAGAATGGCTGTACCTATTAACCTTTTCTCCACTTGTTGTCCAGGTGATTCCAGACACTGCTCCGAGAAAGTGTCTGAGATCATCAACAAACGTCTGGGCACAGGCTGGAAAAATGCTCTGCCTCCACCATTCAAACAGACCACCATCTTCTTCCTGAGTGGAGAGAGTGTGTGGCCTGTTGAGAACACCAACTACTGCAAAGACCTCAGTGTCAACTGGTGTTTGGGAGACTCCAGTATTGAGATTCTGGATAGCACCACTGGTTTTGCAATCAACAAGTCAGTCATACTTAATGAACTAGCTAATGATGTTCTTATCTCATGCAGAAGTTTATTGCCTATATTGGGTGTGACTATTATAAATATGTGCACTATTTGAGAATCTGACCAGTGACCAAACTGTTAGTCACAATAGAGCACAACATTTGGCGTCCAGAAGTAAAAAATCCCATTTTGTCCATAGAAAAATGTATTTTTAGCAAAAATGTATAAACCCACTGTAGTATATGCTTTAGTAGAAGTCATCTGTGATTTCAACATAATTATAAAAAAAAACTTTAGTCGATGTTTATTTTGTGAATATTTATAATCGGTGTCTGAGTCAGTTAACATTAGCAAGTCAATAGTTTTATATTGTATTGTTGTTTTTGTTCTGTTCATACTCTAGTTTTGCATACGTTCTTATCTACTTTGCTGACTTATACTTTACTGTTAAAAAGCAAAATATAGATCTCTATTTAACAGTGCGATCTTATTCAGTGTTTAAATATTAAGTCCCATTCCTTTACTCCACTCAATGAATTGACTGCCTTGAGTTTATAAAATCCTTTTTTTATTCTTTCTCTTAGTTCTCCATTTGTAAGTGGTCCTGGATCGTCAAGCAGACTTTGTAAAAGAGCGTTGTACTTCTGCTTCAGAAAAGTCTCAACAGTGGCAGGCCACCATGACTTTTTGTCATTCTACACATACCGCAATGCTAAAGTATGTGTATATAGTTTTGAATGAATAATAATATCCAAATGTATGCGAGTTTGACTTTATTAGCTAAAACTGAGGCTGCATGCGTATAAATATGGCATTTTGTGCACCAATCTCCTGTTGTAATCTGCTAATCTGTTTATATTACTTCTAGATGGCTGCCCAGCTGTATCAGGAGACCAAGACTCAAGTCAATGTGCAGTTCTTGGCCAACAATGCTGGACCGTGGAACTCCAAACACTTGGTTGATTGCTTCAGTCGCTAAATGACAGGTTGAACAACCCTTGAAATTAATTTAGGTTCCCAGATGTTCAACAAATTGCACCCTTTGCATTTGGTCGTTCATTGATGCTTAAAAACATATGTTCATATGTAAGTTCTTAGTTCATTATCAGATATCAGATAGCTATAAGGCTTATAAGTGCACTTCTACTGAAAATATTTGTGTTCTAAAAAGTGTAGACTCAGAGAGTACTACCAGCTATTTTAACTTTGCAGTTATTTAATATTTGGTTTGCTTGTTTTACTTTTGCAGTGTTATTTAGATTCTGTGATTTGGTGTTTTGTTTATTTAGTAGGAAAGATGGAAGAGACTTTAAGTTTGACATACCCACACAGAAATATTATAGTAGTTTAAAAGAACATTTGTAAGGCTCAGGCCTCCCATAATTCATGTTTATCCCCATTCATAATTTGTTATAAAGTAAGCAATAAAAACATTGTGAAAATGACTGATCATAGAGTATTAGTCTGTCAGGAACTAGTAACACCACTGACAAATTTCAAAATTAAAGTTATTTTAAAAATTGAGACGGCATTACAAAAACAAAAATAATAGCATTGATCATACAATTACTTAAATCATCTGTATTAACACAAAATCATAACCTACTAATAACAATGTCACTGACCATTCATAATGACCCTTAAAGGGGATGTCTAATGCCATTTCATTTATTCTGACTTATTTACATTAATAAGTTGGATTCTCATGCTAAACATGGCCAAAGTTTAAAAAAATTAGTTGGTCGTATGACGTATGAGTATTTCTGTGCCAAATACACTCCTTCGGGTTTCGTATAAATTTCAGAACGTTTTTTTTTTCAATTATGACCCGATATTTTAACGAAGCTGAGGAAAGCAGGCGAAGACAAGGATCTAAACGCAGGGTGATTTAATAAAGTAACACAGAACTCGAGGAACAAAACCAGGGGATCACAGAGGCAACCATTACACATACAACAACTGACAAAGTAACAAGTGAAACACAAGGGCTATAAATACACAGGAACAAACAAGCTTAACTAAGTAATGAGGAAACAAGATACACCTGGGAACAATCATGAACTAATCAACAGGAAAAACTACAAAGGACTACAAACACATGGCACAAAAAGGAAATAATAAAAGTCCACACAGGACAAGGGGAACACAAGACAGGAATCATGACAGAGCCCCCACTTAAGGAGGGGATTCCAGATGCTCCTCAGTAAACATCAGTCCAGGAGGGTGGTGGAGCGGTGGCGGTCTTGGGGGAGGGGAGGCCAGGGCTGTGCAGTCAACCAAGGCGGGCCAGGCAGTGCAGGAGGCCAGGGCGGACCAGACACCGGCTCGGCAGCGGCCATCTTGTCCGGAGACACTGGCTCGGCGGCGGCCCACACACACCCACATGGCTGTGCCCATAATGGCCAGCGTTGCAGACATGACGTGAACAGTCTCTGACTGAGCAGGCATGACGTGAAGCTCAGGCTAGGCAGGACTGACGTGAAGCTCGGCAGCACGGGAACAGTCTCTGGCTCGGCAGGCGTGACGCGAACAGTCTCTGGCTCGGCAGGCTGGGGATTTGAGAACGGTGAGACCAATGAAAATCTCGGAATAGCGGCTGATCGGGCAGATGTCAGTGGTGGATCGGTCAGCTTGGACGCCAATCCTCTTCACCCTCGGACGGGTCTAGTGGACGCAATTGTGCACTGTTAAAAATTACCTGTAAATTTTACAGTAAAATACTGGCAGCAGAGTTGCCAGCCAGTGACTGTTTTTTTTTACAGTAGCGTCTGTAATTTAATTTACAGAATTTTACTGTATTCTCTGATTACAGTATTTATTTTTTTACAGTAAGTTACATGAATCTCTGTATTTGCTATATCTATGGAAGTATGTAAAATGCAGTAAATACAATATATTCTCCTGATGTCTGAATATTAATGACTGGCAGCTGAATTTTAAATGTTAATAATTAATCAAATGCATAAGCTTTAAACAATTGTTTTTAAATACATTAAGTGTTGTATAATGCACAACTTAATTCCCCTATTACTTCACAAAACAAACAAATTATTCAACATCCTAATCTTGAAAAACAGGTCAACATTTATTTAATTTATCATTTTAAAATATGCATGAAAAAAGTAATAAAACTGTGTATTTTGTATATTTTGATTTAATTTTTATTTGCAAACTTGTATTTTTTTTTAAATGGACATGAAATTAAATATTTTTTAATTATCGGTACTTGAAACAAATTAGCCGTCATGGCCCTTCACACAAAGAAGAAATACGCAAACGACATACATTTAAAACCACAAGTTGACCAACATGATAAAAATAAAATAGTTCTGAAAAACACAGAAACGGATGAATTTACTTCATTACCAGACAAACATGTCCAAACAACAAGGCCCCAAGTGAGTCCAACAAACTTCTGATCAAAAATGGAAATTAATTCAGCTCCAGATGCTGTTCCATCACAGCATGCAAAGAGTGGCTAGAAATATTGAAAAGGACAATACCGGTATATTAGATATATTACAAAACATAATGATACAGTCAAGAGACAGATAGAAGGATGACAGATACAGTTAGCGACAGATAGAGGATATTAAAAGGTTACAATTAAAGGAAAAATAGATCTTTGTGTGTGTGTGTGCTACTTACATTTCAGAAATTCCACTGATAACCCTTCACTTTGCTGGGAAGAGTGGCAACATGTGGGTTCACTGCAACTTGTTTCTTCTGTACCATTTGCCCTGTCGTTAGATGGCAATTTTCCTCTCGACTTCTTTGTTCCTCTCTCCGGATTGATACATACAAAGCACCTTAAGGGCCAGGAAACAGACAATATGTAATTAAGATTGGTTTTAAGTTTTTGAGGCTTGCAATCATGTTTTTGAACTTGGACCATATCTGTTAGAGCAGTGTTTCTAGAACATGATGACCTCCCAGAAAGTTTTATATTTCCACTAATTAAAACACCTGATTTAACTCATTAACTCAACAGATAAAAGGCAAGTTCTGATAATTGAATACATGTGTAAAATGCAAGTACTGAAGTTAAGAATTCAATCATTACCTTTAAATGAACTCCAAGGTACAGGCTGCCTCATCCTGATTGAATATGTAATATGCAGTGAACAGTATAGCAAGGCCAGACAGAAATCTGGGCTGGATGCTCTCCTCACACACAACTTGGCCTTCCAGTGTCCACTTATCAAAGTGTCTCCTAAAACAATACCACATGTGACATTGACAATAGTAATTTTTTTACTATACCATTTTTATTTTTCAGCTTTTTACATTTAAACTATATTTTTGTATTCGGGGTGCAGGAACTCTTTCTTTTAAATCAAATTAACAAAGGCATTATACAAACAATAAGCAAATTACACACAGAGTAGGCTATAGCTAATATATATATATTTGTACTGAAATGTAAGGGATTTTTACACCGGCATATTAAACATGCGACAAAACTGGTATTGCAGCACCATTCAGAATGCAGAGCTGCCAACTTTTGGGTTTAGCTTGGAGTGAGACTTTTCCGACGGGGTGGGTGGGTGGGATGGGGGGATGCTTGCACACGGTCTCTCGCTCGCTTTACCTCTCTCCCCTACGCGCGCGCTACGCGGTTAAAGACCGGGCAAAATAGGGATGAATCAAAAAAAATCTGTCAATGACTTGCTGACGTGCACGAAAACCAGACATGTATTGGGCATTTCTTGCGGACCTCCTTCCCTGATCTTTGAACACGGTTGCAGTTAGTTTGCAAATGCAATGTAACAATGTGTAACGCAAACGTTATAAATGTCCTTCCAGATGTTTTGTTTTTCCTTATTTGTATGGTGTCCTTTAAATCTGTTAAAAATAAAATCTTTGTTTCCCTCTATCTCCTCTAAAGGACATTAATTTTATCTTTTTGAAAGGTCTCTTCTCTTGTTTTTGTTCAGTCCATGTTGTCAGCCTGTAGGCCTATAGGTGTTTTATATCCATATAGACTTGTCTTGATTTCGAATCCACAACAAATGACGATTATTAGGTTAAACGTTCAGAATACGATTCCATATAAGGTAATATTTCAGCACTTCGCGAATGGACAGCGACGCTTAAGTAGCACGTAGAACGCGTTCTCGCGCGTTCATGTTAAGTGCATTTTTGGGAAACGCGCGTGGAATTGCGGCGAGCGTTCGTAACCTTGCACGTAGAGAGCGCTCTTAAGAGCTAAGATACATCGTTATCGGGAAACCCGGCCCAGGTTGACACTCTATGCGTAAGAAATCGGGGGTGTGGCGTGAGAGCGTGTGAAACCAATCAAATGCGTGTGTCTCACGGCCAACTCCCACGCATTGTAGGCTAACATGAGTCATCATGACACACATCCTCTGAGTCTGACGCAAGGTTTTAGCAACGCCGTTTTCATTTCGGCGCCCATTTTAACAGATTACTTGATTTGATTTACACCATAAATTAATCACGACGAAGTGTGCTGATCAAAACGAAGCTCGCGTGAATACCGACTGTTGTCATTAAAACAAGTAATTCTTAAGCCCATAGATCCCGAGGAATGTGTGAAATACTACCGCGCCCGCGCTGCTGAAGCCCCGCGCAAGTCTCCCTCGCGCCCTGCGGTCGGAGGATGCGTGATCCGGGGTTACCAATATGAACTGCGAATATAACGTTACCTTCATATTCTGATTTTGGCAGACAATTATTAAAGAATAAAACAGTAGATCAACATGAAAATCACCACAGTGGTAGTCAGTGAGATGTAGAACAATAATCTGGTGGAATTTGCAGAAAACAATTTGATTTAATTTTTTTATGAATTTATGAAATATTGCTGTATAACAAGGTATACAGTATAGGACTTTGACAGACAATTATTAAATAATAAAATAGTAGATCAACATGAAAATCACCACAGTGGTAGTCAGTGAGATGTAGAACAATAATCTGGTGGAGTTTGCAGAAAACAATTTGATTTGCATTTTTAAGAATTTATTAAATATTGCTGTATAGCAATGTAAATATTCATGAGTTTGGCAGACAATTATTAAAGAATAAAACAGTAAAGCAATATGAAAATCACCAGAGTGGTAGTCAGTGAGATGTAGAACAATAATCTGGTGGATTTTGCAGAAAACAATTTGATTTGCATTTTTTATGAATTTATGAAATATTGCTGTATAACAACAATGTATACAGTATAGGACTTTGACAGACAATTATTAAATAATAAAACAGTAGATCAACATGAAAATCACCACAGTGGTAGTCAGTGAGATGTAGAACAATAATCTGGTGGAGTTTGCAGAAAACAATTTGATTTGCATTTTTAAGAATTTATTAAATATTGCTGTATAGCAATGTAAATATTCATGAGTTTGGCAGACAATTATTAAAGAATAAAACAGTAAAGCAATATGAAAATCACCAGAGTGGTAGTCAGTGAGATGTAGAACAATAATCTGGTGGATTTTGCAGAAAACAATTTGATTTGCATTTTTTATGAATTTATGAAATATTGCTGTATAACAAGGTATACAGTATAGGACTTTGGCAGGTAATTATTAAATAATAAAACAGTAAAACAACATGAAAATCCCCACAGTGGTAGACAGTGAGATGAAAAACAATAATCTGTTGGAGTTTGCAGAAAACAATTTGATTTTATTTATTTATGAATTATCAAATATTGCTGCAATGTAAATATTCATGATTTTGCCAGACAATTATTAAAGAACAAAACAGTAGATCAACATGAAAATCACCACAGTGGTAGACAGTGAGATGAAGAACAATATTCTGGTGGAATTTGCAGAAAACTATTTGATTTAAATTTTTTATGAATTTATGAAATATTGCTGTATAACAAGGTATACAGTATAGGACTTTGGCAGTTAATTATTAAATAATAAAACAGTAGATCAACATGAAAATCACCACAGTTGTAGTCAGTGAGATGAAGAACAATAATCTGGTGGAATTTGCAGAAAACAATTTGATTTTAATTTTTTTATGAATTTATCAAATATGCCTATATAGCCAGGTATACAGTATAGGACTTTGGCAGTTAATTATTAAATAATAAAACAGTAGATCAACATAAAAAATTACCACAGTGGTAGTCTGTGAGATGTAGAACAATAATCTGGTGGAATTTGCAGAAAACAATTTGATTTCATTTATTTTATTATGAATATTTTTTTAAAAGTCTGCCGACACCAAGCGCATACACCTTGAGTCTACCACGCAACCTCGTGTAGACGCGCAATATATTTTTAAGCGTAGATGGCGTGACCGCGCTTTTCTGAAGCACAGATGGCGTGACCGCAGTATAGTCTACGAGTAACCCAACATGAAAAATAATCAACTGAAATAATAAGTCACTTACCGTTACCACAGAGTTGAGAATCACTCCTCTTGCCGCTAACTACACGACCGTTGAAGATCACAATGCCTCTGAAGATTTGAAATTTACAGCAATATTCTGTATTTTGAATCAAACCACCGCGCGACCCCAGAATGCATTGCAGTTTACAGCAATATGCTGTATTTTTAGAAAACAGTCAGCTGCTGTAAAATAATGCTGTAATTTTTACAACAATTCATTACAGTGTGGCTGATGGTGCGGTCTGCAGTGGGCCACGCTAAACGGCCGACAGAGCTTCAGCTGTGACCGTTTTTATTTTTATTCAATAATCCATTTTCAACTTTATATTTTTTTTTATTGGAGTGAAAATCAGTTTACTAAATAATGCAAACTTTACTGACTGCTTCATTTCCACTTTAAAGCCGCGATGTACAGAACATCACACAATTATAGAAGAAAATGTATAAAACATTTCGGATCAATAAAACTAAGAAATAACAAATAACTGCAGACCGGATTTGCATTTCACATGCAAATCAAATTAAGTCGCTATATTTCCTGTACAGAGTGCAACATCGATGCACTGAAAAATAATCAACTAATTTACAGAATTAAATTAGAACAGAATATACGTTTCTACTAAATAAAAATACAACACGAAATAAGTCAGAATCAAGTCACAAGATGCAGGACAAATGTTTGCAAAATGCCTAAAGTGCAGAGGAACATATTCAAAACACTAGCCACAAATAGTTCAAATAGATAACCCTGAGTGATCAATAAATTAAATAAAAATAAAGAAATTATAAAAATAACGAAAGTATAGCCATAATTGTCAACTTTGTCTTTTTAACTGCAGAAACGACGAGATATATCCAGCTGCAGACCCGCAGCACCACCAGTTTCAGAACCCCAGCGCCAGAACCCCAGCGCCAGAACCGGAAGTGAGGGAGGGGCGGAATTACCAGTATTGACAATGACACAAGCATGGTTATTTTTTGCAAGTATTTAAAAATATTTAAAATTGTTGCATCTTTTAAATAATATTTAGGGTATGTTTTTATTACACAGTGAGTCTATAGGAATACCAGACTTACATTTCACTGCTCGTTGTATGAACTATAACTGGTATGTGACAAATAAAGAGCAAGACAGCGCTCGTGTTGTTTGAAGACGTGAGAGTGCGCGCGCGCGGCCGGGGCTCTCTCTCTCTCTCTCTCTCTCTGCTCGTTAAAGGGATAGTTCGGCCAAAAATGATATTTAACCCATGCATTACTCACCCTCAAGCCGTTCGAGATGCATATGTCAATCTTGTTTCAGACGAACACATTTTCAGTTATTTTAGAAAATGTCTTAGACCCTTCAGTGGATATAATGTGAAGCAATGGGGTCCACCTCCTTCAAGTCCCAAAATGTGCATACATCCTTCACAAAAGTAATCCATCCAGCTCCAGGGGGATAAACGAAGGTCTTCTGAGGGTAATCCGTGCGGTTTTGTCGTAAAAATATATATATTTAAAACTTTATAAATGAAAATATCTGACTTCCGGCAACGATCGACGCGCGTGCGTTCACGCGCTTTCGTGTTTTGTTTTGCTCTGCTCTCTGGCTGCGCTGGCGCGTTCGTTCTACGTCACAACAGTTCCTACGCTACGTCTTACCTCGTACGCCGACTTCCATCACCCGTGAACGCGCGTCGATCGTTGCCGGAAGTCAGATATTTTCATTTATAAAGTTTTAAATATGTATATTTTTAGGACAAAACCGCACGGATTACCCTCAGAAGGCCTTCGTTTATCCCCCTGGAGCCGGATGGATTACTTTTGTGAAGGATGTATTCACATTTTGGGACTTGAAGGAGGTGGACCCCATTGCTTCACATTATATCCACTGAAGGGTCTAAGACATTTTCTAAAATAACTGAAAATGTATTCGTCTGAAACAAGATTGACAGATGCATCTCGAACGGCTTGAGGGTGAGTAATGCATGGTTTAAATATCATTTTTGGCCGAACTATCCCTTTAAGCGCCCTGTCATGCGCAGCAGTCATTCTATTCTACATCACTCACCGATCAAAATAGGCTTTGGCGGGACACAAATTTGCTTTGGCGGACGATCTGACGGGTTTTAGAAGATTAAATACAACCTGAAACTAAAAAACAGACCCGACCTCTATTTGAGACCGGCCTTTATTTACCCAAACCTGCAGCCACCAGGCGTGTAAAAGAGACAATCGTCTATTTGGGACTCGGCTATTATTTGAAGTTTTACGGTACATTTTTATTGTTTCTCTTAAAACAATGCCGAATTTTCTCTATTTTTTAGATTTTTGACATTATTTTACATAAAGAAAAATGCATGCTGCACATGTTCTTGTGAAATAAAGTATATTTTATATAAAATGACCATAAGTTTCAAGCATTATTTTTCACCCTCATGATCAGGAAGTAACTCTCATAATACAATGAAACGGATAACTATATACAATTATATTACACAAAATCAAAGTTTTTAAATGCTTATTGCACTATACCTTAATGTATCATTATAATAAGTATAAAGTATGACGTTTCGTGTCTAAGCAAATTGCGCTTCAAAACGTTAGGTGGCGTTACTCGGTTTAGAACCCCTCACTTCCGGTCCTGGCGCTGGTGTTAGAACGTAAGCTCCGCCTCTTACTTCCGGTTCTGGCGCTGGGGTTCTGAAACTGGTGGTGCTGCGGGTCTGCAGCTGGATACTATAGGAAACGACAATAAACGCCGACCTGGAGTGGCAGTTTAGCTAAACATGTTCACAGCATCCAGAAATCTAATTAGAACCGGCTGAAATGTTTTGAAATCACTTGTAGCCTTCCTGATCGAGAGAGAAATCCAGTCTTTCACTCTGCCTGTGTCCGTTTGAGTCTTTTCAAATTGTATGTGGGGGTAAAATACATTCTAAAACGTTTAACGGCTTAATGTCCTTAAGACCGTTATATTAAAAGATCAAATTCTGTACACACCTTATTAATGAAGCATACTCGATAGCCTAAAGAAAAGCAGATGAGCCCAGAATATGAACGCAACGCTTTTAATTACACGTTAAGCATTTTCCTGACAGCTGTCTACATACAGTACATAAAAGTGCCCTTTAAGCGTTTTAAGCTTTTTTCACGTTAAGCGTTTTAGAATGTCGCTAGGAAAACCAACTTGTTAACGTTGGTCGGCAGAAGTGCGATCATGTTTTTCCTGATGCTAAATCCAGACTTGGAGAATATCCTTTCTGATGGTGTGCATCCACACTTTAGATGATCTTATCCCAGACATTTTTAAAGATTTAAATCCCTGCCGCCAAGATGCTCCTCTGTCGGTCACTGATCGAAAGTGAAACTTAAAGGGGTGGTTCAGGATTTTGGACATCGGGCCTCATTTCCAAGTTAGCCTTAGTGTTATTTATCAGTGGAGACAGTTTTCAAAAATTTTCATCCAGTCGTTCCAGTTGCATAGTTCGCCGGTGCTAGGCTAGCGCGAGTCAACGGTAACTGCTAGCCTGCCATTAAAAAACGTTTTACCCACTACACAGTACACCAAAAGCAAATAAATTATAACGCCAGACTATCGATGTAAATGTCTGTTAAGAGAATGTTAAAAATCAAACTACTCTTGCATCTCAATGATCGCAATCCATTTACAGGAACTAGTTTCTCAGCAGCGGCGGAATTTTACTTTGCTCCGGTTAGTAGTACTGTGCCAAAAAGTAAACACAGAACCGAAGCGCACTACAGTTGGAACTACCTGCACTACCTCTCTCTCTCACTACCTCTCTCGGATGCCTAGGTAACTACATATCACTCCGCCGCTGCTGTAGACTGTGGTTATAGGGAACAAAGTATAACTATTGCAATGCAATGAAAGGGTAGTTTGATTTCTAACAGTATTCTCTCAACAGACATAGTATAAGTTCACATAGATTCCTTTTTTCCTCCTCTCCAAGTAATTCAAAACATGCCTTTTTTAACAGGTCCGGAGAGGAACCAGAGGTGCTTTAATCCACCTGTGATGCCCGCCGTCCACTACAACAATGGTCAACCACTCTTGAGAAAATTCACTCAGCCAATGTAATAATTTTCATAATGGCTCATTTTGAGCCACTAATTGTACAACTTTTAGAAAGCACTGGGGATATTGTAGTTTTTAGTCATGTTTGGTTTTGTTAATATTAATAAAACCAAACATGCCTAAAAACTACAATATCCTCCAGTGTTTTCTAAAAGTGACCATTTTTATTCTCATCTTCCAGGTCCAGTCTGGACGCCGGGTCAAAGGATGGTCAATGGCTTCAGATCACAGTACTGCTATGATGATCTGCCACCCCACATAACTGCAGGTTACCAGAGCTTTGAAAGGGAAACCTTTTACAGAGGTACAGGTTTTATTAATTTTTCAAATCATCAGGAACTAATATTAATGTAATATTGTGCTAAAAGGCTGATTATGTTTTTTAGGTGCTAACAATTCAGCTGCTTCCCCCAACTGGCCAGTGAACAACTTAGTCATGAAGCAGAAACACCGAAAACCATGTACACGAGAGAGACTACATCCTTACAGATATTAAATCCATCGAGACAATATCTCATTGTGAATGGCCATAATACACAACACTGTAGCAAAATCTTTTCCTTAAAAAAACCTCTTAATTTGTTGTACTTCTGCCTTTGTAGATTTTTAATAAACTTCACATATTCTTGTTTGGTCAACAGATAAAAAAATCAGCAACAAGAGTACTTAATTACAGAGTACAGTATATTCTGACCCTTAAAAATAACCAAAGAGTCCAAACAATGTTTATAAATTCAGAGATTGTTTGTCCCAGACATTTGCTTATCCATACCTATAATCTATATTTGAACCAGCGGGTTCTTTCACACCAACGACATTTATTTTGATCCATTTTAGTTGTTTTATCACACTGTGAAGCTAATGGGGCACATGTCCTTGAATTTCTCATTTTAAAACATTTTAACACCTGATAATTATTTATCTATTTGTGTGTCTAAGAAAAAAAACGGATCTTGGTGAAATCATGGAGGATCTTAAATGTGATGGGTTCAGGAAGCTAAAGCATTTAATGAGCAACACTCTGAATAGAGATCCCATTCGTTGGACGGGTGTGAATTGGTGAGTTTGGTTGTTGAGACATGGGGTTTTAAAGAATCAGTGAAAGCCGTTCATGAAGAAGCTGCCTCGCAATGATGAAGTTGTGACAGATCGAAAGAAATACGTGACGCTGTTTGTCCTTGAGGGTTAGAGGTCTTTTACAGACCTAGCAATAATATTGTGAATAAACCTTAGTATAAAAGCACTTTACATGAACTTCAGATTGGTATTATATGGGTCATTCCTGGTATGCGGTGACATTTTGGCTTCATAAGTGTTGGAAAAAAAAGAACATGATTTTCATGTTTTTAGCATTCTACCAAAATAGTGACATGTTTAACTATAAGGAATACATATTGGTCAAGCTCAGGGACTCTATAATAATAATTATGGGTAGTTTGTTCAGACACTGTCCATGAAAATATTCCACCCTGTTAGGGACATATACATAGTTATCACAACATGTTAATAATGTAAATGTTAAACAATAATGAGCTTTTCTTTGATAGTATATGTCCCTTATGCCATCTTAGATTTTTTTTCTTCTTGAAACAAGCAAAACAATTTTTGATGAATAGAATATGTTTCACATTCCACCCTGTTAGGTTTATAGACCTAACAGGGTGGAATCTAACAGGGTGGAAAATTTTTAGCTAAATTAGCCATAGCTCTTTGAGTGATCAACATTTAGCTAGCTAACCTTCTACAGATAAATATAACTTTTATAACTATGTCAGATTTGTTTTTACATTTTTTGATAGGACAAACATTCTCCATAACATAGCCTAACAGGGTGGAACTTTAAGGGTGGGACAAGCAGGATAACATTTCAAAAACTAAAAAAAAAAGTTAGGAGTGAGAGTTGAAGCTTACTTCAGTTTGTACAGTTGAATTCCAGCAGGTAAAAGAAATTAAGTCACTTCTTGAAAATGGTCTCAATGAAATTGCAGTCGGATTTGGAAGGCAAAAAAGTACATACTAACCGGGTGGAAGACTACTTCAGGGACGCAATAATTGAAGAAAATTTTAAGAAAAAGACCTATATTTTCACATGATTTATATGTATGACTAGAGGCAATTTAGCCTAGTCTATAACATGATAAAAAAATATTTTAAGGTTTTTGTCATTTCATGGTTTATATTTCTTGCAGAAGTTGATTACTGTGCACTGAGGACATGATATAATTGAATGCATGCATCAATTAAAATTGTGTAAAATACAAAATAGTATTTTTAATGTCTATTATCTCTGTTTAAATGGTAAAGAATACTTAAATCTACAATTTAAGCCATTTACTATAAATATGTGACTCATTTTAGAGAAAATATGAGTAAATAAATCATTGGGACAGGAAAAGTCACCGCATACCAGGAATGACCCATATGTGACTGGTGACATTATATACGGCTGTCGTTTGATTGTACTTCAATTGTAAATTCTAAGTAAAGGTGGATTTGTAAATTGATTGTATGAATGTTCAGGTTGTTTAAATGTAGTCAACATATATTTATTTAGCAGATACTTCAATCCAGAGTGATTTACAAATGAGAATACCACATAGCCAGTAACATGAGAAGTGTAATTGACAATTAATCGTTTCTGCCTTCTGCCTAAAATATTTGGAATTGAATCTAAATGTATTACTTTTTTTTTAATAACAAAACGCAAGTATACTGTTCATAAGTACAGTATTAGTTTACTGTGAGTTAGTGTATGTTTTCTATAAAGTGTAAGCCTACTTTATGTTTGCTATAATGGGGCTTAAAGGGGTGGTTCAGAATTTTGGACATATAATACAACGTATAACTATTGCAATGCGATGAAAGGGTAGTTTGATTTTTAACATTATTCTCTTAACAGACATTTACATCGATAGTCTGCCGTTATAATTTATTTGCTTTTGGTGTACAGTGGAGTGGGTACAACTATTTTAATGGCAGGCTATAGGATTACCGTTGACTCGCGCTAGCCTAGCACCGGCGAACTATGCAACTGTCTGGAACGACTGATGACATTTTTTGAAAACGGTCTCCACTGATAAATAACACCCAGGCTAACTTGGAAATGAGGCCCGATGTCTAAAATTCGGAACCACCCCTTTAAGTTGTCCTCTTTAAATAGGTTAAAGACAAGAGATCACTTTAATTAGACCGACCAAGTCTAAAAATCTAATTAGCATGTGTTGCCCATATTAACCGCAAGGGGAGCAATATCTTATTTTTCTTCAAACGCTTGACAGTTACGACACTCAATTTATCCTCGTTCATCTTTTACGGAATTCTTGGTTTAACAGGTATGTTTTGGTGATTTATCATGGTGTTTGATACAAGGAAACCCGGGTTAACGTTTCAAACTCAACGTGTATCGAATTGTCATTTGTTATTACAAAGTTTGCGTGTGGTTTGCTTTTCAATTTATTACTATGATTTCAATGTGAGGCAGGTAACGTTAACGGCACGATGAGGCCTGTGGCTCAACTGCTTCACAACAAGTTTGTTGTGGTGTTGGGAGACTCAAGTGAGTACTGACGGAGATTAATATTGTGATAGTATTGACTTTCGTGATTTGCTACTCTAAACTACACTTGATTAATAAAATAAGAATGACTTAATTTTCTCTCCAGTTCAGCGCTCTGTCTACAAGGATTTAGTCCTAATCCTACAGAGAGACGCATATTTAAGTTTGTCCCAGTTAAAAAGCAAGGTCAGTATCTAAATGCATGTTTCATTAACTGTCTCCTTTTAATCGTAAATTTTACACGTTCAAACATTGAATCTTTTCAATTTCGCTTAATTATTTTGTTGTAAAATTCAGATTAAGAGACTATATTTGGTAGCCAATATGGCAGCTTGTTTTTAGCTGGTGTAAACCTCTTTTACTGTCTATGGTGTAAACTGGTAGGCCATTTTAGACCAGCTAACGTTACAGTTCCAGGTGGCCATATCACTTTAAGGTTGTTAAGCTTGTTTTTGGGACATCCATCCAATGACCAGCTAAAAAACAGCTAGCATGTCCATAGGATATTTTTGCAAAAGACTTAACAAATATACAGTTTTGGTCTTTTTTTCTTCTTCATGTAATCAATAAATGGGAGCAAATGAAGCTGCAGTGTATGTGAAGGAAATGAATATTATCTTGTATAGAGTTAACTGGTTAAGCAATGTCTGATGATGCATCCATCTTATCCATATATCCTAGGGTGAGTTTTCGTTTGAACAGGATTGCCTGGTGGAAGGTGGCCGGTTGGGCCAGATGAATAACGGCACTGCGTATAGAGAAGTGAGACAGTACCGCACAGATCACCACTTGATCCGCTTCTATTTTGTGACTCAAGTTTTCTCAAGACATGTGGAGAGCATCCTAGCTGACTTTGAACAGGGCATAAAACCAGACCTGGTTATCATCAACTCTTGTGTATGGGACATATCCAGGTAGGAGTGCTCGTCATTACATCTTGTTACAGACATAAGATATTTAACATTTCATGATTATTTTTAAATTAACATGATTTTTGTTTTACTACACTGCACAGGTACAGCCGTGAATGGGCCTTGGAGTACAAAGAAAACCTCAACAAGTTCTTCATGAAGCTAAAGACCATTTTGCCAGAAGAGAGCCTGGTTATGTGGAACATGACTATGCCCCTGGGAAAGAAGATTTTGGGAGGTTTCCTGGTCCCAGAGGTGGGTTACAAAAAAATAATGGTAGGGGATGAACCATCATGAACCGTGGTGAGAGTCAATAATCCTTTTTTTTTATCTTGTCCACAAACTCAGATTGAACATATGGGTCCTTCATTAAGATTTGATGTGATTGAAGCCAATTACTTTGGAGCCACTCTTGCCAACAAGTTCGGCTTTGATGTGCTGGACTTGCACTTCCAGTTTCGCTTCAGTCTGCAACACCGGATGAAAGACGGTGTACACTGGAATGCCGTCGCCCACAGAAAGATCACATGCCTGCTCCTGGAGCATGTTGCACAGGCATGGGGCGTGGAACTGCCAAAACTGGGTGAGAAATGCAGATTGAGTTGGTGCAATTGGTTATCTGAGGTTTAAAGCTGCAAAATAAGTTTCTATAATTTTGAAATTGAAATATATTGATCCATACCAACCAAACGGTTCAAATAATCATATTTTTAGTTAATGGCTTACTTAAGGATACATGGAACATTTAGTCACCCATTTAATTTTGTTCTTTTTTCCTTTGCTTTTTTGCAGACCAGATTAATGCCGATAATCGCCCACCATTACCTGAGAACCATAGCTGGCAAACGGCTACTTCAAGTGCTCCTACTTGCCATCCAGGTACATTATCAACCAAAAGTTTGGGCTCTGTAAATTTGTATTACTTTTAGTTAGCAAATATTGATCCGTAAATCCATCCTTCCAATAATGTCATAATTTTGGACGACAACAAAATATGGGTTTGGTTACCAACATACTGTCCACAGTCCAACATTTGTCTGAACAGGATGGATTCCATTTTGATATTATCTTTGGAGTAAAAAAAAAAAACCTATTATCTTCCATTTGAACTCCCTAGTCCCTTCAGATATTATAGCTGGTCACAAGATGTGCCTCTCCACAAGCTTCCTGCCAAGTCTCGAGAGAAATCGTTCTGTTAATTTCGGCCTCCCATTTCTCCTTTACCTGTAAACTGTTATTTCAATTCGCCTTTGGCTAAGCCACACCCTAGAATGTAGATTGACCAATCACAGCGCAGCCAAGAACGAGCTCCCTCAGAGGTCCGACACTTTTTCACAGCGCTCCATTGACTTTAACACAGGCGTCTCATATTTTTGGTCTCGGCAGGCTATTACCGTCGTAGTTTTATCAAAAATATGGTTAAACGTTGTGCCTGGGGCATTTGTAACACAGATACGCGTTTCCCAGAGAGGTTGGAGGGGGTGTGCGTTTTTTTCCCTTCCCAAAACCGAAGTCAAATCCTGACAAGTGTCGTCTAGCACACGCTGCTAATAAATACAACACGTTATACTTGCGTAGTCCGTTTGCTTTGTAATAACAATTATAGAAGTGAATAGAGACCTACCCAGCTTTGCATGAACAGTGTTGCTCCTTGATATTGTTAGTCCCAGCCTCCGTCTCGATTAGTAGAATATGCGGTGGTTAATTTTTTGACTGTGACCGGTATGCTTTTGCCTCTATTTGGATGCCTTGTTGTTCCTTGTGTTTCACTTGTATGTCGTGAATATAGCCTTCGAACGTATATTGCAGCCCCTTTTGCCTACTTCTATTGGACACTTTATATGCTGCTGTATAAAAGTTTGCTAAAATTTCAGCAGGAAGAGCTGTCACAGCATAAGCCATGTTGATACCAGAGCCCAGATGAAGTTTGTTTGTCGGATGTAGCAACAGTAACTAAGGGGGGCGGGGCTTAGTCAAAGGCGAATTATTAGATGAAAATAACAGATATCCTTTAAGGTCTTTAGGATCACTTGAAAATTATATTCAGGTGTGTTAGATTAGGGTTGGAGATGAACTGTGCAGGACAGTCGATCGCCAGGAGCAGGATTGGGCACCCCTGAACTAATCCATATGAAACGTGCGGTTTAGTCCAAACTTTCTGAAGAGACTCGATCGCTTTAAATGATGAACAGATTGAATTTATCCTTTTTTTCACAAAGTTTGATCAGCGAACATAAACGGAAGCTCATCTGAACCTGCTTGACATGCGAGAACAAACTTCGGGAAAGCGGAAGCTCAAACGTGCTGCGTAACACACAAGAGTGAACCTCATTGGTTCTTACGGAGGCTCAAATATGCTGCGTAACATGAGAATGAACCTTCTTGGTTCTTGCACGTCAAGCGAACATGCTTGAGCTCCCGTTTACCACAACTGATGTGTGAGTTGATGAATGTTTATGTGAATAAAAGCCTAAACTCAATCTGTTCATTATATAGATTGTCAAAATGTCAGTTGCGTAGGGGGACAGGGGAACATGTATTCAAAACACAAGCCACAAATAGTTCAAATAGATAACCCTGAGTGATCAATAAATTAAATAAAAATAAAGAAATTATAAAAATAACGAAAGTATAGCCATAATTGTCAACTTTGTCTTTTTAACTGCAAAAACGACAAACGCCGAACTGGAGTGGCAGTTTAGCTAAACATGTTCACAGCATCCAGAAATCTAATTAGAACCGGCTGAAATGTTTTGAAATCACTTGTAGCCTTCCTGATCGAGAGAGAAATCCAGTCTTTCACTCTGCCTGTGTCCGTTTGAGTCTTTTCAAATTGTATGTGGGGGTAAAATACATTCTAAAACGTTTAACGGCTTAATGTCCTTAAGACCGTTATATTAAAAGATCAAATTCTGTACACACCTTATTAATGAAGCATACTCGATAGCCTAAAGAAAAGCAGATGAGCCCAGAATATGAAATCAACGCTTTTAATTACACGTTAAGCATTTTCCTCCCATAGAAAACCGTTATTTTAAAGAAAACGCTTTACATGCCTTTCGTGTTGCGTTCATATTCTGGTTTCATCTGCTTATCTGCACATAGTATGGTTTCTTAATAAGGTGTGTACTGTGTACATACAGTACATAAAAGTGCCCTTTAAGCGTTTTAAAAGCTTTTTTCACGTTAAAGCTCCAGTAGGTAACTTTTGAAAACATGTATTTGCTAAAACTGTCATTATGTCCTGACAGTAGAATATGAGACAGATAATCTGTGTAAAAATCAAGCTTCTCTAGCTCCTCCCAGTGGTCCTATTGCCATTTGCAAGAAATACACGCTCCCGGTCAGAAACAACCAATGAGAGCCAGGAGGCATGTCTTAGCAGTGTCAATCACGCTCGTGTACGCGCTGATCACACCTCTCTCTTGCACAGCGCGAGCGCCGGAGCGCGAGCCGTCGTTCAAACTCAAGATTGCCGGCGTGCTGCAGCTGTGCTTATGACGGAGAAACAACCTAAACTGCCAATTCTCGAGTGACACCTGCTCATAAAACAAAGAGGTAAAAGGAAAAAGACTGATGACGATAAACAACCGAAAAAGAAAGAATTACACAGAGCCCATTGACTCGGTGTCAAAACTCTAGCCGCATAACATGTAGATAAAATGTCACGCACTCTGCTAAGCAACAATTGAAACCTGCTAATTCACTGGCTTGTCATGTTGCTGAAATAATGTACTAGCACACCTTGTCTAGCATTATATATCGCTAGAATAATTTCTTACATGCTGTAACGTTAGTTACCGTTATATTAACGTTATCTTACTAGCTATTTATAACTTATAGAAAGAGTGCAACGTTATAAAGTTACATGTAGGCTATTGGAAAATACATAATGATTTGAGGACCAAGTTTGTAGTCAAAGTATGGGCAGGCCATAGTCAATGTAAAGCATATTATTGACGTTTAGTCCCTATTAGTGAATGTGCCATATAACTTTTTATCCGCCGTCATCGGTGGCCCTGTTTACTAGCCTGCGCGTTCACGACAGGCTCCGCTGTGGAGGACGAGCTGTGGAGGGAGGGCTGTAGCGCAGCAGAGAGCAAGGGGGTGGGACCTGGAAGTTGTGCTTGTTCAAATTTTCAGGCTAAGTCAACGTTTTCTCAAGACTCCCTACTGCAGCTTTAAGCGTTTTAGAATGTCCCGAATAAAGCCAACTTGTTAACGTTGGTCGGCAGAAGTGCGATCATGTTTTTCCTGATGCTAAATCCAGCCTTGGAGAATATCCTTTCTGATGGTGTGCATCCACACTTTAGATGATCTTATCCCAGACATTTTTTAAAGATTTAAATCCCTGCCGCCAAGATGCTCCTCTGTCGGTCACTGAACAAAAGTGAAACTTAAGTCTGTCACTGGGTCTTTGGATTTATTCACGCACGTTAAAGATATTTATTAAAAGCTTCTTTCTTTGCACATTTTTATGACTAACATGTTGGCTAATATGTAATTGAAACATTTTTCACAATATTACGGTTTTTATTCTATTTTTGAGCTAATAAATGCAATCTTGGTGAGTGTAAGAGACTTTAAAAACGTTTGAAAAATCTTACCAACCCCAAACTTTTGAATGATAGTATAAGTTCTCATAGATTCCTTTTTCCCCCTCTCCAAGTAATTCAAAACTTGCCTTTTTTTAACAGGTCCGTATAGGAACCAGAGGTGCTTTAATCCACCTGTGATGCCCGCCGTCCACTACAACAATGGTAACAATTAAGCACTCTTGAGAAAATTCACTCAGCCAATGTAATAATTCTCATAATGGCTCATTTTGAGCCACTAATTGTACAACTTTTAGAAAGCACTGGGGATATTGTAGTTTTTAGTCATGTTTGGTTTTGTTAATATTAATAAAACCAAACATGCCTAAAAACTACAATATCCTCCAGTGCTTTCTAAAAGTGACCATTTTTATTCTCATCTTCCAGGTCCAGTCTGGACGCCGGGTCAAAGGATGGTCAATGGCTTCAGATCACAGTACTGCTATGATGATCTGCCACCCCACATAACTGCAGGTTACCAGAGCTTTGAAAGGGAAACCTTTTACAGAGGTACAGGTTTTATTATTTTCTCAAATCATCAGGAACTAATATTAATGTAATATTGTGCTAAAAGGCTGATTATGTTTTTTAGGTGCTAACAATTCAGCTGCTTCCCCCAACTGGCCAGTGAACAACTTAGTCATGAAGCAGAAACACCGAAAACCATGTACACGAGAGAGACTACATCCTTACAGATGTTAAATCCATCGAGACGATATCTCATTGTGTATGGCCATAATACACAACACTTGTTTTTCTTTTTTGGAGGGTGTACGTTAAACTATGCACTAAATTCTTATTCATATTTTGTTTTAAATTAAGCTGGTTTCATTCAATGCTATATGATTCGTAAAGTAATTTCCCACATTGTTTAAAGATAAGGACCACAGAATGTTTGACTATATATATATATACTTTTTTTTTAATAAAAAAAAAAATCCGTTTTTTTTTACAAAAGTGTGAAATAGATTTATTTCTTCATCTGATGCAAATAATGTAAACCGGCTTTTACATTTACATATATATATTTCTATTATCAGTGTTCAGTATTGTTAGACAGACTGTTTTGACACTTAGAAACCCTTTTAGAAAGCAGAGAAATTTGAATGCATTGTCTTTTAAGAATGGGGTGTACAAGGAGAAATCTCATAGCAAAAATAGCTGACTCCTCTCAATTCTCCCACCTCTCGAAATCCTACATCAACTGTCAGTTCTGCTCCTCTAACTTGTCTTTCTAGCCATACAAGCCTGGCATCAGGATCCTCATCTGAGAACTGTAAGAGAATCCCTGAGGGCTTCAGCACCTGTAAGCATTGCCTCACTATCTGTCCAGCCTTAGCTTTACCTTCTTTAGACTTCACTAAAGCATCAGTAGTACCCTTGTCCAATATCATGTCCAGGCTTCTGGTCCCAAAGTGTCCTCTCAACTGTGTGCAGTCAAGTTCCAGGAAAGCAAGAGCAGAGGATGGGTTGCATGGTTGTACTGAAGCAGAATTAGTGTGCTTCTCCATAAGTCTCACTGCCACCGGGGAGATATCAGCACAAGTAACCTTTACAGCACACGGAGACGCTCTGTAGATACAGGGTCCTAATGCGGATGTGCCACAACCCATGTCCAGGATGTTGAATGGGCCACGGTGGGAATGAGACATGGTCCCAAGTACAGGAAGAATGAAGTCCTCAACTGAGTGAAATCCAAAGAACCATTCAAAATTCTTGAATTGGCCTTTGCTTCCTTTTTCTGTGTAGAATCTGTCCCATGTTGCTTTTTTGTCCATGTTTTCAATCAACTCATCTGTGAACACCAGTTATACATAATTAGCGTATAGAATAAAAATACATATTTTTACCCTTTAACTCACAAGTATTTTTAAAGATGATGCAAGCGAATAATTGAAACTACTACATGGCAAATATGACTGAAACAGGAATCAGACCACGGGGTCCTTAATTTGTGGCAGACAGCTGTTTAGAAACTTGTTGCTATTCCGATTTGTACAGACGCATGTGGACGTTAAATAAGTATTTTCTAATCGTGCACTTACCTATGGCAATTACACGGAAATCTATGTCCCCAAAAGTACCAATCAAATTGAATCTCTAGACCCAAGTAAAACTCTTGACAAATAAAATACACGTACTTGTCAAACTAGTATGGTGCCATCTGTGAGCCTCCGCCAGCTTTTGAAGGGTGCTTAGCGACACTGCAAGTCTTTTAAATGACATAATTTTAAATACCCAGCTTGTAAAGGCATTCAAGATAAACCAAAACACCGGCTGCATGTGTGATTCTGTGACTTACTGAACTGAATGACACGACCCGGAAGTGTACATGAGAGAGGGGGCGGTGGAAGAAGAACTCGATCAAGATGGCGGATGAGCACCAGGAATCATCACAGGTAGAGATGGAGGGTAAGTGCAAAAAAAAAAATTCTCGCTCAGTTTTAAAGATTAGTGTCACGCGAAAACAAAACATCTGCACGATGGAGCTTGCATTAGGGCAAATAATATGTTTTGACTGCTGCACGAGCAGGAGCAGTAATGCAGAGCAGGAGCATTGGCTGCACAAAGAGTTGACTCTGGGCTCAATTATTAACAACAACAACAACAACAAAAACAGCCTTCCTAACATTTTTTTGCACAGTGTCAAATTTTCGTTAGGAAAATATTTTATTTTACGCTTTTATTTTAAACTAAAAATTGAATAGGAGCCCTATTTGCCAATCAGCTGTAGACTATAATATTCTCTTAAATTCACTCGGTGTATTAAGCGGTAAGTGGTATATGTATTTGTATTGTTGGTGTATGGTAACTGTTACAGACTTTTAGGATACTGAGTTACGGACGACTTTTTACATGTCGGATCGTGTAATCAGCGAAGAACTGAACTCCAGCATTATCAACTGTCAACTGGGTCAGGTCCAGTTCTTGTGTGGCAGGTTTCTAAAACTTTTATGACTTTTATCTTTTTGCAGGAGTGAACTGCCTCGCACATGACGAAGCCATAATGGCACAACAGGACCGCATTCAGCAAGAGGTGAGGGATCAGAGTAATGACTAAATTACTCAAGAGTTGTTCTCAAGATTTATCCACTCTCTTCTCAACCCCCTCCTTTTTCTTTTTCTTTATTTTTTTATTCTACAATTAAAGAGATGTCACACTCCAAAATTAAAATTAAAATCCCCTGGCTGAAAGTAGTCTATACAATATGTATGCTGTATAGTCTTCTGAACCTGTACCATGGCCACTGCCAGCTAGCGGATAGTGAGGAGATGTTTGCTGTGTGTGACAAATGTTTTGGCCTAAAAAACGTGTGACATCGTTTAGAGCACCTTTAAGCATGTCATTTCTGTCTTTAACATCATCAAATGGAATTGCCTGAAGGCCTGTTTACACCAAAAATGATAACTATAACACACCAACTGACAATAATGTTGTGTTTATTCTAAGCATGCTGCAGTTATGTTGTCTGCTGCTTTAAATGCTCAAGTTCTTTGAAGTCATTAGGATTCTAATTGCCTATAAAATGGTTTTATCGTTCATCAGCTGGGAAAAAAATCCTATCGTTTCGCTGTGATATTGTTATAGTTGTGGTCTGGACTGCGTTATTCTCTTTAAAGTAAAAAAAAAAAAAAAAAAAAACTTTATCATTATATTTATCATTCTTGGTGTGAACTGCCCTTCAGACTTCTGGCATTAAAGTCATATGAATTGCTTTTGTAGAAATTGACTGCATCTCTCCCTATTCAAATTCATTGTGTGGAAAAGAGCAGAGCTGCTCTGTATGCCACTGAAGAAAGAATGTCACACATGTTTGGAACAATATGAGGGTGAGTAAATGAACTATCCCTCTTATTGTGTGTGTTTTGTTTTAATAGATAGCCACCACTAACCCTTTAGTGTCGGACATACAAGATCTCTCTGTGCTTAAGGGTGAATATGCTGCAGAGGACACCATTTACCAGCTCAAGATAAAGGTCACTACAGTTTCATGAGCTTACATGGCAAGTGCCCGAAACCTTCTGTATAAATGTTTCTCTTACATGCGTCTTGTTCACAGGACCTTCACAAAAAGTATGCGCGCATTCGGAAGACACGGCCGGATGGAAATTGTTTCTACAGAGCTTTTGGATTTGCACATTTGGAGACACTACTGGAAGATAGCAAAGAGCTGCAAAGGTAGTTTTACTGTTTTCCTGGGTTGCTTAAAGCAGATATCATTGCTTTTGTTTGGGAAATTATACACCAATTCAGGAGATAGCAGCAACCTTAGTTACGTGAAGTGCAATTTCGTATATTGTGTATAGGGGTGGGCGATCTTCCCAAAATAACATATCGCAATCCACGATCTGAATCGCAATCTTCTCAATTTTGAGATGTACTGTTGCGAATATCTAGACTGGAACAAGCCTATGGACTTATGTATTTGCATAATTTAAAACACAGTATTGCATTCAACAATCAATTGTCAAAATAGTCATTAAACCATGAGTTAAACTTAAAAGAAAGAAACAGCATGCGGCACAATGATCATTTTAACATGATTATCACGTTTTCATAATCGTTGGAACTTGATTCATCACACAGCCCTACTGCTGTTTTTCAACTGCATCACCACGCATGAAAGACACGTGATATACTTTGGCCAGTCAGCACAACCATATAGTAGGCAGTCATTGCTGTATTTTATCATTACGAGGACATAAATGATCACGATCTCTACTATTCTTTTGAAAAGTAGATTGTGGACGTCTTCAAGATCGATCACAAAGTAAAATCGTCAGATCGTCCACCCCTAAATGTGTATTTTGTTTTGCTTTCTGTCTTTGTTTTAGCAGTGGATAACCAGTTTATTGAATGTCTATTTATCAATCCTATCTCATTTTTGGCACTATAGGTTCAAAGCTGTGGCAGCTAAGAGCAAACTGGACCTTGTAAATCAGGGCTTCACTGAGTTCACTATTGAGGACTTTCACAACACTGTGAGTTGGAAAATGTATCATTTAAAAACTATGCTACCGCCTTATATTCAAAACTCAAGGCTTAAATCCTGTAATTTTACATGAATCATGCTTACTGTAGTAAGTGGATGCTCACTGTGGTTTCTCTCCTTTGTCAGTTCATGGACTTGATTGAGCTGTGTGAAAAGCAGCAATCACTTGGAGAGCTGCTTAACTCCTTCAATGACCAGAGCGTGTCTGACTACATAGTGGTTTACCTGAGGCTTCTCACCTCTGGGTACCTGCAGCGGGAGCACGTGTTCTTTCAGCACTTCATAGAGGGCGGTCGCTCTGTCAAAGAGTTTTGCCAGCAGGTGAAAAGATTATTACTTGTGAGCTAGTTTGTTTTTGACATCTTAATTATGATGTGCTTTTCGATGGAACTTCTATACCGATGAGCCAAAACATTATGGCCTATGCCTAATATGCTGTTGGTCCTCTACGTACTTTCAAAACAGCCCCGACTAGCTGAGGCATGGACTCTACAAGACACCTGAAATCGTCCTGTGGTATCTGGCACCGAGACGTTTTCAACAGATCCTTGAAGTCCTGTAGGTTGCGAGGTGTGGATCGAACTTGTTGATCCAGCACATCCCACACATGCTCAATTGGATTGAGATCTGGGGAATCTGCTCTCGTACGTGGATTATTCAGTTATCTTGATTTTACTGTTGACGATTTAACATGATCCAGCATTGTTAGGTTCTTCAAAGCTCATCCCGGAGTTTCTGTCATAGCAATAAGTCCGTAAATTCAATCCTGCTCGTGAAGCAGCAGGCTTATATCATGTAAACAGGATTAGATTGCATCTTTTTAAGTGCAGCACAGGAGATGCAAATAACTTAGTAAAAACTTCTGTCTGCTGTGCTGTTGATTAATGCTGACACAACAAATCTGCTTCACAGGTAAAATTAAATTAATTGCTAATTACAACATTACAATAAAAATATAAAGCCTGTACAAATTCTAGAAATCGTGAAATAATGGAAATAATTGGGAATTATTTAGTAAACAAACCGTACACATTTTACTTATCTGTTATAACTTTTATGTCGCTTTGGTTGCTTGGCTGTTTACTTATGAAGGTCCAGACATTTTTCTGTCAGGTTTGTGATGTTCTTTTTTAATATGATGTCATTACGTTGCTGTCTTGCCGCCAGCCAATCGCTGCATTGCTGATCATGGTTTCGAGTATCGATATATCTGCCCTTTCCAATGAACACATGAACGCGCTGTAATCTCAGACAACTAAATCCAGATATTTTAATCAAATACACATTTGTTTGAAGAACCAAATTAGCCAGAGATCAGTTATCACGATTAGAAGATCTGGCATCTGTCAAATTATCTCTGATTTATTAAGCGAGGTATGAAGAATAGACCCCAGGGCAACACCTTGAACTCTTCATCATGTTCCTAAAACCATTCCTGAGCAATGTGTGCAGTGTGGGTAGGGTGTATTATCCTGCTAAAAGAGGCCACTTCCACCAGGCAACACCATTGTCATGAAGAGGTGTACTTGGTCTGCAATAATGTTTAGGCAGGTGGCACGTGTCATATTTACCCAATTTTAACTACAGACCCAGGGTTTCCCAGCAGAACATTGCTCAGAGCATCACACTCCCTCCACTAACTGTCGTCGTCCCACAGTGCATTCCCCAGGTAAACGGCACACGTACGCATGGCCGACCTCCTGATGTAAAAGAAAACGGGACTTATCAGACCAGGCGACCTTCTTCCATTGCTCCAAGGTCCAGGTCCAATGCTCGTGTGCCTATTGTAGGTGCTGTCAATGGAAGACAGGGCTCATCATAGGCACTCTTTATTGCTTGGTGGCTACGCAGCCCCATATGCAGCAAAGTGTGATACACCATGTTGTCACATTCCTTCCATAACCATCATTAAAATTTTGTATGATAGACTTTATTGCTTTCATGTATGGCGCCCAACATCCTGTCACCAGTTTTTGGTTTGTCCCTCTTCGGTTCACTGTTGGTAAATTCTCAACCACTGCTGACCGGGAACAACCCACAAGCCTTGGTGTTTCAGAGATATTCTGACCCAGTTGCCTTGCCATAACAATTTGGCCCATGTCAGTCGCTAATATCTTTATTTTTGCCCATTTCTCTTACATTCAACACAATTACGAGAACCGATTGTTTGCTTACCATCTAACCCACCCAGACCTTAAAATGTGGCATTGTTACATGATCAACAATATTCGCTTCAGCTGTGACTGGTCATAGTGTTTTGGCTTATCAGTGTATATTTAAAATATTTCATAAGAGATAGATGTTGGTTTGTAACTGACCTCCAGATTTTATTTCCACATGTGAATGAAACACTAGCATGTGGTGAATTTGATGAAGTGTTTACATGGGAGTGTAGGGGTCTATGCCTAAAAACAGCCCTGTTGAGCTACATTAATCAGGAGTCAAAGCATTACTGATTATACTTGGTCTAATAGTCAATGTTTTATTTTTTAGGAGGTGGAACCCATGTCGAAAGAAAGCGACCACATCCATATCATAGCCTTAGCACAGGCACTGAACGTGCCTATATTAGTGGAATACATGGACAGAGGAGAGGGTGGAACGGTGAACAATCATGTCTTCCCTGAAGGAAGTGAGCCACGGATCTTTCTGCTCTACCGCCCAGGTCATTATGACATCCTGTATAAGTGATGCTCTATATATTCTGTGGTTCCATTGTCAAGAAATTCCCAGTTTTACAGCCAAGTTGAGTCATACATATGTATGCAAGACTTTGCTATGATAAATCATAATAAAGTTTTCACTCCAGTTTTCTCATTACAAAATGTATGATTGTTTTCAGTACAGACAAAACTTAATCTCAGAAAAACTGACACTGCATCAAATGGCAGCATTAGGGTTGTACAGTAGTTTGTGGTTGTAAATGTTGTCAACTTGCTTTTTAGTGTTTTTCCTTTGTTATACTGCCTTTCATGAGTTTTATTAAAGGGACTTGCACCTCACATGACTAAAATGAATTTGTTTTTGTAGAAATCAATTTTGAATGTGATGAAACTGAGGCGGTGGAAAACAGAAGTGGATCGAAGCCAATAACAAAAAGAATGACCACCATTGATTCAATTCATTTTATTTCATAAACAGCACAGTGATTAAGTGCTTATTTTACATTCTATGCCTTGTACAGTCTGATGTTTATCTTAGGTACATTTGAATATCAATTACACTTGGAATCATGTACAACTCAAACGACTTCACTACAAAAAGACACGACCAATCTCAAGCTAGAGGGATCGGGCTCTTTCCTCATTGCTTTTTTCTGTGGGAGTCAGTAGAGTTGGACAAAATCCATCCGGCCGGACCAAGGACAGCAATGGAGATAAAGGCCATCACAAATACGCTCTCCTAAACGTGTGGGGGGAAAGATATATGCCTGAGTACACACCAATATTTGCAAAAAGATGCAAGCATGAGAAACTATAGACCCACACATGCATTTCAGTGATGTCCAACATGTAGACAGACCAAGTTATTTATGTTTAAAAAAAAAAAAGCGCCCCATTCCAGGCAATTTCTAAGATACATTCAATTAATAATTGTTAAACATGAAAGAATTCCAGCAGGTGCAGTTCACTCAACCAATAAGATTTCAGGTAGCATTTTCGTCGTGAAAGCCTATTCTGATTGGTTGATAACTCTTCACAGCGTTTGGGAGTTTTCCGCTTTTGCAAGATCACGGAGAGATTCGTGCGCGCATGATATTCTGAGCGAGAGGAGAGGCAGATCATAAAAAAAAGCACTGTATATTTGAGAGCGCGTGTAACTTACAGTTTTGTGCGAGAGTGAAGAAAATCCGTGTGCAAACAATGGATGTGCACTCGCGTCACTAATGCGCTCTCGACATATGTCATTAAAATAACTCCATATAAAAAGTAAGACAATTTCAGTAGTTAAATGCACATGTTTCGATTCTAAATTAGTTGAATCATCGCGGCAACAATCTAAACAGACATCACTTTAACCCTCTGATGGTCTTCAAAAAAAAAGTCACACTCGTGGTCTTCGGGGTCTATTGGACCCCAGACAACAACATTTAATTTTTGTAACCGAACAATATATTTTTTTTTTTACAAATATAATTTTACTCTGTTTATTAATGTTTTTACTCAACATTTGTGCAGTTTTTGGAGAATTTATGATTTTTTTAAAATTTCTATAAATAAATAAATATTTAATTAAATAGGATTTTTACTAAAAAACAGCATTTTATGTTAAATAAACTTGATAAAAGACCCAGATTTCTAACTTTCATTCCTGGGAATACCATGGATAATTTTACAAGGTTTAATGTAAGATTTTTGCCCATTTTTTGGAAAATACAGGTTAAAATTTGTAATAAATCACTTTAACCACTAGATGGCTATAGAGCTCCATTATATGCTATTTGCTATTTAAATTACTGAAAGATATAGTTTCTAAAGTTGGATTCATATCTAAATATTATAAAATCACAATTATAACAAAAATAAAATAATTTGTCAAAATTTAGCATTTTCTGTACTGAAAAAACACCATGCATGGTAAACCGCATGACTTCTGCAGACAGGGTTGGAGCAGGTTTGGCACTTCGTTGTTTGTTTTTGTGTTTGTGTTTGTGTTTGTGTTTGTGTTTGTGTTTGTGTGTGTGTGTGTGTGTATTTTATTTTTATGTGTACAGTGTCACCAATTTATTTTTGTGGTGGTTCTTCATTTTGTATGATTTTATTTGACAAATTATAAGACTTTTTCTAGCCTTACAAATGTATTCCTGTGTGTGTGTGTTTGTGTGTCTCTGTGCGTGTGTGTGTGTGTGTGTGTGTGTGTGTATATATGTGTGTGTGCGCACATTTTCAATGCGTCTAAGTGTTACCAATTTATTTTTCTGGTGGTTCTGCATTTTAGATTATTTTATTTTACAAATGATAAGAGAACAGTTTTTATAGTCCGTATTTATTCCTGTATAAATGTATTCCTCTTTATATGTGTGTTTGTGTGTGTGTGCGCGCCTGTGGTGAGCATGATAATTTTGGATTGTGGATGTTTTTTGCATTGTTGGAACTGTGCCACTTTATTTCTGTCATTTCTGTCTATGTGTTCTACGTTGTTTCTGATTTTGATTATGTTATTTTGTCTATTTTGATTGCGGGGTCCAATAGACCTCGAAGACCACGAGTGTGACTATTTTTGTCACGCCAACATAAAAACAGATATCATAAATTTTTTTTTTTTTTTTTGTAGATCTAGAAAGTGTTAGCCGTAGAAAGTTTCAAACCATTTGGACAAAGAGAACATTTTTTTTAATTTGAGCAAAAGTCATTTGGGGTCCAATAGACCCCGAAGACCATCAGAGGGTTAACACGCTTAAAATGTTTTCGAACAAAACCGCAATGAGCGGAACATGAGCATGGCGCGGTTTAGAACAGTCAATCAAGTGAAAATTATGTAATGACGTAAGATAATTGAGTAGGTTTTATAAAACTAAAAACTGTTCGAAAAAAAAAATGCTTCAGATTACTCCTTCCCTTTATTATTGTATTCCCGTTGAACTTACCACTACGCCGACCTTGCCTTTTGCAGCTTTCGAGGTAATGTAGAAACGCTGGGCATGCTGTCTGGGTGTAGATCTCGTGCTTCTGGGTGTAGATCTCGTGCTTCTGAGTGCTCGTACAAAGCCAAACATCATGTTGTCCACTCTAAACCAGCAATGAATAGTTGAGAATAGAATAATGCTCGCCCCTCATTTATACATTTACGTTCCCGCCAAGTAGTTTTAATAGGCTCGTGTTCTCACTTCCATCCAATCAACACCCCTCGTTAATTATTAGTTGCAATCAACCTATTTTACATCTCAAACATTAGAATGATTATGTTCAAACGTTACAATCTTTTAGGTTACAAACACTGCGTAGTGATAATGTATTTTAAAAATACAAATACGCCACACCCAATGCATTATTAAAATGAATTAGCAAAATATTGACCTGGTTTTACAGATAGGGCTTAGACTAAATCAGGATTAGGCCTTGTTCCAGGCAGGTTTTTGAGCACGTAAATCACGACTTCAAAGCACGACTCACGACTTAGCGTCCCAGGCCAGTCACCCAAACTACCTGAGCTCAAGGAATTGTGGTAGCTAGATGTAAACAAACCATTGTTGTTTTGTATGGTTTCGCGGGCTATGTGACGTCAGAGCTCGTAACTGGGAGTACATCGATCTAGTACGAGTTCACGGGTGGGAAATTACAGGTTTGACTGCAGTTCCAGTGCACTTTCACGGGTAAAAGGTTGGAAAAACACGGGTTACAGGTTGCCTGGAACGCGGCATTAGTTCAATTAGGGCATTTAAGTAGCTTTTATAAACGTGGCTTAGAAATAAAAAAAAACTACTGGAATGCATCTTGAGACAAAACAATGGTACTGACATTAGTTATGTCAGCAAGCTACCTAAACACCATAGATATACACTATGTCGCCTTGGCTACGGCAGTTCATTAGAACGAATGCGTCAATAGAGCCGCCATCTTGGAACAGGGGAGCCCCTCCACTTTAAAGCATCAGCGTCCATGTAGACAAAGGTCTAACGGAAATAAAATCACCATAAATCATCATGAATGTGATTTTCTCGTTTTGTTGGTTCGTTCCCACGGTCAGACATGTATTTATCATTGATTCCAGAATTATTTTTTTTTAATTATTATTATTTTTATTCTTCCTGGTTCAGATTTCATTCCTGTGAACATCATACACAGCACAAAAGTCCGCCACCATCAATTAAATAGAAGTAAAGGCAGAGATAGCAGCGTTACCTAGCTACTTCCTATGACAAGACCCCTGTTCCAAGATGGCGGCGGTTTTGACGCATGCTTAGAACCCCAAGGTGACATCTAGTGTATGTCTATGCCTAAACACAACGCAACTGAACTTGGTAAAACTTATTTAAAAAAAGAAAAGGCATAGTCCTGATAAGATATTATTTTTTAATTGTACATGTTTAACAATGAATCTTTTCAATCACAAAAAAGGAAAAAATTATCAATAGACCAAATATTTCCTTTCATCTCCAGCGCTTAGCTGTTTACAATGTATGATACAACAAATGAACAAGAGTTTATAGTAAATAAACTATAACGTTTATACAAAGTGAAGGAAAAATTAAAACAGCAAAAATAAGCACAAAGGCACTTTTTCCTTCTTGATCTGCATTTTTTAAACCAAATACATACATTCATTCTTTATTCCTAAACAGCAACTTCTAAATCTATCCTTATAATCTTCATCTCATGCTCCTTTGTTTTGCAAAAAAAAAAAAAAAAAAAATTTTTTTGAAAAAGACTTAAGGCAGTAAATTGTCAATGAAGCAGCATTCTCCTTACTTCTAGAGAAATGTCAAGTTTCTCAAAGTTAAGGAAATCTTGTAGCAATCACCTTAAAAGTTGCCATGTCAGCGTGTGAGATGATACATAAGGTTAAACACAGTGCATCTCATTTAACTAAAAACTCTTATTCATAGGAAACATGTATAAGGGCTTTGGTAAGGCAAGGCTGGTCTTCTCAAAACATTTATGCATGCCATTCCTCAAACCAGGCACAGCACATTTATATTCTAATGTTCACAAAGACAAACTTTATCTTTGGCAATAATAATTATCTGAGAAAAGTGTAGCAAGTACTATAAAGGCATACTGAATATGAAATTTAAGTATAAAAAAGGTCACTTCTTGAAAACACTGCAATAATAGGCCACAATGTTTAATTTAAGAAAAGTTCCAGTTATGACAGAATGAAACTTCTGTGACTTAAAGACGCACTTTAGCATCAACCATGTACACGTTTTCAATGTACATACAAATACTTGAAAACAAACCATTTTAAATGAAACAATGTTTATCATGCCAAAGAGTAGAAATCAGATACATGCAGAGTAAGGCTGTAAATTATTGTTAAAGCACTGTGACCTTGAATCAAGGATTCTCTAATTTACGGACAGAGATCTATATATATAGTGTGTATGATTATTATATACACACATAAATAAATAAATAGCAGTGCATGGACACTCCCCCGGCTGTATTCAATGAGAAGTATACGCACACATGCGTTCTTTGGCGGTGTCTGAGGTTAACTGAGTAAGCGCAAACTTTACTGAATGGTTATTAGTGCAGCTGAAGTCCTAACAGACAACTTCAAGTAGTGATGTAGTGTTTTCAAATTGAACTGAACATCATTCTATGGTAATTGTGCCCTTCTGTACTCAATTGTCGTGAAAAAGCAATATCCATTTTTTGAAACATACTGCAGAACAAGGTCTTTTCGGTCCCATTCAAATCCTGTTATAAATACACACAGTAATCTTAAAATAATGTCTATTATTTAAAGCACTTCTTAGTAATGCCCGTAACCCAGACCGACCCCCAGCCCCAGGCCGAGGCTCTCTCGAAGTCCCCTGAGCTGCTCCTCGCCGAGCCTGATCTTGTCATCCAGTTGCCTCTGCTCTACCAGTAGGGCCGCTTTCATCTTCACAAAGTGACTGTAGTCACGCATCTGTTCTGGGGTCAGGCAACATCCCAGCACCCTGCCAACAGCCTGCTCACGCCGGTCCACGTGTTCCTTGAGCTCCTGAGCCTCTCCCATCTGCCCCAGCAGCTGCTTCTTCTTTTCCAGAAGTTGTAGCTATAACATCACAGAAAGAACAAGAGAGACAGCAAGAATAAGACATGGCCATTGAATAAAAATGTTAAGCAAATCAAACAAACTTGGGCTAGTTTTGGGCATGAATGGGCAGGTTTTGAATAGCAATTGGGCTGGTTTTGTTACTCCGATACAACCAATCAATGCTATATTGAATATTTTGTACTATAACTATATATATATATATATATATATATATATATATATATATATATATATATATATATATATATATATATATATATATATATATATATATAACTATAACTATAACTATGTACTATATATCCAACTTTTAAAGTCACTATGAAATCAAAATTGTCAATTCTTATTTTTTATGGAATATTGCAGTATTTATAAATAATTTATTTGTGCACATAAATTTTTTTTTATTCATGTGCTCTCATAAACTTTAAATCAAAATAACTTCCCCTCCCTCTTGCAGTGTGACATCTCTCCACTTCTCTAATGATGCATTTACTGACGTGAGGGCGGGGCAACCTGTCACTCACATGACATCACAGGAATACCAAACCAAAACCATCCAACAATCCAATCAATTCCCGATAGACAAAATCAAGTCCCGCCCTAAATTTTTTCATTTTACCAAGCTGCCTGTGTCACATATAGGGAAGAAAAAACTATCGCAACGTCTGTTTCATGCCAACATTAATATACAGTAGTCAACAATTGAAGTGGATCAAAAAAGTTCATCAAAAGTTGCCCTAAGACAAGAACGGGTATTGTTCAAAATCCATGTAGAACTTTGATGAAAGGTTTTGATCCACTTCAAATGTTGACTACTGTTTATTGCTGGGTCATAACATGCTGTATCTCTCCTCACCCTCTCGTGGTGGCCAGTCTCTGGGTCAACACAGTCCAAGGCACTTTCCACACGGATCAGCCTCCCAGAAAGTGACAACAGCAGGCTGGTCACTTTGTCTAGGTCGCCGATGAACATGCGAAACTTGTCAACCTCATTGGGCTTGCAGATAGCGAGCACCAGGCTCTCCACCTCGTCTCCCAGCTGAGTATTGGCCCGAATATCCTCTTGCAGGCCCCTCTGTGCCTCACGCAGGACACCCAGCTTTTTACGAAGGCTCTCCATCAGCTGCTTCTGTAAATGTAAGAATTCACTATGAGAAGCAGCATACAGTATACACAGTATATACACTGACTATAGGTAAAAAGTTTGGGGTCAGTCAGTCAGAAATTAACTAACTAAGTTATACTTTTATTCAGCAAGGATGCATTAAATTGCTCGAAGGTGACAAGTTAAGACATTTATCAATGTTGCAGAAGATTTCTGTTTCAATTACGATTCTTTGATAAATATAAAGTTCAAACGAACATCATTTAAATTCATGATTTACACAAAAACAGCACAACTGCTTTCAACATTCACAATAATAAGAAATGTTTCATAAGCAGCAAATCATCATATCAGAATGATTTCTGAAGGATCATGTGACACTGAAGACTGTCACTGGAATAACGGCTGCTGAAAATTCAGCTTTGCTTTGACATTAAAGGAATAAATGACATTTTAAAATATATAAAAATAGAAAAGATTTTTATTTATAAATCTATTTATAAATGGGAATAATCTATTTTTATTTATAATATATATATATATATATATATATATATATATATATATATATATATATATATATATATTTATCAAATAAATGGAGATTTGGTGACAGTATGACAATATTTTTGTCAATCTTAATGGAGATTCATTTATTGTATAATTTATACATTTTTAACATGATGTAAATACAGGGGTCTTTGTGTGGGCACTTTTATAGTGACTTTTTTCCAATTCAGGTTTTTAATTAATAAACTGATAAAAGTAATTTATTAGAGATGCACTCCGTCTTCATAGGAACTGACTTCATACATCCAAAAAAATCATCTTGAGTTATAAAAGTAACTTAAAGAGGGTCAGAAAAGTGAAGTTAAGTTTCATATGTACTTCAGTAACATTTCAAGTGTCCATGAATTTTGGGGCCACATCTGAAATTACACGAAATTGAAAGATTTTATGAACCTTGATGACTTTACATTTACAAAGAGTGTAATAAGCGACCCATGCATTTCTGAATCTTTCACCTTATAATTGAGTTCTTCCTCCTCCTCTCTCCTCTCTGAGATCTCTCGAATCTTGGCAAGAAGTTGTGCGTTGTCAACTGATGTGTCGTAACAGGTTGATCGTGACACTTGTGCTGTGGATGTTCCCAGTCTAGAGGGCCTAGAAAAAAGGTCATGGATATTTCAGCTTTTTAGATTACTCTGAAGTACGGAGCCCCTTAAGGGATATGATGGTGGGGGAAAAATATGAGATTGGACTAGGAAAAATAATAAGTCAAATGCTTTTGCGTTCCTTTGTGTTTTGTTCCCCCCAAGAAACTTTGCGTTCCCTCGCAAAAAGTTTGCATCACTCGCCTGAGAAACCTTGCATTTGCTCGCAAATATTCGGAGGTCTTTGCAAGCTTTCTCAGGGGAACGCAAAGTTTTTACGAGCGAACGCAAAGTTTATTTTTTTCCCTCCCATCTCATATTTTTTCCATCACCATGTCCCTTTAGTGGCTCTGTACTGAAGCATGCCGTGACAACCATAACTATTCATGGCATTTAAACAAATTATAAGTAAAGGAAAGTGAGAAAATTGTCGTACCTCTCTAGTGTTCCTCCACTGATTGGGTAACCCCCTCTCCAGCTCTCTCCACCTATCTCTGTATTTACACTGTGTGGAAATAACTCTCCAATCAGCTCCTTCCTAGATATACCATAATTATCGTCCAAAATGGAGTCCACCAGGGAGCTCCTCGGTCCTCTAATGCTTCTTGCCGATGGAGCCCCTTCCTCAGGCATGTTGTCGATGTCTGTCTCCAGCACCATAACAGGCCGAGCAAAACCCTGCATCTCCACCCTGACCTCTCCTTTCCTCCTCTGAACTTCCCCTGCTCGCTCATTCTCACAGATCTCATCGATGTCCGTCTCCAGGGGCATGTTTCCATCTTCTACGATGCTGGGACTGCGGGAGGAAACAATCTGGTTTTTGTGGGCTGTTCCGGGGAAGCCTGCTTGATGGGGCTGCAAGTGGTAGTTGTTCATGGAGAAGTAGGATTCTGGATACACAGGCCCAGCTGACAAGCTGTTCTCTGGGATTTCAAGAGACCTGGTAGTGCCCTGTGCAGGGTAGTGAGGACTGGGCCGGTCCCACTCAACTCGATGCTCAGGAAAGATGGGCTTCACCAGTGTGACTCTAGGCTCATCTGATGCTGCAGCAGTGTGGACAGGTATTCTAAAAGAGGGCAGACAATAAGGTAATTTATTCAAAAGTACATTAAAAATGCAATTAATTAAATAGTACTGTTCAGAAGTTTAGGTTCAGTAAGATTTGTTTTTGTTGTTGAAAGAAATAAAGAAATGAATGCTTTTATTTAGCAAGGATCCATTAAATGGATCTAAATTGACAGTCAAGACATTTAGATTTTATTTCAAATAAATGCTGTTCTTTTGAACTTTCTATTCATCAAAAAAAACTTGACAAAAATGTTAAGCAGCACAACTGTTTACAACATTGAGAATAATAAGAAATGTTTCTTGATCAGCACATCAGCATATTGGAATGATTTCTGCAGGATCATGTGACACTGAAGACTGGAGTAATGATGCTGAAAGTTCAGCATTGTCAGCACAGGAATAAATTACATTTAAAAATATATTAAAATAAAAAAATAAAACTTTTTTTTAAATTGGAATAATATTTAACAACATTATGGTTTTTACTGTATTTTTGATCAAATAAATGTAGATGAGCACAAGAGACTTCTTTACCAACCTCATAAATGGTACTGTGTATATCATAATGAAGTAAAACAATTACATAAAAGTAAATAAAACCTTTAGTAGTTTGGCTTAGTCTTATATTATTGTTTTTACTGTTTTACTGCTTATTAATATTCAAAAAAGCATTTAAAAACTAACAAACAATAATAAATTTCCGCAAAAAGAAAAAAAACATGGAGATGTGTTCTCTCATGTATTCAAAGTGTAAAAACACAAACGTGTTTTTACTTTTTACTTAATGGTTACACCACATACATTTTTTTGATTTTCAAATTCTTGAAAATGGTTTGTCAAAACCATATGAAATCAACATGAATACAAAGAGTAGACTTCTAAGAAGTCAGCACATGCGCTTTAACCAGAATTTTAAAAAGACTAGTCCTGTTCTTCATCATGGATCTTATGTCATTATACGTGGGGTTGGATGGTACGTTTTACCTTGTGCATGGTTCAGGGTGTGGCAAAGGCTGATGAAGTTCTCTCCTCATGTCATAGTTCTGAAGGGTTACGTCCCTCTCTCTTGGGGGCAAGGCTACAGGTTTAAAAGCCCGACGTGTAAAAGCAGGGCTGGGTGGAGCCACCGAGTACTCTTGACTGCAGCAGTGACGGCTCTCTGAAACCTCCCTCGGAGGAAGACTATAGGAACGCTGACGTGTCATTTCAGGCACACTGGGGGGCCGGGACGTGCACGTCTGTGGCCGAGGTGGAGAGGAAGAGGGAGAGGAATAGAGTGGAGGAGAGGAGAAGAGGTTGTGGTGGGATGCCCGCCTCTTGTGGAACTGCTCCCATTTTGGGGGTGGTGGACGAGGAGGCGGGGGCCCTTTTTTCTTTTTTACCTCATCGACACATACTCCATTCTCATCCAGGTCGCTAAGAGTGGACGCACGCATTCTGCTGACATTGGTGTTTGAAATCTGATTATGAAAATTTTGTGTCTCCATGCGAATGTCGTTCTCTGACATAGCACGGTTTTTAAGGGGTGAAAAAAGATGCTCCTCGATGCAGCCACCTGTAATGCTGTTGCCACCTTGACCCATGAAGCTCAGAACAACAGCACATTCTTCTGTCTTGGAGCCTATTTTACACTTTGAGTAGTCCCTGTGGAATAAGAAATGTTATGCTATACTTCTTCTAAGTAAAGTTTGTCAATAACAATATGTACAGTATACAAGTAAAGAATGCATAAAATAGGGGCAATAACAGCATATACAGGTGAAACTCAAAAAATTAGAATATCGTGCAAAAGTTCATTTATTTCAGTAATTCAACTTAAAAGGTGAAACTAATATATTATATAGACTCATTACATGCAAAGTGAGATATTTCAAGCCTTTTGTTATAATTTTGATAATTATGGCTTACAGCTTATGAAAAACCCAAATTCAAAATTAGAAAATTGTGAAAACGTTTTATACCTCTCTGTCAGGCTGTAGTTTCTGTTGAGTTTTTTTGTTTGTTCCTGTCCCCGCACAGGATGGACCTGTAAAATACATTTGCCATGTATTTAAAATATTTGTATAATTTTTGAAAAAAGTATTTAACAGAAAACTGTATTAATGTAGTAGAGTAGATAATGTTTTTACCTAACCCTATTTGCATTATTCTAACTGCAAAGAAAAACAAAATTGGTAAAGCAATAAAATGGTGATTTATGTAACTTTATACCTTTTTGCCAATCGTTTATTTAGCATTTGGTTTCATCTGAAACAACCCCCTATAGGTGAACCCTGGCATTTAAACGCCTCTCTCAAAAGGGTTTAAATAACATGCTCAATTGTACAATAGAAAAGCAAGAGTGCTCTATGTAACCAAACAAATACTGGTTTACCACTGTTGTGCCAACCATCTAGAGCCCAGTTTTTTAAAAGCACAAAGTGCAAAATAAATATAAGGGTTAGATATCCAAAAGTTCCTTCCTTGTGAATAGTATCTCTGATTCTCATCTAAAATGGGCCTACATGGGCTTGATTCCACAACCAGGAAAATCCCTCTTGAATTTACCTCAATTTGCCCTCAAGGATTAATAAAGTTTGTCTATCTAAATATACTGAAGGAATAATAATGGCTCAGAGATCAGTTAGAGCATTAATTCCTGTTTTAAGATGAAACTTTTAAAAATGCTTTTCAAAACCAAAAGGACATGTATTAAAAATAGTGACTGTTGACACATATTCAATATACATATTCAATCTTCCTGTTGTTTTAGAGCCGATTTATGATTTGTATACAGTTCTGGCCAACATTTTGCCTTTTGAGACTCTGAGGAAGGCCAGTTTCAATATATCCTGATCTGTATGAATGTTAATATTAAAATAAGTCTGCACTGAGGACTGAAAACAACAGTCTCATTCCCATCTACATGGCACTATACCAAAGAGTCTTAAAATAACAGCTCAAGTAAAGTATAAACGGTTTCATTCTTATTCAGTTCTAACAGTGCGCATATAAATCAATGCACAAAGACGACACATAATCTTTTACAGATAACATAAAAGTATCGATCTGGCTCAGTGGATTTTTAAATAAAGGCTCAGCGGTGGAAGTAAAATAATGTCAAATGTTTTTGAAACAAAAAGCATGTTGAATTGCACCAATCGAAAAAAAATATGCATTGCGTTAACCATGCTTGCATTTTAATCCATTGTATTTTTAAGGCTTGCATTTTTATGGGCTGAAATTCAACATGGTTGAATATTTAAGCTGTGAATATTTCAATTAAAAACATTTCAAACACATTTTCAATTTTAAAAATTCAATAATCCATATTCACCTTTCATATTTCACTTCCAAAATTTTCAAACTGTTTAAAAATACAACCTATAATATTCAACAGGCAAATTTCGGTCCATTTTATTTCACCTTGAAAATTCGCTTCCACAAATTCAGTGGTTCAAATTCGACAGTAAATTCAACGTCGACATCCAGGAACTGCAGGAAAAGCAGTAGATTACCGATCATAATCTCCATCTGCTGTAGTCAGCTTTACCAGCAGGGGGTGCACGCGCGTGTTGACAAGCACCAAAGCAACAGGAGAGGCCTTCACAAAACGTCATTTGCTGAAATGGACAGAACGATGAGTACGAGTTATAATTTATATGTGTATGGAAAAGGTTGATTAAGACCTAATCAACCTCGCCGTTGGCATTGATATTAAGTTTTAGTAAAACAACTGTAATACACTGAGACAGAGTGAATTGTTTGTTTTAGTCACTATGACGGAATACTAAATTGATGGCTGGGTTTTACATGATGGCAAAGGCAATTTTTTTTAAATATAGCATCATTAAATACAACCAAATTACAATTATAAATTAAATTCAGCAATTATAAATTAAAAATTACATCTCTACCATGATATCTGGTAATCTCTGTGTTATAACGTGAATTGTCTCCGCCATTATCCAGGGCTGCGTACAGTAGGGGTATTTGTCATCTTATTTTATATCTTTTTGTCCATTTGGAGCGCGCGTCACGTCACCTATTAGCGTCGCGCCTGCCACAAGATCTCTCACTGTTTACATGAACCAGACACTCCGATGAGAGCACATAAAGTGCAATCCATCTCTTATTTACCATTTTTTCATCTTATCGTATATTTTATTCGCTCCTTTGCCCGTATTGGAGCGCGTGTCGTGGCTCTTAGGCTACTAGCGTCGGGCCAGCCACACGATCTCTCACTGTTTTAATCTACCAGACACTCCGATTGATGCACGAAAACACAAAGCCAATGTAATCCTGCTCTTAGTTACCCTTCTGCCATCTTATCTTATATTTTATTTGCTCGTTTGTCCCATAGAGCGCGTTTCCTGGCCACAAGATCTCTCCCTATTACAGTTGCCTGATTCTCCGATTTACATTCTGAAGGAGAATGATTTTGACCACTCCATTACGTTTTGTTTTTTATAAAGCCTTACTTTAAAGTGAATTTCGTTTTTAATAAATTGTATCTTAATTTCAATCAATGTTTGATCAACCAATTCCCTGGATTTAGAAGCAAAGCAGACATATAGGCATAGCAATAAAATCATGAAATTTTTGCATTGCACATTTCTCACAGGCATGATAAATACATCAAGGTAGAAATGTCTAGCCTACTTTTAAACGAAACAATTCAAAACGAAAATAAATAGACTACTCTCAATGTAATCCGTATGAAATGAGCATTTCTCTCGGCGCGTTCACTACTGCGAAGATGGCTCCAATACGACGCGCGCTCCATTATGGACAAAAAGAGCGAATAAAATAAGATGACAAATAGATAGGCTACATAAGAGCAGGTCAGGATTGCACTGTCTGTTTGCACATGTGCATCAATCGGAGTGTCTGGTAGATTAAAACAGTGAGAGATCGTGTGGCTGTCCCGACGCTTAGTAAGAGCCACGAGACGCACTCCAATACGGGCAAAGGAGCGAATAAAATATACGATAAGATGAAAAAATGGTAAATAAGAGATGGATTGCACTTTATGTGCTCTCATCAGAGTGTCTGGTTCATGTAAACAGTGAGAGATCTTGTGGCAGGCGCGACGCTAATAGGTGACGTGACGCGCGCTCCAAATGGACAAAAAGATATAAAATAAGATGACAAATACCCCTACTGTACGAAGCCCTGGATAATGGCGGAGACAATTCACGTTATAACACAGAGATGACCAGATATCATGGTAGAGATGTAATTTTTAATTGCTGAATTTAATTTATAATTGTAATTGGGTTGTATTTAATGATGCTATATTTAAATAAAATTGCCTTTGCCAAAACCCAGCCATCAATTTAGTATTCCGTCATAGTGACTAAAACAAACAATTCACTCTGTCTCAGTGTATTACAGTTGTTTTACTAAAACTTAATATCAATGCCAACGGCGAGAGAATTTAGTTTTGCAGTGGACAAATCACCTTACTTTGCACGGGGGTAAAAATAAGTCTCATAAGACACTTGAGTAAACGCTCGTGTGTTTTGTGTCTTAATCAACCTTTTCCATACACATATAAATTATAACTCCGTTCTGTCCATTTCAGCAAATGACGTTTTGTGAAGGCCTCTCCTGTTGCTTTGGTGCTTGTCAACACGCGCGTGCACCCCCTGCTGGTAAAGCTGACTACAGCAGATGGAGATTATGATCGGTAATCTACTGCTTTTCCTGCAGTTCCTGGATGTCGACGTTGAATTTACTGTCGAATTTGAACCACTGAATTTGTTGAAGCGAATTTTCAAGGCGAAATAAAATGGACCGAAATTTGCCTGTTGAATATTATAGGTTGTATTTTTAAACAGTTTGAAAATTTTGGAAGTGAAATATGAAAGGTGAATATGGATTATTGAATTTTTAATATTGAAAATGTGTTTGAAATATTTTTAATTGAAATATTCACAGCTTAAATATTCAACCATGTTGAATTTCAGCCCATAAAAATGCAAGCCTTAAAAATACAATGGATTAAAATGCAAGCATGGTTAACGCAATGCATATTTTTTTTCAATTGGTGCAATTCAACATGCTTTTTGTTTCAAAAACATTTGACATTATTTTACTTCCATACAGCGGGAACTAAACCACAATTTCCATCCCATATGCAATAAGACTATTGTCAATTCAAAGCTATAACAGAAATCAAACGTTCAACATGTATTTGTAAGGACTCATCTTTTAGCTCATAGAAGCCTAGAACTGTAAATAACCACAAAAAAGAAAGCAAATCACACCCTCTTTCAGCAATGTTTGATTTCCATCAGGCTATTCATTATAAGCACATATACAGGCTATCCATTATGAATTTATGAGGTTGTTATTTGACAGTGAACTTCAGGAGGAAAGCTTTACTCTTACTTGCATAAATAATTTAAAAACAATGTGTCATGTACATGTCTATTCCATATATAGTGCATACTATGACATTTACACCCATAAGGTATCCGCCAATACCTGTAAATCCTTCTATGTAACTTTAATTAGTAAGGTGAATGGGAAAACCACATCATCACTAATTTAATGTATTGCAATGCTAGTTAATTTTGTTAATGACAGAAATTACTCAGAAATTCTGGCATTTTTATATTAGTGGTTCCCTGGGTTGGCTGAGAGCCTGGATCAGAAATACTTGACAATCCCTTTTTAAGACAATGGATAATGCTGAATTCCCAGTCTTACCTCAGTTGGGGTGTAGCTCCTGGCCCTGTAGGATGAATTTACGTGGTAGCCATCATACTGATTGTGCTGGGTGGTCACTGGGTGGAACGCTGAGCAAGGCTTTTGGATGTTAGTGGTAATGTTGCTATAGAAATGCTCAGAGGACTGCAGGGAGGAAGGAACCTGAGGTGTGGGCGACTGCTTCCGATAGGCGTCATGAGATAAAGACTGAGGAACTGTGTCACTGCTTATATTGTGTTCAGAGCGAACAGTTTCTCTCCCGGACTCCCATTCTTGTTCTCTCTGTAGCAGCCTCTGCCTCTCCTCCCAGTCCTTCACCATTTGTTTCTCTTTTTCCCTCTCTTTCCTTAATCTTTCCTTCCCCCTCTCTTGTTCTCTAAGCTTCTCTTGCTCCTTAACTTTCTCCTGCTCTCTTTGTTTCTCCTGCTCTCTCTGCATCTGTCTCTCCATCATTTTTTCTTGGTCTTGCTGGGAACTCATAAACTGTCTCCCAGTGTCCAGTGAGTTGACATATGGCACATCTTGATACGAAAACCTTCTCCGGCCCAGGTTAGAGGCCATCTCAATAGGTTCAGGTGAGGATGGATGGTTCGGCCTACACGGCTTGTCTAGCCTCTGATTTCGACTTGTCAGGCTTGATAAGTTTGTTACAGACTGACTCAACTTCCTGCTAGTCTCCTCAAAAAACCTCCTGCGGTCTGCAAAGGGAGGGATGTCACACTCATCTGATCGACCTAAACGGCCGCTGGAGGAACTTGTCCTCCCTCTAGCCGATACCATTTTTCCAGACCACATCTGTCCAGTAGCCTCATTTCTCTTACTCTCAGAGGGCTCAGTTTCTGGTTGAAGCTTGCGTTCTGGTGTCCAACGCCATCGCCGTGGTTTACCTGCAGGTGCTATCTCCTCCACTACATGCACATAAACTTGTCTGGCCTGTTGAGGGATCTGAGTTTGGGTCTGAGATGACTGGAAGTCCACAACCCTGGTGCTGGAATGTTCCTCAGCTTGTGTAGTATCAAGAACTTGTTGAGGTATATGTTTGAATATTTGCACAGAGGAAGCGGGCGGTTTGGTAAGAGGTCTTGGCAGGGTTTGTGGTCTGGGTTGATGGTACTCTGGAGGAGCTACTGCCTCTGTTTTGAGGTCTGCAACCTCTTCTTCCACGGTCTCTTCACCACAAGGGTTTCTACTCTTCTGCAGCTGAGCCTTCTTCCTCTGGATCTCATTTCTAAGGTTGGTGGTGTTGTGGCAAAAATTCTCAAACAAACATCACTGCGTAAGAGACACTCAGAGTCAAATTATATAAAATAGAAGTATTTATTCTTGCAAGAATAGGAGCAGTCTAATACACAGTTGTTACCCTGTGCAGAAGAGTGACACACCCCCAGACAGACTGAACTAGCTTTTATCTTAGTTTCAAGGCCTTCTTCCCAATAGTTTTCCATAGACGTCACTAGTTGGCCCACTAAGCTCCCCTGCACCAAATGGCCTTCTGACATCTAGGTCAGAGGTCCTTGTTCGTCTGTTCTCTGGAGTGTCTCCCTCTTCTGCCTCCCCAGGTACATAAACAGAATCCTCTCACTACAAGTGAGAGACACACATGTGACATTCTTTGAATCATCTACTAAAGATCAATGAATATCATTAAAATTGCCACTACAACTCCTCACTTTTTATCATTCTGATTACCCATAATCACAATAATAAACAATAAGACAAATTTTAAGTCATATCATCACACTTATACTTTTCATCTCTGATTTTTGCATAAAATGATCACTCTCCTTGAACCTGTGAAGAAAAGTTTAGAATGAAGAAGCATAAGGCTGTTTTTGTGGGGGAAATGCCCCGTAATATTTTATCAAGCAAGTAAACATTTCACTGCGTTGGGCTAAGCGAGAAATCTCTGTTTCTGCGCTCCTGTAAACAGACCCTCAGTCACGCCAGTAAGGAAAAGGTAGTTATAACATAGCAAGGAAACAACCAGATAAAAGTAAAATAAAAAAAATCCCTCAGTTTCAAACCCTATCTTTGTACGCCATCTCGTAACACGGATGACTGCTGCTTTTAACCCCCTTTAAATCTTTGCCCTTAATCTTTCTCAGAAAATAAACAAATAGAAGAAAAACAAACAGAACATACATTTAACACATATCTCACTGTAGCTCCCGCTACCTGTGCCGTCACATAATTTTGTTCATCCTTGGGCTAGACTGTCATTTTCACCAATTGAACAGACAGCATGTTTCACCTGTCACTGTAACCATATTCACCCATGAATAACAAAATTATTAGAATAACAATCCTAACTCCTATCATTAAGCCTTTCCCATTAATCTACGCCCATCTCCATATTTCACCTCGGTTTTCCTAACCATATTGTTCACTTCTAATTCAATTTAGTAAGCTCTATTTAATGCCATATTTAACAAAATCTAACCAGAGAAGTCTTATAATTTTATCCATTCTTCTAACCAATGCAGTTGTTCAATATTAACTCTAATATTTCCATTACGGACACAATCAATATATTTTCATTTACAATCAAATCAATACTTTTAATTCAAACATGCTGTGGTTCTACTTAATACGCTTCAACAATTATCCCTATAATTTACATTAATTAATAGATCTCTTCCCAAAAACATTTTCCTTAAATATTTCCTAATGAATAAGTAACCAATCAAATCTTTTGATCGACTGTATATCAATACTAAGCCCTATTTTGATTTAATCAAATCAAATCCTCAAAATAATCACAAAACCCCATTCTTCTGTTAAACTTAAACCATCAGTTGGCAGTTGGTTCCTCCTCCAGGCGTGTTGATAATCTCGTTCGCCCCATGGACTATGGGATGGTTGTGGCCTGTTGGTGTTGTCTAAGGTGACACGGTTGGACCCAGGTGTCACACTCCAACCATTTTCTGATCCTTATAAGGTTTTCCCTTATATCACGACCGCACCCCCACTGGAGTGAACTGTCACCTGTGAATGGAGACCTTAACTATTTTGTTAGTGACCGCTTGTCTAGCCGCTCGTCCCCTTTTGGTGTGACCTGTGGAATCAACCTGAAACATTATCACCGGATAATTTCTCGCTCACTTAATAGCACTCGGATCCTTTTCCCCTGAAAAACAATATTTATACATTTGGAACAGAATCAGTTCTGTTTTCTGCAACCCATCCTGACATTCTGTAAAAGGAAAATTTATGTTATGCGCTGCGCAGGTGTGGCACCTTTCTGCTACAAAAACAATCCAGGCCAGGATAGTTAGTCAAATTCATCCATAGCCATCATTTTATAGGGGACATTCTCCCCTGTATCCAAAAGTCTGCATGCTCTGTAAAGAAAAACAAATGTCGAGGTTATTTTCAGATAGTAAAATACGTAGTTTCTTTTGTCTGCTGTGCTGCCATGGCCTTCGCTGCTGCATCTGCCCTGGCGTTTCCTGTTGAAACAGTCCTGCAAATACATGTACAGACAGCAAATTTTGTTTGGGACCCAAGTAAACCATATTTGGCAATTGTTATACCATCTCCCTCTTGATGCACGACACAACTCGAGCATCAATTTAACATAACATTTAACATAGTGTTTTTAATAAAGTTTGCCATCAACACTAACCCAAACGGCGTCCTTCAGCCAAATTTTCCCAGACATCCTTCTCTGCCTCTGAAACAAAAATATTACATTCTTCACTTAAAGCCCAATCTCATCTTCTTATCGAAGTATTTGAAGGGCAACGTCCCTGAGTCTCACAGCGAATCTTGCTTTTCAGGCCTGTTGTTTGGTCTCAAGTCAGCCATCACAAACATTTCTAAAGTCATCAATTTTCAGGTCAGGTCGTGCTGTACAGACTTGGTCAATGTCAGTCAATCATTTCTCCCCCTTTGTTCACAATTATCATAAATGTTAAGGGCTCTCTTGATACTTCGAAATTGACTTAGCCAATATGTCATTTTGTTGTTGCCATCAAATCTACAACATTTTCATTTATCTCTACAACTACACAATTCCAATTTACACAAATACTTAAACTGATCCAGAACATAATTCACATCGACATCCTGCATGACAAAAGTATTACTACCAGACAGAGCTTGATGTCCAATCAACTTAAAGCTCGTCCCATGTTCTGTATTGTCTTTTCAACCGTTCCACTCAGAATTATCGGCTTCTTTAAAATTTGTCATTTGCCTTAACCCATCTGTAATGATAAAACTGTTCTGTTCTAATTTCAATACTGTTCTAATATTAGTACCCCAAACTAATACATACAAGACATAAAGTGCTGTCACCATCACACACACACTCATACTAGACACACATATGTTAACTGCTCATTCTCAATGTTTGCCCTTTCCTTATATCATCGTTAAAAGGATTTAAATTTTAAATAAGATTTTAAACTTCACATATTTTCTGTAGCTTTTCCCTAATTTTACATGGTCTCTTAACCACTTTCAAAGCATGTCTTGTTCATTATTCATTAGATTTTTAGACAAGTCAGCTGGGTTGTTTTGGATTCATTATCATTATTTTTCTTCAGCTTGCTCTAGCAGGCCGATAACAGAAAGACAGACACAGTTACCATTCCTCCAAAAGAAAGGAAGTGGCACGACCTCCGCTCAAGCAGTCTCTCTCACTATAAATCCATTTCTTATACAAAATGTAATATTAAATTCATTACAATAACCTTTGACCATCCACCTTTGTTATCCAGACTTAAATCTACAAAGCTGTCTTCATCTTTAGTCACCACCATGTCTAACGACCTTCAGGAGTTAGAACTATGTTATAAACTTCTATACATTTTCCTTGCCCATAAGGCAACCGACATCAAAAAGTTTTATTACTGTCTCCACAACAATTAATAATGGCAATCCCCCTTACGGTCTCAGCTGGCTCTTGAAAGCCCATTGCCATTAGCTCTTTGTCTATAATTTTCTTCTCAGGGTGTTGTCCCCCTGGTATAGTTGCAGACACTTGTCACAATGAAAACAAGCCATACAACTAATGCGGTTTCTTCTGGTGAGTGGTATAGAGGAGCTTTGCATCATGGGGAAGACTGGCGTGACTCGTCATAGCTTCATCTCCCCCTAACGGTATAAGGACGCTGCTGGCCTCACAGCTCCTGCTCAACTCTCATACCTGTCTCACATAAAACATCTCCATTCAGGAAATGCCCAGTGACTTTACGTGAGCCCTCTGGCTTGGGTTGCCCCCTGTCTGGCCAAAGAAGGTCTTACCCGTCATCGAGGTGGTCACTCGTGCCCACTGGTGACCGCTTTTTTTCCCCATCACACAATCGGTTTTCTTCAACAGAACTCAGCTGCTTTCTGGAGCTTAGGAAAGGCACGTTCAAGAGTCACCAGAGCCATTCTCATTGCCTAATAATGTTCACACAGGGAGACAGGTCAATAACAACAGTATTTAATCACTTAAATCCATTATTTTATCTTAAAAGCAGAAACCCTAGCTGCTTAGACTATACTCAGCGAATTTGGATCATCCGTACGTTCAGTGAACTTTACCTGTAGACGGAGCCATCGGTCCTGAATGGTGGAGACTAAATGAGACAAAGAAGTTACTGGTCCTAAAATAAAATAAAATGTCTTCAAGTTCTGCATTATTATTTTAAAGACTTCTTTAAAGTCATTCAGTTTTACATTTACAAATACAAATTGCCCTTTATGGCAATTGTTTCTTTAAACATCTCTGTGTCTATGATTCTTCAACTGAAACTGTGCTTTACTACAAATAGCTTATCACAGATAACAGCTTTGAGCTGACATTGAATGAGAGAGACTCTGAGGCATTCAGGACTGGCACACTGCACTCTCATAAACTTCTAACATCAAACTTTATCTACCATCCTATAACTCTATCCCAGCTTAAGGCATATTTGCCAGAAATTACATGTGTTTCCAAATAAACATAATTTTTATAGTTGTCTTTATTTAGACATTACAAATTTCCACTCAGATTGAGTCTCTGTTGCACTGGCAGTTTTCAGCCACAGTACACATCAGATCCAGATAAGCAAACTGTTTCATTACAGCCAATAATAAACTTATCTTTTGAAAGCAAAACATCAGCTTCTAGTTCTTTCATGGTCAACTTTTCAAGCTGTTTGTTTAATCAGCATTCAGCAACTGTTAATCCAGTATTGCTTCTGCTTACTTGATCTTCAATAAAAATAATTATTTTAGTTCTAAATAATGTTTCACATTTCTCAATCTTGATTTTAGTGTCAAGTTCTCAATTACGTTAACTTTGACAAGGCCAGCACTCTCTGCTTGATACATCTTTTGCAATTATTATAAATCATTCGTGAGATTAGTCTCTCTCCTTAATCTAAACCCTTTCTAAAATGTTTAATTAAACACAATCATCCTGTTAGTTACTTTGATATATTTTGCAACTCACATTTGTTGGAGTCATTAATTTTACATCAACCTGTATTCATCAATTCACTTTTATAGATCTTTTCTTTCTTATAGGATTCACTTTAAGACTTCAATCTTTCGACCTTGTTTTTATCTCTTATTTCTCAGACGAAAAATGTTACTGTCGTCATTTAAACACTGATCTACTTTCAAACCCCACATTATTATCAGAAATGTGTCACTATCACATTTTCAAACACCTTCTTGGTGGGCATTTAGTTACCTATTAAATTGTCCTGATGACCACCATTAAAAACACTCTCTGTCATCTAGTGAATTTGTTTCAGCCTCAACTTCAGCATCAGACACCTGTCCTTGACTATAGTTTGATCACTGTGAGCTTGCAAACGGCTCCAACTTACTGCACACTCTTGAAGCAGTGTGTGTCCCATTTCAGGAATGTAAACAGAGCCACTGATAAGCAGTCCTCTGTATTCTTTTACAGTCCACCAGTCGCGGATTTAATCACAATAGCCAAATCATAATCTTCATCATTTTATTGGCGGAACATAATTTCATGAGCAGCACAGAAAATGCTCAAAATATTCGAATTTGTTTTCTGTCATTACACATTTCTCCCAGCTTATCTTTTACAAAACATCATCTGCAAATCTCTTCAAAGTGAGATCTTCTGAGCAGAGCTGTTTACAGCATTTGCTCTCTTCTGTCTCACTATTTATTTATTTATTTATTTTCCCGGACTGTTCCGTTACTCTTCATAAAGTGTAACAATTTGTACATCATTATTTTCATTACAACTGGTTTGAAGCCTTTCCTCTTCCATCACATTGTTGTCTCAGTCTTATCTCTACTGTTTCTCCAAAACAGATTATATTACTCAGTCCGTAAATTACACAGACAACCATTATAGCTACTTGCTTCAATACCCTTATTTTCTTAAACATTAATAAAATAAAGCAGATATATCATCATTTCAATCATTTTTTTATCAAAATCTAGAATTGTTCCCCATTCTGCTTAAAACATTCCTCATATCATGTTAATCCCTGTCAATCATACAATGCCTTATTTTATTCTAAAACTGACTTTTCATTTCACCATTTAAACAGTTAATTTGACTTCCATAAATTCTGTCAGACCATGTCTATTTTCATCACATATAGTTTTCTACTATATTTCTCCTTTCTTTTCCCTACATGCCAGTTCCCTCATTATCCTCTCCTTTCTTTTCTCAAACATGCCAGTTCCTTCATTATCTAACCAGTACATGATTGTTTGAACAATCCCCACACACACATATCTCACACACCAACCTTTTTGTTTTTTCACTTCCCTCTTCCACCAAGTCTCACTTACAGTTCCCTCTATTTCACACAGACAGCCTTATTGCTTCTTGCTACAATCCTTGTCATATAAATTTAAGTTCTATAGACATCTAATGTCATGCATCCATTTACTGGATGAAGAAGTAAAAAAAAACATTATTTCTCCTGGCAGTTTGACATTTTATCTTCAAGCCAACAATCCATTATCTGTTCACATTTTTTACACACATGTTGAACACAGACACAACTTTTGTTTCTCACTGCTCTGTTCAACTGATTCCCGCACCATCTTTAATGTTGTGGCGCTCAATACCTCATTTGACAAAACACCGGTGTACCAAATTTCGCAAGCTTGCTTTTTGAGACATCCCCATACCGGCTGTTTTCTGTTCTCTGTGGATTTTCTCTTCAACGCGCGTTTTCTTTAATCTGTTAGGCGTCCCTACCAAATCCGACTCTTTTCTTTTAACCCAAATCGGTCGGGTTGCACTTGTTAGTGCCCTCCTAATTAAGGTTTACCAAAAAAAAAATATTTTCTGGCTCCCCCTAATTAGCCTCAGCACCTAAAAAACAATTTGCTCCGTGGTGGAACAACTGATTTTCAGGTTACCTATCTGTTTGAAACCTCTTGATCCGTTACAGATCTCAGTTAATCTCAGATAATTTTCTCTCGTATCTGTTTGAAACCTCTTGATCTATATATAGATCTCAATTAATCTCAGATTACGTACCACAGAAACAGCCCTGAGCCAATATGGTTCAATTTCACTCTTCCCCCAATTAAACCGAATTTAAATGACCCTTACCAGAGACGTTGTTTCATGCCACTTGCGGGTTCTTTAGATTCCAGTGGTCGATTCTCCCGGCCCTGATATCGGTCGGCCCCTCTCTCTCAAGTTTACGAGGTAGAGCTGGAACTTACTTAGTCCAGGTGGCCAAACACCGTCCGATCTCAGGTCCAGGGAACACGTTCAAGGAATCCCACTTCTGACACCAAAACTGTTGTGGCAAAAATTCTCAAACAAACATCACTGCGTAAGAGACACTCAGAGTCAAATTATATAAAATAGAAGTATTTATTCTTGCAAGAATAGGAGCAGTCTAATACACAGTTGTTACCCTGTGCAGAAGAGTGACACACCCCCAGACAGACTGAACTAGCTTTTATCTTAGTTTCAAGGCCTTCTTCCCAATAGTTTTCCATAGACGTCACTAGTTGGCCCACTAAGCTCCCCTGCACCAAATGGCCTTCTGACATCTAGGTCAGAGGTCCTTGTTCGTCTGTTCTCTGGAGTGTCTCCCTCTTCTGCCTCCCCAGGTACATAAACAGAATCCTCTCACTACAAGTGAGAGACACACATGTGACATTCTTTGAATCATCTACTAAAGATCAATGAATATCATTAAAATTGCCACTACAGTGGCAAAACGGTCACTTCTGCGACGTGACTTGGAGCTACGTAACTGCCGTTTCTGCGACTGCTTTGTAGCATTGCCATAGTCCTCCATTACTTTTCCTCCATTCTCATTTAAGTGAGTGTCCACACCTACAGAACCAATGCTCTTCTCAATGGTCTGAGAGTCAGTGGTGGAGAATCCATTCCCCGTGGGATTTCCAGGCTTCCCCCACAGATTCTGTCCAGAATCAAGAGGTTCCTCCTCTACCCTGGGATCCTCAAGTTCGGAAGTTGCCACCGAACCAGGCGTGGAACATCGGCTTGCTTCCCACTTGCCCTGAGACTTATTTGGACTAGTATCGCTCAGATAAAGAGGAGACTGTGACCACAGGCAAGTTGGAGATGCACGATGATCACTTTTGTCGCCAGAAATATCCATCATACACAGCTGAGAAGCTAGAAGTTTCTCAGGTGCACTGTGTCTGTGCATTGCTGACTGGAGATTGTGTTCTGGTTGGAGTTGGCTTTCAATGTTCTCATCCATATTCCTTTGTGAAAAGGGACTCAGAGGAGGTGAAGGTGCCACCACAGATTTTGAAGAGTTCTCAAAGTCACTTGCTTTGCTATCTCTCTGAGAGTTTAAGGTATAATAAGTTCCAGTGGTGCACCCTTTACATTCTTGCTCATTGTCTTGTGTTCCATTCAAATAAACATTGCCTGTCAAAACTTCCTGGACATGGGGTTGATCTTCAACTATGCAGCTGGTTACACTTGGGATGCCTACAGGAGCAGACACACAGCGTTTATCTGTTGGTTGGCCTCTAGTAGCCCTAAAGCTGTCCTTCCTCATGGGTGGCTGCGGTGGTGCACAGTGTTCCTCCTCGCAGCTATAGGACGACGGTCGGACTTTAGCTGCAGTTCTGTCAGACAGTATCTTGGAGCGTTGATGTTCTTCCTGCTGGTTTCCATGTCCACTGGGGGCAGAATGTTGGCCTCGGTCTGGATACCTGCAGGAAGAAGCCAGACCCTGGAGGATGTTGTCCATGGAGTTGATCTCCTCAGGCTTGACAGGAACAGTGTAATCAGATGTGTTTGAGCTGGCTGAGAATGAGCTGTAAGCAGAGTCGCGTTTGTTGTTGAAGATGACAGGATCAATGGGAGAGAGCTGACTGTCATAGTAACCCTGGTTGGGAGGATTCTCCAGACTCTCCATACTTCCTATTGAGCTGCTGCGGTCTGTGCTGTAGTGCCTGGAGATATGGCCCCACTGCATGGACAGCTCACTGCACAATGAAACAGAAGTGAAATAAGTTAGATAATGTGACAATCACCATAAGTATTTCAAAGATTGCCTACAAAAAGTAACAATGTACACTATTCAAAGCCAGCTTGAAATTTCAGTATCAAATAATATCTGTATGTGCCAACTATACGTTTCAATTTCAGATTTTTCTTCTTTTTTTTTTACAGATATTTTAATTTGATAATTATGTACACATTTTCATTCTGTTACAGGTGTTGTAATTAGGTTTCACAGTCTCCTCAGCAAAACACTGAGGAACAAATCCCCCAAAACAAACATTACAGTTGAAGTTCAAAGTTAAAGATTAGTCCCTTAAATCAATGCTGTGTTTTGTACTACAGGCTTTTTTTGTGTTTTGTGTGTGTTTTCGGTAACTCTTCTGGTGATCTGTGAAGAATGTCTGAGTCATATGTCTGAAAATAGTGGTGCATCCGGTGAGCCACATGTTGACATAAGATGTGAGATCACCAGCTTCCTCTTTGATTGTTTTCCTTGTGAAATTTGCTGGAAGCAAAATTCCCTAATTCAACAATGAGATATATCTCTCTCCCTCTCGCACAGACACAAAGATCTGTTTAAGCTATTAGTAGTTTAATGGAAATGTTTCAAAGGGTGTCTAAATAAATGTAAATCACTGAAATGAAAGGAAAGAATGGTCATACAGATTAAAGTATGTTTACTTGAATACATCATCTGTATAATAGTTATATACACCAACCTGTTGTCACCTCCAGAGTGCCATGGTACACTGAGAGGTGTGAAGTGGAGCTGCATAGCCGAGGGGCCATCTGAGGGATCACCAGTGCCCGTAGTGCAGGGTGCCTCTGACAGCTTTGCCAGGTGCCATGTGTGGGGACGGATCACTGGCACACTGCGCCTGCTCGAAGAACAGAGATATAAGCGAACACAAAGTCAGTAAGAAGTGTTTAGACTGAACAGTGTAAGAAGTATAACATCACTCTAATATTCCCAAGTACCAATTACTGACTAAAAGAAACCCCAATCTGGAAACCACAGCATTCAAGAATGAAGAAAAGACCCTATACTCCCAAAGCAGTGTCAGTCTTGACAAACACATACAGGAATCAAGGGAAATCTGTTTGACTTCACCATCTGGAACTCTTTCATATCTGCCGTCCACTGGATTACTGAAATGGCTGATTGAGGTTCTTTCTAAGACATCTACAGTAAAAAAAACGGCCAATTAATTTATAAAGTAGCAGCATTAATGGAACAAGGCCCAGATTCCAGGTACATCCCATCAGTTCCACTGACAGGAGTACAGTATTCACAAACATTCCAGATGGCAATAATGATCCAGAGGGAACAATGGTTTTTAAGAGCTTATTATTCAACTGATAATAATTTTAGTTTTTCCATGAGAGGCTAGAAAAGAATAGAAGCAAGTGAGAAACCAAAAAATGCAATATGTAAGGAACAACAATCTTTTGGTATAACACACAGGACAGGAGACATTATACATTACAATTCAAAAGTTTGGGGTCTCTTATGCTTACCAAGGCTGCATTTATTTAATTAGAAATACAGTAAAAACAGCATTCCTGTGAAATATTTATTTTCACATTTAAAATAGCCTAACTGTTTTATATTTCAATACATTTTAAAAGGTCATTTATTCCTGTGATGCAAAGCTGAATTTTTTAGCATCATTACTCCTGTCTTCAGTGTCACATGATCCTTCAGAAATAATTTTAATATATGCTGATGTGCTGATCAAGAAACATTTCTTATTATTATCAATGTTGAAATCCGTTGTGCTGCTTAATATGTTTGTGGAAACGGATTATGTTTTTCAGGTTTAGATGACTATAAAAGAAAGTTTGGAAAAACAGCATTTAATTGAAATATAAATCTTATGAAACATTATCAATGTTTTTACTGTCACTCACTTCTGACAAATTTAAGTCATCCTTATTGAAAAAAAATCCAAACATCTTACTGACCTTAAAACACTTGTGAAACAAAGTGATATCTGCTATTTAGTAGCAGTTTTCAGAGTGAGGTAAACAAGCAGAAGAATATTTACTCTAATACAACAAATTAAACAAATGAATACACATTAAAAACACACACCTATTACCACACAAGCAAATATGACATTTAGTAAACAGAGAATACTTTTTTTTAATTAAAGCATAAACCCGGAGGCACATCAAAATGTAAATATGTCTCTTTCAGAAACCTATAAACAATAAATGTAATTAACATTTCATACCAATTAACACGTTTGCCTAAAAAACTTTTGCAATCTCAGGATGTTCAAGTTTCACAAGACAGCTCGTAGCTATATTCGCATTGTCATCCTCGTCCAATTAACACTGTTGATCAAACACATAACACCAGCTGATCTGAGTCTCCATACAGCTATCTAAAGGAAAAACTTAAACACAGAAAAGATAACTTTTTGTCTAAATTAATTTATGACTGAAATTCGGTAGACTATGATCTGTCCTGAGATGGAGTTTTGGCTCAATATGTTCAGATTCACAGAAAACATAAAACTACCAAAGCAATCCAAAATTTACAAAAAAACAAAACAAAACAAAAACAAACTCTGGAACCATTTTTCTCAGTTTCAGGTGTAGTTACTGCATTTACCTTAGCACGCCAGTACTGTTCCAGTGAAATGCACCAAACAGAAACAGGCTAACCAGGTTGAAATTAGTGCTGGTTTGACTACCACTTGAGGTTTTCTGTGCAATATGAAACTTATTTAGATACTCACAGCACTTGACACAACTCCAGATGTTCTCACAGTAAGACAAATATCTGAGATGAATCCAATCCAAGACTTTTCAGCTACAGGTTCAAGATGAAGTTCAAGTTTAAACCATCAGTAGACGTCTCGTGTCAAAGGACAACCCTGAGGTCTGTGTCTGCTGTGAGTGGTCAGTCTTTATGAGGACCCTAACGACTTCAGCGCTCACATGAGTGAAGGTTGGTGGTCATTTAGCTGTAATGAGGCAGCCAGAGGCTCTGACCAGATTCCTAGTCCAGGAAAAAATTAACAGACAAACACTCCCCCCACTTCCCCTCTCAAACAGCAGCTCGCCCTCTTTCTCTCTCTCTCTCTCTCTCTCTCAATATTTCAAGTCACAACTGAAGACCAGAAATTCAGTCCACTAAACAGCATATTCTCTCTCTCGCTCACATTCACATACATAGCCTTCCACCCACTCTCTCTAATGACATTAGAGAGAGAGGAAGCGGTGCTCAGACGGGGAGGAAACTATGTTTGGGGGAGATAAAGCGGCAAGCCACTGCTAAAATAATACCTAGCATTCTCTCCTATTATTGTTTGAATGGGGGAAAAATGTGAGGGCCGCTTCCTGTCTCCCTGGGAGAGCAGTCAATTTCGGCCAGCAGTGGTGAGAGAGTGAGGGGAGAGAGTGAGGGGAGGTAGGAGAGAGAGAGAGAGAGAGAGAGAGAGAGAGAGAGAGAGAGAGAGAGAGAGAGAGAGAGAGAGAGAGAGAGAGAGAGAGAGAGAGAGAAAGAGAGAGAGAGAGAGAGAGAGAGAATAAAATGAAATTCAAGTCATATCAGCTGTGCTTAGTAAACAGCTTTTCCTGCTCAAATCAGAAGGGCTGATGAAAGTTAATTGGGGCCAGTCTGATTAACAACTACAACACTGACAATAAAAGAAAAACCCAACATTCATGTGTAGGACAAATTACAATGGAGCACAACCTCCCACTAATGGGCTCTTCAGTTGAATTGTTAAGACAGTGTCATTCTTAAAGGGATAGTTCAGCCAAAGAGTTAAATTCTTTTTGTTCACAACATGTTGTACCAAATCTGTATGAGTAGATAGAAGAATGTTGCCCATTGACAAAACACTGAGGGAAAAAACACTGAAAAAAATGTCTCTCAAAATATTTCTCAAAATATCACAGAAGAAAGAAAGTCATACAGGTTTGGAACATTAATAACTGCTTGTCCATCTGTGGAAATGATCCGCACTGCTTAAATCTTCTGAAACACACGTTTCTCTCTGCAAATAATGCTCTTCACTGCACTAGTTAAAATGTTTGAAGTCACTGTTTGGCATTTGTAACAATTTTCCATAGACACCCCAAACTTAAACACGAGAATTGAAAGTTTCTATGCCTGTACAAAGTGATGAATGTTTAATAATGTAAGGATCAAGGCAATTTATGAATGGTTGTCTGTTGCTAAGCAACTTGGGTTAATGTTATAGCACCACATTAGAGCTTTTCACACTGCATTTAAACCACACCACATTGTGGTGCCGAACTTGTACAGTGTGAAATGATGCAGTGTTAGAATGTTACAGCTTGATGCTTAGCAACAGACAACCCATTGCGTCCTCATATTTGCGTGCTTTGGACAGTTACGAAAACACAGCACATTGTATATCTATCTATGTATCTATCTTCCATCTATCTATAAATTACAGGAACGTCTGTCTGTCTGTGTGTCTGTCTGTTATTCGCATATCTCTCGAACCGTTAGTCCGATGGATTTCAAACTTGACAGGTGTCTTGCTACGGGCACGAGTAAGTGCAGTGCCGAGTTTGACGTTGTTTGGATTAGAAATGCAAAAGATATCGGTAAAATATAAAGCACAAATTGAAGTTGTGGTTTAAAAATAAACATTCTGACATAAACACTCAGCTAAACATTAAGTCAGCTACACTGTTTACTTCTGAATATTGTAGTTATTCAGAAGAAGTTAGTTGTCAGTAGTTAGTTATATGTAGTTACATTTTCCATATTTATTGTATGTCATTATGTCAGTATCAGTATTTGCTTTCAACCATGCACAAACAAAAATGTCACTGAAATTCTGTTGTGTAATTGTAACAATGAGCACTCAAACACACCAAACCAACAATTACTAAAAACACACAAAAACTGATTTTGCATGGGCATTGCACTAGTAACCTGTAAATTCTGTGTTTGAGAGGAAACATGCTGACAGAAAACATGACAATTTGAGTGAAGAAGAGACCATTTTATTCTTATTTATATTATATTCCGAAAAGTCCATTCAGTATAATTCGAAAGTACAGTCAGCAATACAAGGAGGCACAATGCTAGAGCTTATATGTAAACAGGTCGCATGCTGCGTTCATCCAATCAATGACATTGACACCGTGAATATGCAAATAAGAACGTTAACCCAGGGTTTAGGAATATTCCATGTGAAGCATCAGTTTATGAATAACCAGGATTAATTGTTAACCCCCGGGTAAATTATGACCAGTTCGAAACATGAAGCAAGATAACCCAGGGTTTAGAATGACCCAGGGTTACATATTTCATGTGTGAAAAGCCCTATTGTGTCACTCTGTATTACTGCATCCCGATTTGCATACTATCAATCCTAAATGGTATTCGAAATTAGCATTATTGCGTCCAAAATTGTAAGTTTAAGTTAAAATGGTACCAAAGGTAGTACTCTGATGGTATACTATTTCCGGTGGAAATTTGATGTGCAGATCCATGGACACTTTAACAACTAAAGTTAACTACAACCCATTGCGCTTTTGAGGAGATTTTGGTTCAGAACTACAATAAAAAAAATATTCTGCTACACACACCCAAAAGTATGTACTTTTTCTTCACAAAAAGTGTACATTGTTTTACCTCATAGAAGGCGAATTGGGAGACAGCATATATCCTTGACAACACAAATTTGAGGTTAGCACTGCACAGGAGTGTGGAACTTTAACTAAAATTAGCCTTACCTCTGGGTTTAAAAACACATCAACCCAGGGTTAAGCCCTTATGTGACACCAAGTCAAACCATTATGAGTAGCTGTAGAGTTTAACTTTTAAATGTTTAATATGAACTAAGATTGTGTCTGGTAGCAAAGAAGGGTAATTACACTGGTTATTGTAAGAAACATTGGTGACACGCATATGAGTCAGTAGTACTGTATGCTATGTTCTAGTCAAAGATCCTTCCTCTCTCTTTTGTTTTCACAACCAACACAGTTTGTTAGAAGCCCCCTCTCTCGCTCTATTATTGTAGGGAATACATAAATTACCACGCCCATATCTAAGTATATGTTCATGTTCAAGAATAATACACTGATCAAGAATATAGCATTTCTATAGCTATTTGCAGAGATTGTAATTGAGATCTGGGAATACTACTTCTGCTAGGATCCAGCTGGTCAACGGTTTCAAAAAAGAAAACTAAATCATATCAGTCTGTTTCAATTTCTTTGTACTAACAAAGTACAAAATAGTTTCATGGTACTACTATGTATTTTTTAACATTGCACCATGTTTAATACATTTGTATATCCCTAAATTAATGGTCATTAGACCTCAAAATTAGCTATTAGCTAATGTAGATATTAGCCAATGTTGCATGAAATTACTGTATAGGCAACAATTTCATTCTATATTGTCCCTGATAAATAAATAAACAAATAAATAAAAGCATGCATGCACACCACTCTCCACTTTCAGTCGGTGCAATCATCATCATTTGTTTGCCTGCTTCCCGAAAACAGTGAGCGAGACGCACAGGCTGCATTCCATTTAATCACCCAGGCTTTTACAAGTATGGGCACAACGAAAAGCCCAGTCCAGGAAGGGAGCAGTCAAGAGTTGGGCTCTCCAGCACAATAGCATGTTTGTTGTTTTGGATTCTCTTTCACTCTGATTTTTAAGTATTTTTCAAGGGGAAAGAAACCATGCAAAAATGCATCGCAGCCTAGAAACTTATCAGCCACATCAAACCCTTCCTAACTATTTTGGACAGAAATAAATAGCAGAGAGATGTGCCAAGTCATGACCCTGGTAGCCTTTCAATCACAAGAGCATAAAGTGAATGAATAAAAGTGTGGGAGACTGCAGACTCAATAACAAACCATTCTAAACAAACTAAAATAACATGTTAAAACAGATGCAGAGCAGTTCACAAGGCTTCACAGTCTACACTTATGTTAAAGGGTTAGTTCACCCAAAAATGAAAATTAAGTCATTAATTACTCACCCCCATGCTGTACCAACCCCGTAAGACCTTCGTTCGTCTTCGGAACACAAATGAAGATATTTATGATTAAATCTGAGAGGTTTATGACTGCTACACAGGCTGCCTAAGGGACTGACACCGGACGGCCCAGAAAGTCATTAAAGGGACACTAACTAAGAATTACTCCCATCTAGCGGTGAAATTGTATTTTGCATTCAAACGAATTGTGCTCTCCAGCGCCTCGCGTTTTCAAATGCGTGTTGCATCTACGGTAGCCGTTATGTACCAAAAAGCTATGACAGGATGTCTTCTAATAGCACTTCGTCGAGTTTTACTTCGGGTGAACAGGTTTGTTATTTCAAACAAACTTCAAATTGACACAACGAACAAATGAATGTTACAGTATGAAATAATGAGTGTCAAAAACATGAACTATTGTAATTAGTAGTTATGCCTTCTTTATTCGTTATATTTTCTGAAGTAGCCTACGTGCATTGTTAGATATCATCATCAACTTTTAACTATACATGTTCATCTGTCTATAAAATAAAGTACACAAGCAAACAATGAAAAAAGCTTGTAATTTAGACTGTAACACTGACTTGCCTGTCGAGAAGAAAGCAGGACTTCAGCGTCTCTTTTGAAATCTTTCTCCTGCATTAGCTCTATCCACCTGGAAAAAGCTATCCCGACATTAACTTGTGTTTTTTGTAATCTCCGGTCACGTTTCCTTTTACGATCTATTTTGGACTTTTCTGGCGACGAGGATTTGCAATGCAGCCTTTTAAACTTGCCGGGGCAGTGACAAGCGCCTCTCACTGCTCTGCTCCTCCGCTTCTGCTGCGTTCAGTCACGTCACGCCGGCTCTGAATGAAAACGTGTTGTGGAAACGCGTTGGCCTAGTACTTTTTGTCCCTCTCTGCTATTATAGTTTTTCAAGATGGCGGAACTACATGGAAGCCTCCGTGGACTTACCCGTCCCATGTATATAAATATAATAAATTCTTTGTTTACGAGGATAAATCAGATAATTGGCAGAGGTATTTGTGCACCATTGAGGACATATTTATGAATAAAAATATTGATTTTAGATTATAAATTAACTAAAAAGTTACTTAGTGTCCCTTTAAAGAAAATGTTTAAATATTCCATGTCGCAACAGTGGCTCAACTATAAGTTTATCAAGCGACGAGAATACTTTTTGAGCGAAAAAACAAACAAAAATAACGACTTTATTCGACTATTCCTTTTCTTCCTTGTAGGCCTGAAACGAGACTTCAAGAGATTTCCACGACGCATGCGCGAGAATTGCGATCTCCTTCAACTACTTCAGTTAAGTTCTCGCGCGTGCCCGTCGTGGAAATCTCTTGAAGTCTCGTTTCAGGCCTACAAGGAAGAAAAGGAATAGTCGAATAAAGTCGTTATTTTTGTTTGTTTTTTCGCACAAAAAGTATTCTCGTCGCTTGATAAACTTATAGTTGAGCCACTGTTGCGACATGGAATATTTAAACATTTTCTTTAATGACTTTCTGGGCCGTCCGGTGTCAGTCCCTTAGGCAGCCTATGTAGCAGTCATAAACCTCTCAGATTTAAAGCTGCAGTAGGGAGTCTTGAGAAAACGTTGACTTAGCCTGAAAATTTGAACAAGCACAACTTCCAGGTCCCACCCCCTTGCTCTCTGTTGCGCTACAGCCCTCCCTCCACAGCTCGTCCTCCACAGCGGAGCCTGTCGTGAACGCGCAGGCTAGTAAACAGGGCCACCGATGACGGCGGATAAAAAGTTATATGGCACATTCACTAATAGGGACTAAACGTCAATAATATGCTTTACATTGACTATGGCCTGCCCATACTTTGACTACAAACTTGGTCCTCAAATCATTATGTATTTTCCAATAGCCTACATGTAACTTTATAACGTTGCACTCTTTCTATAAGTTATAAATAGCTAGTAAGATAACGTTAATATAACGGTAACTAACGTTACAGCATGTAAGTAATTATTCTAGCGATATATAATGCTAGATAAGGTGTGCTAGTACATTATTTCAGCAACATGACAAGCCAGTGAATTAGCAGGTTTCAATTGTTGCTTAGCAGAGTGCGTGACATTTTATCTACATGTTATGCGGCTAGAGTTTTGACACCGAGTCAATGGGCTCTGTGTAATTCTTTCTTTTTCGGTTGTTTATCGTCATCAGTCTTTTTCCTTTTACCTCTTTGTTTTATGAGCAGGTGTCACTCGAGAATTGGCAGTTTAGGTTGTTTCTCCGTCATAAGCACAGCTGCAGCACGCCGGCAATCTCGAGTTTGAACGACGGCTCGCGCTCTGGCGCTCGCGCTGTGCAAGAGAGGGGTGTGATCAGCGCGTACACGAGCGTGACTGACACTGCTAAGACATGCCTCCTGGCTCTCATTGGTTGTTTCTGACCGGGAGCGTGTATTTCTTGCAAATGGCAATAGGACCACTGGGAGGAGCCAGAGAAGCTTGATTTTTACACAGATTATCTGTCTCATATTCTACTGTCAGGACATAATGACAGTTTTAGCAAATACATGTTTTCAAAAGTTACCTACTGGAGCTTTAATCATAAATATCTTCATTTGTGTTCCGAAGACGAACGAAGGTCTTACAGGGTTGGTACAGCATGGGGGTGAGTAATTAATGACTTAATTTTCATTTTTGGGTGAACTAACCCTTTAACACCGCAATTCGTTTACTCTTTCCCTGGCAACTGAACAGAGGTTAATCTAACTGATGGCCTACATCTTGTCCACATGTCCAGTATATCAGAGTTATACCACAGAACGTTTTTACTATGAGAGAAGGTGGACTACGGTGCAGAACCCTAGGCTACTTGACCTATTAATAAAAAAAGAAGCCATTTCGATGTACGCAGTCCTACCTTAATGCAATCCCAAAAGATGAACCCACACAAGAGGTACTGTCTTTATTGATCACTTGACATATTCCAGGAAAAGGAGCATGCCTTTGTCCATTACCACTAAAATATAAATCTGTCATAAAAACTCTAGATGGGAGAGGCTGATAGGTCCTTATCTCAATCTGCTTGCAATCACATCATTCTCTCTATTGCACAGCTGATTTGTTCTTGCTGTATCAGTAATCAATAAGCTTGCTGCTCAACCTTCAAATACTTGGTCAGCATATACTGTAGCAGTTGCAGCGCGCTTTCAGAAACCCTCCACCTTCCCCAGCTCTACCTGTATAGATCTGCAATGGGTAATTCATGTAGGCTATATTGTGCAGCAGAAGCATGTAGTGTTATCAAAAATATTGTTATTTCGAAATGTATCGATTCGATACATATCGAAATATCAATATCGATACTGAAATATCTGAAATGGTTCCAATACTCCTTTTCTGCAGTATCGATACACTGATAACAGCTGCGCGTTCTCACACTCTCATTCTCTCCAATAGAGAATTTACATTTTGACACTCACACCTCCTCATTCACTTGTCTCCTTCGCTCTAGTTGAATAGTGCTGGTATTGCACATAATTTTAGTAATTTGCACAATTTAGCTCTACTGATATATACAAGTTTCCCTCTCATAAAGCCGCCTTACATTTTTACATTTTACATTTAGTCATTTAGCAGACGCTTTTATCCAAAGCGACTTACAATTGAGGACTAAACCAAGCGAGTCATCGTGAAGAGGCAAAAACAACGCAAGAAGTGCTCAAAATACAAAGTTCAGACATAGCTCGGAGTAGCATAAGCCAGGCAAGCGAGGATTTAAAGGAAAGGATTTTTAAAGGAAAATTGATTGTGACATTTTTTTTCATGGCTTATTTAGCTTAAACAGTTAAATACATAAAAAAAGTCAAAATGCCGTTTTGCCGGGTATTCAGGTAAATACAGACAGTTTTGGAATGTAAATGTAAATAGTTGAGAGAAAAATCATGTTGTGTAACAGTATATTGGATCCGTGCATAATCTCTTAAAGTGACAGCAGCTTAATAAACCTGGTGCTGTCTGTCATGCTAATCGAAGAACAAAAGACTAGGGCTGGGACAACGCGTCATCGATGACGTCGACGCAAAAAATACGTCGACGCAAAATATTCGCGTCGATTCGTCAGACCCAAAACAAAGACGGCGGTGCCGGAGAGTAGCATAGCAACACGAGTGGCTCCTCAGACTTTCAGAAGTGCAAGGCGGCACGCACGCACAATGCATGCGAGAGATGTCGCCGTCATGTTTTTGTTTGGGCCGCAGTTCCGAGATTCCTGTCTGTTGGATTTATCACAGCACGTGAATTCATCAGTTTCTCCCGAAATACATGAAAGTAAGTGGCCGGTGAACTGGGAAAAACTATAAATGTATTGTTTTACTATAAATTAAATGTATTTAAATGTCTGAAACCTAAAATAAACATTATGTGGTTAAAAAAACTGAACAGTTATGATATAGCCTATGACGACAAGCGCTGAGCGCGTCCGTCTTTGGCTCAGCGCCAGCCATAGCGCGAAAGCACAGTTTGAATCTGGCAGTGATGTCTGCGCATATCTGGCTTACTTGAACATGCCCGTCACTGCGCAACAAATAACGGTGCGCTTATTCATTTGCATTGAAGCAATAGTGAAGATTAAAAAGCATTTGTTTAACCGAAAAGACATTGTTATTTTCCAACATCCTACATTTTTTTATGTTTTTTGTACTGTATTGATCTGTCCACATAAAATACATTTTTGGTGATGAGGATGAAAGAGGAGGGGAGGAGATGGCTGGATGACAGGATTTTGTTTGAATAAGAAATTAATGTATGAAATCCAAATTGTATTTTATATATATAAGCCTATATAAGCTGTAACGCAGTTAATCTGGTTCATTTTCTTTTGGCTAGTAGAAGTTCTGATTGGCCAGTAACTTAAAAATTTAGTAGCCAAATTGGCTGGTGAGTGAAAAAATTAATTTCAAACCCTGGTTACAACAGCAGCATGTCTTTCTTGCTCACAGCACCATCATGTATGTATTGGCAGTAGCAAGTCCCGTACCTGCTCTGCAGTAGCAGCAGTAATAACCAACAGCAGCAGCGTAGCAGATCAATTCGGCCAAGATCAAACACATGAACATTGTCATACCCATTACCATGCCAAACAATGTTATTAAATTTAACATCTTTAGCAAATCTCAAAATGATTATCCGTTTTTCACATTGTCGGCCAAAGCAAATCGACTACCAATACATCCCTAATATATAAACATATACAGAAATGTTTTTGTTTTTCTTAACAAAAAATAGCACAGCAAGCCATAAACTATAAATTCTGTGCATTCAAATTTGATCAAAAACATACAGCAACAGTATACACTGAGGCTGGCATGTGGAAAGTTTTGGAGTCTGAAAGGTTTTAGAGTTTTGTTCTTAATATGTGGAAAGTCAGGAGGGGGGTGGTGGTCTTGGGAATGTAAGGAATGTCCATTGTTTTGGCATTGAGTCTCCTTTGTTCTTTCTTGTTCCTTAGCACAGCAGACAGGGTCTTTCCGTGAAACTGCTTTTTCTTGAAGCTTCCTGAGTTTGCTGTCTCTGTCCTTCATAACTCTCCTCCACGGCCTCTCCAAACCACAAGATCATAAACTCATAGAGTGAAGTGCAACTGGGGTTTCTCCCAGAGAGACCAGGCAACCTTTGATAGATGATTACTGAAGTGGCTCTCCACACTTTATTTCCTCATGAGAGAAGTGGTGCTTACAGTTTTATATCAGCATTTGGCCAGTTGGCTTCTTACAGTAGATTACAGCCATTGGTTCCTGTAATGCGATTTGCACATGGCTAAAAGTATCATTTATTAACTGCTCTTTTACTATTTAAACGCTGCAAGAAATGCTGAGACATTGAAAATTGGTAATGATTAAAGGTAATATGTATAATACATCTATTTGAATTACACCCAATAATGTGCACTGCGATTTCAAAATATTCCTGTTTGTTTGAGCAGCCCAACATGTACCTGTCAATTTCTGGCTCAACCGAAGTCACGAGTCACTCTGGGGTGGTTTAAAGGTATGATTGAAAATTCGGTTTTCATTTACTCACAGTTGTTCCATACCCATATTACGGTCTTCTGTAGAACACAAAATAAGATATTTTGAGGAAAATTGGGTTCTAAACAACATCAAAATCCAAATTCTGATTGAAAAAGAATTGGGAAATGACTATTGCAATTCCATTTGGTACCACTAGCAGGTCAGAAATGACACACAGCACCTTTAAAATGTAAGCTGTTATGTATGGATAATCTATTGCAGTAGTTTTTTTCTGGCATATGGTGTACAATGTGTCAATTGCTCAATAAATCCAGACGTATATGCCAAACCAAGACAGCAACACTTCCCTTCCCTCACGTGGCTTTCCTGTAAAGACCTACCCTTCCTTTAAGTCTGACCATGAGTGTGTGAATCTAAATATCTTAAACTTATACGCTCGCAGTCTAAATAAGGTCTGTGTTTCAGACTTGGCTTAAGTCAGGGACAAAATATGCATTTCAAAACAGTTCTTCCGCCCCTGACAATGGTTATTTGCTGTAAATAAACATTTCTGTCCCATGGTTCCCAGCTCAGCTCCTAAAGCTGCTATTACAGTCAGCATGTGTAACAGGAAGTGGGAGTTGGAACTAGGAGGAACCAAACATCCAGAAATTTTAGGAGCACACTGTTCTCTGTTGCAAGATGGGCACCACCACACTTCCAGGCAGAGCACATCAGGTTTATATAACATCAATAGAAAAACTGTACTCTTTCAGTGTGTTTTCTAATACATTTTCATACTTTTAGTACTTAACTAAACAGGTACGCAACTCAAAAGATGAAGACACAAACACTGAATGTGTGCAATTATAAGTTCGGTCCAATGGACAAAGTGCATCAAATCTGCATTCCAGACAGCTGCTGAAGAACAATAGAAAGTGTGTGTGCAGGAAAACAATACCGTGTGTCTCTGGACACGGCATACCACAAACATCCTTTAACTGTACAGCTCACCGGAACACAACAGCTCTAATCCAAAAATATAGATTAAAAATATGTCATTACTGAAAAATATCAATAAAATTTGTTGTTTTATTTCAAACAGATTTCTTTACACCAGTAGTTCTCAACCATAGGGGACCCAATAAGCTTTTAATTAATTATTTAAATTTAGTTATATTAACATAATCCTAATTAACAAAATAAAAAAAATAAATGGTAACACTTTAGTTTAGGGTCCAATTCTCACTATTAACTAGTTGTTTATTAGCAGATATTGCCTGTTTAATAGTACTTATAAAGCACATATAAATGCCTTATTCTGCATGACCATATTCATATAGTTGGCATATTCTCATATCCCAACTACCTTACTAACTACTATTAATAAGTAATTAGGAATTTATTAAGGCAAAAGTCGTAGTTAATAGTTAGTTAATAGTGAGAATTGGACCCTTATCTAAAGTGTGACCAAATAAATATGTACAAAATAAAATATGACATTAAATTGACAATATACTTATGATTTATTTTTTAATATACGTATACCACAGGGCTGCTGAATGTTCGACTCTGATTGGTTGACAAACATACAAACATTCTAAGGTCTGCAATTATTTTACACACTTGATTAAGTAGCTGCAGGTTTGTCGACTGCATATTCCATATCACTTTGCCACATCAGTTATTTCCTTACAGCCAATGAACCAAAAACCCAAAAGACACTGGCAAATTAAACAAATATGACTAACAATAGGATAATGAAAAAAATGATGAACAATTGAACAATTTCCATGATTTTCCCACTACAGACACACACTTGCACACAGACAGAAACACGCACACAGAAACTTGTTGTCAGCACTGCCCTGCGATTGACTGATAAAATAGTTTACAACTGAAAATGTACATGACATTTCTCAGTAGCGAGGTGGTAACATCCCTGTTTTTAAAGCAGTTAAATGTACAGCTTCACTGTAGAGACGCTGCCATCAAACACTGTTGAGAGCTGCCCTCCCTCTCTCTCATTCTTTCTCTCAATAACTGCCTATCAATCGCTCAAGTCTCGGTTACTAGCTGGTATAAGCGTATTGAACTGTGTATTTTCATGCTTCTTAATATACTGTGCAGTTTTCTCTATCATGGTGCTGACTGAATAGTCATACATTCCTTGGACTTGAAATGGAGGTGGAAATGAGCCCTGCGTGATGCATGTGACCTCTACTGACGTCCAAAGATGCACAGACACAAACACACCATTACAAAAACCTCACATACACAAAGTCATACTTAAGCCCCTTCCTTTTAGCCATAAACCAGAAATGAAGATTCTCTTTCACACACGATAATGCAGAAAGGTCAATAGTGTGTTTTTTGCTAAAGGTTAAAGGTGAGTAACAATGACTATGAAAATTCGGTAAAGCCATTTGAACGTCCGGCAACGGCACTGATCTTCTTCAATGACGCAGCAGTGCCTATGTTAGATTGATTGCCAAGGATGAATAAACATGCATTCTAACCAATCCAACCCATTAGCTTTATACAAAAACAGGCTGCATGCAAAAAGACAACATATACAGCAAAAGTCTATCCGCATACAACAATCAAATCTGATTCCTTCAAAAGCCTCCGGCACAGTTCCACTGGTGTGACTAGGGATCAAACCCACAAATAGAAAACACACACACACACACACACACACACACACACAGAGAGAGAATAGGATGTGCTGCCTGTAAAACCACAGCAAGAGAGAAACCGCAGGGTAATAACACAAAGACTGCAGCATTTCTGACTTGCAGCCAAATAAACGGATGTAAAAAGAAAAGGATTTTTTCCATCTCTACACTCCTCTCCTCTTCCTCACTCCTGAACCACTGACTCTGTGGCTAGCTTCTGCAGAGCTGGTGTTTGGATGGCTATCCTAAACCTGGAGGATTAAAAGTTCAGATTTTTCTTTGGCTGAAAGCATGTTTAGACTGAGACTGTAATTCTAAATTCTCGTACCTTAAGTGCACTCGAGTAGTTTGTGTTTTGTTGTAAAAAATAAAATAAAATAAAAATCTCATGAGAATTCTTGTGTTTTGAGAATCTTGTAATTGAGGGGTTGGCGTTTGAGTATGAACAAAAATAAACAGCATATTGAATTGGTTTATTTACAACAGATAAGATAAATAGAGAATGTCAAGAGGTTAGATGATTGTCAAAAGGTTTGAGAATGAGGTTAAAGAATGATGAGAGATTATAAAATGAGGTCACAGAAGTTAAAGAGTATTGAAGCAAGCGAATGAGGTTATAAAAGTTAGAAACTGTTTAAAGGCTTTAGGATTATGGAACTAGAAATGTGTCTTTATTACATGCAAGAAAATAAATGATCTGAGAGAAGAAAAAAAGTTTGAGAGAAAAAGTTATCACACTGATAGCAAAAAAGCATTTCATGAGAGAAAAAAGAATATTTGAGAGAAAAAGTTTTCATATCAATAGCAAAAAATAATATTTGAGACTAAAAAAACTTTTGAGAGAAAGTATTTTCTCATAGAACATAAAACAATATAAATTTTAAAAATTATTTCTGAGAAAAAAAAATCTCTCTCAAAATACTTTGAAAAAAAATCTTAAATATGTATTTTTTGCTCTCAGTGTGAAAATCTTTTCTCTAAAAAAAAAGTTTTTCTCTCAAACCGCTTTTCTTTGCTCTCAATGCAATTTTTTGCTCTCGTGTCAGGATTTTGCTTTCGCTGTGAAAATTGTGTCATGGGCGGGGCCACGTTCTTTTTTTCCTATTGGAACGTTCCTATTGGCCAGTTGGTTGAGCATCGTCTTGTCTTGGGAGTCGAACTGAATCATTACACCATTGTTCGGTTCACATAGATAGATGCTCCTCTGCCTTTAGATTCTCTGCCCGAGCCCGAGGTCGGCCGATATTTCCCGTCACTATCCTCGGGCCGGGCCTTTGATCTAGAGACGTGCACTCCCAACTCAAAAGCGTGGGAGTAGATTTGATGGCCGAGTGCGAGCGCGGGCGCGGGCGGTAATGCACTCACTCTGTGTGTGAGGGTTCAGGGAGAATAAAACGATTCGTGGGACTCCAGCAAACTAGAAATATCTATGAATAAAACATACAAAAACGAATACATTTTTATTCATCTGTCTGTTGCAGAAAAGCAACAAGAACAACTACAACAAAATACAAATGATTTACAGGCCAGAGTTTCGTTTTCTAACATGTCTGCAGCGTTGAGCGATGTAGCCAATCACAGACATATGTGTTGATTTCTTGAACCCAATCAGAAGCATTTACGATAGACTCCCCCTCACCGCTCTAAACTGACTTTTTGTTCAGAGCTGAATTCTGTATGCTGGCAAATCCTCGAATTATAACAAACAATTATGAAATATTAATTGTGCAGTCAGCTTCATTGATAATAACAGAGATGTGTGAGATCGTGATGAACTGATGTCAGCTTTAGGAATTTTTAAGCGCACTTTGCAGTCCTGCCAAACCATGCACGCAGTAGCCTGCTTGATTTTATGTTATAACAGTGGTTTGTGTGTTAATGCTTTAAAAACAAATAATTTATTAGGAGCATTTATGCTCATGTGTATGATGGCGGCAACTTGAAAGTATTTGGAGGTGCAGAACAGAGGAGGAGGAGGAGAAAGTAACATGGACAGTTGAGAACGTCAGTTATAACGACTCACATATTAAAATGGTCGGGTTTAAATCGGGCTCATAATTATAGTTAATGTGTGGGGCCGGGCTCGGACACAACGGGCTCGGGTAGGGTCGGGCTTGATTTTTTGGGCCCGATCTAAGCACGGACACTCCAATGTTTGGGTAAGATGATGACACACACAACTGGATGTTAGCTGGCTGAGCAAGTTCAGCATCACTGAAGATTAAACATTAAAAATAGCACTCATATTCATGAATGAATGTGTATTATATTATTAGCTTGTTAATCGCTAGTAATCCCATCCAGTTGTTTGTGTCATCATCTTACCCAAACATTGGAGTGTCCGTGCTCAACTAAGGCAGAGGAGGCATCTATCTGGTGAACCGAACAATGGTGTAATGATTCAGTTCGACTCCCAAGACAAGACGATGCTCACCCGACTGGCCAATAGGAACGTTCCAATAGGAAAAAAAGAACGTGGCCCCGTCCATGACACAATTTTCACAGCGAAAGCAAAATCCTGACACGAGAGCAAAAAATTGCATTGAGCAAAGAAAAGCGGTTTGAGAGAAACACTTTTTTTTAGAGAAAATATTTTCACACTGATAGCAAAAAAATATATAGGCCTATTTAAGATTTTTTTTCAAAGTATTCTGAGAGATTTTTTTCTCAGAAATAATGAAAAAAAATTTAAATTTATATTTTTGTTCAATGAGAAAATACTTTCTCTCAAAACTTTTTTTAGTCTCAAATATAATTTTTTGCTATTGATATGAAAACTTTTTCTCTCAAATATTATTTTTTCTCTCATGAAATGCTTTTTTGCTATCAGTGTGATAACTTTTTCTCTCAAACTTTTTTTTTTCTCTCAGATCATTTATTTTCTCGCATGTAATAAAGACACATTTCTTGCTCCATATAGGATAAGGGTAATACAGGTTAAAGCATGCTTAAGAGGTTCAAGGATGTGTTTATTAGGAATACATCAATAATACAATTCTAGCTGATTCCAGTATGGTAGATATTAAAAATCAATTAAATTTAGTCTAAATAAATAAAAAACATAATTATATTGAAACTTATAATGTACAGTATGAATAACGGATATTTCGAGGTTTGCTAAAATGTTAGTAAAATTGTGTTAGATAACAGTATTTGTAATCTAAATGTAAAATTTAGAAATGTAAAAATGTAAATCTCTAATACCGGCAGGTAACTGATATTATACCAATATATTTTGGATCCCTAGATGTTATAGAATAATCAGGTTAGAGAATAAGCTTTCAAAAGTTATAACCTGTTGAGAGCCTATAAAATGAAGTTCAAGGGGTACCCCCACACACAAATGTCTAGATGCTGTCCCAGATATATATGACTTTCTTTCTTCAGATGAACACACAAAGATTTTTTGGAAAATAATATATATATATATATATATATGTATGTGTGTGTGTGTGTATATGTATATATAAAATCCACTTTCGTTATTTATATTTATTTATATATATATATATATATATATATATATATATATATATATATATGAGCCCTATATAATGAAAGTGGATAGTATCTCAAAAATTGACACAAACCACAAAAACCACACAAAACAAACATGACAGTAATCCATACAACCCCAGTTGATGAATTAATGTCTTTTGAGGTGAAACAATAGGCGTGTGTAAAAAAACAACTAATATTTAATATTTAAAATTAAAACTATAAACCATCACTTCCGACCAACTGTCATACGGCTCAACAGAGAGATTATTTTTCTAAAGATAAGGTTTTTGTGATACTTTATTGCATTTTCTTGAACACTTACACAACAATATAGAGAACATGTCTGTAACAACACATAAAAATAAATGTTTTTAAATTATAAACTGTTAAGAGGATATAAAATGGAGTTATACAAGTAACAAAATGCTGAGAGGCTACAGATTGATGTTAGAGAATGTGGTAACAGAATATTTAAACTAGAGAATGAGGTTATGAAAGCTTTATAAAGTTTTTTTTTTTTTACTGAGACTGTTGGTGAAAAGAATGAAGAGAGGAGATTGTGGCTTTATTGAGTGGGAGGAAGGGAGGACAGTATAAATAAATGAGAGAGGAGAAAGAAGATGAAAGAGGGAGGAGTGTGGGACGTACACTCAGCTGTCTGGTAGCTAGCTACTAATTCTCAACACACTGGAATGTGCTGGACTCAGCCGACTGGACGTCCAGTCCAGACTCAACAACAACACACAGCACCTCATTTACCCTGCACACATAAAGCTAGCAATAAAAGGTAAACATTTATCACCAACTGCATGTGAGTGCATCACTAAAATTCTTCAAATGTTTGCGAGTGTGCGCATGTGTTGGTTAGACACCTCAACTGCGCCTCTGCACACAGCCACAGTGAGGCACTATCACATGACACTTTGATTGTCCACATGCCTGGAACGGGAAAATCCCCTTTGGTCAGACTGAATGGACCAACACTGACCTGGATACAGCTCAAACATGTATGTCCTGATAACTAGGAGTAATATTGACATCAGAAGATCTGATTCTAGATCAGGCTACTGTGAGTGAGTCAAACAGGGTGTGTCAGTCAATTTTGTCTGTCATGGGTGACAAAACTCTCCTGTCTGCCAAACTCTGCTGATGTCAGCTTGCATCACACTAGCTAAAATAAACAACTGACACATAATCAGAGGCTACTGGTGGATTTAGCCACTGCGCAGATGCTCTCCCACAGCGAAACACTGCATATCCTGGTCACATCCTCTAGGTGTGATGTTTCAGAAGTCAAAATGTCAGTTTTACTGTGTGATCTTGGCAGTTTCAAGGCACGATCATCATATTAGCATAATTTTGTGAGCAAAGAAAGTACATCGTATATGATTGATACTTTAGTGAAGCTCGCACAGTAATCACTTGCAAACCACACAGTTCAAAGTGGCAAATTTGCATGAAATGACTAGATTTTGTATACAAAAATTCACCAATAAATGGTAAATGTGACCGCATCTTAAGTTAGCTTATATGCGTGCATGTCTAAGTGTCTACATCAAAATGGCAATTTCACTATAAAGGTGCAATCGCATTAGTTCTGTTGGTCAACACACACAGCGAATTTGCACGACAAACTGAACCCAATGCAAAATCTATACAGGGATTTTCCCCCCTAATGCAATATTCTTATCGTGTGGATTCCTTTTGAAAAGACTGGATTTCTTCAACAAAGTTTTCCTAAAAGGTAAATGTGACCGCATCTTAGGTTAGCATATATACTATGTGTGTCAAAATGGCAGCTTCAATATAAAGGTGCAATAACATTCCGGGTGAAATTTGGTGGGCAAAAAAAAAAAAATTGTGTCTATTGTCACTAGCAAGGTTTGTGCAGGTCTAATAAAGGTACGTTTAAAACGTTTTTAAGACCAAGTAAAGAATTTTTATTCTTGCAATACACTGAAGGGAACACAATAAGTCAATTTGTTCTGTAAATGTAAATGTCTAGGGAGATTTCCATTCCTTTTTAATACATTTTACTGAGAAGTAGTTTGAATACCTCTGCTCCCCAACCACTAGAATATGGAAATATCTGATTACACTGCAAACAAGTTATGTTCTCCCTTAGTATTTTTGTCTTCCAGTTTGTTTCCCAGTGCAAATGTCTAAAGATTCTTAAATTAAAGGTTGTATCAGCGATTTCAGGCCCAAAAAAGGCCAAAACATAAATGATCACATTAATCTAATCTTTCTTAATGATCCGCTAGATGCCCGCCCCATGAGCAGGCCGTCAAAAAAACACGTCTCTGTAGGCAGCCTAGGCTCTGAGATCTGCACACAAAAACAACTGGGTTCACCAACCACTCAAAACCAAAATAAATAGTGTTCCAACCAATCACCGACAGGACGGGTGTTGTGAGGTTTTGCGCTCGTGCACGGCTGCACACCAAGTTGGAGCTGGAGAAGAAGCCAGTGTCTATCAACGAACCCATGTCGGTGATTGGTTGGAACACTATTTATTTTGGTTTTGAGTGGTTGGTGAAACCAATTGTTTTTGTGTGCAGATCTCAGAGCCTAGGTTGCCTACAGAGACGTGTTTTTTTGACGGCCTGCTTATGGGGTGGGCATCTAGCGGATTGTTAGGAAAGATTAGATGAATGTGATCATTTATTTTTGGGCCTGAAATCGCTGATACAACCTTTAAGATTCATTTACTGGAGATACAAAATGACATCAAATATGAAGTATTGTTTTCTGTGAAAAGTATTTGTTTTATTAATGATTAAAACAAATTAATATCTGCAAATGAGCTCAGAAAAAAAATTTAATTCAAAGGGAAGTTTTCATAACTCAATGACATTTGTTCTTGTTCAATTTTTTAAAAACTTAATTTTACATTTGAATCTCAAGTGAATCCAGCTTGATTTATATGTGTTTATATAATTGAATTAATAATTCAATATAAAATAGTGAGGAAAGATATACATTTTTTACAATGTATGCAACATTTCATGTCATCATGACTTAAATGTAAGATGTTCTGCTCTAACTTAAGACCTTTTTAAGTCCTTAATTTGGGTAATGCTGAATTAAGACTTTTTAAGACCCGCAGTAACCCCGAATAGTGTAGCAATGTATGAAGCTCACACAGAAGTCACTTTCAATCCAAGCAGCCTTCTGTTGGTCAACGCAGCAAATTTTCATGACAAATCGAACCTGATACACAATCTGCATATAGAATTATTTCGCCCCCACACGAAATTCCTGATCATGTGGATACCAAATGAAATTTCTGAATTTCACCCTTAAATTCCCAGAACAACGGTGAACATGTCCAGAACTTAAGTCAGCGAATGTGTATATGTCTGTGTCTGCATACCTTCGGACGACGATTTTGAGAATCCTGTAAGAACCTTTGATGAGGATAAGAGCTTCTTGACGGGAGCCGTAGAGAGCAGAGCCATTAATGTTCACCAGTTCATCCCCCACTCTCAACTTCTTACACTGAGCTGCTTTTCCTCCGTCTTCTATCTATAAGCAAGAGACAAAAACAGTTCAAGGTTAAATATAATGTTAAATATGCGTTGTAGCCTTTGTGTCCACACACCACAGAAGGAAAAAAAATACATTTCTGAGGTCCTCTGGAGAAAAAATGCCATATAACAACACATATTCTCTCTCAAAGAGGACATAGAGGTTAAACGCTTAAATCAGAGAAGCCCACACACACTTGACGGAACTTACTTACAGATAAGCACGTTTACCCACACAGCCTTGTCCATTTCACATGTAACCACTTCCTCTTTTAAAAACATGGGGCAGAGAGGTCGGAAGTCAAATATACATACAATGTTGTACTGTATATGCACAGAGTTCACAGCCATTCATCAAAAATTTGTACAGACACACAATACCAAGTCATTCCATTAGGGAGCCTCCTACATAAAATAGAACAAAGGGTCAAAGATCAGCTCCAAAAGCCATGTAAATCCCATACACTAAATATTAGCCCAGTCAAAACATACACAAATCACACTTTCACTCAGTCACGCACATGTAAATCTCAGCTTCTAACATAAACGTTTCAGTTTCAAACTACAGGCCTGTGGGCCATATTTGGCCCAAGAAATAGTTTCATACACGAGTGTTAATAGTTATCTTTAAATCTAGCTCGCAAATCAATAATACATTTTTTGCATATTGGTTTTTAGAGCTATCCTGTGTGTAACACAAAAAGATACATATTATATATTTAAAAAAACGGTATATAATATAGAACCACATTGAGTATTTCCTTTCTCAAATGCAATAAATTATAAAATGGTTATCAGAAGTGGGCTATTGAGAACTAGCAGGACTATTGAGAACTACTGTATAAACTTGATTGCCATAAAATCTCATTTAGATTACAAAGCGGTTAAAATTTACATCCAAATGGTAAATAAATCACATGCCCAGACACTCTTTTTTAAACAATGGGCAAGTAGTTCTCTCCATTATTTTAAGCTGCAACATAAAATAATAGTTTAAACAGTAAATTGTGCTTGCAACGACAAGGTCATGTGTTCAACTCCTAGGGATGTCACTTTGGATAAAAGTTTCTGCCAAATGCATAAATGTAAAGCTAAAAATAAAGAAATCATAAGAGAAATTAAGAAATTATACAAGCCTACTGCATATGACAAAAGATTGGAAAGAAAATAGGTTTATATTCAGCATGCAACACCACAAAATCAGGCTATTTTTTTCTTGACTTTGAAGCAGAACAAGTAAACATACTCAAGACAGAGTAAAGAAAAACATGCTCGGATACACATGCCACCATTTTGTAACAAGTGAGCCACGCATTTCAACAATGAAACCAAATATTTCTGAAACATGTTAACACACTATACCATTTTTGTAAGACTCTTCCCAATGCCAACTGTCAGTCTGCATTGTAGAGTAAACAGATGCACATGTGTTGTGTGTGAATGTTCGTATGTGGTGAGCATTGCAAGAATATTTGAGCATGGTTTTTGGGGAGATCAAAGACAGATCGTGTCCAGAGGGGCATAAAGGGAATATTCATGCAGCCTGAATAAAATGCTCAGTGGGGGACAGCGAATGTCAGGATGTGGGTAGAGTTCATACTTCACAAAATATTCAGATTTTGATCAAAATATTCAGATTCACAAAGATTTTGTCTCATAAGCAGACCCAGATAGAATCTGGAGACGTTTTTGCATTTTCTGTGCTGATCTTCAATCAATCAATCAATCACTTTTATTATAAAGCACAATTAAACACAACTTCCATTGACGAATGTGCTGTGCAGAGTAAAAAAAAACAATAACAGAATAAAACCAAACAGGACAACTGCATCAACATTCATATTTTGTAAGACAGATCAAATAAAATGTTTTTAACCCAGCTTTAAAAATGGAAAGAGTGGGCGCAGTTCTAATTTCAGTAGGCAGATTGTTTCAAAGTCTTGGGGCAGCGATGAAAAATGCTCGATCTCCTCTAGTCTTAAGCCTGGATCTAGGAGCCACTAAGAGACTTAAGTCTGCAGACCTAAGAGCTCTTGCAGGTTGATGGACTGTCAGCAGATCGGAAAGGTAAGATGGTGTTAACCCATTTAAAGACTTAAAAACTAATAGATCTTGGGTGAAAATCTGAAAAATTTCTGTGAAATAAATTTATAAGGGATAAAATAATTAAACCCAGTAGCTGAAAGCATAATCAAAATCAACCAAACATATTTAATAACAGAACATGCATGGGCAACTTTGTAAATGACGGATGTTATAATTTAATAATAATAATTATAATAATTCTGTGGAAATCTGCAGAGTTCAGCAAGTCAGATTTCAGGTAGGCAAGCTGTTCACTAGTCAACTCATGTGACCTGAAAGAACAAAGACTTCAAAAGAGACCAGAGATGGTTTTGGGACACAGAAGAGCAGATGAAGACAGAAATATTTCATCCCCAAGACTAAAAGATACAGTTAATGACTTTCTGAGTCCAAAGTCAGGCCGTCTAAAAGAGTCTGTTGGGCTAGTTTTTGCAGTGTGTTCTACTCAGGCTCATGTCGGCGGGAGTCTGCCTGATTCAGCATATTGAATCAGCGTCGGGGCAGTCGGTGAGAGAGATCACTCTGATTGGATGTTCAGTTTAAAGAGCGAAATATTTTCATAATAAGAGCCGAATTAAATGAAGAAAGTGAACAGCATGATTGATATTCAAAATGGTAAGCAAGCACTGCTTTGTTTACGGTTTGTGTATCTGCAGTCATAGTTTCGGTTTCCCTTTTTGAATTACGAATATAGACTATTATTGATACAGACAATTATTTCCTTTCACACAGGCGTAGAACACACATAGGAGTTGGCAGTCAAGTGTAGTATTTGCGGTGTGTTCAAGTGCAGTTTTTTGGCCCAGACGCAGCCGACACAAGGCGACAACACATTTGGCTTTCCTTTCCTTAGTTCTTTAAAGTAGGCTTGGTGTGTCACTGCCTTTAAATAACTTTTGGATATACTACAGGATATTCTCAGGTTGTTCTTCACATCCTGAGGAGAAAAGACATAACATCACTCAGAGATGCTGACTGAAGGACTGTCTATCAGTGAATGAGTCCTGAAGTCTTTCTAATGTATTTGGCTGGTTTAAGATGGAAAATGGCTGGTTGCATGTAACGGAGACATTATTCAGATGTATGGTCACAATTACAGCCTCGCCGAGGACATTGCTCTTTTTTGCTCCATTCTTCCTTCCCATCTGCTCCAAACAGACTGTTTCTACGGATACCACAATCAACATCCGCAAAGCCCTTCAGCCTGGACCACAGGGGCTTCATCTCAATTCTGAGAGGTTGCGTGTTTGTTTGTTTGTACATGCAACACAGATGACACAGGTTGAATAACTATTTTTCCACTTGGTTTTCAACTGACTGAATGAGTGTACCATCGCAGACCTGAATTTATGGAGCAAATCCAATAAACCTTCTGTGCGAGTCTAAATGAAACCGGTGTACAGTATGTTCTCCAGGTGCATTGGTGCAGGAGAGAAGTGATGTAGCCTGACCTTCCATTAGTTTATTAAACTCAAAACAAACACAGCCTTTTTCCACCTTAAAATTCAATCTGCTGCATATACTCCACTGGAAAAAGCCCGGTAACCCTCATAGCAGGTATTTTTTATGGCCGGATATGTAACACTATTGCACAAAAAGAACAAATTCACATGGTTGGCAGGCATACACGAGTGCCCCCTTGCCAATAAAACAAACTCACACGCACCTTCTTACCTCGTAAGATGCCAAAGTGCTCAGAACTTCCACAACTCCCTGCGAGGACGACCGGGAACCCAAAATAAAATGAAAGGGAAGAAGATAAAAGAGCATTCACCCGCTGTCCTCCACTAAATCTGTTTAACGGGTACCCGGGGCCATGATGTAATGGCACTTCAACCGTGCGTGTTCGCTTTCAGAACTTGTTGAATTATTTAGAAAACCTAGAGTGAAGAACTTTTGTCAAACTGTTGGCATCAGCTGGTGCACACACCGCATGGACCTCACTGAACCTCCATCCTTTGCTCTCTCTCTCTCTCTCTCTCTCTCTCTCCCTTCCTGCATGCCCACCCAGTAGTCTCATTCTCCCACTCTTTCTTTCCTTTCCCTTGAGATGTTCTCTTTAGAGGCTTGATAAAAATAACTGCAACCACACCTATGTTCCATCAGACCTGTGTGTGTGTGTGTGTGTGTGTGTGTACGAGTGCTTGTTTGGCTTGGGCATGAGCACTGACTTGCTCCCTGGTGATCGTGAAATAAAGTTCACAAAGAGACCTTTATGGAGGGTTGAACAGTCCTACGTGACAAATCCCTATCGGTCTACCCATTCCTTTAATCTCCCTCAGGAGCGACCACTCCTTACATGCCATGCGAAGAATACGATTTTCCGTACCCATTCTTCAATTGAGACCTGTTGGAAAATATGGTTGAGGAGGTGAATGTTAGGGGGAACTTTCTGCCTGAGACTTTTTTGTTTATAAAAACACCCAACATGAGTAGTGAGGGCAGAGGCTACAGCAAACAAACAGCACCACTGTGATTCCTTTCCAATCACTCCTTTTCAAGATAAAATACGGTCTGCGTTTTAGCTAGAGGAGGCGAGAAACGCCTTAAATTACAAGAGAAGGACTCGAAAATTATAAGTCCCAGGATGGGAATAGTTTAATACAATAACGGCTTTGAAAGGCAATTCCTAGTTATGCTGTCAGTGTACCGAAAAATGCATTTCCACTCCCAGGCTTAGAGACCGCAGGAGGGAGGGGTGTCTGTTAGTGTCAGACAGTGATGAAGCAAGTTAGTCTTCACCTCTCCCACTACAATATGTTTGCTAAATTCAGCACAAAGGACATGTGGGCAGACCCAGAACTACACTCTGCATACAAATCTAGTTTTAAATAGGTGAACATTAAAAAAAGACCAAGATCAAATGATGTCTCTAGTCCTGAGTGAGGGCAAAATTTGCCAAAACTCTGTTATACATAGGTATTTGTCAAGGCACTGAAAATTAGTTGCTAAGGTGAGTAGATAGTTTTAGTGTATAGCTATATATTTTCTAGGTTGGTTAGGGGTGGTTACTTACTGGCCCAAGTCAAAATTTCACCCACACATTTTTCCATTTGGCCATCCACCAGGCATATTTAATAGCATGTACAAAAACAAGTAAACATTGGCGGCTCCAGGATTTTTTTGGTGGGGGTGGGGGGGTGCTAAGGGGGGCTAAATAGTTCAAAGGGGGTGCTAAGAAAAATAAATAAGTGCATCAATAACTTCAATACCCTGCATTTATTACATTGCACTCATTTAATTTTCCATTTTACCTTAAATTATACATTTACAAAGTCACATTGTAAAGTGTGCAGTTATTAAGCATGGTATCAATTTTGCTGAACATCTTTATTATTACATTATCAGCCCTTTGAATCAATAACGGTTTATTGAAACTACTTACAGTCCCATAGACATGTAGGCGTCTATGTATTTATTATGTCTATGGACAGTTCCACCTACATAATACAGAAGTAAGCTAAAGGAATGCACTTGTGCTTTAAGAAATAAAAAAAAAATGTAAAAGAGCGCAGGGTGTCTTTTAACTTGACATGGTGCAAGAAACTGAAAAGCAGATGAGGCGCAAGACACCTGTTTAACGCATTAGCCTGTATGTTAAGATCGAAAACAACATTTGCTCTTTTTCATCACCACTAGGCTAGGGCGAACAAAGTACATGAATTTATATTAAAATCTATATTATTTGAATCTTCAAAGAGATAAGGGTAGCTACTCACCAATAGTAGATTACAAGAGGCCAATACGTTTGTTCTTATCTTCTGAGCTATTCCGAGATGTGTCTGAATTCCGCAATCTTTTGTTCATATTTAATAGCGCTCCATTATGATCGCTGTTGATGAGCTCAATATGATCCCCATTAGCTAATGCTCGCCATTCCTGAGCGTGCGATTAACTCCTCCATCAAAATATTATTAAACCTTATTTTATCAGTTAGGTTTTTAATAACCTTTTTATTTGTAATGAAAGTGACACTTTGAGTAAAACAAAACAGGAAAATTATTAGGAAATCCTTGGGGAGACTGTGCAGGTGCTAGCACATTTCTGGTGGGGCTATAGCCCCGGCCTAACACCGCCACTGCAAGTAAAACTAATTTTGCCAATAAAGTCTAATGTAACAAAAGTAGCAACAAATAATTTCCTCTATATTGTGATGTACATAAAAAAAAGGATGGGAACTTGACTCTATCCATTATTTTTTTATTGGATGGAGGCACATCTGAATGCAAGCTTGTAGTGGATTGTAAGAGAAGGGCAAGCAGACTAAATGATTGGAGAAGTCCTGCATTCAAATCCAGAATAATAAATGAAAAAAAAAAATTATATATATCTCATTAATATATTAATGAGATAGCCAGCAATGGGCTTCTGTATGATAGTGGGAATATATATTCCCACTTATTATACAGAAGCCCACTGCTGGCTATCGCATTAATATATTAACTTGCATAAAGCATGCAAAAATCCAACATACAAAGAAAATTCTCATACGAAGACTCATTATTTTTGGTTAAATTGTTAAACCATGCAAAAGGTTTACCTGCATCAACACATCAGGGATCAGATCAGTTCTCGAATTCATCACGTTAATCAAAGTTTGCGCATGAAAACCAATCTGCAGCAAGTAGAGGGTCTATATGGACCTCGTACCTCTGCAGCAGTGAAGAATGGGCTCCCTGTCTCCCAGTCCCAGCATCAGCCCTGGCGGCATGAGGTCACCCCGTCTATCGTTCTATAAATAACAGGGCGTCGCTCTTTGCCAGTCTGGCACACTGCCCGTCATTATGCCACAGCTGGACAGAAGAAAGGTCCGCCTGAGCTGCCTAGAAACCAGAAGAGTCTTACCAAGCATTGCCTATCCCACAACAGGCAAAGAAACATGGGTAACACAGGGAACACAGTTGCCCGTTTTATAGAAAACACTTGGACGCTGGCGGCAAAGTGAAATGCAGACAGAGAGAGTGAATGTGTGATAGATAAAAGAGTGCAGAATGGACATATCAAGCTGTATTTTATGACATGATGTTCCATAAAAGTGGAATAAGTATTTCATTTTGACTGACACTAATCTGGGAGGGTTAAGTCTTTGAATAAACGTATTTTTAAATGGAACTTGTCATAACATTTTTCACAAGACCTACAATATATGTTTGGACACATTTTTCAGCCGTAATTCACAACTTTTTCCAGCGGGACCTTTCGCAGAGGAGGGTTGTCCAAGAACACTACTCTAAAACAAGTGCTGATTTATCAATGCCTTTAATGGTTTCCCCAGTCAGAAAACCACGAACAGAGATCAGCCAGAGGTTCGCAGAACAGAAACAGCCCCAGAGTATAAGGGTGACCTGTGTCTATATGATTTATTACTATATATCCTGAGCCAAAACATCACATACATACTCCTTCAACAGCTGATTTGAAACAATGTCTCTGATCCCTCTGGGAAAGGATGCACTGCATATGCACACTTGAAATGTGGCCATGGAAAAATGGAAAGAAAGGTGTGGGATAATGAGGAAGTGTGTGAGACGAAGACATCCAAGGCAGATCTAGGAAGTGTGGTAAACATGGGTTTTGGCTCTCTTTCGCTCTACAGTTATCCTGACGGAAAAAACAACAGACATCACAGCAGCTGGAGCTAAGAAAGAGTTGAAAATAAGTCACATGTATGTGGGAATGCATATGCACCAAAAGAAAAAAAATGAGTACAGCCTTTGAGGAGGACAGAGAAAGGACTATATTCCTACTAAAGTTTTACTTATAATTTCCATTTGGCTCAGTCTAGACATTTAAAATGTAGCTTATGTGTACGCAAGTTAAGAATTAGTCAATGCAATTTCCAATAAAATCAAAACTGGAATAAACACTTTTCCTGAGCTATTCTAGCATGGAATGAAATTTAAGACCTCAGGCAAACTAAAACCATGCAATGTATTTATCATTAGGCCTATTTCCTTGCCTGAAACATAATAATGTTCCAAACTGGCTCACTTCATAGCAATTTGTTCCCCTGCAAGTGTTTATACATATTCAATGTAAAAATTAATACCAAATGCCAAAAGCTAGGGGGAATGCAATGCAGAACATCCATTCAAAAAAACAAAAACATGCCCTGACGCACACACATTATACACACACAGTCAGCTATCCCAGGCTTTGCTTTCATTCCACAGCAATCAAAAGCAGAGTCAGTGGGTCACTCTGGAAACCCCATAGTGCCCAGAACCCGCCATTGGCCTCCACAAGACGAGGCCTAACAGCTGCCATTCCCACCCAAATCCTCTTCAAGAAACCTCCCCATCTCATTACAGGAAACTGAAACTCTTTTGCCTTGATGTGATTCCTTATGTCCTCACACATTTTCACAGATTCTGTAAGGGGCGTGTAAACTTTTGAGCAGCACTATCTATATTTATCTATATCTATATCTATCTATATATATATATATATATCTATATCTATATATCTATATCCATATCTATATACCAAGGGAACTTTCTAGGTCATTTTGCTGAACGTCAGCTTTGATTAGCGCAATATCTTCTCATTTGAGCTACACAACACGGATTGATGAGCAGTTGCATTCAAAGCTCTGTAACTCTGTGGTCAGTGAATGCATTCAAGCACCCAAGCTTGCGCCGCAGTCTTCTGCTGCTCATAAAAGAGAGAAGAATGAGATTGCGAGCCCTGAGTAACCCCCTCCTCTGCAGCACTGCCTTTGTCTACTGTTGGACAAGGATTTGAGCCTCCACTCAACAACACAACCCGACTGACTGACTGTCTGACTGACATATGTATTATCCCTACTGAAGTTTCCTTTATCTATCCCTCCACACACACAAACTCAGTTTATCTGGAGCTAAGAAAACACCTCAGCACTACAGCAAAGCAGAAACAAAGCTCCCCTACTAAGAACAAAGGGCTTATCAGAACGTTTTCCTTCAGTATCTGAGGTCACCGGTGCAGGCTGGGACACATCTGTCCTTGAGCTGCCCTGATCTCATAAATGGGGAGGAGATGGAAGTGATGGATCCGGACCACAGGAAGGGAGATTTCGCTCCAAGCAAGAGTTAAGACCTTGGAATACAGGCGAACCTGGAAAAGTGACATACTTGGATGGATTCAAGGTCAAAGCGGGTGAGAATATTGTTGCTGGCTTTTAGCTCCTTCATTTATGAGGATAGACAGAAGAGTGGGGGTAGAAGGAGAAAGAGAGAGAGGCTGAAAGAGAAAAGGTGGGTGAGACAGCGTGAGTGAGAGGGTGACAAAGGCTTCATTCAAGGCTCAGGCAGGGGGAAAATGAGAGAACGCTACCTCAGTGTGCTGAACTATGGCTGCGGCCCGACTGAGTCTAAAGTTCCATTGTGCTCTGGGACTTTTAAAGGTGTGACACAGAGCCATGGGTCACCACTGCAACTGAATCAACAGCCAGTGACCTATATTCACAGGAGAGGCTTTTTGGTGAACTAATTACATACCTAAGAAATGTAGTGGCCAACAAATAACAATTAATAAGAGGTCCAAATAAATAAAATTAGAGAGAAATACATCAAGAATCATTTAGTCCAGCACACAAGATTTACAGAGCATGTTTTGTTTCAAGGACAATTGTGAGCAAGAAATGACTTTCTGTGGGGAATTACATTCCTCAATTTGTTTGCCTTCACAGTCTTAACCGCCAAATGCTGTTTGCACTTCCTTCTCAAACCATTAAAACAGCACAACAACACCTAATTCGAACATCAATGCAAAGATCAGCTCATTAACCTAGCTGCACGATTATGATAGAAATGGTCATAGTTTAAAAATGTCCTAGCTAAACAAATTACACACCAAACATGTAAATACCTACAATTAGTGTTTCCAAGAAACGATTTAAAAGGATAGGTCACCCAAAAATGGAAAAGTCTGAAAAATCCTTTAGTTACCCTAATTTTGTTCCAAATGATTTCCTCTCAAGTTTCATTTGAGTTTACATGCATTCAAATATGGCATGTTGCAAACAGTTATGAGAGAACAATAACCAATGCTGCTTGACATCACTGACATCAAACCTGGCACAGCGTGTCTGGAAACATCATATTTGAATGAACATGAAGGCAAATATTATATTATATAGCGTTATAATATAAGTTTTTAATGGTGTTTTATAAAAAAACTTTTTTGGTAACTGAAATAAGTTGAACTAAAATGATTCAAACTAAAAAAAAAAACAAAAAAAAAAAACTAAAACTAAGAAAAATGACAATATAAATAATGCTAAAATAACACTGCAATGATACAATTATTTTCATTTTTGGTTAAACTACACCTTTAAAACCGTCATAGTTTTCATAAAATGTCCTACTTACAAATCGTTACTACAAGAAGTGTTTCCAAAAAGTCTTACTATAAAACTTACTATAATCACATTGGCTGAGTAACTGAACACAGGCAGCACATGAGCACATATCAGACCACATTAATTGGCATTTATATATACTGGAAACCCAACACTCACCCAGAGTCAGTATTAATGCACCACTAATCACATAACACCCAAATCAACAACATGCCTTTATTGTTCAGTTACTTGATCACATTCTTAAATAAGTGCAGCTTATTCGACTCACTTAAAAATCCATTCTTAAGACGATCAGGACAACATATATCACCACCAGTGGACATTTCCACAAACATCCCAAAGTGATCAATCATCCTTTAGACGTGCACTGGGAAAACCTCCACCTTTTGATGCACGTCCAGAAACAGCAGTGTGTGTGCTCTCATAACAAGGTCTCTCTCCTCGAGAGGTGAGAAGCCATGTTTGAAGTGCAGCCAAGAAAAAGCCTCCTGACGGGCAGATATTGTCTTTGTTTCAACAAAGTTCAACGAGAGGCAAATTAAAGGAACATCAAACCACTTCCCAGTACACTTGGCAAAAAAATACTTTGGTGAGTTGGGTTGTTATTGGAAAAATGGAAGTGTGCATGTGCGCAAATATTGGAGGTATGATCCATAATCTGAACATGCACAAATCTGTTAGTCTGACATGCTCAACGTCACCCCGTTGCTCTGAGATTGCTCTATTAAAGCCTTAATTGCACATTTTGAGCGTATAGCAGACCTCGTTTCCGAAAAAGACAATGGTGGATGTCAGAGAGTCAGCAACCTTTGGACCAAAGATAACTTGGATTGATCTATCACTGTCATAGCAGACAGGAGAGGGTGCATGGTGAGGGGGGGCGTCATGATGGCTCAATTTAGGAACTGTCATTCCTCAGTTTCCTGCCGTTTATGAATAGGGCCATAGTGAGTCTTTTGAGGTTGTAATGTGTGTGAAGTGACCTTGTCCCCTCAGCTAACCTCCTCCACACACACACACACACAAATCCCCCTCCCCCAGACTCACCTCCCTGGGAGCAAAGAGGACTTTGGAGTGGTTTTGACGGCTGGTTGAGCCCAAATGTTGGATATGAGGTTGGCCAACAAGCTTTTGGTGGAGCTTTTGATGTGGTCAGGTCTCCTGCAGAACACAGATGAACTTTGAAAACTGACTCCCTGATTATCATTATATCAGACACCATGTGTCTTCACATTAAATCTTGAAAGGACCACAACCCACTTAAACGGTAAGTTTTTAATTATACTAAATTAGGAAAGACATAATCATCTCCATACTCGTGATATCAATTTACATAAATTCCCATAATCGATCATTGTTTAAATTAATGATCAATTAATCGTTAGCCAACCTCTTAAATCCAAAGTGGGGGATGCTACTACCAACACAAAATACATTTAATTTTAAAGCTAAGAAGCTTGGCTTTACAGTGAATATAGGAATTATGACCATCACTTACCAAGTGCTTTTAAATTTGCTCTATTTTCATAGCATGAAAAAATTACCACTTTACCTGAAATTGTGATTTGTAAAAATAACAGATAGACTTGTCATATATTGTTGAAAAGGTGTCAACTAGCAGAATAACAACAAGAAGCATATTTGTTTGTTAGAAACCAAACTATCTCAAGTATTTGTATTAAAAAAGTGCCACAAACACACATGTAAATAGTATACATGTGATGCCAGAATGGATTGCAAAGAATGGATTTTTTTAGCGATGCACTGATATAAAATTTTAAATAATTAAAAAAACAAATCAATAATTATCTTCCTATTATGTGTATTTAAAACAAATCGATTTTCATATTGAGATTTGTTAAAGATTACATTACACAGTGTTATAAAATTATTTGTTTTATTTGTTTGTTTATTTGTTGTTAAGTGAGTGAGTATTAGATGATGGATAATATTTACAACAACAACAAAAAAAAAAACACTAAAATGCTCAAATATGGCAACCTGTATACATCAAACGTCCGATAACCAATATAAAGCATCCCTATAAAATTTTTTGTTATATTCTACACATAATCACTACTACACTCGTACTTTTGAGAATATTACAACCTCAATTTAGGCAGATTTACATTTAAAGCATATTTAATTATTTCTACTCGACCAAAATCCAAAAAAGCTAAGAATATTGCAATTATTATACAATTCCAATATTATCATATCATGATGCAGAAATCGTTAGACAAAGGCCTGTTGCAGAAATGCCGTTAAAATAAGCTTTTAACTGAGTGTGCACTTATAATTTTCATTATGCAGATATAATTATAACATCATTTCTCCAGGTCCATACTTCACAACCATTCACTCAGAGAACAAACACACAGTGAACACACATGCCTCACTGATTAGAAGTCCTGTCACTCCCAGCTCGGTTAAGAGACCATGTGGAAACACTGGTGAGTGTTTGTGGTGGAGGGGCTCAGGCAATAAGACCCCAATATCTCTCCCGCCATCAAAGCCTCGCTGCCCAAGGCAAAGGCAACGGGAGCCAAGCACACATTCCTGTCACATATCAGATCCTTCCCACACCCATAACCAGCTGCGGACTTCACCACAATCAACACATCGTTCAAAACAAACAGCCTTCTATCAAATAATTGAAGAAACAATATATTTACTCTATTAAATCCAATTGCAATAACAGTGGGAAAAGGGAGCATTACCTCTCAGGATTAATGAGTTTCACACAGCAATCCAAAACTGATATGATTTAACTTTGGGAAGTTATCCAGAAACAGAAGTATGGCATTACTGATTAACAGAAATGGGGAAGTAATCCTACTTTAAACAAAGAGATCACTTTAAACAGAGGGATGATAAAAATGGAAGTAAAAGTGGAAAAAATGTCTCCAGCCGCAACAGTCAAGTTCTGGAAGTAAAATCCCATTAATTTTCATAATAGAGCAAATGATTTTTAGCAATAAATGCATAAACGAATCTAGATAGACCTACCATGACCTTCAAGGTTGTTAACAGTATGCCTCTGTATGAAACAATATGTGTGATTAAATTTCATTTTTAAAATGTACTCTTTTTAATATTACACTACTCACAATTTTAATTTATACCCGTCTAAAAATAATTGTAAAATATAACTTGACTATAACTTCGTTTATTTCGATTACATCATTAGCTGTGTTTCATGGGATGAGTAGTTCATTCCTCATAAAATTATTTAAAATAAAAGAACACATAGCCTTTTTGCTTTTTTCCTGTTATTTTTTGGCTTTGAATCAAAGTTTGTAATGTTGCGTTTCATCTCTAAGCTGTTTGGTCCGGTGCATGGGTTAAAATATGCCTATGGAGAGAATAAATATACTTATAAAATAAGATAGAATACTTGTTAATAAAACACTAGAATATGGTGGTAAGTGTTCTGCTCTACTGCAAGTTCAAACTGCCAGCAAACTTAAAACATAAACATTTTGACCCAGTAAAACATTTCCATCTCTCGGTCCAAAATTTCCTTTCTTTCACCTCAAAACTCCAGCGCCTGAGAATAAGTTCCACTGACCGATTAGGAGTGGGAAGAGAGGGATGATTGGAGTGCCATGTGGTCTACATAAACTTCACAGCAGAAAAAGAGAAATGCACGGAAATGCGCAATGTTTCCATCTCCACTTTAATAGGAGAACAAAAAAGACAGGGAATGTGAGGGAGGGCTGATTAACAAAGTGGTGAGGGGGGAAAAACAGCAACATTGAGGTTTTTATACATAAATCAGCCTGTCCCTCATGTTCTTTCAATGCCAATTTCAATGCAAAAGCCTTTGAGGATTTTGGGGGGTTTGCACAGGCACAAATGTGGAAAATAATCAAGCATTCTTTGTAAACAAATGGTTTACATGCATTTTTCACCACAATTTTGAAAATCACAAGTCTGGCAATGTTTTGTCACGCAGGGGGACAAGTTGCTTTGAAACCTAAAGATCTTCAGCTCAAAGTGTTACAATTGGGATGCAAGACCAAGTTTGTTACCATTACATTCTTTTTAATTTTCAACTTTCAGACTTTTATGTAGCCTAGAGATGACTATTATATCCAGCCACTGTTTGTTGTTGATAAATCTTGATACCGTTGTATCTTCTTGCTGCTGGCTGAGGTCACGATGACCCATCATGGGATTTTAATTTGAGCACATGTTGAACACCTGGGGGGTGTATTGGGTCTGGCCTTGGGCGCCAGGTCCTTATGTTTGCTCTTTGAGATAAATGTCTACTGAGACCACTGGGGGGGGGTAAAAATAATGCCCCCAGGGCCCAAAGATGGTAGATAGGATCAGAGGGCAAAAGATTCCATGAGAAAAAAAGACATGCAAACATGCAGGTTGTGCTTTACCTCCAAATCAGATGGAAAAACTATCAGTGTGAGTGGCAGCGACTGGAGCCATGTGCCCCAGAAGACTCCAACACTGACAAAGCCTCTGTATATCATCTTTATGATGACATCCAAATAAAGTCCTCACAATCGAGTGATGCAGATAGACATAGACGCGTGTACAGAATCAGATGCAGGGACTGTGTGTCCAACAAAGCATGTGTTTCAGCCAGTGAATATGAGGTTATGAGAATTGGCCATGATCCAACCCCCAGTAAACCAAAAGTTGACACTTACCGAGAAATAACCAGAAAAAACTCAAAAGAGATCACTCGATATTACAAGAAAACAACACTGACACCTAAGAAACATATCGGTAATGCATGATTATGTCTTTTAAAGGTAGGCTAGGCAGTTTTTTTCATGTATAAACACTTTTTTGTTATACTGGTTAAAACTCTCTTCACATCCTGATTGCAATCAATGGCAGAAGTGGGCTAAATATTAAAACATGTACATCTTCTGTGGAAGTCTCAGGACCCAAAAAATGTTTGATGGCAGGTACAATATCCGACTTGCCAGTGAACAGATGTATTTCCATACCTCCGCACACCCTGCTCGCGCGGAGATCACATGTCATTAGTACGTTCCATAAAGCTATGCAGAGTTGTAGACAGACGGTCACCGCAAACAAATAGCAGCCGCCTTTTACCGTTCCTCCTGAACCAAAACAACAAGCTTATGCTGCGTTCACGCCATGTCATAAACGTAATTACAAGATGGCATTTAGGATTTATGTGTTTCTATCTCAACACTATCAACGCTGATATTAAACTGCAGCAGTCAGGTGGTACAGGCAAGAGTTTCTGTAAGTTGTTTACGTTCATTATTATTGTAATGTTACGTGCTTTGAGACATGGGGTAATTTAACGGCGTCTCTCGTCTAGTGACTCTTTGCCGACTCTGCTCTGGCTGCTTCATGTGTTTTGAAGGAGGCGTGGCTTTGAAGAGGCTCTGAAGGGAGGGTGGGATCTCATGCTTTCAAAGCTAACTTGCTATTGCTAGCCTCTCTGAAATTGCCTACCCCACCTTTAACAACTCACTTTCAGAATGGCAGAGGCAAACACTGAATCAATGAAATTTTAGAATCATTAGGATAATGTTCATCTTGAATGCATTTTGATCCTGCTGGCGATTCATTGAGAAACGATCAAATGACATGTAAATGTCAAAAGCCTGTGAGCGATTAAAGAGACAATACTGCGTCCCAAGTGTTAAAGCACTTTAAATTAAACACAGCACAGCTAAGAAAAGACATTTTACCAACTACACAGCCAAACCGACTCAACGCACATTACAAGTTGTCGAGATGTTTTAAACACCAGAATAAACAACTGTAAACTCATTCTAAGACATGCTGAAAACTAAGGCACAAATCAAACTCATTTCTTCCCTCTGTCAGACAAAAAAATACCAGCCTCCCCCTCATGACCCCCACCCCCTCCTCCCCGCTGACTCAGGGGGCAGAGTCTGGGAATGTGATCTCTGGGGGTCTTGTCCCCCCCCCCCCCCCCCCAAAACATCTTCATTTAAGAAAAATAAATCAACACTTTTCAGTCAAATGCCGTTGGAGAGGAAATGGGGGTGGAAGGAGAAAAAGGAATAAAACATGATTCCCTTACCTCCCTGTGAGAAAAAAAACAGTAGTTGGAAGAAATGTAGTCATAGTTGGTTAAATTAAAAAGTATTAACTTAACTGATTATTTTAATATTTTTGGATAATGTCGCTTTTTTTCAATTATCACACGTGACAATATATGAAGTGTGTATTTTAGCTCATTTTTTATTATTACTGATCATTTTGTTTAAAATAACATGATTGGTTTCCTATAATTTGCCTCAGGCTCATGCAGGACCTATAATACAAAAATATACACAACTTTTGAAAGCAGATGTAATTTCTACAGAGAAAGACAGACAATGTAATACAATTTAATGCAAAATAGAATGTGCACAAAATATCTAAACATTTATGCTTATTTCACAAAATCCCTTGTGAATATATTCAAAAACACAAATCCTTTGATATTGCTGTCAGTGGATTTAGGATCTGATGCAGAATGAATTGACCACTTCAACCAAGCCAATAAGCCATTTTTTTGGCAGATTAATCGGTTTTGCCAATTTATTGGTCTATCCAAATTTGTGATAGTTAATGGATAATGAATAATATATGCAGAAGAGCCCAGGTCACTTCACCTATGTTCAGTGATCCAATAGATTGTATAAATTTGGCTCTAATGCAAACATTGATTATTCATTCCTTTCTTTGGGTTTTCATGGATCTTGAAAGTAAATGATTCACAGATCTCATGAGATCGTGATCTGTCATTTGTGAAAATAACAGTTTAAACACGAGCATTAAGGAGGCTCTTGGTCTTATGTTTATATGTTTATATCATTCATGTCCATTTCCTTGCCACGAAGTTTTTACAAAGTTCCCAAACATCCATCAATGCACCGTTACATTTCATTCAAGCATAAACAGTGAGTTTAAACTTTCAGCACAAAGGAACCAAGTGTTTGAATATAATCGATGACACACACAATCATATAATATGAGTTTCTAACTCTTTGTAAACTCTTACTTTAGTAATGATGAGTGGCTCGCCGTGCTCCAGCCCTCCTTTCAGAGTGAATCCCCACGGAGCGCCTCCGTTCAGTTGCACATGGATGTGCTGGAAAGACACCAGCTGCTCTACGGTCTCCATCATGACTTCTGTGCTTTCAGCTCCGTCCGATCGCCATGTAATCACGATGCAACCTCATCACGACAACCGGGGACTCCACGCATGAGGGGACAGGCGGTGGGTTGGCCAGTGATGGGCTTTCCATGGACTCTCAGCGGAGGAAGTGCTTGAGACTGATGAGTAGATTTGAGTGACAGATGGAACACCCAATTAGGATAGAGCTTCGCTCTAACTGACCAATGATATTATACCAAGGGCAGGAACTTTATCGACCACTGTATTGTCCATTGTGCGACGGTCTGGGAAAACTCAGGAAAGTTGGCCGTTATCAACTCTTGACTCATAACTTTCAAACTACAACAGCGATCATTTTTACATGGAAACTGCGCTGGACAGGAACATTCAAATTGGTCAAACTGAAATGTTACCCAGTCGTGAGATTTTTAAGCTCAAAAGACAATTAAATGACCTGGTAACTTGAATTGTTCTCCCATTAAGCTATGTTGAGACTTTTAATATTTTAACTTAGTTATTTAAAATAATAATAACTTTTCTGTTACGTGAGCAAGAGTCTATTTAACACGAGGCGTGAAAACTATAATGTAGCAAATGCAAGAATGTAAAATAGAAAAAAAATGAAAGAGATGGCTTGCATTTCAAATTAAAATGCAACCTAAATAGAGGGTAATAAAGTAACCTGCTATAATAAACAATAGCATGAAAAGTACACATGGGGGAGCTGTTGTTTCATATCATGTAGAAATGACACGATGTTATGAGTCTAGGAATTCTGGACATGAGAATGCACAAGCTGTATTCTAACGATTTATTAAAAGATCGCCTGCAGCCAGCATGTGTGATCAAAGCTTCAGGGTAACCACTTACCTACCGTTCTTAACCAATCATTTCCACATTGATGAGCAACTATTTCTTTATCCATTCAGCTATGTGATTAACAGAAGTTCAGTGATGTCCAATTTGTCATGTTGTTAGAACATCTGCATTGAGCTATTAAGCTGGAAAGCCGATCAGAGACTGCAAAAACATGTCTAAATCAATTACCTGTCAAACACAGGAGGACGGTGAGAGAATATACTAACACATACTCACACCATGCTTGATCTGCCAATTATCTGAAGAGTCTGACAGAAAGAAAGAAAAAAATCTTAAGGGGGGGGGGGGGGGGGGGGGGTGGATCATTGGGGTGGGGGGGGGGGTGGGGGGGGGGTACTACCCGAAATCTATGGAAACGTTTTTTCGCCACAGAATAGCAAATAAAAAAGGTGATTGCGACTTTTTATATCATTGTGACTTTTTTCATCTTACACATATTTTTTCCCCCTCAGAATTTGACTTTAAGTAGCCTACCGGTATCACAACTCCGAGAAAACAAGTCAGAACTCGGGGGAAAGGCACGAGTTTAAATTAAGAATTGCGAGATAGCGAAAAAATTCAGAATTGCGATCATAAAGTCAGAAATGCGAGTTTACATCTATCAATTCTGATTTTTCCTGAAAATTCTGAAAATTGCTTTATTCCGTGGCGGAAACAAGCTTAATCCATAGAAATCTCTCAACAGGGTTGAGGGTTTTAAAAAAACACACACACAAGCAATAATCACAAGATGCTAATCAAACATTTAGTTCAGAGTTCATCCTTCTTAAAGTACAGGACAGGTCCATCGCGAGACAGTTCTCTGGCTCTGACATTAGGAGGTGCTGCAGTTTACAGCAAAGAGCTTTTGTCAATGTATTCCCCAATCCCCATTATTTTTTCTGGCAATGGCACACAGACCTTCGTGCAGGGTAGGGTACCAATCTGGGGTGCGTTTCCCGAAAGCATCGTTAGCCAACTATGGTCGCAAGTTCCGTCGTTACCAATAGAGTTCAATGGGAATTGCGATCATAGTTGGATAACGATCCTTTCGGGAAACGCACCCCTGAACAACACATAGGCTACTACTAGAACACAACACTGATCATCACATTACCAATCTCTCTGAGGCTCACCCCCGGTTTCACAGAAAAGTCTAAGCCTTATAGTCAGACTAAAATGCATAATTGAGCTGTTTTAACTAAAATCAACTTGCACTGACATATCCTAATCAGTCATGTTTTTTTCTAAGGCACGTTTATAAAAATATACTGTCCTAATTGAACTAAGGCCTAATCCTGGTTTAATCCAAACCCTGTGAAACCAGGCCTCAATGTGTTAAAGTGAACGAGGTAGACCTCCATAAGTAAGCCGTCTTTTACCAGGCACTTTAATCCAATGTGGCTTTCAGTATATTTATTATAGTGACGTTCCCCCTGGAGCAACCTTGGGTGAATTTCTTTCCTCAAAGGCAGCAATCTACCGATTACAGCAATTTGTTACAATTAAGAAACCATAACATGCTCTCTCATTACCCTTGTCAATTTTATCAATCTCGTAGCATTCTGCATTCTAATCCACTCATTTAAACGTAAGTGTGCTCACTTTAACGCAACTCTTATACACATGAATCCACATCCATATGAGACAGCTGAACGCACAGCAAGCACAAGCACCCTTACGTCGATGAACACACTTGAGCACACATGTAGTGTACATTTATGCATGACAGCACACACACATCAGTTCAGATCTATTCTGGTCATCTAAATGCTGCTCATTTGACAATAATGTCTCAGATTAGTTGGCATAAGAATAATATAAATATATGTCTGTAAGTCTATGGTGCCCTTTCTTTTCATTCTGTCACCTTAAACATATCTGAATTTCTCCCTTGACCCTTTTTCTGTTTCTTATGCATTTACTGTACAAGAGCAATTGGGTCAATATATCCCTGTCACCATGGCAATAAACCACTCCATTCATGCAAGCAGCTTGTCATCTCCATAGTAATGATCTGACCCTGACAGATTAATGCCTTAAATTCACACTTCCACAGGCAGTTATACGGCCGCATACTTCTAATGTGCTGAGCCAGGGGAAATTTCTCTGAATCTCTCTTATCTCTGCTCACACACATTCCTATCGCTTAGTGGCAATATTTCTTTCCCCATTTTCCATGACATGATTTGAATTCAATACATTTTGTTTGTTAAAACACAATTTGTTGTAAGACATGCTGTTTTATAAATCAAAGAGAATGGGACAGTGGATCTTGCTCAATGAATATTGTAGCCTGTTTTTTATATGTGAGAGAGTTTGCTTAAGAGATTCAATGATATAAAACATATAGATACAATATTTGAAGCAATAGCAAATTGTGCATAAAGCTATATCTGTAATGTATAATTAGTCCAAAGATGATGAAGGGAGTTCTAAATCATAGTTCAGTTTTTCTGAATTGCTAAAACACTAAACCCCATTCTCTGAACCAAATTCCCAATAGCCTAAACCAATTTGTCGAATAAATCACTCTAGCACTCAGTCTTTTTGCGAAATTCTAAACACATACTCACTCACTAAAACACATTTTTCACTGTGATGCACTTGTGTTTCAAAACGATAAACACGGGCAGGCAAAAGTTAAACACAACTACAACACAGTTGCCATCATTTATACCTAACGATTCTAAATTGTTCACACTTATTTCTAATGATGTGACCAAACCAACTGTAGCCTACATAATACAAGTCAGTTCAGACCCAAAACTGATTAAAAATGTTGCACTTAATGTTGATACCAACATTGAATGGAAACAATAAGAGTGAAAGAAGGAAGAAGAGGTGGTGAACATGGAGGAAGAGAATGAGGACAAGAAACAGCAAGCTGTGGATAATGTTGTCAAGGCTGGATCTGGCTTTAGGGTTTTTCCCTTTGCCTGCAGAGATTACATTGTCTGTGATGTGGACAAAGTCCTCCGGCCAGACCAAAATGAAGACATGATGCTGAAGCAGAATCATTCTCTCTCACTGAACTTGATTTTGCAGTTGCAACTCGTCTGAGTGTACTGTAACATGCTTTTCATTTACAGTTTTTTTACTGTAACCTTTTTGGCTTTTGCAGTTGGGTCACTGTATTTTCACAGTAGGCAAGTGCTAATGTAGACATTCAATACGATAAAATATTCAGTACAATACTATACTTGCAGAAGAATTTATTAACCTTACTGTAAGTTGTCATTACTGTACGTTTTTTCTGCAACTGTTGAATGAGTTTTTGTGAAAATTAATTAAATATAAATTAAATTAAAAATATAGCTGCGAGCAGCGATTACGGGCCCAAGCCGGTGGCACCGCAACCCCGGTGCCTTTAATTACCTAAAGGCACCGGAGTGGCGGTGCCGCCGGCTTTGGCCCTTCATCGCTGCTCGCAGCTATATTTATATGCACACTTTTGCACACCGGGGTGGCGGTGCCACCGGCTTGTTTATATATATATATATATATATATATATATATATATATATATATATATATATATAAACAAGCCGGTGGCACCGCCACCCCGGTGCCTTTAGGGTTACTGTGCGTGACGGGCAATAACGTAACCCCGCTTTGACCTTTGAGAAGATGTGTGCTGTAGAGCTTGCATCAGTGTGGGCTCTGCAAAAGTGTGCATTGAGGGCACATATCAACCACAAAGTATGCGTGAGCAACCTTCTGAAACCTAAAATGAAAAATGAGACACCCTACGGTCTCATGGACTTAATGGAAACATGAAATAAGTACACAAGTTTGAAAGTTATATGAAGTGTGCCAAGACAGAATATTTGCCTGATCTGATTAGAAAAATAGTTTTTGTGTGTGTGTGTGTGTGTGTGAGGCGTGATTGAACAATGTAGACATAAAAACATACTCCGTCCTTTTGTTCATACAGGACATTATTCAAACTACAAAGTGTTTACTTATATTTGTGTACAATCGCAATAAAACACAACATTGTGCTTTTGTCAAACTGTAAACTACAACTGTCACCCAACCAAAATCTCTTACACACACACACACACACACACACACACACACACACAGACACACATAGTTTAAAAGCAAAAAAATCTTTTGGACATTCATCATATTGCATTGGTTTTCATTTCTTGTTCTCGAACAGAGCCCTAATCTGTTTATTTTTTCAGTTACACATTCTACATTGATTAAAAAAGAAAAATCAAATGTGCTTTTATTTTAGACATAAATAAATAATCTATCATTCAGATGAGAGTAAAGTTAGTGTTAGTTCAAATTTTAAGGAAAACAAAAATATGATCTGAAATATCGCACATTCATTTAAAATTCATTCAGGTTCAATTACCAAACATACAAATCTCAATGTAATTTAAAGCAAACAATACATTTAAAATATATGGGTTGTATGCAATTTTTTTATATATAAAAAGATATATATCCAAAAATACAAAGCCTAAACTTTAACAAGGGTTAAACAATCACTGTAACAGACACAATCACACACACACACACACACACACGTCAAATCACTTACATTTTAGATGCAATATTGACTTTTTTTCTGTTTCAGCAGCGAAAATAGTTCGACAAAGATCACAGCAGAACCATCGAGCATCTCACAGCAACGCGTTCTCATTACTGAATGATTCAGCATTTTGAACAAATCGGTTGACTCAAAGATTCAACGACCAATCCATAATCTGTCTCATTCATGAATGACTCAGCCGTTCGAACGAATCGTTTGAACGAATGAATCAATGACTCGCTCATTAAGACGGTCGCCTGGCGACACCTAATGACGGTTTAGTGATATGTTTAAAAGTATCATTCTTTCCAACGATTGTTAATTAACTCATATTTGAAACATAAGCTATATATATATATATATATATAATATATATATATATATATACACACATATATATATACACAAAAATAAAATAAACACATTTGAAGCGTGTTTGCTTACTAAATTGTGAGCTGAACGAAAGTTGCAGCAAATATCAGCAACAGGAGTCAAATTTCATTAATCACGAGAGTGAAGAGCTGACTGAAAAGATGATGACGGAATAGGCTATTTTATGTAAAAGCGCCTATTTAAGCGAATCTATCATTATACTCTTTTGTTGTTGTGTTTTCCGTGAAAAATAATAGACTATTGAACTCACAATTCAAGCACGCGCTCTGCACGCGCCACCATTATCAATGTCCGTGTGGACGTCCGCGATCGAACAGTGGAAACATTGGCTACTCCGTCATTTTATTCAAGAAGATCATTCAAACTGCAAAGTGTTTACTAATTTTTGGATACTCGCAATCAAACACAACATTGTGATTTTGTAAAATACATTCAAGAAATCCGCCCCCGAAATGGGGCTTCTTTTAAAATGAAACGAAAATGCTCACAGCTGCACGTCTTGTGGAGACGTCCGTTACTTTCGCTTTCAAGTTAGCGATTTTAAAGCCCCCAGCGGAGTCACGGTGGGAAAATATTCCCATAGTAGCATCAATTGGCCTACCTGATTTTGAACACAAGAGGGCAGTAAAGCACTATGAATGATTTTATTTTTTTTTTTTTTTTTGGCTAAACAACCATTCTGGCTGTTTTTAAACTTAAACATAAATCTTAAATTGAAAAAAAGGAAGACAATGGGTTTAGTTCTAATATTAGTATAATTTTATAGAAAAATAAATGGTGTATAATTACATTTTAGAAAGATATGAGACATTTCCTGATTCTTTTTTTGACATAATCCCTCGCCATAGCAAAACCGTTTGAGATATTCAATATCCGTTCACAATTTAGCATCTTTAAAGTATTTTCATCAAGTTGAAAAAGTTTTGTAACTGTAGATGAAACTAACCCCCCCCCACACACACACTTTTGTCACAAAAGGTGGCGCTACTGAGCCCCTGCACCACGCCCGTTTCTGAAACTTTGCACATGTCTACTGGCTAATAAATGTGATCTGTCTGTCAAGTTTCATGCAATTTTAAGCAATTTCAGGCATGCTAAGAGTCTCAAAAGCATCCAAAAAGAATATTAAAGTTTGATGCGTTGTCACGGCAACAGTATCTAAGATATCAATAATCCTTTCACAGGTCTACATCTGGCGTGTGTCTACATTATACACATAAAGTTTGAAGCAAATCGGGTAAAAATAAGAGGGTGATTTAAAAGCATTTTGAAAGTTACACACTTCCTGCTGCCAGTTGGTGGCGCTATAACTTTGACTCACAATAGTCACATCCATGTGATCGGCCTCTTACAGCGAACACACTGCTAAAGTTTCATCAAGATCAGTTACTGTATGCTGAAGTTATAACACACTTCCTGTTTCACGTTTCTCGCCATAAATTCGTTTCCTCGCCACGGCCAAACCGTTCGAGATATCAAAAATCCCCTGGCAATTTTTCATGCTCAATGTCTTGACTTCATGCTGACCGAGTTTCGTGGCGATTGGTTGAATTCTCTAGGAGGAGTATATCGAATTCCAGGGGCATACGCTTCCAAACAAACCATAATAGCCGACTTCCTGTTGGGCTGGGGTAAAAAGTAAAAGTACAAAGGATATATGAATCGATGAGATCTATATGTGTACCGAGTTTCATATTATTACATTCAAGCGTGTTTGATTTATGGACCAAGTTTTCGGACCCCGTTCCAGGGGGCACTGTCGAGCCCCCCTGCCACGCCCGGGTACCAGCTTCAGCCCGGCCCTGATGGCCACGGGTTCTGACCCGTGTGCAAAGTTTCAAGAGTTTTTGAGCACGTTAAGGGCCCCCAAAGTGCGCTGAGAGTCTCAAAAGTATCCAAAAAGAATATTAAAGTTTGATGCGTTGTCACGGCAACAGCATCTAAGATATCAACAATCCTTTCACAGGTCTAAATCTGGCGTGTGTCTACATTATACACATCAAGTTTGAAGCAAATCGGGTAAAGCCTGTTTGATTTATGGACCAAGTTTTCGGACCCCATTCCAGGGGGCGCTGTCGAGCCCCCCTGCCACGCCCGGGTACCAGCTTCAGCCCGGCCCTGATGGCCACGGTTTCTGACCCGTGTGCAAAGTTTCAAGAGTTTTTGAGCATGTTAAGGGCCCCAAAAGTGCGCTAAGAATCTCAAAAGTATCCAAAAAGAATATTAAAGTTTGATGCGTTGTCACGGCAACAGCATCTAAGATATCAACAATCCTTTCACAGGTCTACATCTGGCTTGTGTCTACATTATACACATCAAGTTTGAAGCAAATAGGGTAAAGCGTGTTGGATATATGGACCAAATTGTCTGACCCGTTCAAGGGGGCGCTGTCGAGCCCCCCTGCCACGCCCGGGTACCAGCTTCAGCCTGGCCCTGATGGCCGCGGGTTTTGTCCCGTGTGCAAAGTTTCAAGAGTTTTCGAGCACGTTAAGAACCCCAAAAGTGCCCGAAAGCATAAAAAAGCATGAAAAAGCTTAAAAAAAGGAATATTAATGTTTGATGCATTGCCATGGCAACAGTATCTAAGATATCAATAATCCTTTCACAGGTCTACATCTGGCGTGTGTCTACATTATGCACATGAAGTTTGAAGCAAATCGGGTAAAAATAAGAGGGTGATTTAAAAGCATTTTGAAAGTGACACACTTCCTGCTTCCAGTTGGTGGCGCTATAACTTTGACTCACAATAGTCACATCCATGTGATCGGGCTCTTACAACGAACACACTGCTGAAGTTTCATCGAGATTAGTTAATGTATGCAGTAGTTATAACACACTTCCTGTTTCACGTTTCTCGCCATAATTTCGTTTACTCGCCACGGCCAAACCGTTCGAGATATCAAAAATCCCCTGGCAATTTTTCATCCTCAGTGTCTTGACTTCATGCTGACCGAGTTTCGTGCCGTGTGTTTGAATTCTCTAGGAGGAGTATTTCACATTCCATTGCATGTGTTTTCCAAACAACCCTTAATAGCCGACTTCCTGTTGGGCTGGGGTAAAAAGTAAGAGCATGAAGTATATATGAACCGATGAGATCTATATGTGTACTGAGTTTCATATTATTACATGCAAGCGTGTTTGATTTATGGACCAAGTGTTCAAACCCCGTTCCAGGGGGCGCTGTCGAGCCCCCCTGCCACGCCCGGGTACCAGCTTCAGCCCGGCCCTGATGGCCGCGGGTTCTGAGATGTGTGCAAAGTTTCAAGAGTTTTCGAGCACGTTAAGGCCCCCAAAAGTGCCCAAAAGGTAGTAAAATAATAATAATAATAATAAAATATAGCTGCGAGCAGCGATTACGGGCCCAAGCCGGTGGCACCGCAACCCCGGTGCCTTTAGTTACCTAAAGGCACCGGAGTGGCGGTGCCGCCGGCTTTGGCCCTTCATCGCTGCTCGCAGCTATATTCATATATATATATATATATATATATATATATATATATATAAACAAGCCGGTGGCACCGCCACCCCGGTGCCTTTATATATATATATATATATATGTCTACATTGTTCAATCACGCCTCACACACACACACACACTTTTGCAGAGCCCACACCAATGCAAGCTCTATAGCACACATCTTCTCAAAGGTCAAAGCGGAGTTACGATATTGCCCGTCATGCACAGTAACCGTAAAGGCACCGGGGTGGCGGTGCCACCGGCTTGTTTATATATATATATATATATATATCGTATTATTCTAACTTGTAAAAAACTATTAACTTTTGTTAATATTCAACCATTTCACAACTAACTTTTTTCCATAGATCAAACACAACATAATTATATGGTGGACTGAAACAAAAATTATTAATTAAATAAAATTATTGTTTTCCTCTGAAATAGCAAAAGCATCACACACTAGCTGTACCTGCTCTAAATAAAAAAGAGTAATTCAATAAAAATACAAAATCGAACTAAATAAAATAAATTATTACAAAAACAAAATCAAACCAAAGAAAATATATCTTCGAAAAAAAAAGCGAGTGTCATGAGGAAAGGCGCCTCAGGAATCGTCAGGATTAACTCCATGTGTAAGGAATTTTGATTGATTTTATTTGTCACTTGAAAATTATTGTTAAATGTGTGCCTGCATAACTTTAATAAGATTTATTTTCTTTGATTTGATTTTGTTTTATATAATTTATTTATTTCGATTTTGTATTTTTATTTAAATACTATTATTTATTTAGAGCAGGTACAGCTAAGTGTGCGATGCTTTTGCTATTTCAGAGGGAAAAAAACACATTTTATTTCAAAAAGGCTTTTCAATTAAATAAAATGTTCAAGCTTTGTTTTCGTTTTATTATTTTGTTTGTTTTAAGCTTTGTTTAATTTATATTGTTAATCATCTGACACAAAACAAATGCATAAAGTATCATTTTAACTTTTAAAAAACTATTAACATTTGTTAATAGTACATTGCCTGTCTTTTGTTAATAGGACAAAACATAGTTATTATATTTTATAATATTTTATAAATATATAAAATAAACATTTGTAATGAAATCGTTCAAAAAAATGATATTAGCATTGTTTTAAACTTTGAAACAGAAGTAGCGCAATGCCTGGCCACTCCCGCGCCGCCTCCTTTTCACAATCCGAGGGAACCATCTCCGGAATATTAACCTCACTCCTAGAAGTCCAATTCTCATTATTCATGCCTCTTACCTGGGATTGATTGCACACACACACACACACACACGCACGCACGCACTCACACGCACACACACACACACACACACACACACACACGTGTCAAGTCACTTACATTTTAGATGCAATATTGACTGTTCTTCTGTTTCAGCAGCGAAAATAGTTAAACAAAGATCACAGCAGAACCATTGCATCTCACAGCAACGTGTTTTCTCATTACTGAATGATTCAGCATTTTGAACAAATTGGTTGACTCAAAGATTCAATGACCAATCCATAAACATCTGTCTCATTCATGAATGACTCAGTCGTTCAAACGAATCGTTTGAACGAATGAATCAATGACCCGCTCATTAAGACGGTCGCCTGGCGACACCTAGTGACGGTTTAGTGTTATTTGATTATACACTCAAAATATTCCACAACAAATCCTTTAAATTTAATGATATTCAGAACAGAACACAAATAAAAAAATAACTATAATAAAGCCAAAACGAAATAATTTAAAACAAAAGTAAAAGTAAGTGGTGTTAGGCTCACGTAAATCTCTCTTTAGAATCTAAATGTTGCAACATTTGCGATGTATTTGGATGCTAAACTATTCTTTATTACAGGCTTTGTACTTCACTCACGTTCCAATATCGACGGAAAAAATCATCCTCTTCACTTGTGCAAAAATGTGCTTGGAAAAATCACAGTGGAGCGGTGCTTACTGTGAATGATACAAATTGTACTACTGACTATTTCAACATAGCAGTGTAATTTGTATATGTTAGGTTGAATGTTTTATTATTGTGTGTGTGTGTGTGTGTGTGTGTTTGTGTGTGTGTGTGTGTGTGTGTGTGTGTGTGTGTGTGTGTGTGTGTGTGTGTGTGTGTGTGTGTGTGTGTGTGTGTCAGTGTGTGTGTGGGGGTCTGGGTGGCTCAGCGCGATTGAACAGTGAAACATACTCCGTCATTTTCTTCATACAGGACATCATTCAAACGTCAAAGTGTTTACTTATATTTGTGTACACTCGCAATTAAACACAACATTGTGTTTTTGTTAAATAAATTAAAGTAATACGTCCCCCGAAATGGCGCTAATTTTAAAATGAAACTAAAATGCTCACGGCTGCACGGGCATTCATAACTCTGCGCGCCCACGGTGAGGGACGAGCAGAACAGAGCGAACGTTGTTTAGTTCATTCCTACTTCCATAGGAATTAATTGAAAAAGCTCACTCTACTCTGCACCATTATTAATGAATTGTGCAGACGTCCTTATTTTACTTTCGCTTTTTACCTGATTTTGAACACAAGAGGGCAGTATAACACTATGTATGATTTGGAAAAAAATTTTTTTTGACTAAACAACCATTCTGGCTGTTTTTAAACTTAAACATTATTCTCTAATTGCTCTCACCATGCCCGTTTCTGAAACTCTACACATGTCTACTGTCTAATAAATGTGATGTGTCTGTCGGGTTTCATGCAATTTCAAGTATATTAAGAGTCTCAAAAGCATCAACAAAGAATAATAAAGTTTGATGCGTTGCCACGGCAACAGTATCTAAGATATCAATAATCCTTTCTCAGGTCTACATCTGCCGTGTGTCTACATTATACACATAAAGTTTGAAGCAAATTGGGTAAAAATAAGAGGGTGATTTCAAAGCCTTTAGGAAGTGACACACTTCCTGCTGCCAGTTGGTGGCGCTATAACTTTGACTCACAATAGTCACATCCATGTGATCGGACTCTTACAGCGAACACACTGCTGAAGTTTCATCAAGATCAGTTAATGTATGCAGAAGTTATAACACACTTCCTGTTTCCTTTATTCGCCATAAATTCGTTTCCTCGCCACAGCCAAACCGTTCGAGATATCAAAAATCCCCTGGCAACTTTTCATCCTCAATGTCTTGACTTCATGCTGACCGAGTTTCGTGGCGATTGGTTGAATTCTCTAGGAGGAGTATATCGAATTCCAGGGGCATACGCTTCCAAACAAACCATAATAGCCGACTTCCTGTTGGGCTGGGGTAAAAAGTAAAAGTACAAAGGATATATGAATCGATGAGATCTATATGTGTACCGAGTTTCATATTATTACATTCAAGCGTGTTTGATTTATGGACCAAGTTTTCGGACCCCGTTCCAGGGGGCACTGTCGAGCCCCCCTGCCACGCCCGGGTACCAGCTTCAGCCCGGCCCTGATGGCCACGGGTTCTGACCCGTGTGCAAAGTTTCAAGAGTTTTTGAGCACGTTAAGGGCCCCCAAAGTGCGCTGAGAGTCTCAAAAGTATCCAAAAAGAATATTAAAGTTTGATGCGTTGTCACGGCAACAGCATCTAAGATATCAACAATCCTTTCACAGGTCTAAATCTGGCGTGTGTCTACATTATACACATCAAGTTTGAAGCAAATCGGGTAAAGCCTGTTTGATTTATGGACCAAGTTTTCGGACCCCATTCCAGGGGGCGCTGTCGAGCCCCCCTGCCACGCCCGGGTACCAGCTTCAGCCCGGCCCTGATGGCCGCGGTTTCTGACCCGTGTGCAAAGTTTCAAGAGTTTTTGAGCACGTTAAGGGCCCCAAAAGTGCGCTAAGAATCTCAAAAGTATCCAAAAAGAATATTAAAGTTTGATGCGTTGTCACGGCAACAGCATCTAAGATATCAACAATCCTTTCACAGGTCTACATCTGGCTTGTGTCTACATTATACACATCAAGTTTGAAGCAAATAGGGTAAAGCGTGTTGGATATATGGACCAAATTGTCTGACCCGTTCAAGGGGGCGCTGTCGAGCCCCCCTGCCACGCCCGGGTACCAGCTTCAGCCTGGCCCTGATGGCCGCGGGTTTTGTCCCGTGTGCAAAGTTTCAAGAGTTTTCGAGCACGTTAAGAACCCCAAAAGTGCCCGAAAGCATAAAAAAGCATGAAAAAGCTTAAAAAAAGGAATATTAATGTTTGATGCATTGCCATGGCAACAGTATCTAAGATATCAATAATCCTTTCACAGGTCTACATCTGGCGTGTGTCTACATTATGCACATGAAGTTTGAAGCAAATCGGGTAAAAATAAGAGGGTGATTTAAAAGCATTTTGAAAGTGACACACTTCCTGCTTCCAGTTGGTGGCGCTATAACTTTGACTCACAATAGTCACATCCATGTGATCGGGCTCTTACAACGAACACACTGCTGAAGTTTCATCAAGATTAGTTAATGTATGCAGTAGTTATAACACACTTCCTGTTTCACGTTTCTCGCCATAATTTCGTTTACTCGCCACGGCCAAACCGTTCGAGATATCAAAAATCCCCTGGCAATTTTTCATCCTCAGTGTCTTGACTTCATGCTGACCGAGTTTCGTGCCGTGTGTTTGAATTCTCTAGGAGGAGTATTTCACATTCCATTGCATGTGTTTTCCAAACAACCCTTAATAGCCGACTTCCTGTTGGGCTGGGGTAAAAAGTAAGAGCATGAAGTATATATGAACCGATGAGATCTATATGTGTACTGAGTTTCATATTATTACATGCAAGCGTGTTTGATTTATGGACCAAGTGTTCAAACCCCGTTCCAGGGGGCGCTGTCGAGCCCCCCTGCCACGCCCGGGTACCAGCTTCAGCCCGGCCCTGATGGCCGCGGGTTCTGAGATGTGTGCAAAGTTTCAAGAGTTTTCGAGCACGTTAAGGCCCCCAAAAGTGCCCAAAAGGTAGTAAAATAATAATAATAATAAATAATAATCCTAAGGAAAACAATAGGGCCTTCGCCTTTTCAAGGCTTGGGCCCTAATAATAATCCTTAGGAAAACAATAGGGCCTTCGCCTTTTCAAGGCTTGGGCCCTAATTAAATAATTCCTCACTTGTACACAGACAGAGAGAGAGAGAGAGAGAGAGAGAGAGAGAGAGAGAGAGAGAGAGAGAGAGAGAGAGAGAGAGAATAAATGCAGAAGGAAACATTAACAATTTAATTTCAACATCTCAATTTAGCCTTCGCAATTAATTTCAATACAAAAATGTATCTGTCTGAAAGTCACTCCCCCTCCTGTCACAACCGAGCTTGTAAGCGAGTGTCGCACACTCGCACTGCATAACACTGAGGCATGCACGAGGAAGCGAGAAACAGTACTGAGGTCGGTAAGCACAATCAGATCTCATTCTGTTAGTATCTTGATATCGAATTCTGGTAAACATAAAAGCAAAAAAGCTAAATGCTAAAATCAACTTCGTGTTTAGTGATCCAGTTCAATTTAGCAGGCCGTAATCGATACATCGATCGTATTATCCTGCAAATCTTCCCTAAACTAGCCACACACTCCCATATCAATGATAGCGTAAATATGTCAGCTCTTTCGGATATTCGGTTGATATTAAGAAGCGGTTAGTAAAACAACATTGTAAAAATCATAAATTAAACTCTATAATTTTTGGACGAAGCTTTAATTTCCCTTTCTAAGATAATGTAACCTTGTTAGCTTGTTTGCTAGCTAGCCAGACAGTGAGATACAATCCACGATCCTTAGAAATGAAAACACTGGGGGTTTACGCAGTGTCATGGACATACTTTTGTTGGTCTATAAAAACACAGAGCAAATCATAAGCTTCTCTTGATGCAAAGAAATTGCAACACTGGAAATAAATAGGCAACTTAGTTGACATTAAATACTTTTGGGAAGTTGTGTGACAGGTTATACTCCACCTAAACCATTTTAAACAGCATGTGGCTAAGTTAATTGTTTTTTATTATTGTACATGCAGCTTTTGTAACCAGTATTTATTGAGAGACTATGATATAATGTGCCATTTTAATTTATGTTAAAAAACATTTCGCACACTGCAGGACCATTAAAATGAGCCAGTGAAGGCAAAAAAAAGTGTTTAAAAAAGGTGACAAAATTACCAGGGTTGACCAGTTGCAGGACCTAACTTAACATTTTCATATAAATTGTAACCCTAAATCGAATCACCTACCAAAATATAAATTTTTTAACTGTAATAAGACATTATTCTAGATATAACATGGTAAAACAACATAGGCTAATTATTCAGTGAATCTCAAAAAGTAATTTTGATGGAGCATATCAGAGAGATAATATTTTGTTTGACCCATTGCCTGCGGGTTTTGCATTGACACGTGAACTTTATAAATAAATAAATCTGAGCATGCATGCAGAAAAGCAACTGTGAGACAACAGTGAGTCTTAGTGTCATATTTCAGCTTATAAAGCTTTGGATTGTTAGTAGGAACTCCCTAGAAACATTTCAGCCGTTACTGGTATTACAATTAAAGGGATATTTACCCCAAACATTTAAATTCGTCATTTTACTGCTTGCTGTCATTTCAACCCTGTATTTTGTTCTGTGGAAAGTAAAATACATTTTGAGAAATGTTTCATGCAATGGTAACCAAAACATTTTACCATTGACTTCCAGCATTTTTCAAAACATGTTATTTTGTTGTGTGTACCACAGAAGAAAGACAATCATACAGGTTTGGAAAGACATGACGATGAGTAAATTATGCCAGAATTTCCATTTTTGGCTGAACTATCCCTTTGAACTATTCATAATCTGCCATGTTATAGTGCTAATGAAAATCTTGATTGATTGTTTTTGTCTTTTACAGGTTTTTTTTTGTTGAGTGATTGATGTCACCGAACATAGCTTTGAAAGATGAACCAGGGCCGGGGAGGGAGAAAAAGAACAGCACCAGAAAAATCAAATGCCCTTGAAACTTGTGACGAGGAAATATGTGCTGAGGTTCACCAGCTCTTCAACAAGGTTAGAGGTTATGTTCCCCCTGATGGAGGAGAATGGATGTTGCCTGACCCAAGTGTGGTGCTCTGTGATCCTTATGCAAATCACCCACGTTTGCAGGTTCTGAAGAGATCACTAAATGAAGTGAAGAATCAACTCAGCGATAAAGACCTGTCAGTATGGCACCAGCATACTTGTTTCACCAACCGAGCAGGCAGCGTTACAGCCCACCTTCGTTCCACAACCAACGCAGAGCTATGCACGCAGGCTTGGGCCAAGTTCTATGAGATCCTTGGCACTTTTAAACTTCTTCCTGATAATGCGTTGAAGAGTGGCGAGTTGAGCTCCATACACTTGTGTGAAGCCCCTGGTGCCTTCATATCAGCTCTGAATCACTTCCTCAAGACGAGCGGCCTATACTGCGACTGGAACTGGGTTGCGAACACTTTAAATCCATACTACGAAGCCAACGGACGTGACTGCACTATAACAGATGACAGACTCATCGCACACACTCTGCCTTGGTGGTTCTTTGGATCCGACAACACGGGCGACATAATGCATCAGAAGCATCTGCTGGAACTGCCTAGATTTGTGAGCAATATGCGCAGTGTTGATTTGGTTACAGCAGATGGAAGCTTTGACTGTCAGGGAGACCCAGGAGAGCAGGAGAGATTAGTTGCTCCACTACAATATTGCGAAGCCGTTTGTGCGCTGCTGCTGTTAGGAACCGGAGGCTCGTTTGTTCTGAAGATGTTCACACTATTTGAACACTCATCTGTCTGTCTGCTGTATCTCCTTGCATGCTGCTTCCGTTCCGTGAACGTCTTCAAGCCAGGCACAAGCAAGTCTGGAAATTCAGAACTGTATATAGTGTGCTTGGACTATCAGGCCAAAGAACAAATTCGGCCATTGCTCTCAAAGTTAATCCGTAATTACGGGCCAGACTTGTCATCCACAGTGGCGCTCTTTCCCCGTCACTGCATTCCGGACTCATTTCTAAGTCAGCATGAAGAGATATGCACTTTTTTCCATGCATTGCAAGTTAACACAATCCAGGAGAACCTCAGGCTTTTTGTAGACATGAGCGTAGAACAGCGCAGGCAATTGGAGCAGCTCAGGGAATATGCAGCAGAGTTTTATACAAAACGTTTCAATGTTCACTATCTTCCTCGGAAAAGCTGGGTTTGTCGTGGTGGTGTGGCCAGATGGGTAAAACACTTTGAGAGGAAGCAAATGGGATCTTTCAATCAGCGCAAGGAGATGGAACTTCAGGGATGGAAGCAGCGCCTTGCTCAAGGAAATCATGGGGAATTAATAGAGAAGCATCTTGCGGGTAAAGAAGGATGTGAGATTGTACTTAGTGGCCCATTGGATGAGTGCGATTTGGGCTCCTGGTTTGCCCTTGAGGGAGCTTCCCTGCCCAAAGTCTGTAGTTCCACCTTCTGTGACCAAGAAATGCTGGACTTCCTGAATGAAGCTCTAGAAGAGAAGCTGAGGGTCAAGACGGTGAATCATTCTGACAGAGTCATGCCAATATGCAACTCCTGCAGGATTGACTCCCCTGTAAGCATCTTATCAGAGATTTGCAGCCATCCGGATGTGACATCTTGTTTGGTGCTGGGAAGCCAGTCATGGTGTGATGGCACACTTGTAGGCATTCAATTCCAGCCAGAGTTTTTGCAAGGACCCTCCTGTTGTAATGGACAGGATTCCACGTTGCACGACGGACAACCAGACAATCAATTTGAGCTTCTGAACGCTGTGCTTTTTGCTCTGCAGAACCAGCGTCTTGGGTCAACCCTGGTGATTCCCTTGTGTTCGGCCTTAACACGTTTCACCTCCGGCCTAGTTTTCACACTCCACCTGTGCTTTCGTTACATTACATTCCGTTGCTTATCTGGTTGGCCTCCTGCTGCTCTTGTGTGTATGGGTTTCTCTCCACCTTCAGCCCTACCCCTGCTGCTGGACTTTCTCCGGGACGTGATGGAGAACATGAAGAAAGTTAAACTTAAGCTGGGGAGGCAGGTTCTGCAGTTTGTACCTTTAGAGGAACTTCTCAGAGGGGAATTACCTCGTTTCCTGTCTTCCTTCAATTCTGCTGTCATCAGACAGCAGCTGCATGTGCTCATACAGGTTGAATAGAGCACATAATTCTAGTCCTTTATGGCTATATCCTCTGGGAGAACTTTTGAGTTAGACTATATTTGACTATAGTCATGCCTGAGTTTACTTCAGTTAAAGCTGCAGCTTCAGTTTGTGCCAGTGCCACAGTGCATATTTAGGATATATTGGTTATAATGGAAAACAGAATACCCTTGTTTTATATATTTATACTGGGGAAAATCTTTCTTTAACCTTTAATATGCTGCATATGATTGCTTATGCAGTTCAGCGTGTTTATTTTAATATTTATGTTTCATTGCCTATTTCTTTTAAATAGTTTAAATGATATGAGTTGCCTTGATCAAGTTGTATGTCCTGTCTGATTTATTAAAACCTTTTTCTTTAATGGACATATATGGAGTGTTTACTTTAAAATATCTAGTTGGTAAGGCCCTAAATAGCAACTAACAGTTATCAAAATGTGAGGTTAAATGGGACTGTATGCACTTATTGGCTGGTATATACACTCCTGGGTGAAAAAAGAAAAAGGGCCAAGCCCAAAATGGCTAAAGACTAAGCTTTTAATTATCTTAACCACAAATTATTGGTCAGGAAATTAGCAACATTTAAGCAAATACATTACTTAAAAGCCATTGCTGTCTTATAAAAACATCAAAACGTTTTTTTGTTGAATATGGAAAGTTATAGAGTGATGAATCACAATGAAGTTGAGTTGCATGGTGATGCTCCAGAGCGGTGTCTTTGAAAATCTGCTGAGAAAAATAATAATAAATGCATCTCCACCACAGTGAAGCATATAGGAAGAGACTGATTTGGATGTTCATTTAATGTTTTGGAATACAAGAGAATATTGCAGAATGGCTTGCTTCCCACAAATGAAAAGTTGTTATCTAAAGAGGAATGATGAATAAAGACAATGCTCCTGCCCAAATTGCAAACACAACCAAGAACAAGTCCATCAGGCTCATGTTTTGGTCTGGTCCTAATTTCCTGACCAGTGAGGTGTGATTTTAAATGGTTAAGACCATTAAAAGACCATTATTTATAAGACCAAATATTTTTGGCTTGGCCAAATTTGATTTTGTTTTGTTTTTGCCCAGGAGTGTGTGGTTGAGTACATCATATATGTTTGGCACTTGTGTGTAATAAAACTTTATTGGCTCAAATAAGCCAGCAAGAATATATATATTAGAATTTGGGACCATTTGCTTGAGAAGAAAATAACCATCTGATGCATACAAATAAATAATCAGACAGTGGTGCTTACACATACATATACAGTACGTAAGCAGTAGAAATCATTTACCAGCAATGTCATATTGTTACAGTGTTCATTGCTATTGGGAACATTTGTAAGAGTGTATTGGGGTTAAAAATATTGTTTTCGCTCCTAGTTTCACAGTATTGATTTTTGTCCTCACATAAAGTATAAAAAAAAATAAGTAGGCCTATTGATTTGGCCAGCACAAATTTTGGTAAGGATTTGCTCCTTTTTCTTAATAAATATTGTGACCATTTCAATATTCACCAGTAAAGGGTTTGACTTTAACTCACAGCATGAACCCTGAATATAACAATAGTCACAGGGTTTCCGCGGAGTCATAAAAAGTCATAAAACGTCTTAAATTTAATTATAAGAATTTTAGGCCATAAAAAGTCATAAAAACGTCCGGATTTTCCATACAAGGTCATAAATTACATTTAGCCACGTCTTAAATAGATATGCTCATTCATTCATTATCGCGATATAATTTTTTCTCTATAACGAAACTCATTTGAACCGCGCGCGCCTCCCGGACTGTTTATGCGCTCGGCTCAAAGTCCAAACGGCAGCGCGAGCTCACTAGAGCAGACGCGTTCTGGTTTACTCTAATCGGTCTCGCTCACGAGATCCAGTGAGAAGCGCTTGAATTCAGCGAAGAGCACAAATGTCTCAGTGATTTAAACCAGTTTAAAGGCAGATGAAACGGCGCTGACGAACAGGAGAAACACTGTGCGCAACGAGACAGTCGGAAGCTTTTCCGTCTACAAATTCCCATAATTACCATGGATTTACAATAACGTTAGCCTAGTATATTAACTGCACCATGAAATGTGGGATATACATATTGAAGTGTATTATATTATTAATATAGACAATGTATTAAAGGACTAATGGAATATAATTACAGTATTTAATGTATTTAGGCTATACTTCATACATTTCATGAAGAAACGTGCCATCAAAGTCAGGCAACACAAACTGTTTCAAGACTCGAAACAATATCCCCCATTAGCACATGTAGAAACTAAGAAATTAATTTTCCAATAAAGATATCAATTTTGTTAAGGAAAAATTACACATGTTTGAATGTTCTACCTCAGATTTGTGAAATGTTTACCTGTTTGGCAAGTGTTTGTCATGATATGTTCTGACAATAAAGAGTAGTTTAAAACCACAATTAACGCTCTGGTTTCTACAACTTTCAGTTAGGAGAAGAAAATTTGCCTTTAAACTTGAAAGAAATAAAGATTTGACATTTATCGTGATAATTATCGATATTGACTAATATATTATCGTGATAATTGTTAAGTGTTGTTTCTGTGTTATTGAGACTTAGGAAAAGGGAGCCTTCAGTTTGTTACTCTTAAGAAAATGGAACCTTTAAATAATGAAACTTATTACTTTTAATGAAAGTCAATAAAAAAAAGACTTTTGAAAGGAAGTTATTTTTCGTAATTCGTGTAGGTCATAAATTTAAATCATAATGGTCATAAAAAGGTCTTAAAAAGTCTTAAATTTGACTGACTAAACCCTGCAGAAACCCTGAGTCAAGTGTGGTTATGTTATCTGTGTTATACATTTTTGTTGACAGATGTGGTTCTGCTGAGTGATCCAACAAAAGACACTGTCCAGAAATGTGTTTATGGAAATGTCTACGAATATGTGGAGAAGTGTCTTGTGAAGGTAAATGTTTCTGCACATATCTGACAAGTTCTCTTATCACACCCACACGTTGTCTTCTCATTTCTTGTATGTTAAGAACGTTCTTATCTGTGATTATAATTTAGCATGGATGGATTTCTGCACAGCAAGAGTGAGAGTTCTGTACTTGCATATGCATCTGATCTGCGGCTTTCTGCTGATCTCCCAACACTAACCTCATCCAATCATTTGATTCAATTTCCATCTAAACTAATAAACACACAAAAGAAATAGTAAAAGACAGCAGGTTGAAATCCAAAAGCTTAAAAAAAGTCTTCTTTTCTTTCTTTTTAGAATATTAACAAATTCAAAGATTCTAGACAAGCTGTTGAGCCACACAACAACTTGTATAACTGCATAATTTACCACTTTCCCAGGCAACCATTTAAAAAAAAATCTACAAATTATTAATCTTTAAAATTAGGGTTCCTTACACGACCACGATATGCTTAAAACGGAGAAGGAGTTTTCCGCGTTCCGACGACACCATTGTCAAAACAATCCCAATTCACATGAATCCGCGAAAACAAATAAAAACCATAACGCTGTTCTGTTGCCAGGCAATTAGATGGCGATGAAACACTATAGATTGAACTCATAATTACGCATGTGCATAACGTCATCGTCTTCAGAGATTCGAGTTTTTGTTGTTTACATGGAGACCGCTTTCAAAATTTTGCGTTTTCAGGCACCCAAAACGCCGTTGTTTTGTAAATGACCGGCCAAAACGCATAAAAAGTTTTCCATTTTTAGTTAAAAACGTTGTCGTACGTGTAAACTGCCCCCTAGACTGCTCTCTCATCATGGCCCAAAAGATAACGTTAGATAGTTTCTGCTTCTCCCTCAGCCTGGCCACACACAAAGAAGCCCAAAACTGTCTAAATACAGACAGAAAGAAACGGATCATCCTGACCAGAATTGCAGACTAAATTAAGCTATGTAAACTTGTTTTTGTTAGCCTGTACATGACTACTGTTAAAGCCTTGAGCACACTCATTAACATGTATAGGATGGGCCGCATGATCATTTTGATGTAGTAAGACTTATATTGACAAATACAAACACATACTGTAGGCTACTAGAGTAAATTTTGCATACTTTGCAGAACTGCAGCGGTGACCTGCTGTGCAGGCCTTTTGTGGTTTATAAACAATCAGGACTATGGACAGATTCACAGTTGGAGTGGGATTTTCATGGATGTTACTTCCTCAGCCTCATCAACTATTAGCTTAACTTTTTTTTTCTATGAACACATTTTCCTAAAAGAATTCAGTATATACTGCTGTGAAGTGCCACGCATTTGCACATGCGCAAACATTATTTCGCTAAGAGCTGCACAGCACATGAGATTATTCACAATAATATCTCTCACTGAAATCTTGACATATGCCACACATTCATATTGGATATTTAATCCAATGCTCTTAAAGCCTCTTTCTAATGTCACTCTCTTCTAAGAGGAATGAAATGCATTATGAGTTAAACATTAAACTGATCTGAGATTTGTTATGGGGAACCTCCATAACTCTATGGTCTTAGTACTGAGTTATCTAGGATGCATGCAAAGACGTGATAAGAAAGTGTTTTATTTTGTGGAATGTTATTATAATTCATGCAAAATTTCTTATAAGATGTTGGTTATGTTTGCAGAGCTGCTTCTGTTGAATGGTGAGATCTAAGCCAGCCGTGTACATTTTCTCTTCGATCATTCCTAAACATTATATTTGTTTACACACACACATTTTCCAGACAGTAAATATATTCACCCTCTCTTTGTGTGTGCGCATGATTCTGTTTCTTAGGAAAAAATGGCCAGCTGTAATTTGGAAAGTTGTGTGTGTGTGTGTGTGTGTGTGTGTGTGTGTGTGTGTGTGTGTGTGTGTGTGTGTGTGTGTGTGCGCGCGCTTCAGCTTCAACCTGAGCACTCTGAGTGGCGGATACACAGAATTTTTGTTTAGTCAGCAGCACACACAACCCTTTCAGAAGAATGACTAAATTGAACATTTGATTTTAAGCTTTATTTAAACTGGAAATCCGTTAAAACGATTAAAATCTCTCACATTTTCTATCTCTCTTTTCCGTCTCTATCCTGTCAATCAAACATGCATCGCCTCTTACACTAAAAAGGTTACCTTAAAAAGGTTATTCCATGGTTTGTTGCTACACCTTAAGTTCAGAAGAAGAAGCCTTTTGTCTTTATTAAGAACCATTTTTCACTATATGTTTCTTATTATTTGGCTAATTGGAGATTGTTTCCTGTTAAAAAAAATATATTAGTAATAATAATACATTATTGGTATTATAAGTATCTTCCATTAACAGGGAAAAGGGACACTCTTAGAAAAAAGGATAATGGGTTTGTATATAGAACCCTAGGGTTCTTGACTCAATTTTAAAGAACCCTTAATGCCGACAAGGTTCTATATAAGAAGAAATGTTTTCAGTGATTGCATAATAATCTCATGTTTAATGGGTTATTTTAAAAAAAATTCAAGTGATAATGTGTTTATGAGCTGTGTTTTATTCATAATTTAATTGAAATTGAAATAAAATAAATTAAAACTAATTCAATAAAATGATGGGAACCCCTAAAAGGTTATGAAGCTTCTGACAGAACCATTTAGGGTTCTATATAGAACCTTTTCTTCTAGTGGAGGTCATCCTGGGGACTTTGAAACACCATTATATAGATGTTTTCTAAAAAGCATCAGGCTGTAGAAGCTTTTTTGGAACCTATATTCTTAAGAGTGAAGTGACTGGATTCATGTATAGTGACCTCCCTGTGCGTGTCTTATCTTTGCTGAGTGTGACTATTCTGATGGTCAGAAATGCAGCAGGAGGTGCTTTAATGTTTTTGACATCATGCTCATCACAGACCACATGAATATGGCAGAAGTGGCACGGCTTATTCTTGACTTTGGAGAGGATCAAGGCAAGCACATATGTGTGTGCTTCATGTGTTCTAGCCAAAATACTGCAGAGCCTAAAAAAATGTATTATCCCTTAGATCAAACGAATGACATTCTACATATGTGGGTACATTTTTCAGATTGCATCGTATGTCTGATTATAGGGAGATTCCCTTTGCTGCCCTCTAACACTGGACATGTGCTAATCTGTTGCATCAGATCATGTTTTGTGGTGGCAGAAGGACAGTGATCACTGTCACTTAGTTGGATTATGGGAAATCTGGCTGTGCACTGGGGCTTTTTTTGGGCGGGGGGGTAAATTCAATGTGTGTTCTGAATTCTGGATTTTAGGTGGATTCAGACTTTACCTCAATCCACCTAACATTGTGTAGTATGCTATTTTAAGAATGTTGAACTGTTAAGCTTATTCACTAAAACTATATGCAGTCAAAACATGTGGGGTTATTAAGGTAAAAAAAAAATACTTTTTTTGCAATGATGCATTATAATAAGAATCTTGAAGAAATTGTGTCACTTTTTCCACAAAAATGTTAAGCAGCACAGCTGGATTTAACATGGATCATAATAATACATTTATTTTCAAGCTTTTTGAGCAATAAATCGGCATATTAGAATGATTTCTGAAGGATTGTGTGACTCAAAAGATTGGAGTAATGATGCTGAAAATGCAGCAATTTCATCACTGAAATGAATTACATTTTATGATGTATTCAAATAGGAAACAGTTATTTAAAAAAATGTTTTTTTTTTTACCATTTTTTATTTTTTTAAATTTTTTTTAGCAAATAAATGCAGCTTTGATGAGCAAGACTTCTTTCAAAAACATTTTTTTTAAATCACACCGACCCCTAACTTCTGAATGATACATTGTATATGAGAACACTTTAACATCTTTTTCTTTTACATAATCTCTGCCAACCTTCTTACTGCCCCTTTTTAATCTGTTAAATGTTTCTTCTCTCGTTCTCCCTCTTTTGCAGTAAGTGCATAAGTGCAGTTTCAAGGGGCTTGCCAGCATATCCTTCTACAAGTGGCTCGCATCATCACCAATCATGTCAGGATTACAACAGACTTTTCAAACGTAATAAAAAGGTGCTGGAGAACATTCACCAACTCAGCCGGGACCTGCAGAGACATGTAAGCATCCTTCTGTCCAAACTGCTGAGACAAGTGTGTGTTTGATGAATAAATGATACCAATTTAGTTTATGTACAATTTCTTACAGAGATTGCTTTTTATGGCATATTACTGTCCATGCCTTTACAGTTTCTCTATATGTCTCCTAATCATTTTGTAATCCTAGTGCTTCCCCATACTAATTCTCTCTCTCTCTCTCTCTCTCTCTCTCTTTCCCTATAAATATCCTGATATATTCATTGGTTAAAATGTGGGAAGAGGGGGAAGGCAGGGAATGAAAATTCCACATCACGCCACATCACAACACGCTAACATGATTGTAATGCTGCTAAACAAATATATCTATCTAGGCTATCTATCTAGGCTATCTATCTATCTATCATCTATCTATCTATCTATCTATCTATCTATCTATCTATCTATCTATCTATCTATCTCTATCTATCTGTCTGTCTGTCTGTCTGTCTGTCGGTCTATATCTGACTGTCTGTCTGTCTATATCTGACTGTCTGTTTGTCTATCCATCTGTCTATCTATCTATCTATCTATCTATCTATCTATCTATCTATCTATCTATCTATCTATCTATCTATCTATCTGTCTGTCTGTCTGTCTATCTATCTGTCTGTCTGTCTGTCTGTCGGTCTATATCTGACTGTCTGTCTGTCTATATCTGACTGTCTGTTTGTCTATCCATCTGTCTATCTATCTATCTATCTATCTATCTATCTATCTATTTATCTATCATCTATCTATCTTCTATCATCTATCTATCTTCTATCATCTATCTATCTGTCTATCTATCTGTCTGTCTGTCGGTCTATATCTGACTGTCTGTTTGTCTATCTATCTATCTATCTATCTATCTATCTATATATCTATCTATCTATCTATCTATCTATCTATCTATCTATCTATCTATCTATCTATCTATCTATCTATCTATCTATCTATCTATCTACCTACCTATCTATCTAGTTCTGTTAAAGAGTACACTTTATTATGTTAATATATACATAAAATGACTGACTAAATTTTATATAAAGCCTTCCATATCTTTAAGCGACTCCAGGCAATGTTAGTTAGTTACTGTCAATATACTTGTCTTTAGGAATCTTTGATGCTATTTTCTGCTCGTGGAAGCGTACGAGCGCGTAGGATTTGCGAACATTTGAATTAATTTCCATAATCCCGCTGTGATGCTCCTAGAGTAGGCTACACAGTACAGATATGAATGAATTCGACTGCAGAAGCTGTTTTTAAACGCGCTAAAATATGCTGCCACCTTTTGGTGAGTGTGTGAACTGCACGCTTCAACAGTGGCGGTGGGGGGTTTAAAACTGCTGTCTCTGTCGGGCTACTTCCAGTGACTCGCATAGGGGTAGAGGAGTGCTTCAAAGACAGGGCATTTGTTTCTTTGAAGAAGAAAAAAAGACGAAGAAAAAAAAAAACCTAAGGGAGAGAAAACTATAGGCTGGATATGGCGAATAAAGCACCAGAGCCCATTTCTCTGCACCTGGCGGAACTCACTGCCACCCAGTTTCTAGACATCTGGAATAAATTTGATGCTGACGGTGAGTGTAACGTCCCGGGACGAAAAGCGTTCTTAATTTAGTCGTACGTCAGAGGCTATTGGGCTACTTATCTACCCTGATTTATGTAGGCTATTGCATTTGATTTATGACTTACAATTAAAATGATAGGCTACATTCAACTTTTATAATTATATTTGAACTTATATTCTGTACATTTTATGTTAAAATACTAAAGCAAATAATAATGATTAAAAAAAAAAAAAGTAGCCTAATTAATCTAATTGTAAATTTCGTCAATATGAGCTAAGCTTTTGGGAAGAGTCTCTGGGTGTACGCAGTTTTTTTTAGTGATGGAGAAATATATCTGCTATATTCTTGTCAAAAAAAAAAAGAAAAAAGAATCAAAGCTTTAAAATATAGGCCTATATTTTTTGTTTCTACTCGTTTATTTTCTGGTTTGTTTGAAACGCAAGCGTATTCAACATGGTTTTTCTTTGTGCTATAGCTTACCGCGTTCAAAATGAACAAAAGTAGCCTAAATGCAAGTATTTGAGCAGTTGCCACACCCGCTTAATTCAAGCTTATTGAGCCGCTTTTGAATATTAATGGACTGTCGTAGGTTGAGAAATTTTAGGGGGATTCTCATTTCCAGAATATAATTGTATGTTTTGCTTGCCCCACATAAAGTGAGGGATCGTTTTGTTCAGAAACAGTCGCTTGTTTTGCGGGACCTGGCAACACTGCTCAAGCGGGACACTAACTCAAGTTGAATCCTCGTGCAATGTGCAATGCAGTTTTACGCACAAGCGTATTCTTGAATAATTCAGGGAAATTGAAAAAGCGCCAGTGGGATGATTGCCTGCTATCGCCCTGTTAACTTCTTCCAGCGTTAGGCACGAGTTTGGCTCTGTAAATTATGCCCCACAGGCATTGTTGGCATTATTGATTTCACTCTGGAATGGAATCTTTCCTTCCAATTGATTTGTGTGTCAGCGTTTGAAAGACTTAGAAGATGAAAAGTGATGGGCGGGGGTTGAAAGAGAACCGGTCCAGCTGGGGAAGAAAAAAACAGCCTAAGATGCTTCGCTGCTTTTAGCTAGTTTACTGTAAGTTGGCCTCCCAGTTTGCTCTTCATTTGGTGGTCAACCTGGCAAAGATGGCACTCAGCTGGATTAGCTGGTCAGCCAGTTGGTTTTCAGGTCTGACCTGCTGAAAAGTGCCCAAGACCACTATGAGACCAGCCAACAGATCAGAATGACCAGAATGGGAGGCCAGCTAAGACCAGCAAACCATATTTAACTGGTTTAGGCTTAGCATGGAGTCATATATTCTTCTTGTTACAGACTTTCACTAGATGTATCTACTATCATCCTGCTGAAAAGAACAGCTTAACCAAACAAAGCTATGTTTTTAAGATGGTCAATCTGCATGCATGACCATCTAAAAAAAGTTTCCAGAACTCGACAAAACCAGCAAACATATCAGCATTGCCAGGGTGGGAGACCCACTAAGACCAGCAAATGATCTTAAGCTGGTTTTTCAGCAGAAAAGTCAAGTTGTTGAAATCTGCACATGGGAAATAGCTATTCTTTATTAAATTGAACTAGATCCATTAAAAAAATGACTAGACTGAGAAACTGCAAACTGTCTGAGATGCAATAATTTTCCCTGTACAAAGGAGACATTGTTTCGAAGGAAAATATGCGTAAAATCCCTTTGTAGCTCATTGAATTTATCTGTCCTTCAGCATTTTAAATTAACAAGACAAGAACTGATTATAAGACCTTCATTTCATTTATAAAGAGGAAATGATTGTCAAGTTACATCAGACAATGTATCGGGGTGTCTTGGATGTTCAGTTTGAACTCATAATTAAATAAATGAACTTAAGTTAATTTTCTTCTAGGCAATGGCTGCATTGAAGGGAAGGAACTGGAACATTTCATCCGTGAGCTCGAGATAGCGCGGAAAAGTGTGGTGAGATGGTCACACATTGTGTGTGTTTGTTAATTATGGTAAAAACATCAGATGCAGTTGTAAGTGGTGATCTGAATGTCACATTCAGTTATTAAGAACTGCAGAATGAAATGCTTATATTATTCTAGCCTCTAATGCACATGCCATCTGAGCAGATACCATCTGGCTGATATTTTCTAATGTCAATACAGTTTCTGCATGGCATGTTTTAAAGATTTTTTTCAGCGACTGTTCACTTGGAACATTTGAAAAAAAAAAATTGTTGACTTAATTGAAGTGGGAACTGTGCTGTTTTACATGTCAGACATGTTTGTTTTCAGGATCCTTCAAATGCTTCGTTCAAAGACAGGATGAAGGAGTTCATGCTGAAATTCGATGAGAACGGTGATGGGAAGATTGAGATGTCAGAGGTAAATTCCCACCCTTTTTCACCACCAAAGCAATGGTTTGGAGCTCTGCAGAGAGACTGTTCTGCAGAACCACCGTCTGAGAGTAATGAAACACCAGGAGGAAATATAAAGAGGACAATGAGGGCAGATTAGGGGTTTGAAGGAGGGCAGAAGGTGGCATCCATCGAGGGGATGATGGAATGATAAAGGGAGGGGCAGTGAGAAGAATGAGTGGAGGGAGAGATGGATGAGGGGGAGGGAGAGGATGGGGGCGCGACGTCCATCATGATGACGGCACGAGCGAATGGATAAAATGATTTATGTTGTAAGAAAAACCACACTAATCCAGTCACAGAGACCACATGAACATATGAGCTCCTTCCTTGCGCCAATTAATATCAGCCTGCTTCAGTTATGAAGCTATTGAGTTTGTTTGGATGGTTGAGTTTAAATGGTTTTAGCGTTTACATTTCTTTCCCTTTACCTATTTGTCAGCCCTATATAGCTTAGTGGCGGTAAAATGGTTTTGAAATGATGAGAAGAGCCTCTCCGTGCACCAGATCAAAGCTTAGTTAGTAGGAGATCCTGCAGTTAATGCAGAAGGGATGTGGTTGCATTATATTCAAATGATCTGCATCATGCAAATCTCTCTGTATTAGAAATTGTAAATGACATTGAACAAAATCCATACGTGGTCCATACGTGGTATGTTTGGATGTTCACTGTTTTTCACTCACACTTCAGACAGTTTTTCAATCTGGAACACTTTTATCTTGAAAGCTGGCAGTATTTCCGCTGCTCATTCAGACCCTTTTCAAGGCTTGTATGAGTCAATAATTGGTTCTTTTGTGTGTTGTGTGTGAATCTAAGATAGAAGCTCAGATTAGCCATGTTGGGATCTTCGTATCTGTCATCTTCTGCTTTCCTGCTTCAGTGTCTAGAATGACACTGAAAACTGGAATAATGGCTGCTTTGATTCATCACACACACACACACACACACACACACACACACACACACACACACACAGCTGTGTTTTTGTGATATATGAGGACATTCCATAGGCGTAACGACTTTTATACTGGACAAACTGTATATTCTATCCCCCTACACTGCCCCTATCCCTAAACCTACCCATCACAGGAGACATGCTGCATTTTTACATAAAAAAAACACATTGTTTTTTATGTTTTTTAAGCAATTTGAAATATGAGGACTCATGCAATGTCCTCATATATCACGTGTAAGTTGTAATACCAGTGTAATATGCATGTCATTATACACATTTGTGTCCTTATATATCACAAAAGCACACACACACACACATATATGATCTACATATAGAATAACCATTAGATGATCGTAAAACTATTTTTGTCCTCTATCTAGTAATACTATCCACATCCTTCATTCGAACAAATCATTGCTTGGATTCTAAGGCTTAAATAGTACTTTTTCGCTTTTTATAGACAAAAGGTGTTCTTCCAGGCCCAGGTTTGTGTGTCAGTGCATTCAGAGGTGGAACTTGTCATAGACTGATGGTTTCAGAGCTTTAGTAACTTTTCGGTTTGGTATGGTTTAGTGTCCCTTCAGCAGTTCAGCATTGATGAGCTCCTCTGTTGAGGCCGGAATAGATAACCAAGTGCATGAAATGGTCTCTCATACTTATACAGCTCTTGCAGGCTTTATACACAGGCATCAACTCAGACAGCAGCACTTGGTTGATCGTGTAGCAAAAGGGCTGCTTTGGATAAGAGCTTTGTGCTCCACTGTGCGGCTGTCCGTGGTGCTGAAAGCCCATTCAGTGGAGTTATAGACTGGAGTCAAAATGGAGTGGTTAAGAAAAGAATGCATAGTTAATTTCAAGTATATTTGATGTTTATATTATAAGTTTACTTTATGTACTATAAAATTTATAGTAGTGGGCAAAAGTGATGTCTGGAGGGGATATTTGTTTTTAATGACCCTACAGGTTTGATTAAAGCATTCAAAATATGAGAAAAATATTTTATATATATTTTTAAATCTTTTAAATATGAGGGAAGAACAAAACAAAGGCAAACCTCAGCAACAGATTTTATTTGACTATACAACAAAAATGCATAGAAAATTTCACAGGAAAAACAATACATTGACTATATTATATTATATGTCTTGTACTTGTACTATATATATTGTATATACTTGTACTATATTACATTTCTTGTATTTCTGGTACACTTTCACTATATATATATATATATATATATATATATATATATATATATATATATGTATATATGTGTGTGTGTGTGTGTGTATATATATATATATATAATTAAATGTTCAGTGATTTTTCAGTATATTTAATGTCAAGTGAGCACTACAAGACTTTTTCTTTTGATAATTAATATTTTTTAAACTTTTTTTTATGATATTATGAGTAACAGTGCTTTGATTATTTCTCTCTCTTTCTCTCTTTCTCTTTTTACAGCTGGCCCAGATCCTTCCAACAGAGGAGAATTTTCTATTGTGCTTCAGACAGTTTGTGGGATCCAGTGCAGAGTTTATGGCAGTATGTAACACACAGCCACATACAGTGATTATTTTGTTGCCATATCTTATAGATATCCTCCTGATCTGTTGAGGCTTAAAGTGAAATGAATTTCTACTCTACATTAGTTTTTAGATTCATTAGTTTCAAAAATGATTGTTTTATCGTAAACATATCTTTAAATAGCTGAGCTGCTTTTCTGTACATCTGTGTGAAAGAGAGAGAGCTAGAAAAATCTATTTGCAGTAGGTTATCCATTATGAATGGACTGCAATACTTAAAAGAACAGAGTGTGTGTATGTGTGAGTAACTGGGTTAATGGAGGTTCATTTGTACAACATGGTGATTTTGTAAATAATACAAAACATGTTCATTCTGTTCATCTGAGTTGTAGAAGAGCAAAGTCTTTTCAAATGTGTGGATACAATAAAGACATTTTAGTAGCATTACAGAGGAATACACAAACGTACAATAATGCATACAATAACACATCCTGGTAAATCAGGGCAGGTCGGTATCCCTCCACATTAGATTAGCTCACCAGTAATCCCAGTGTAATTCCCAAATACTAAATTCACTGGTTTAATCAAGATGACAATGACATAATCACATACAAATCTGAACATGTTTGATTAAAACCTTGTCGGTTTCACCTTTGCAGGGCAAAGAATCTGTACATGTGTGGAGGTATCTGTTCTAATGCTATTATTTCATTTTTTAGGCTTGGAGAAAATATGATAATGACCGTAGCGGATACATTGAATCCAATGAACTGAAGGTATAACTCAATAGGTCACACAGAACTTCCTAAAGCTATTATAGACATAGATATAGACTAAATAAATTATTTCTTTGCCCTAGGGCTTCCTCTCAGATCTGTTGAAGAAAGCAAACAGACATTACGATGACAAGAAACTGAACGAGTATACACAGACCATAGTGAGTAGACGCACACAATTCACACATATACACAACACACAACTGCTCTTTATTTAATGCTTTTTTCCTGCAGCTTAAAATGTTTGACCTGAATGGTGATGGAAAACTGGGATTGTCCGAGATGGCTAGGTGAGGTGCCCTCAGAGTGAGTCGCATATTAATGCAATATTGTTTAAATTATATAATTTTGTATGTTATATTTTGTCTTCAGACTGCTTCCTGTGCAAGAGAATTTTCTGCTCAAGTTTCAGGTAAGATCAAGCAGTCTTTGTAATGTTAGATTAGATTGCAGAGCACAAATATAGTGTTTCTGCAGAAGAGTGTGGTGCTAGCAACACCAAGATTATGGGTTTGCTTCCCATGGAATGTATGAACTGATCATGTAAACTTTCAATGCAATGTAAGCTTGTTTTCCTCCTTTTGATTAAAAGTGTCTGCCAAATAAATCACCTTTATTTAAATGTAAGTATAGTGCAAGGCCACAGTTCTATAGAGTTTAGTTCCAACACATACCTGTAGTTTACAAATAAGCTTGAAGGATTTGATGTCGTACACTGATCGGTCTGTGCCATAGACAGTATAAGAAGTGGACAGAGCCATCTCATTGAACTCAGTTGAGAAAGTTGAAGCCCATTTTTAGCGATTTTTGAGCACTTCCGTTCCTGACGCGCAGACTCAAACCGACTCAAACTAAGCTTGATGACGTGAGCAACCTGTCTGACAGACGTCAATCTTCTAGTAGCTGTGCGTGAAAATTGCCAACGTTAATCTTGCAGAGACGGGGAACTTGAGCAAAGAGTTCTTTGGCGTGAGTGAGCAGGAGTAAGTATTCTGATTAATTATTCATTTGTATAGTATAGCTTTTATGGACTCATTATCTATGGGCTTCTCCCTTGACGGGACGCCCCCCGATTGCCTGCGAGCTTCTCCTCCTGTCTGTACGGTAATTTCTGTACAGCGCGACAGAGTCGAGTGGTTATGACGCAATCGTTAGCCTATTTTTACAAAAACTGTTTCTACGGGGCCATAATGTAACATAGAAGGTAATGGAGCCCTTTATACATTGTCGTGTTTCTTTAGAAATAAATAATGGACAAATGGAGTCTTTAAACGCCTCAGATGTAAAGTTATTCGCTGTCAAAGTGACGCCAAAATGAATGGGAGTCAATGGAAATGCTAACGCAATTGGGTCTGTGCAGCAGTATGTTCCTGCACAACCGGAGGCTGCAGTTTCAGGACCCCAGTTTTAGGACCGCAGTTTCAGGACCCTAGTTTTTTTGTGACAGCGCCACCTACCGAACTGGATGAAATAGCGGCGGCTGCGGTTTCAGGACCGCAGTTCTAGGATCCAGGTGGTTTAGTTTGTACATAGTATCAAGATCCACCTATTATCTTAAGTCTAGTTAGAAATATATATATATATATATATATATATATATATATATATATATATATATATATATATATATATTTATTTATTTATTTATTTTTTTAACAAAGAAGATAATGGAATAGAAAAGCTCCTGCAGCAGGTGGATTAAGTAGCATCAAGCTACATGACACAATTTAAAATATTAATATGACACTTTTACTTAAAGCTCACTTTAAACCACCATCGAGTATTTGTATCATATTCCGGTCGCGGTTTAACCCTTTACCTGTCACCCCCCCCTTTTGATAATTGACATTAAAATGCACTATACAAACTTAAATGGTTGTAATTCAAGAATGCTTTGGAATATAGACCTAAGTTTGGTCTTGTTTTAAAGAAAACAATCAGCAGATTATTAAAGCACTTCAAAAAATTTAAGTATGAAAAAGTTATGGAAGTTATAATTTACAGTAAATCAAATATACTTTATTAATATATTTTTTTAATATAAAATAAATATTTTACAAAATATTTTTTGCTATAAAATTACTATAAAATGAAAGCTATATATCTAACCAAGTTGTGTTCCAAATTTAAAGTTGATATCACAAAAATTGAAGTTCCCATGAGATTTTGTTTAGGCGTTATACCAAAAATAGCCACCGGGTGCTATGAATTTAATTGTTCAATTTAATTGTTCAATTTAATTGTTTAATTGTTAATTGTATGCATTCTGCCATAACAAATTAATACATTTCTATCCAAATATCACTTCTGTCACTAAATATGGAACCTTGAGACTCAGACCTTTCTGACAATGTGTTTTGTCAAGATTAAAAAAGGTTTTGATAATAAATTATGAAAGATGATGCCCAAAAGGGGAGGGGCCTAATAAAAAAATACCGTTTCTATGGTAATGCAACTCCAATTTCAAAACGGTTTTCACAGGATGAATTCTGAGTTCATAAGCTTTTAAATGATACCTAATTTATGATAACTACTAAAATATGTGATATAATAATAAAAAAAAATTGTATATATATATATATATATATATATTATACTTTTTAGAGGACTTTTTACCTTACTTTTTAAAATATAATTATATCTTTTTTTATTGACAAATACTAGATTATGTTTTATTATGAACTTTTAGCACTAATAACCAAAGTTTCAATTATTAAAAGTGTATGCGTCGACTTTTTGTGACAAAGGTCAGAAACTCCTGTAATGACGTGGATTTTTTTAGGCGCACTCTTGTCATAAATTCATATATACTGTTCATTCATAATTTGTAAGAAAAAAACAGCGCTAAAATATCTATTTAGGAGTCTTAGACCTTTCCAACGATATATAGTTTGTCATGACTAGATTAGGATTTAATAGTAATATAGCGAAGTAAATTTAGGTTGCCCGTATACGGGCAAGTGACAGTTAAGGGAATGGTTTTAAGTAAAAAAAAAAGATGTTGAAATATGTTAGCATTTTATATGCAGCTAATGGCTACACCTTGCTTAGCAATTCTGTAAACATTCTTTATTCATATAAAAATTTCGAAAATCACACACAAACCACATATACTCGAAATCGTGCATTTATTAGCTTCTTGTTTCAGGTGAAGAGATGTGTCTTAGCTTTGCTATCACGGAGGTCAGAATGAGGAAGTGTACACAGCAGCGCGTCATGCAGAAGGGCAGGATTAATGTCACGTTAAACCACACGAGATGATTGACAGCTCTATAGCGAATAAGAGAGCGCAGAGAACTGACGCAAATCAGGAAAAGGAGAGATAGATCCATAGACAGATCTCGCTGTGTTCGCTGTTTGAGCTTCAGATCGCATAATTTAGTGGAACATGAAAATCATTATTTCTCCAAATATGTGCACTATTGGACAAAGAGCCCTGGCGGATGCTGTATGTATGTGAACACAAATAAACCGGAGAAGATGTGAATGACTGCTTTATGAGTGATGATTTCTATTCAAAATGTATTTAAAACGAACGTTACAGATTAATAATTTTGCACTCCTGTCATAAATTAAGAAATTAATGTCACTGCAAACCAGTTTTATCATAAACAGTGGTCAAACTATCGAAGCTGGAGTTTTAAATATTTCTAATTATGCTTGTCTAGATCAAATAAGTAAGAGTGTGATGTTTTAACGAATAATAAATGTTGAACAATAATCTGGGGCCGTCTGTGATTTTTGCCACGAAAGGGGTTAAATGTGTGTTTTTGGTGATCCAGTTCGGTAGGTAACGTTAGCGCTGTAACAGAAAACTAGGGTCCTGAAACTGCGGTCCTAGAACTGAGGTCCTGAAACTGCAGCGTCCGGTTGTGCAGGAATACCCTTCTCTCACTTCAAGTCAAACAAACCTAAACTCTGCGGTGCTGTGGCCCTCCAGGACTAGAGTCAATGAGCATGATTACATACACCGCGATACGCTGATAACTCCCAAAAATCAGCTTGTTTGAATTAACCCGTTAAATTAACCAATAACCTGGTAATACAAATAAACCGCGTTTACAAGACTTTATTTAAAAAAAAAGGTAATTTCCGGTAGTGACGTCAATTTAATCAGTCTTGTGATGCGATGTTAAATAAATAAGCAGTATTTTGACTGCAGTGCACCACTTCTACCGTGGCTACACGAGATGAGAACACCTTTTTATAATTAGGCCTACTTGAGTCAAGAAAGATTCCGTTTGTTATATATTTCCTCGTCCCCTACTGTGAAACGCTCGCTCTGTCTGGATACGCTTAAATCTGCTGTAAGGATGCTTTCCTGTCACATATCACACATACTCAGTTCAGAACGCAGGTTAATGTGTTTAGATACCGGGCGAAATTGGGGTAAGGGGCAAAAATATAGCCGTTTTGATGTGTTTTTCCGATAAGTAATACAGGTTAATGCTTTTACATGACCACGTGCATTGTCATCTTATTAAGCATAATCGGGTTAAGAATGTGCATGTAAACGAGCTCAGTGGAATATATCAGCTAAGCATTAGAGCAAATAGTAATGTTGCAAATTGGCAAAAAGGTACCAGTACAGTGCAAATGACAATTGTAGCACAAAATGTATGGTGTATAAGGGCAGAATGTGGGTTAGAATAGTAAAATGTGCAAAAACAGAGTGCAGCAGTAGTACTAGCACAGTAAAGTGTGATATACTGGAAGCTAGGAGGAGGAGAAGCAAAAATGAATAAACTGGCCTTTGCTAGCAGTTACGGTAGAATGGCAGTAGCTGCAGTCAGGGCTGAAAAAGATGAAATTTGCAATATGGCAAGAGTTTCTTTTTTAGATCAATGCTGAAATTATGTAGTAAACATGGATTATTACAGGCAAATGTGTATTTGGGTTTGTGTGTGTGTTCCTACTGTATGTGTGTTTATAGGTTTTGTCTGTGTGTGAACCTGACACCAGATTGCTAACTGATTTCTGGCACAGGGATCATGGGTTGATAGGAATTACTTCAATCCTACTGTAGTTACGATAATCTCCATAGATTATTCTTGAACCTGGAGATGTACTGATCTGGCCCATGCAGTCTTCCCACATTTACTGGATTCTCTCTCTCTCTCTCTCTCTCTCTCTCTCTCTCTCTCTCTCTCTCTCTCTCTCTCCTCTCTCTCTCTCTCTCTCTCTCTCTCTCTCTCTCTCTCTCTCTCTCTCTCTCTCTCTCTCTTTCTCAACAAAACAGCTGAAAATATGTCAAATCTGGAATAACTGGTCCACGTTCAGCCTCATGTCCTCTGACAGACATGTCCTCTGTCTTTTCAGTCATGAGAACGATTTTAAATATTCATGAAAGCGTATCATTCTTCAGTTTGACTGTAGATTGTAGTTTTACTCTATACGCACAGAATATATATATATACACACACACACACACATAGTATATGAATGGGATTTCCCCATCACATTACAAAATTTTACATTTTGAAATCTATTTTTAAATAGATTAATTTAACAAAAGTCAAGTTGACTTTAATGATTAGTAATAATGGTAAGACTCATCAGACTGTAATGAACTTTTTTAAGTAAGCCTTTTTTTGTGAATGACACTTCTGTAATTTTTTAATAATATGAAAGCATATTTAAATTAGGTCTGGTGGTAATACATTCTAGTGACATTATATAAAGTTATACATTATATACGTATCTCAGACTCTATAGTGTGTTAATGTTTTTAATGTTATTAATGGGAGTTAGTAAAATGTTTAAAGTTAATATAAATTATGTATAAAATTTATTTTGTAATATACTGGGAGCACATTCATTCAGTAGGTGAATCAGGAGGCATTGTAAAACTGACATACAGGTGCATAAAATGCTCGCTGTAAATTGTAAACTGATATACAGTAAACTTTTGTGTGCTATATCTGGCATGATTCCATGACATTTTTATATTATATTGGCATGTTTATGAATGGTATGCATAATGTTTTTTTACAGTAGGTGTCGCTGAACTGTTCTGTTATAATCCAAAGGATTTGGAGGATTATTTTCTAGTTATGAAAATTTAGGCCTTCAAAATCAAATCTAAAGGCAGATTGATATGACACCACAGGATAACTGTCTATTTTACACACACATACATTGAGCATAAACTAATGTCTGTTTTCCCCTCTTTATTGCCAGAACTTCAAACTATCTGCTGAAGAATTTGAAGTAATCTTCAACTTTTATGACAAGGTCAGATAATGTGTATATTTCTCACGCTTGTGTCCTTGTTAATTTGTTAATTAAGTTAATAATACACACATATACACAAAAAATAACACTTTAGCACTACTATATCAACCACAAAGCATAATTGTCGCATATATGATGTGCATGTTTTCATCTGGAAGATGTATTTTTCTTAGAGCATTTGCTCATCTGCAATACATCTAGAACATGTTCCGTCAGATGTTGAATGGGGTGTTAGAAAATGTCTTTAAGATGTTTTTTTTTTTTTTTTTTATATATGTAAAACTGTTTTTCTCCTTTTTTCTTCAACAGGATGGAAATGGTTACATTGATGAACATGAACTGGATGCACTGCTGAGAGACCTCTACCAGAAACATAAAATGGTAACTTGGTGTTGGATGGGAATTTAGCACTCTATTACATCTTTTAATTGAAAATGTGCCACAAAAAGCTGCATCTAAAGTGCCGTACCACAAAAAATGTACACAATTTAATGCCGCAGAGTGAAAAAAAAAAGGTAATCGAAGCTACAATTGCAGAAATAATGGTATGAAATAGATTTTTTAAATGTCAAATTATGAATATCGATACATTAAATGATGGATAGAAATGTACCGTATACACTACTGGTCAAAAGTTTTGGGTTGATTTAAAAAAAAAAATTTATTCCACAAGGATACATTAAATTAAAGTGACAGTAAAGACATTTATGATGTTACAAAATATTTCTATTTCAAATAAATGCTGCTCTTTTGAACTTTCTATTTATCAAAGAATCCTGAAAAAATTATCTCAGTTTCCACAAAAATTTGGAGCAGCACTTTTTTATTGATTATAAATAAGAAATGTTTCTTGAGCAGCAAATCAGCATGATTTCTGAAGGATCATGTGACACTGAAGACTGGAGTAATGAAGCTGAAAATTCACAGGAATAAATTACAAATTTAAAATATATTAAGATAGAAAACTGATATTTTAAAATTGTAATAATATATACAATATTACAGTTTTACTATATTTTTACTGTATTAATGCAGCCCTAGTGAGCATTAAGAGACTTCTTTCAAAAACATTAAAAAATCTTGCCACCCCCAAACTTTCAAACAGTATTATACGTTAAATTATACATTTAAAAATACATATTTAAATATTTAAGCCTGCACTGATGCTGCATTTCAGCAACAAATATGACTGGTCTGAATTCTTATAGACGTCTATGTTTGTCCTCTTTTAGGTCGTTGACCCTCAAAGTCTGGCTAGCTCAAAGAAGAGCATCATGGCGTTGTCTGACGGAGGGAAGCTTTTCCGCACAGAGCTGGAGATTGTGTTATGCAAGGATCCGTCTGTGTGAACTCTGAGCTCTTAACTCTCACTTCCTCCTCTGTACCTTCACCCACCCCAATCTAGCCAAAGCAGGTGCATGTGGTGGCTCTGTTCCACCTCTTATCCTGCAAAGATAATCAGCATTCACAACGTACCCCTCTCTCCGTGGCATGCCTTTCCCAAAGATATGGCTTCTGCATCTCTTTTTTGTCTTTTTTATGTCAAAACATAATTATGACATTGTGGAATAATAATGGATATTTGGTCTTTGGTCTTATTCTCCTGCTTGTACCAAATCTTTAATTCGGTTTGCCATGTGTGTGCAGTCTGCTCTCTCTCTCTCTCCGTCCCTCCATTCCTCCATAATTTGTTCTCCTTCCAATCTCTCCCATATCTCTTTATTTTGTGCAGGCTGTAGACTGTTCTGTTTTGCCAACACTGCTAAAAGTGTAACTGAAATAAAGATCAGATAAGACATTTTACCGTCAATACTGTCCTGCTTTCTTTCCTCTAAAACCATCTGTCCTGCTTTTTTTTACATATAGGACCATATTTTTAGGCTATATTTTGTGAGGTACCATTAAAGCCCCAAAATTTTATTATAACTGAAGTTTCTGTTATGGAAGCAGATACTGGTTATAATGGGCACCTATTAACGTAGTTTGGATGTGCCGGCTTCTCGGGCGCACTGTGATCTCATTTTCCATTTAGATAAATCCAAAAGCAGTTAACTTATCTTTGTGGGGCTGCAAGTAAAGGCACACATCCGCATCTTCAAGCCAAAGCGAACGCAGGAGCACAATGAAGTGTTTAGAGCTTATCTTTTTCATTTTCATGGTACGAATGTTCTTTGTGCTTCATTAATCTCATACAGGATAGAATAGGACAAGGATTGTGGTGATGAGACAGTTTTCTTGGCTTCGGTTTCACCCTGAATATCCTCCACAAAATTCTTAAGGTGCCATTTTTATGCGTGTCCTGTTGGGATCACATAGGTCTACATTTTATTGGTCTACATTTTAAAGGACTATTTTTGTATTATATTATTACAGTGTTTGTGTTCTAATGTTCAGGCAAGGTTCTGTCAGACTCAGAGTTATGAACAAACTTTATTCTAGTAACGTTAATAGAACTTTAATTCAAAATGATCTGGGTCCAGTTGCATAAAGTCAGTAACATGAAATCGTAGATTGGCATTTGATACCGAACAGTAAGACTGATTACCCCTTACTAAATGCTAGTTGGTCATAGTAGTTCTGAAGACTTTAAGACATTAAGTCTTAACATAATGGCTATGTTTATGCAACTGGCCCATAATGTTCTCAAACGTCAACACAACATTAACATCTGCATCGTTTTTTTCTAATGTTCATCTAACATTTTTTTAAATGTTACAACTTGTTTCAGGATGTTCAGAAAATAATCAAAAGGAACATTTCCATAATGTTTGCAAAATTATAAAATGGAATGTTCCTTTAACTTTTGCATAAACTCCCCAAAAAAAAACGTTTTTAAATTTTTCAGCCAACATTGAAAAAATTACAAAACGTTAATGTTATATTTTTTTGTTAGCTGGGAATCCACCTATTAAATAGATGTAGATCAACATGGTGTTTTCATACTGCTAATGTGATGATAGGCTACTGTTTCGTGTTTTTTGTTTTGTGAAATTTGTGATAGTTCCTTTGCTACTCTCTGACTAGCACGTGGTACAGTACCTTGCGCAGTCTAGGGGGGCCATCAATTAAATATCAGCACTCTCATATATTTTTTAACAAGAGTGTTTAAAATAAGATCTCTGTGTGGCACAGCTCTCTCTCACACACACACACACACACAGCGTGCGCACTTTAGACTGCTCTCCTCTAGCACTCTAGAGAGAGAGAGAGAGAGAGCACTCAGGACTGAAGGAGCTCTACAGAGATCTCCATCAAACAGATTGGAAGGCTCAAGATAGACCTCTAGTGGCTGAAACCAAAACACTATCATTAGAGCTTTGTACACTGGTGTCATGAAGGCATGCTTGTCATGTTAGATGCACGCTATTGGAATCATTAAATGGATTGTACTCTAAGAATTATTGCCTGGGTTCTCAATCTTGGCATCACATTTGTGATAACTCTAGACTAGGAATCATAATTTTAAAAAAGGCATTACGTAAGGCTATGCAAAGTTGTAGACAGACAGACACAGAGGGCCAAAGAAAACAGCAGTAGCCTTTTACAGTTCCTCCTGAACCAAAACAACGAGCTTTCATTGCATTCACACCATGCCATAACCACAATTGCAAGATAGTAACCCATGACGTTCTGTTAATGTCCTCAGACTCCGATTTATGCCTTTCTCTGTCAACGCTATCAAAGCCGATATAAATCTGAAGCAGTCAGGTGGTAAAAGTAAGAGCTCTGTAAGTTGTTTACGTTAATTATTATTGTAATGTTATGTGCTTTGAGACACGAGGTAATTTAAAGCTGTCTCTCGTGACGCTTTGGCGACTCTGCTCTGGTTGTGCTCCTTCATGTGTTTTGGAGGAGGCGTGGCTTTGGAGACGCTCTGAAGTCATGCTTTCAAAGCTAGCTTGCTATTGCTAGTCTCTCCGAAATTGCCAACCCTACCTTTAACCTAAACAAAAATGAGAAATCTTGGATTGGCAACAAGCTGAAATAAAATAAGTTCTTATTTTATTTCGAGTAATAAATGTTTATATCCCTGCTTGGAAATCCTATTACATTGTAACATTCTAAAAAGTCATTTTGAAGGGCGTAAAGGGATCGTTACATTTTGAAATAACAATTTATGTTAAATTGTAACATTTCACAATATTACCACTTTGACTATTTTTGATCCATTAAATGCAGCCTGGGGAGAAGAGATTCTATCAAAATCATTGAAAGAAACTTACCGACCACAAATGTTTGAATAGTAGTGTGCATTGCTGTGGCTTCCCTAAAAGGTCACAAAGGGGAATTCACTTCCAGTACGTAATTTAAATCACACACTAAAGCCAGGCTTGTGCTTCTCAGGGTTTTGCGTTTGATTTTAACTTTGGCCAGCACCATTTCCTTACCACCAGAACTTTTAAATATAGCAGAGAAAATAAATGCCTAATGATGCATTTAATGAAAAAATGAATCTGATGTCAGTAAACATTCATTCCAATTTACTCAATTATAATTCTGTAGAATAATTTACAGGACTGACTCAAATCCTCAGATAGATGATTTATGACACGTGCAATGACAGCTATTTAAAAAAAAAAAGCAGTCCTTTCTTCAAGTATTCTATAAAGCATTCCAATAGAAATAAAAATATACAGTGAAAATTATATAGAATCATGCTCTAACTACTCGATTCAATGACCCAACACACTATATTATAATGAACAGCATGTCAGTTCACTGAGACCGAGTCTTTACACTTTACCATTTGTAAAATTATAATTTACAGCTGCTACACAGAAGGACTGTGGTAAAGCTTATGCACATTTTCAGTGGAAAAGTCAGCTTTACAAAATAATTGAATTAGGTTCTGTGTCAACCAATGGCGCACAATGACATTACATCCAAAGCTCTTTTGCAAGTCTTTTAAAGTTCAAAATGCAAGGATTAAGGGGTCACTTTATTGTGGAGGCTCGACAGTGCAAGTTCCCTTCAGCTCCAGCTCAGTCCTGTCCCACATCTTTATCAGTGGTTTTGTTGTGGTTTGGTCGATTGCTCAGAGCAAGCTGCATTGCCCAGATGGTCAGAGGCCTCATATACGCGAGAGAGCGGTAGATGCCTTTCTCACAGTATGCTTCGGGAGTCTGGAAGGCCATTCCCATTCTCTCCCATACAGCACGGTAACAGCCTTCTGCAGTGCGCAGACCCTCATCCACCATGCCCTGGGAGATGCCGAGAGATGTATTAGGAGATAACCGAAAGGTTCACTTAATCTGAAACCTGATGATATGACCGGAGTTTTGACTTACCTCATGTATCATTGTAGCTGCCAATCCGTACACTACTCCCACCCACACCTCATCTGATTGGACACTGGAACGATCAGGCACACCTTCTGGTCTCATCCCATTCACTGCACCCATCTGCCCGCCTGCAAAGCTCATAACATTGAGGTCAAACACTGACTTCAATGCACTACAGATTTTCTCCTTGGGAAAAGCCTGCACAGAGAAATGGATGTAAAAAAGTATAATTTGTATAACATAAATAAATATACACATTTTTGAAATCAAAGAAATCAATAATTTTATAAAGCAAGGACGCATTAAACATTTATAATGTTACAAAAGATTTTTGTTCTTCAAAGTTTAGCTGCATCCCAATTCAGAGGCTGCATCATTCGAAGTCTGAATGTGTGTCAGCGACACGACGAAGGCTTCGAATGCGGCATACAAATGCGTCCTTCGTATCCTGGACCACATAGGACAGAACGAGTGGATCCTTCGCAGTCTAACTTATCCCAAGATTCATTACACCGGATGATTTTTTGCATTAAATTACTTGATTATACTTTTAAATGTAAGAATTGGGTTTAAACTTGCTCGAATATCTAACGATACAAATGTAAAAATTAAAGGTGCAATATGTAAGAATTTTGTAATAAAATATCCAAAAATCACTTGCACAGTGTGATATATTTCCTGCAGTTGAGTACTTACAATATCCCAAAAGTCTGCAAAGACTTTTTATTTCAGAGAAATAAATAAGTGGCCGTCCCGGAAAAAAATGTCGCCTGTCAATGACGCAATATCCGCGCTATCCTCGGTTTCCGTTCATACTGCCATAGCCGTGACGTAACCATGGCGACAGACGTGGACAACTGCGTAGTGCGTAACGTTTAGCGGCACGCAGTTCTTGCTTCTTTCAAACATAGACCATGGCAAGCAGACTTTGGGACAAACAAGGAGAACTAAAATGAGGATCAATATCAGCGTGGCGTTTTTGAGATGCCGAGAGCTCCACGTTCGCGACTAACTTGGACTTGACAGAGCTTCACGAGTCACGACTTGACAGCTTTATTAGACAGGTGAGAAAATGTACATAAAACAAATCTATGTTATATAACGTTAGCTCAACATGATGAAATGTTAGAATATGATCAGTATGTTGTTGATCTAGCTTACTGCTAGTTTCGTATAGCAAACGAACTAACACGTATTATAACATTATAACTTTCAACACACATTTAAATGCCGTTTAGTGTGATAGTGTAACGTTAGACCAAGTGAAGCAGCGCTGCGTTACCTCACAAGTTTAATTCGTCTAATAAACTGACCTGTGTGAGTTATCCAGCACTTGCGGGTAGTTCGTAGAATTAAATGTCCTTATTCCTTTATATCCGCGGGACTAAGTAACATTGTGGAGTAACATTCAAGCTATTTTAAGGCATGAAGAATTTATCACAGGATTTGTTTTTTTAAATGTCATTTTGGTGAACAAAGATGAGTTTTAAGGGATAAAATGATTGACTGCTGGGGGTCTTTAAAGGGACAACGTGTACTTTTTATGCATTTTATTATTTAAAATCAATATTTTTATTCATAAATATGTCCTCAATGGTGTACAAATACCTCTGCCAATTATCTGACTTATCCTCGTAAACGAAGAATTTATTATCTTTATATACATGGGACGGGTAGGTCCCCGGAGGCTTCCATGTAGTTCCGCCATCTTGAAAAACTATGATAGCAGAGAGGGACAAAAAAGTACTAGGCCAACGCGTTTCCACAACGCGTTTTCGTTCAGAGCCAGCGTCACGTAACTGAAAGCAGCAGAAACGGAGGAGCAGAGCAGTGAGAGGCGCTTGTCACTGCCCCGGCAAGTTTAAAAGACTGCATTGCAAATCCTCGTCGCCAGAAAAGTCTATAATAGGAAACGTGACCGGAGATTACAAAAAACACGAGTTAATGTCGGGATAGCTTTTTCCAGGTGGATAGAGCTAATGCAGGAGAAAGATTTCAAAAGAGACGCTGAAGTTGCCTGGTTTCTTCTCGACAGGTAAGTCAATGTTACAGTCTAAATTACAAGCTTTTTTTTATTGTTTGGTTGTGTACTTTATTTTATAGACAGATGAACATTTATAGTTAAATGTTGATGATGATATCTAACAATGCACGTACTTCAGAAAATATAACGAATAAAGAAATCATAACTACTTATTACAATAGTTCATGTTTTTCACAGTCAGTAATTCATACTGTAACATTCGTTTGTTCGTTGTGTCAAGTTGCTGTTTGTTTGAAATAACAAACCTGTTCACCCGAAGGAACACTCGACGAAGTGCTATTAGAAGACATCCTGTCATAGCTTTTTGGTACATAATGGCTACCGTAGATGGAACGCGCATGTGAAAAAGCGAGGCACTGGAGAGCACAATTCGTTTGAATTCAAAATACATTTTCACCGCTAGATGGGAGAAATTCCTACACATTGTCCCTTTAAATCAGGGTTCCTCAAACTCGGTCCTGGAGGGCCACTGTCCTGCAGAGTTTAGCTCCAACCCTGATCAAACACACCTACCTGTGAGTTTCTAGTGACCCTGAAGACCTTGATTAGCTTGCTCAGATGTGTTTGATCAGGGTTGGAGCTAAACTCTGCAGGACAGTGGCCCTCCAGGACAGAGTTTGAGGAACCCTGCTTTAAATGAAAACGAAGTGGTAAATGTACAAAACATTTTTTTGTAAAATCTTTCTCAGGCTGACCTGGTAGTCATCGTCCCCAAGTCCAGATGCCCTGAGGAACCACTGGCCTGCACACTGGTCAGACATTACACTGTTGGACAGACTCTGTCCACTGCTGTCATAATTGTAGTATTTGCCTGTTAGAGAAAGAGAAAGACATTCCACAGGGGGAAAATTCAATGAATGTTGTTGGAAGACTACATTTTTTTATTCCAAGTCATATTCTCTTTCCAAATGATACCTCAGTATACAAACAGATCTAATGGAAGACTGAACATTAATAATAAGAGTCTGTAAGAGGCCAAAAAAGGATGAGCATAGTTTTTAACAAAAATGGAAAATTACAGTTAGTTTAAATGGCACTGTGTAAGCTAACACTCACCATTCCACAAGAGTTTGTCAAAGGCTGCACTTCCTCTTTCTAAAATATCCCTGTAGCGCTGATAAACAGACTCGCAATTCAGCACACGTGCCATTTTACACATCATGCACACTGAAGCCAGCCACAAACCTCCACAGTATGCACTGGAAGAGCAGAAACACAGGGGTTACTTGAGCTGCTACACAGGACATTACAAAACTTGTGCCATGATACAGGTTTTTAATATTCAATTTAAAAATCAAAATCATATAGTTTAAACATTCTATTCATAAAATGAAATAAACATCCTGAGCCCCAACCTGGGTCCTGTCACCTTCCATCCATCATATGTCTGGTCTGCATAGCCAGAATTTTCTATCAGCCCATCACCATCTTTATCAAACTTCAACTCTGTTTCCATGACTGTCTGAATAAAACAGAATTTCAGACGTTTGAGTAATGTGTCCTAAAGCACTTAGCGTTTGACAAGCGCCTCTACATTTACATATACAGAAGATATGATGCAGTACAAACTACTAAAATAAAACACAAACAACTCACTTGACATATAGGCCACATGTCCTTCAGATACTGCTCATCCTGGGTCAGGTGATAGTCTCGGAACACCTGAAGCACAAACTTCAAGTTCAGATCCTTCCAGTCGGCTGTATCGTGGATCAAGTAAGCATTGACACGAACCCATGGCTCATCATCTGTTTCCACAAGGAAAAAATGTAAATGAGGTTCAAGATTATTACATTTTTTATTTTAGGTTATTTCTCTTTCTGTCTTTTCCATATGCAACATGTGTGAATTCATGGTCACCTATTATGGACAACTCACCAGGGTCTCCAATGTCATGAGGTACAACGCCCCGGGTCTTGACTGGGGAGTATCGGCCGTCCATTAGATTTAATCTCTCTGTAGGGTCATGCTGAACGACACAACCAGCTGTGTATGTATGTATGTATGTATGTATGTATGTATGTATGTATGTATGTATATATATATATATATATATATATATATATATATATATATATATATATATATATATATATATATATATATATATACACACACACATATGAATGAGAGAGAGAGAGGGGGAGAGATTAAAAAAAAACACAGAATGCAAAACAGAATGGGAATGTATCAACAAATTAATTTAAAATACAAAAAGTAGGTTATTACTAATGAATTTTAATACTGTCTTCAATGTTATCAGAAAAATGGAAGCTTAGCTCACCAATATCATACTGCAGACTGAGAGCCAGCTTGGGCCAAAGCATGATGAGAGCGAATGAAGCATAGAAGTGCACATCATACGTGTTATACATCCTATACTCCTGACCTGGGACAAGACAGTAAGAGACACAGAATTGATTTATTACATTGATTTAAACTTAAATGAACATTTAGGCCCTGTTTCACAGAAAGGGCTTAGATTACGCCAGGATTGGGCCTTAGTTAAATTAGAGCATTTAAGTAGCTTTTTAAAATGTGTCTTAGAACAGGGGTTCCCAAACTTTTCAGACCGCGACCCCCAAAATTAGACTGCTGACGACCCACGATCAAAATAGACCGATCGCCGTTTAGCAAAACACCAACTGTGCATCTAGCTAGCTAGCGCATGTTGTTGTGCTGTAAATTGAGATTGACACGTCACACTGTCATAATTAATCGGAGCAAACAAAGTTTTATTTCCAGTTTATTTAAATTATCCTAAATTTATACTCGCATCATTACAACCTTTTTTAACATAAAAAAAATAATAAAAAAATAAAGTTTTTGTAAATCATCTCGCGACCTAAAATAACATTTATTAGAACCTAGCAGCCACCAGATTTACTCTCATTAATGCTAGTACTAATTTTTCATGACGGCTTTTGGTTCCTAAATCAACCCCCGGTTTCACAGACAAGGCTTAAGCCTACTACCAGACTAAAATTAATGTTGAGCCATTTTAACCTTGCACTTACATATCTTAAATTATGTCAGTGCAATTGATTTATCTCAAGACGCACACCAGAAATGTTTTTTTTTTCTAAGTTTTAATTACTTAGCTTTTATAAATGTGCCTAAGGCCTAATTAAACTAAGGCCTAATTCTGGCTTAATCTAAGCCATGGTCTAAGGTCGGTGAAACTGGGCCCATATGTCATAAGGCTATTCTAAAAAAATCTTGAGCTCAGTTTGCATATTTAGTTAATGTTGAATGTTACCCTCTAGGTAAGCGAATCGGCCGTACTCCTTGACAACTTCAGGCTGGGCTGGAAGCCCCCCATCCTCAGGACGAAGCCCACCGCTGATATCAGCATCCTCTGGAAGCTCCACCCACACAGTTCCACCATCCACAACAAAGTAGAGCTCATTAAACAGAGCAGATTTGTACCAAGCAGGAAGAGACCTAGAAGAACAAAGTGTTTAAGTCTACCGATGACTGATATATAATAATAACAAATGAAAAACACAAAAATTAATCTTGAAATAAACAAGTGAACATTTATTTCACACAATATTTAGTAAACGTGCTTTGTCCACGGGGAGTTTTGCCAAGCTGGCATGGATATTGCTGATAATGCTAATCTCCAAATGGCCAAATATCAATAGATGAATCAGCCTAGCAACTGAATATAATAGCTGGCTTATGTTGAAACAAAGATGGACACTCAGAATTAGTATATTGAATGTGACTAGGGCAATACCACTCAAAAAACACACATTTCATTCTATATGAAGTGCACTCAAAAAAAGTATGGGGACTGGTGAAACAAAACAAATATTATGCACAAAATGGCATATAAGGGTTGCTCTTGTCTATGCACATAACGGATAAATGGTAGTCAAATCAATTCACAGGAAAGACGACTGCTTGCTTACACACAGTCTTTTGTAAAGAGTCACACAAATTAGCCGTGGGTAACTTGATTAACTGACAACGCACGCCATTACGCTTGAAATATTCCATGGGGAAATGACATTTCTTTACCCGTCCTGTAGAATCGGCCTCTGCCACTCATCAATGCTCTCCTCCCATTTACTGTAGTGTGTGAGCGCGTAGTGAGACAGAGGCGGGGCAGCGTCTCCTTTGGTGCCATAATAACGTGTGTATCTCCTGAAACAAAGGCCATGCACACCCTGTTATTACTTCATAGCATCAAAGGGTATTATTTCATCATGTCAAATGCAATTATATGTTGCATAAACAAATTGACATATATGAAGATCTTAATGGTCCTAGAAATAACAATTAAGCGCATTTTCCCCAATTCCCATTATTGTAATGCAATGAAGTCTCATTCTCATTAACGTAATGCACAACAAAAGTAATGATATTTTTTAATTAGTAGTATTTATGCATCATTGTCTCCTGGGTTCTCTGAGATTAAACAAATCATCATTGCTGCTCTAATATGAATTCGTAAGGAGCACAAACTGTGAGCTTTCAGAATTTTCCTGATGTTTGCTGAGCTCACTTTATGACTGATGATGAGGCTTTTCCTTTCATGAAGCTTGTAAATAATGAAACTTCTTTCTGCCACAGCCACACCACTTCCTTTTAAAAATCTCTTGAAATTGCCTAATAAGTGTTGTTTCCTTTTGAAACATGAAGCATGGATGAGACATATCAAAGTGTTTGTGCCTTGATTTAAGACATAAGTTATTTTTAAGCCCTCATTTATTTCACCAATATTTTTTCTCAGTTAAGAGAACAACCGTAAACCAATAATGCATGTATCTGCTAAAAGTCCATTTTGTCTACATTTAGGACTATACTGGGACATATAGCCATTTATTTGAAATAGAACGTTTTTGTAACAATGTAAAGTCTTTACTGTCACTTTTGATCAATTGAATGCATCCTTGATGAATAAAAGTATTAATAATTGTTTTAAAACTTACAGACCCCAATTTTTTTACTTTTAGTGTAAATGGATTAAAAAACTTTCTTTATAATACAAATTTATTTTATCATAAAATATGTAAGGGTTTTTTATTACCCTATTTAAGGGTCTTTAAATAGGGTATTTAAAGAAGCTTTGAACTGTTAAGGTTAAACATTCTTGTGCTTGATAAAAATCAAATACCATCCCTGTGACATGCAATTTCCACACACACTAAAAAAAAGAAAGACATCAGTATGCCCAAGGTAACCTGATCCATAACGTGTACAAAGAGAATGAAAGAAAGATTTGAGAGCAGATAAAAGAACAAACACAAGCGAGCTTTGTCACAATATGCTGGAGACACCGAAAACACAACAGTGAAAATGATGCAGTTTATTTTAATCATTAAAATATTTATACATCATGGCCTAATTCATCTGGATTCTCTGAACTGAAATAATTTCCCACTGGACAACTTAATGCTGTTTGCATTAAAAATTTACAGTTGTTCACTTCTCAGAAAATGGTCCAAAAATATTGATGACTCATGTTTTTGTGTCCATATTTTTGTCCAATAATATGCTCTCTAGCATGAGAATCTCCCTCCCACTGACAACCAACCAGCATGAAGCAAATCATGGATCATAACTGTAATGTATTAATAAGCTCCATGAAAGGAAGGGATTTATAATTTTTCCATATACACATACCTGACATATATTCTCTCTCTGGAGCCAAATGTAATTTTAGGCATATCCCAGGCCAAACTGAACTCCACACTGTTGTGATGGTTAGCAGGCACCGAGCAGCTCACAGCCAGGGCTGCCGCCACTTTCTCCCCTTTCTTTGTGGGTGTGCTGGAGTCCTTTGGCGAGTCGAGCTGTCCATCGATCATGAGGTCACTCCACAGAGCACTACAGGTTCCCTTTGGGCTAAACGCTGTCTGGTGACTGATCTCTTGGTCAGACTAAAATAAAGTGAAACTTTAAATAATAAGGGGAAGTACAAAAACCGTCTCAAAACCTAGTGAGCTACCTAGCTAGACAGATTTTAAAATACAATTCAGCCAAAACATTAAATTCGGTCATAATTTGCTCACCCTTAAAGGGATACCTCACCAAAAAATGAAAATTCTGTCATCATTTACTCACCCTCAAGTTGTTGCAAACATGTATGAGTTCGAGTAAATGATGACAGAATTTTCATTTTTGGTTGGAGTATACCTTTAATGTTGTTACAAACCTGTATGACTTTCTGTCTTCAGTGGAACATGAAAGACTATTTGAAGATTGTTTTATATCTAAAATTACAGTCAATGGAGTGTCTAAAACAACATTGAAATCCATTGTATCTTTTTTTGTGTTTCACGGCAGAATGAAATGCAATTTGGAACTGTAATTAACAGATTAAGCTGTCTTTAAAGTCTCATTTCTCAATAAAACATTTGACAAGCACTTAAATACATAACATTAGCTATATTTTTGCATAGTTTAATGTGGTAACCCACAGCAATCAGTCACCTTAATAATACTCTTATTTGCACAGGGACACAGGAGCATACACTGTACAGCAAGCTGATGGTGGAACCAGTTTGGCAGATTACATTTGTCTGTGCACTCCTTATAACAGTTGAGTCGTTTTCTTCAAGCATTTACTATGTACAAGCAAAACCTGCTGCTTCTAGATTTACAATGATGCATTACCTTCTCTCTTGCAGCTATACACAGAGTGTAAGGGTTGACAGGCGTCTGGTGATGTAGTAAAACCCCAGACACAGATTCTCCCTCTTTTTCAAGGTGAAATGGTTCATTCCAGTGGCCCCCAATCTTATCATCTTCATGGCCCGATCCATTTACCATCGTGAACATGATGGAAACATCAAGAGCGTAGTTATTCTTATTCTCAATGTCCCACACAAACACAGCCACAGGGAGACTGGAGTCCTGAGAAAGACAAAAAGAGATTCGTTTTGAAACAGTAAATTTGGTGAATTCAATTTTAAAAATAAAAATCATTCACACACACACCATCTTTACATTTTAATCCACAAAATTTGCTGTTTCAAAACTAATCTTATTGTTTGTATGTATTTCACAATATTACTGAAGAAGAGATTCGTTTTGAAACGGCACATTTCGGTTACTACAATATAAAAAAAGTTTTTTCCTGGTTCAGTATATTTTAAAATGCAACCTATTCCTGTGATGACAAAACTGAATTTTCAGCATCATTACTCCAGTCTTCTGTGTCACATGATCCTTCAGAATTCATTCTAATATGCTGATTTTGTGCTCATGAAACATTTCTTCTTATTATTATCAATGTTGAAAACACTTGTGCCGATTTATATTTTGTGGAAAGTGTGATGCATTTGTTTCAGGATTCTTTGATGAATAGAAAAGAACAGCATTTATTTGTAAAACAATAAATGTCTTTACTGTCACTTTTAAGTCATTGCTGAATAAAATTATATATATAATATATATATTTAGGACGGTCAAATCGATTAAATTAAAAGTTTGTTTATATAATATACTGTATGTGTGCGTGTAAATATTTTATATATATATATATATGTGTGTGTGTGTGTGTCTATACACAGACACGTATACAGAACACACACACACAGTTGCAATCGAAATTATTCACCCCCCATTGCAAATCAGGTTTATTGACAATTTACAGACTTTCAGCTGTTTGCAATGAACAAATACAAAAAGTAATTAAAATAGCTCAACACAACAAATGTTTCAAGTGGTTTCCCCAAATTCAATTGAAAATGACTTCTGCAGTCCCCCCGGAGATTTTCTATGGGGTTCAAGTCAGGTTATTGTGATGGCCACTGTACAATCTTCCAGGACTTCTTCTGAAATCAAGACTTGGAGGAATTTGAGGTATGCTTGGGATCCTTGTCCTGTTGGAAGGTCCAATGATGCCCAAGTTTTAGGCTTCCTCACTGATGGCATGATGTTTTCTCCTAGGATTTCCTGATACTTCAATGAATCAATTTTGCCTTCCACACGCAGCAGTTTACCAGTGCCATAGGATGCAAAGCAGCCCCAGAGCATCACTATGCTGAACTGTAGGCAGAGTGTTCATTTCAGCATATGCTTCATTCTTCTTCCTCCAGACATACCACTGAACCAGAGGGCTGAAAAGTTCCTGTTTTGTTTAATCGCTCCACAGAAAAGAATCCTAAAACCTCTGTGGCTTATTTATATGATTTTGAGCAAATTGGAGCTGACTTTTCTTGTGCTTTTGGGTCAGTAGTAGTGTACGTGTTGGAGTTATGGCATGCATTTAGTACACACCTTACTGTGCAAGCTGAAACCTCAGTGCCTGTTGCAAGTCTTGTTGCAAGTCTTGGTGCAGGTCTTCTGGAGTCACTTGAGGCTTTTTCTGAACCTGCCTTCTCAGAAAACTGGTTGCAGCCCTTGATAGCTTCCTTTTTCTGCCCCGTCCAGGTAATGTAACCACTGTTCCTTTAACTTTGAACCTGCGAACTATGCTTCCAACGGTGTCTTTAGAAACATTTAGGGCCTTTGCGGTCTTTTTGTATCCTGTTCCTTGTTTGTGAAGGGCGATGATACCTTTCTTAACTTTTTGGACCATTCTTTTGACTTAACCATATTTCTTACTTGCAGTCAAACGTGACACTCAACAAGCCAGTTCAGGTATTTTATGTGTTCTAGCTCAAGGACACCTGGTGCAACAATGAAGCCCTTGATTAGTTACATCAGGTGTGCTTAAGACGACACCTTTTTTGCGGTCTGTGTTTTGTGCTGTTGAGAGGGATTCTATTCAGGGGGTTATTAAAGTTCAATTAAAAAATTATTAAAAGTTGCATTTTCAGTTAAATTTGGGTAAACTCCTTTTGGGTAAACTCCTTAATATTTGTTGTGTTGAGCTATTTCAATTACTTTTGATTGATTTGTTCATTGCAAACAGCTGAAAGTCTGTAAATTTTGCCCCAAAACACTGATTTGCAATGGGGGTTGAATAATTTCAATTGCATCTGTGTGTCTGTGTCTGTGTCTGTGTGTGTGTGTGTGTGTGTGTGTGTATGTATATATATATATATATATATATTTATTTTAGGGCTGTCAAATCAATGAATCACATTTAGTTTGTGTTTATATTATATAATATATATGTATGTGTACACAATGTGCTTTAAATATCAAACACATTCTTGCTGAAATATCAAACCCAGCTTGTCACCTTGTAGTCGTGAGGGATGACAGGTGACACCTGTCTGCAGGTGAGAGTGACGTTCTGGCCAGGCAGGTGGTAGACGGTCCAGGCTCGTGGGTACAGGGCATGGTAAAAGGCGTATTCACCACAATAACCCCAGTTCCAACCCTGAAGAGTTGGGGGTCGCTCTGTAGACAACACCTGCTGGTATACTGTCTGACCCCCCCTGCGCAGACATACTGTAAACTAGGACATAGAGGGGGTTAAAACAGACTTAATTAGTGAAAGAGAGATTTGAACACCTGCATAATATGACAACACACACTTGCTGCTCAGGATATAGTTATTATTATCAATGTTGAAAACAGTTGAGCTGCTAAATATTGATGTGGAAACAATGATGTATTTTTCAGGATCCTTTGATGAATAGAATGTTCAAAAGAACAGTATTTATTTGAAATGCAAATTAAACATTATGAATGTCTTTACTGTCACTTTTAATCAATTGAATGCGTCCTTGCTGAGAATGAGAGAGTTAATTTCTTATCAAACAAATAAATAAATTTAAAAAAATCTTACTGACCCTAAACTTTTGAACAGAAGTATGGCCTAATTAGATCATTTATTGGATCACAAACAGCCCTTTACCTGGTTAGCAATAACGGTTTTGTAGTGGTACATTCCGGGATTTAGTTGCCACCGGCAGAAATCCCCCCTCCACCCACGTGTAATACTGCCTCCCCCAATGCCACCAAGAGGAGCACCTGCACAAAACACATCCTCCATTACATGAGGTCATTTTAAGTTTTCTGTTATTGCTTTGATATTTCTGGTTGTCTTTGCACTTACCATAAATTTGTTTCAGTGGTAAAGCCCGAAACATATCAATAAAAGGAGCCTTCTTCTCAACCTGGGTCTTTTTGTACCACCATCTCAGATACCTGCTCAGACAAACATAAAGCAAGGAGGAATTTACAAAACTGACCTTTCTCTTTGCCATACCCACATACAGACTTTACGTGATATTAATGGACAGTGAAGATGGGTAACTGAGTTTTGTTGAATATAGTGGCATGTATCTTGTGTGCATAAATCACACTTTGACTTATTAAAGGTGCAGTAAGCGATTTCACAAAACTGCTGTTGAAAAATGGATTGGACCGAGCACCACAACACACTTGTAGCCAATCAGCAGTAGGGGGCATGTCCACTCATGATGGGGGAGGAGAGAGAGTGAGCAAGAGGGAGATTTGAAGAAAGACTGTAGAAAGAGAGATAGCTGAGAGACATTTAAAAAAAAGAAAAGGTCAGAGGAATATCACAGGAAAAAGAGTTGCGATCAAGCAAGAGCTTCAGGAGCCATGTTAATATTAGAAAAGCTTTCCAGCACTGGAGAGACCTAAGAGGGAAAACCTGAAAATGGACGCCGAGGTTGCCTTGTTTCTGCTCCATTTGCGAGTAACACTGGTTTTGAGTGTGCGCTGCTGCAAACTCTTGCTTGCATGTACTGCATTTTTTATTCTTCCTTGTCGTTCGTTCATCATCTACAATTTATTTTGCTTCGCTTCAACTATGTTAAAGAGACATCCACTCTTGCATTGAGTGTTTGTGCATTTTGGGGGCAGAGCAACGAATGGAGGAGTGTGATTGTTTGGGTTGATTTCAAATATCAACAGTTGTTCAACAATGATTCTCAGAAATCGCTTACTGCACCTTTAAATAGAACTTTATGGCACCACAACAATGTCAGTCCTAATAATTAACCTCTCTCACACATACTGTATACATACAACATTTCACTCTTTTAGTCACTCTTAAACAACTCCATCCAACACTCATTCTCATGCTATAATGCACACACAGCTGTTTTATGTCGTCGCACTCAAACACAACAGCGCTTAGAAACAGAGACTGATTCACACATACATAAAAAGGGAGGATGGCATTGTAGGAAAGGCTGAAAAAAAGCTGGCAACTGTCTCTGCCCTGGAAAAAAAAAGTCACCTTTGCTACTCTACTGACTGGAATTTATATCATTATTATTAGTTTCTTTCCAAAAGTGCAACCTTCACCTACTATAGAAGTCTTTAATTTATGACTCAATATGATTATCACAGACGTTAGCTCTATGCTAGTGTGGACTGCGATTACTCAATCAAGTGGTAAAGGTGGAGCAACATGAATACAGTATTCACATACACATCACAGGACTGACTGTGTAAATGGGAATGCACAATAAAGATTTAAAAAGCTCATGACAGTGTTTGTTAATCATTAACGCGGAATAAAACACCACACAGGGACAATATTGACTGTCTGATACAGAAAATGATTAACCAGCTTCAGCACGATGTTGGAGAAAAATTAATAGTGTAAAATAATTACTACAACAAAATACAGTATCTAAACCCAGGCCAAAAGCGATCAGGCTGTTTATTATATTTAAAGGGAGGAACTTTATTAAAATGTATTAGTTACTGTGCAAGTCTCACTAGTTAGAAAGGAATAACTAACTATGTATTGGATTTAATGCAGTACATCATTGCATTACAGGACATCTCGAGTTTAACTAGTATGTGAGATGTAATAAACAGAATGGGCTGTCGTCTTTTTATGAAGATGTTATCAGTTACCATAAAACACCGGTTGGTTAAATAAGGCTGGCTGCTAAGAACCAAGCAGTGAAAACACGTAATTCTGAGGTCAAAATAGAACCACTTAGCAACATTTCCTGTTCCTATCTCAACTATATAATGTTAGAGTGCAAAAGGCCTTTGAGATGTATTAGAATGGTCCATTTCAGCAAGTCTATTTCCTATGATGTGAACAAATAGTCTATTCTTTAGTAAATTGTGTTTACTTTAGATGAAGCCAGGAAAAACAAATTGAGACATGTCTTGTTAAACATACCTGACACCTAAAGAAATATGCTCGATCATGTTGGACAACGAGACATCTTTGGCTTGAAACGGTTTCCGCTTCTCTTTGAACTCGTGTGCCAGACATATCCGCCAGCCGTTCTTGGGGACACCAAATCCTGTTTCTGTAGAAACGTACCGGCTCATCAGCTCGGCTAAAGATGCTCTGTCATTTAAATCCATTGTTTGAAGCTCTGGGATCACCAGTCCAAACCAAAAGTGTAAAAATCAGATCCCTAAATCCTTTGAAAAAAGGAAAAATAGATAGAAGTGTTAATTCATATAGGTTATTCCCTTTATTTAAAGACTAAAGCAATAAAGATCCTTAATGACACATAGTTTGGTGGTGACAAATCTAAAAATAACATTTTACCTACTGCGTAGTGCATGTAAGAGTAAAGATCACATGTTTGATCTGGATGCACAGGTAGGTAATCTACATACGAACGCAAAGTTCACCTGTCACCAGGGTGACGGAACGACAGAGTTTAGTTTCCAGCGACAACCACGTTCTGGAGATGTAATCTGATCCTTTTCTGTTCAATTAACTAACAATACCTTGACCTTTCCTTCATTTCACCCCTACTCCAGGCAAATCTAACCTATCATTTTTCTGTAAGGTAATTCACCTGGCCAAATAAATAACATGTCCGCACAACCTCTAAGCCTGTCTTGACATTTTCGAGTGGACATCATACAATGTCATGACATGATATACTGCACTAAAATTCACTACAATAATAATAACAATATTAAAGAATAAACTACAATACATATTTAAAATAATAATATATTATTAACAACTAATTTGAATAGAATATATATCATCCATGATTTCTGCCCTTTACAAAAAAATAACATTCCTTAAACTCTGGTTAGTGTTGTAAAAATTGCAAACTCGCATACAGAATATATATTATCTCGCATATATATATATATATATATATATATATATATATATATGCGATTTTTTTATATATATATATATATATATATATATATATATATATATATATATATATATATATATATATATATTAGGCCTACCTTCTCAGACAGACGATCATCATATTCTACAGTCAAGTCTTTTTACTTATAAAAAAAATAGTAAAACTTCATTTTCGGCCCTATTTTGAAAAACGTAGCACCATTACAGAATCATGCTTTGGCCACATCTAATGAAAGCTTGTCCAATCTGATGCTATAATGTCCAATATAATTTTTCAACTCATCGCCACACTCTAAACTTCTGGTTAACGTTACTCATGTCATATTTGCTTTTTAGATTTCCCATGCATTATTAATGTATTTCCCATTGTTATTATCTTACCCACGCTGTCCAGCGGAGCAGTGTAAACCTCTCTTACCCTTGCCTCCGGGCACCAGCTCCAACACCACCCACCCAGGGGTCTGCGAGGCGTCAGTGGCGAGCTGCACTTGTTTCGACGCTCGCCAGCATGACCGGGTCAGTAGAGCCACCCGGTGTCCCTGTGGCTGCTGTTCCACCTTGTTGCAGTTGGATCTTGGGACAATGTTTCAAAGTGAACAGCAAAAGCTAAGTTGTACAGACAAAAGCATGTATTTAGCATTTATAAGATTCCTGAAGTAAAAAACACATCATCTTATGTCGAACTACACATCCCGATCTCTTAATTATTGACTAGTAAAAGCCCGAAATCAATTCCCAGTGATAGTGCAGTGCAGTAGGGCCTTCTGTTGGCCTGAACCAATGAGTAAACACTCGGGGGAGTAACTTTCAGCAGTGTCGTCATCTCAGTATTTTACAAATAAACATAAACATTGTTCTGTGTATATATTTTGTCTCATAAGCCACGAGGTGACTATTTAAACGATTAAACGTTACATTTTCGTAATCAGTTTAGTTTTGATGAAAACCTACCACCCCCCTTTTATTTTTTGGTCTGGATTTTGGTTACGTCACATTTGCCACGGAGCCAATGCGAGTGGATGAACGTGTGTACTCGTTTCTTCGAATCGGTTCTTTTGAACCGTTTGTTTATCATTATTTAGTCTGTTCCAATCCAGTTTGTTTCCGTCCTGATTTTGCTAATAAAATCATTATCTTTGTTAGTCGCATACAAAACGTCGGGTTTAATGAGCATTTTATTAAAATGTACAAAATATATTTTTCTGCCAAGAAATATAAATGACTTTACTATTAATTAATGTACATGCAAAGTTTATCTAATCTTTCTTTTGCTATTATAAATCCTTTCTTTTACTGTCTATCTATGTATAAATCTCGGTTCACTCAGTTTATCGGGCTACCTATTCAACTGATTCATTCAAAGTAATCGACTCACAAAAATGATTTGTTCACGAGTTGGACATCGCTATACCGGAGTTCATACAAACGATGACATCTTATACTTTCTCGTGTTATGTTGTACTGAGTAATTCAAAATAATATGCACAACGAACATTTTTCTCAAGTCTATTTCCATTATATGACAACGTTTAATTTTCCATTTATAAATGTAGCCTGAATGACGTTTGAAGAAACTCAGGGAAACCTCATAATGGCCAAGAGAAAACCGTCTCTTGTTTTGTTTTTAAGTCACTGGAGCGTCGCCGGGAACTCGGTCTTTTAACCTCTGTGGTTTACGGATACGACGTAGAAAATATCGACGGGAACAAATAGCGGTCGTTTGTTTTAAACAACTTCGAGGTGTTTTAAAGGGAACTAATACAATTATTTTAGGACTTCCTGCTAACATAGTAAACATTCGTCGCTGCGCCAAGCTGCACGACATTAGCTCTTTAAATATAGATATCTATCTACAGTCTAGTTTTGCACATTACGTTCCTGTCAGGGTCAGATTAATTAGGAGATTCTTGTTCTTTCAGTGCCACAGGTATTAGGCAATAAGTTCAAATATAAATCTCTTAAAACTAAGCTATTCTTCACAATGTTTATCTGTTGCATGATTTACTCTCTTACCTGCTAAAAACCGCTTAAACCAGTTTACGCTAGTTTAGAAAACAACAACAACATTACAATCAGCCAACAAACCAAACACACACAGACCCACATATATAACCTCTCTGTTTTTCCTTAGATGATTGAGGTGGTGGCATCTATGGCCCGAGGGCCTGTGTTTTTGGCCGGGGAGGTTTTAGAGTGTCTCATAACCTTCACAAACCCTATGTCACATCTGTCTACATCTGCCAGCAGGTAAAGAACACCATAATCACCATGAATGTAATGTGCAAGGTTGCTTTTTGGCCACTGCCTCATTAATAAGTTAAACCCTGCTGTGCTTTGGTGTATCTCCACATTTCAGTCATTATATGTGCTATCAGTTCCGAAGTGAGTCTGTTAATCTTCCACAGTGAGATGTTGGCTTGGGCCAGTGCTCAGATTCACTGCCAGTTCCATGCTAGCGAGAGTCGCGTGGCTCTGCCCGCTCAGGGCACCAAGCAGGACGTGCAAGCTGAGAGTGACACCGTGCTGATACCAAGCAGAGGTGATAAACAAGCAGCTGATCTCACACTTGTTTTACTAAATTTTTTGTATCAAATAATAGATAAAGCGACCAGAATCATGTGAGTTTTTTACAACAGCCAATATCTAAAAGGTTGTAGTTAGTTAGACATAGGTTTGTATTTTCAGAAGCAGAACAGAATAGCAAGTAAATTGGGAACAGAAAGTATTCCAAATTTTACTCTGACTTTGTCAGATTGAGAAAATGCTGTACACATGTTGAGGTTGTGGAAACTGCAAATAGTTCTATTGGGTGCAACAGTTGGGTTCCGGAAATTAAAACTCGATTCATTTTATTTAATTTTGAACGATAACTTATGAACCTTTAAAAACAGACCTGCTGTGAGTTACGAGGTTGTTAATAAATGGGATTTGCTTCTGCTAAAGCCGTCAGCCTGCATTACTTCAGTTTATTTTTAAAATAATTGTGTTTAACAGTGGAATTCTTAGTGAAAAACTACATTACCCATGATGCTGTACTGAAAATTACACCAATCAGAGCAACATACTCCAAAAAACGCTCTCAAAATACTGAAAAGTTTGTATAAATATGCATATTTTCCAATGAACTTAAAATATATCATTTTTATACATATAATCAACTTTTGTAAATGAGTAGTTTTATATTTCTCCATCGTTTTTAATTTGATTATGCTGTTTGCAATTCATTTGATTATGCTTCGTGGGATTGTAGTTCTTTCCCTCTCTAAAGCCGTTAAGAACACAGTCTTGTACCTTTGACTTTTTGTCCGATTTTCAAAGACTCTTTTTCCTTCAAATCAAAGTTTGTAGTGTTGTGATTCACCTTGTAGCTGATTGGCTTGTATCATGGCTTATTACTCTTTAACGAAAAATGAATGAGAAAAATACTTCCAGAACCCGCACAGCTGAAAAGGAAGCCGGCACTGTTGCACTATATTGATGAGTAATGAGTATGCTGTTCTTGCCATATGCTGAATACACATTTACACATTATTAAAAATTACGTGTTCATTTTACATACCTTAAAATGGATCAAAGGTTATCCAGCATGAATTACGTGAACAGAAGGTCAGTAAAAACATGCTGGACAGAATAATGACCAAAAATGATCTGCCAAAGTCACAAAAGTAGTTAATTAGAGAAAATGCAAAGTACCAGGTCAGTCTGCTGAAATAAGTCATTGACTTTGGCTCTGTTTCAAGGTTTGAGTCAGAAACCCTATAAAATTCAAGAAACTGCTAATGATGGCTGATAAAGCATGTGAAGATCAAATAGTGTAATGATTTTAACTGTTTACAGACTTCCTTGTTGGCATTGCTGGGAATTTGTCCATTTTTTTAATCTCTCTTTTTGTCTGGTCTTTTTGGATTGTGTCTTTCATATTACAGTATAAGTATAAGCAGATTTATTCACAGGAAACCTCTTGATTTTTGAGCAGGGATTTAGATCATGATTATGAGGAGAGATTTCACGATTTCTCTCGTTTCTTCATTGATCCAGGTGAACGAGGGCAGTGTGTGCTGGACACACCACCTAAGATCTTGTTCTGTGACCTTCGTTTGGACCCTGGAGAGAGCAAGACCTGTAAGATGCTGCATTTAAACCTGACACGTTTAGATGGCACATTACATGTTCTTTTTATACAGTGTTTGTGTAGTTTACACTGTTTGCATTTTCACAACTTCAGTAATAAGAAGTAAACCCCTTAATCATTTCAGAATTAAGCTAATTCCTCATGACCCACATATTGTTGATATTTCTCTGAAAACTGGCTCATGGCACAGGACCAACCATTAGCTGGCCAAAGTTTAACTATGTTTAATTGCACATTATGCCTGGCTAGTGTCATCCTGAACTACAGGACATTTTCAGCAGAACTCTGCTAGGTTTTTTCTTCAGATGTGACTACCACCAAATAATGTTTCCCCCTCGTTCAGATACCTATAGTGAGGTCGTGCCCTCTGACGGTCCACCCAGTTTCCGGGGTCAGGCAGTGAAATATGTGTACAAGCTCACAATTGGCTGTCAGCGAGTCAACTCACCCATCAAGTTACTGCGAGTCCCTTTCAGAGTTCTTGTGCTTCATGGTAGGTTGCACTTCTTTTCCCTCTTTGTATATGGTTTCCCTTTTAGCCCTGTCCATGCAAAGCAGATACATTTTCACCTGGCTGAATTTGAGATGCATTAATATTTCCCCGCCAATTGTTTTATTTTTAAACACAAAGAAATTATTCATCTTTTTAGAAATAAGTGTGAAATTATATATACTCACATAAAATGAGGATCTGAGTCATATCAACTTAGAAAAAGCTGTTTTCTTCCCCTTCATGGTCGCCATCATGTTAAGATCACACAATCAGACCAACTGGCTTTATCTTGGTAAACCACCTATTATCAGATACTTTGTGGTTGCGGAATAATTTAACCATGAGTGACAAATATGCCTGTCTCTCTACATTAGTAACTAAGAACTTTTGCCTTTTTGTAAGATGTTAATAGGTGTCCATAAAATGTCCCACACAATAGTAAGATGATGTTCTTTTGCAGGTATGCCAGAGCCTCCGTTCCCTCAGGATGAGGAAGTGGCTCCCTCAAACCCCTTCCTGGAGGAGGAGGAAGGAAGCCGGCGAGATACAAGACCGCTAGAAAGAGCTCTGGATATGCTGATGATCACCACCTCACGTCGATGCCCATGTGCGTGAGTGAATGTGGGTGGTAGTGATTGTGGGAAGGCTTGTGTCTTTGAAATTCATCTAACTATTATCATGTTTAAGTCCTCTGCTCAGTTATGAATTCTGTGTCTCTGTGAATATGGTAATAAGCACATACATTTCTTTCACAGATATGTTCAACATCACAAATGTGCGGGGAAAAGTGGCTAAGTTCTGCATCTTTAAGACTGTGTACAGGCTTGGAGAAGATGTCATTGGCACCTTCACGTTCTCAGAAGGGGATATTCCATGTTTACAGGTATACTATACACTACGGTTCAAAAGTTTGGGGTCAGTAAGATTTTTTTTTAAATGTTTTTGAAAGAAGTGTCTAATGCTCAGCAAGGCTGCATTTATTTAATAAAAATATTTTGAAATTTTACAATTTAAAATAACTATGTAATTTAGTCCTTTGATGGCAAAGCTGATTTTATAGCATTATTACTCCAGTTTTCAGTGTCATTCTAATAAATCATTCTAATATTCTGATTTGGTGCACAAGGAACATTTCTTATTGTAATCAATGTTGAAAACAGTTGTGCTGCAGCTTAATTTTATTGTGGAAACTGATCATTTTTGCAGGATTCATTAAGGAATAGTCTTTAAAAAACTATTTCTTTTAAATATATATTTTTTTTATAACAATGTAAAAGTCTTTGCAGTCACTTTTGATAAATTCAATGCATCTTTGCTGAATAAAAGTAAATAATTTCTTTTAAAAAAGTCTTATTGACCCTCAAACTTTTGAGAATGTAAATGCTTCATGATGTGCTCCTGGAATGTTCATGTGTATTTATGTCTGGTCTGCTCAGTATTCAGTAAGTCTGCAAAGTGAAGAGGAGGTCCAAGAGCTGTACCAGAGACGACCCGGCCAGGCGGTCAGTGTCACTGGTCATGGCCGACATGTAGAGTCCTGTTTGCACACAGCCTCCAGCCATTTCTCTCTTCCTGTACCCCTCAACGTCACACCTGGATTCACCACAGATATAGGTTTCAAAAAAACCTTTGCTTTTAAAAAAAAAAAATGATACTCTGGTTGACATATTGTTTTATTTCTTGTTTTGCTTAAACCTGGAGTTTTAAATCTATTATCGAACATATGTATGTAAAGGCAATATTTGTTCAGGCTAAGTGCATTGAGAGTCTCGATTATTTTGAGACTTAATTTAGTTTATTTTCTATTTTAAATCAACAGTGATAAGGGAACATTCCCATTCTATGTTTTTATTCTCTTCCCCAGTGACGTTAAGATGGCGACTGCATTTTGAGTTTGTCACAGCGCGGGAGCCAGTGGAGGCACCGGTGGTTCTGCAGAATCAGTCAGAAGTCACAGTATGGACTGGGGCGGAGCATGTTGATGTGGACACCTTCAGTTGGGACCTGCCAATCAAAGTGCTTCCCACCAATCCCACGCTAGCTTCATATGTTTCACAGTTCACAGGGACAAACAGCATCAACATTTGAGTTGTGTTGGAAGATCATAAAACTAACAATTTGCTGTTGTGAGATGTGTTGTTAGCGGTCTATTCCAAATTCTAATGTAGCTTATTTTTGGAGTTGCCTGTTCTTATCTTTTGCCGTGCAATGAGATGATAATTCTTTATTTAAGCAACTTTAACATTTCAGCCTTGACCAACAGACTGCTTTACCTCTTGTAATGTTGAAATGTCTGTATTTATTGTCTATATTTCAATGTATGCTCCAAAATATAATGACACACGGTTTCTGCTGTATTTAAATTACAAGCTATTTTGTACATTTCTCTATATGAAAATCATAACTGAATAAAATCGGTTCAGAGTTATTTGTAGCTGATGATTTGTTGAAACTATTGTAATTTTTTGATGTTTAAAGAAAATAGATTTTTATGTACATATTAGATTAAACATTCTAAATATGAGACCGTGTATTACTAAGCTGTAATTTACAATAGTGCATACACGATTAAGGAAAAGCTTTGGTTATGCTGCTTAAAATGAGAAACATGGATCAGAGTATTGCTTGTCTCATGAAGAGTTTTAGAGTTAGAGAAGAGTTTCACTTAATTTTTTCTCTCAGGGCCTGAAAACATCTTTGCTATTGAGAGAAGGAACTGTAAAAGTGACAATGACAGGCCATTCACTGTTAATATTTACTGTTATAGTTATGTAATAATAACATGGTAGAAAAGGCACAAATACAAAAAATGCACAACATTCCATACAAATAAAAATAACTTCTGATCTATCTCTCACTCCAATACATCATTCCAACACAGGACTCGCTTTCCTCCCCTACATGCTGTACATGTCAAACCGCTTCCTTTAAATTGAGAATGCTTCCTTAAATGGTAATAGTTATGTTTTGAGAATACAGTTGCTATAGGAGTAATATCCCATCTCACTTAACAGTGAGACAGATGTTAGCTGACAGGATTTGTGATTTGAAGGCTTTCTCCATGCTAACCTTCTAGTTTCATGTTGAGTGCTCCATGTCTTGGGTCAACATTGTTGTCTTCTCCAGGAATGCAGGGCAGACGAGGATCAGAGGTCATAACCAGCATGACCTGGCAGGTCAGAGATTCAACCTGAACTTCACAATAGGGAGGAAAGTCCACAGGCCGATGCACACTGTAAGTCAACAATTATAAATTACAAATCAAAATGGACTAGTTCCATGTAGCAACAAGTACAAAACAGCTAAATAGTACTCTCTTAAAATTAAAGGTCTCGAAAGGGGGTTTTCATAGCGATGCCACCAGAGTTCTCAACTCTTGTCCTTGAGATCCACTTTCCTGCAGAGTTTTGCTCCAACCCTAATCAAACACCTGAACATGATAACTGGTCTTCAGGATTACTTGAAAGTTTAAGGCTGGGGAGTTTGATCAAGGTTGCTAAACTCCGCAGGAAAGTGGATCTCGAGAACTCCTGCCATAGAAGAACCATTTTGTGGTCCGTAAAACAACATCCAGTGAACAGTTCTTAAAGGAACCATATTTTTGTAAGTGTGAAAAAGATTGTAATAATCTGAAGAACCTTTTACCACTAAGGACCCTTTTGTGCAATTGAAAGGTTCCATGGATGTTAAAGGTTCTTCACGGAACCATTGATGGCAATAAAAAACTTAATTTTTTAAGAGTGTACTGTACTTTTAGTCTCAACGCACCAAAATCAGACAGACAAATCTCACTGTTCTCATTCATCAGGTTCTTTATATATAGAAGTGTTACAGTTCTTACGTTTCGCAGCATCCCACTCCCACAGGGTGCAGGCAGGTGCACTGCACACAGCCCTGCTCCATCCAGCTTTCTCCCATAGAGTACTGCTTTCCATCATATTCACACAGAGCTGTAAAGAGAGACGTCGAACACACTGAATATCAATCTCCTCAAGCCTTGAGAGTGCCTGATCCTCAAGTGCACTCCAAAAAACTGATTCGGAGGGAATATCATTAGACAGGACATTTGCTCTCACCTTGAGAGTTGAAGTGACACTGCATTGGTGCTGCTGAACATGTCGTCCACACCAAACAGGCCATGAAGAACATCAATGTGTCATGTCTCGCCATGGGATCCATCTCGGTTGTTCGATCGCCCTCTGAGTTGCTCTCTCCTCTTTTTTGCACCGCATTTATACCCCCTTTCGTTCATGGGGACGGGTGTGGGGAGTGGTTTACCCCCTACCTGAGGTGTGTCTCTGGGGTGGGGGCAGGTTAGTTGGGCTGTTTGAGGGGGGTTGTAAAGGAAAAAGCTGTGGTTTGGCACCACTTGTTCTTTCTCTCCAGTGATTGCCATTCTCCGCTCCACTGGGCATGACCTTGAAAAACTATAGAAATTCTGACACATCCTGGGATGACTAAGAGAGGTGGGGAAGAGAGTGAGAGAGTAAAAAGTTGACGCGAGACAGGACACTGAACAATTATGGAGAACATGGATTGTCAGTTAAAGATAATCAGGTGTTCATCTGGGTTTTGGTGGTTGTACACTAATAATAAAGATGTTTTTATGTTTTTGAAAGAAGTATTTTATTCTCAGCAAGGCTGCATTTATTTGATAAAAATGCAGTTAAAACAGTAATATTGTGAAATATTATCATCTAAAATAACTGTTTTCTATATTAATATATTTCAAAATGTAATTTATTCTTGTGATGGCAAAGCTGAATTTTCATTACTCCAGTCTTCAGCGTCACATGATCCTTCAGAAATCATCAGTTATTACTGGTGCTTAATTAATAATATTTCTTATTAGTAGTAGTATTACGATGTTGAAAAAGTTTTCTGACTAATATTTGTCAGGAAACCGTGGTATTTTTTTCAGTGTTCTTTGATCTTATTTAATCCAAGTTTTTAAATGGTAAAGTATCAGTGTCCACAAAATGATTAAGCAGCAAAAACTGTTTTCAACATTGATATTAATAAGCAATGTTTCTTATTATTACCAAATCAACATATCAGAATGATTTCTGAAGGATCATGTGACAATGAAGACTGGAGTAATGATGCTGAAAATTCAGCTAAATAAATTACTTTTAAAATATAATAAAAATAGAAAACTTATTTTATTTTTTACTGTAGGCTATTTTTGGTCAAATAAGTGCAGCCTTGAGCATGAAGGACTTTTTCAAATACACTACACAAGTCTTAATTATTCCAAACTTTTTACTTGTATTAGGCTATAAATGAATGATAAGGTAACCATCAATATTTTGAATTTTCTCACACATTCTTGAACAAAACTGTTGATGGTCAAATGGTGATTCTCAACAACACTAAGTAACTATGATCTTCAAACACAAACACAGGCATTTATCGTAACTGTGGTCCTCGACTTCTCAGGTTGCCGTGACCTTCGTCTACTTCTTTGGACCGAGCTCATGCTGATGATGTCATGGCTGTGATGACCTCACATGGGCCTGGTCCAGCTGAAGATGTTCATAAGCAGGAGGAAGCTCATAAAAGCGGGATTGGACGTTTATTGCGCAACTGCTGCAGGCGTGTGTGTTAATGACCAGAGAAGATGTAATATAATCCTGAAATGCGTTTTTGTTGTTGAGGAAGGATTTCTAGTTAGGTGTCGAGCGCGAGGGATTAGGCTTTGAGCGGATGCCGAGAAGGTAACGCTCGTTGAGCCAAAACCAAACATTACATACTAGTTCGCACATTAGCTCATCTCTCGTCATCTTTGCTATCAAGATGGAAAAACTTGCGATAGAAGAAACAGGCGTTTTCCAAGGAGGCCCTAGGGTACCACAAAGTCTGTTTGTAACATTCACGCCTGTGTCACCCCACAGTAGTCTGAAAGGTGTTGAAAGCTCCTCCCGGTGTACTGCATGTTGTACTACTGCTCTATGGCTCCGACTACACCTCAGTTTGGACAAAGTGACTCAGTCTCTCCTCTGGCTGTGCATTCTGTCATAGTTTAACAAAGCAAAATTTTCTTAGTATCCCTTGTTACGAATCACTGATGTATAAAATTTCAACCAAAATAATAAAAAAAAAAATACAAATGTGTTTATTTTATTTTATTTTACAATTAATTACATCTGACAACCCATTTTATTAAAGATTAAATAAATGCAAAGATGCATTGCTCATAATACAGATTGATCAGACCTACAAATACTCAATCCATCATATGAGCAATTATTGATTGATCATAAGAAATTCCTGAAAACAAAACTTCGGACCTGTTAGCCAGTGGAAACCTTCATCATCCCAAGAGTGCATCTGTCCTTTGGCTTCAGCTCAAAGGAATGTGGCCTTAAACTTGGGAGCAAGGAAGCAGAGTCCCCTCTGTGAGTGTTCGGAACACATGAGGGGTGGCAATGAGCCTTATCCTCTTTAACAGCTCTTGAGTCCCGAGCGGAGGATGTAATGGACTGCGGCCCTGTTCTGTTGTGCAGTCTGACTCATCACCATTTATTACATAACCACACACTAATGTGCAGAGGGACCCAAGGTTGCACTAAAATTTAGATGCAAGTGATCGGATGCCAAGCTGCCAACGAATGTAAATTAAAAGCAAGAACAGCTTGTTTTTTTAATAATTTTATTGGCTTGGTTCTTTTTCTGCCCTTGCAAATGATGGCAAGAAACACTTTATGTGAAGAGAGATGAGATTTTTAGGAAGTACAACCTATTTTGGTGCCTATATTTACACAAATGCACTAATAAAATGTTCATTGCATTGGAGAACATACTTGGAGAGCATTATGTTCATGCACCCAAAAGACAGATAGCAATTGCAAATGACTTGTCCACCTGCTGTGCAGAATGGCTGACAAAAGCCATAACCAACTGGTTTCACAGCAGATCCGAGCTTGTTAAATAATCACACAATGAGTTGAGTGTTATAAATAATATATTGTATTGGCAAACTCTTAATTGTAAGAAAATGTATTATTTAATATCTTCATACAAACATTGCTCTGTTGTTCCGTCTTCTGCTTCAGATCCATGCGGGAACACATGGAAAGAATGAGACATGCACAAAGTGGTATGCTTCACACCACCTTGAAAGTTTATTGATCAGATACACTGTTCATATACTTTTTGTCGTGCATATTAATGTATCACAGAACAAAGACTTTCAGAATTTATTGTATAAACAAATGATTATCATAAGGCCTCCTACTTTCTTTTACCATAAATTTATGCTTCTGGTTCATCTTCATCCTCCTCGATCTTTATCAATATTCCAAAATATGATGCATGTAAATAATTTTTAATTGTCAACATTTTATTTGACTCCCTATATAGACTTGCCCAGGGCCTTCTGAACTTGACTACAGAAATAAGCATTATTCACTAGTTCTTTTTCACACCATTTGGCTACAGAAAGCATCTAATAGTCATCTACTAAGAGGGGGAACTTGTGTCCAGTTATCTGAGACCCTTATTATCCTTAGATAATACAGATAAAAAGATAAGTTTACTACAGCACCTAAAAAATCACACGACATAATGAATGTATCCTCTTTAATGGGATTCATAAAATGCAGTACATAATTCAATTAATTAAACATTTAAACAAATGAAACTAAATCAAATGAGTAAAATAGATATTTCTATGATTTTCAATGTCTTGCCTTAATCCACTTTAAGCTCAGAATTACAAATGCTAACAGCTATTCTCATTGTACAACAACTAATATGCAATTCAAGAGGACTTTTAAACGCCTTACAAAAATTGTCCTCTTTTACTATCCGTTCTTCAACAAAACAGGAAGTCACAAAGATTCACCAGACCAAATAAGCCATTTCTGATCCGCTCAGTCCAAACAAGCCGCTGCGGCGATCGAACAACTTGACATCGATTATTTACGTCTGATTCTAATGTTTTCCTTTCTAAAAGCGGACGCGATGAAGCCCTGTCAGATGTTCATTATAACTTTGTTATTGTCTTAAATTAAGACTGCTAGTATTTTTGACCGGCCATATTGGTTGTCATTATTCAGGCGAAGTTATATCAAGAGTATAAACTGTTACGAAAAGCAAAAACTCCTGTAACTTAGATCCAGTGCAGGGTCTTTGCTATAGGCCCTGCAGTTGATCTTCCAATCGCCTGACAAATCTTTATGCGTTTCGTTTTATTCACTACGGTTTTGCATAACACTTCGTCGATCACTGAAGATGGACACAGACAAGTTTAACTATGTGTATAGTTGCGATTTGGACATAAACGTCCAACTGAAAATGTGAGTATGTTTATGGACCAAAGTCATTGTCTTGATTGCAGAACTGTCAAACCAGCAGAATGTCAACAGAGATCGAGTAACAGCTCATTGCTCATAGAAACATCGCTCGGATTATTGAAAGATGTGTTGTGCGTCATATGCATCTAAGTTATATCTACTCGATGTTATTTATTAAAATGGTTTTAAATATATTGTCTACTTCGTCAAAGATAAAATCACCAAATCTCCCTATGTAGAGGACATAATGTGTTGCATTTATATTTTAAACGTAGAAAGGAAGACTCTTCCCGACATATCAAATCGTTGTTTTTGTGATGTTTACCAAAGCTAGCATGGCAACACAATGAGTCAGAAGAATAAAGTGTTAACACGAGTCCAGCGAGAGCTGTTGTGTTTTAGGGCTGTCATCTGTCTATTGACATCATTCTCCTTTTGCCCTCGATCTTAACGAGTCTCTGTCTGCGTGTGGATCATAAATGATTCTTCTGACCCCTTGTTTTTGTCCGGCTGCACACGCGCGCACAATGGAGTCAGTTTCATTTCAGTGTGTGTGTGTGTGTGTGTGTGTTGCATTACGTTAGAAGGACAGAAAATCCCAGGGTGCTAGTGAGCAAACTTTTACCCAAGACCTCATCATAAGACAGTGAAGCCAAACTGCATGAAGAAGAACTGTCACCATGCGAAGCACTTGAAATAACGGGGTGATTTGACAGGGCTGACCTTCATAATTTAAAGGGATAGTTCACCCAAAAATGAACATTTTGCCTCATTGCAAAGTTTCAAACCTGTATTAGTTTCTTTCTGGTGCTGAACACAAAAGAACATATTTTAAAGAATGTTGGTAATCAAACAGTTGACAGTAGCCATTTTATTCCATAGTAAAAAAAAATATTATGGAAGTTAGTGGATGCCGTCAACTTTATGGTGACCAACATTCTTTAAAATATCTTCTTTTGTGTTCAACAGAAGTAAGTAACTCATACAGGTTTGGAAAAACATGAGGGTGAGTAAATGATGATACATTTTTTATTTTTGGGTGAACTGTCCCTTTACGTGCGAAATACGAATTAAAAAGGAAGTAAAAAAAAAGAGACGTTTAAGGAACGTTGTATAAACAACGTCTAAGTAAGTAAGACATTTTTAAAAAGTGCATGTTGCGTATTTTACATAGACAGTAAAAGAAAGGTATTTTAGATGCTTGCGAACACTAGTAGCGTTCGCACGAGCGTGCTAGCGCTTGGAGTATCGGACACATCAACAAAACTGAAACAAATTAATACTTTTATTAAGCAAGAACACATTCAATTGATCAGAAATAATAGTAAAGACTTAATGTTGTTACAAAAAAAAGAATTCTGAAAAAAAAAAGAATAATAGTTTCCACAAAATTATTAAAGGGTTAATTAGTTCACCCAAAATAATTCTGTCATTAATTACTCACCCTTATGTGAGCTGTCTTTCTCTCTATTGACTATGCAACTACCAATTTCAAGCCCGGGAAAGGTAGTAAAGACATCAATAAAGTAATCCATGTGACTCCAGTGATTTAACCTCAATTTTATGGAGCTGTACGAGTGCTTTGTTTTGCACAAATAACATAATTTTCCACTTCTTTTTTTCTTCAAAATATGAATCTCAAACGGGCGTTCACAGCATCAACTTCTGCTCTCTTGTCATCACAACACACATGCGTATTATTTTGTAAATAAAGTGGTAAACTATGTTTTTTCACTTGCGTCCCTTCATAAATATGAGGTTAAATCACTGGAGTCACATGGATTACTTAAATGATGTCTTTAATACTTTTCTCTGGCTTAAAAGTGGGTGAACTATCCCTTTATATATATATATATATACATACATATACATATACATATACACATATATAGTTTTTTGTTCCACAAATGACAGTACTAACAACTAGCGTCAGTGTGAATATAATGTGCGGTGGAAAGGTCATGGAAATTATTGGTCAAATAGCTGACATTTAGACCCCAAATATCTTGACATTGTGTTGTGTGCTGACTGAGCAGAAATAGCCTTATGTTTGTGTTTGCTTTTTTGCAGAGGCAGTCTAGAGGGCAAGAGAGAGCAGAAGAGCTATAAATCTCTGCTCGAGGACCCCATGCTGCGATTCTCAGGACTCTATCAGGAGAGCTGCTCCGACCTGTACGTCACCTGTCAGGTGTTTGCTGAGGGCAAGCCACTCGCTCTGCCAGTACGGACGTCTTACAAGGCCTTCAGCACTCGCTGGAAGTGAGTACATTTAACAACGGTTAATCTCCGTATCTCACACTGTGGCTCACTTTATGCAAGTGTGACCCAGTAATGAGTCAGAGCAGGAAACCAAATAGAATATGCCAGAGATGTGTCGCAGAGATATATAGCCTATATATTTTGGTACCTTTATCATCCTCTCACATATTTACACAGATACATGACAAGTATAATTAATTTTCTTAATTTAGAAAAAAAACATTCAGATTTCAGATTTCAACCTTCAGATTTCGTTTGTTGACTGTGTTTTGTCACATTATTATCCTGGTCTTTTCTTCTTCGCAGCTGGAACGAGTGGCTTAGATTGCCAGTGAAGTACCCTGACCTGCCTCAGAGTGCCCAGGTGAAACTAACTGTTTGGGATGTGTATGGACCCGGCCGTGCCACACCTGTTGGGGGCACTACAGTCACCCTGTTTGGGAAATATGGGTAAAGGTCTAGTGTTTCATCAGAAATGATGTGTGTACCTCATTAGCCTTCATGTAAACAACTGCAAATGTCATGTGATTGAGCTCTTTTTGAATTAAATGTATCTATGGTTAAAAGAGACTTAAAAAAGTCGGTTGAATATAATAATAATTGTTTTGAAAACCTTTAAATATGTCTACTTTCACAATCAGTTTCAAATATTTCTCACTGTTCAAACGTTTGGGGTCAATATGATTTTTTTTTAAATTATTATTATAATTAGATTATAATTTTACTAAATAATTATATATCAAATAAATGCTGTTCTTTTGAACTTTCTATTCATCAAATAATTAAAAAAAAGGAGAAAAAAAAGGTTTCCACAAAAACTTTCCACATGGCTGCTGAAAACTGAGCTTTGCCAGCACATTAATAAATTACATTTTAATATATATATATATATATATATATATATTTTTTTTTTTTAGCAAATAATTGTAGTCTTGGTGGGCAATAGATACTTCTTTCAAAAACATATGTATATATATATAACCTTTGAACGATTCTGTACATGTGAAATGCAGTGCAATTCTGGCCCACCAATCTTTGCTATATACTCTCTTCTAGATATGTCTACATTTTTGAAGGACAGTTGGACATGATATATTTGTGCAAAATTAAAATGAGGCATCCTGCTTCTAATTCTTGAAAAGAAGGCTTTCTTGGAAATTGACCAATTATGCACTACGATGCCATGCTGATTCGGCTCAATTCTTTAGGTAGCTGACTCGGTCACTTTTGACAGAACTCTAACGAGAAACAGGACTCTTGCAATTATGGTAACACTGACACCAAATTCTTCTCTATGTATGCACATAAAGTTTGTTCAGAATATATATAATTAATATCTTCACTCGCATGATAAAATCATTGTAATCCCGAATTTAAATTACATATAACCAGCATATTCAGAATCTGTGATTATATCAAATTAATTCGAATTAATACAAATCTGTGCATGTTAATATAGTCAGTGAGGTGCTATTAATCATTTATGGAAGAGATTATTAGAGAGACAAACTTGATGTTTTTTTTGTTGCTGACATTTTTCCACAAAAGTTTGCATACCACCCCTCTTTTACATCTAATTAGGGGAATCCCTTATCCTTCTTCATCTCTCTTCGTCGCTCCCTCTGTCTACCAGAATGTTCCGGCAGGGCATGCATGATCTGAAGGTGTGGCCGGGCGTGGAGGGTGATGGTAGTGAGCCCACTAGTACACCAGGAAGGACCAGCAGCACTCTGTCAGAGGACCAGATGGGCCGCCTAGCCAAGGTCAGTTGAGGGATTGGGGAGCGGAGAAGTCCAACTGAGACAGAAAGGCGAGAAATATGCCTGTGGACAGTTACTGCACATGAGGGATATGTTAAATGAAAAGTGGGTGGCAGGGTCGGATAGATGGATGTGCTGTTTGTGTTTATAGATTACCCAATTTGTGGAAAGAATGAGAATTGAGAATGTTTGGGAAAGAATGAGAATTGAGAATGTTTGGGAGTGTGATTTTGTGTGTGTGTGTGTGTGTGTGTGTGTTCGTTCTCTAAAAGGACATGTTTTAACTGCCCTCTGTTCCAGGGCCCAGACCTGGAGATACTTAGTGACGTGAGTATGAGAGAAAACGGGACAGGAATGCTGAATGTGTATGTGTGTGTGTGTGTGTGTGTGTGTGTGTGTGTATGTATGTGTGTATGAGTGTATGCTTGTCTCAAATTTCTGGGCAAGATATAGGATGGGTTCCATACTTAGCTTGTTTAATTTGAACCACATTTTTACAAATAGGATAAGTATATCATTTTCTGTGTGTTTTGGACTTTCAAGCACTGACAATGCTTGCCCTCACCAATTTTTTTTATTTAACATTTTATATTCATTTTTGTTTTTGAGAATTTATGTGAAGCAGTAAAGCTGTTATAAAGCACACCAAGTGTTTAGGGGAATTGAGAAACACTTTTTATGACACTATAAATGACCATGCAATCGTAGTTCTTAATGACAAGAATTCGGCTATGTCTATTAAACCTTTGACAAGTACGATCACAGCGAACATCCAAATCTGCGTTGGTGCTGCCACTGCCATATGTGTAGATATGAAACAGCTTCACAAACAGTCTTTTCAAGCACACAGTATCTTTATTTCTGTGTTAAAATAATTCAAATTATCATAAAAGATATAAACACTGATGTCTACAGTAGTGATCAAAATAAAGATCATTACACCAGTAGGTGGCGACAATTGACTGTTAAAAATGTATTTGTCATTGAATCATTCGAGAGATTTGTTCAAAATTGTGTTGAGTCTTTATGAGTGAGTCATTGAATCAATCATTTATTCATTCACACAAACCATTTTTTTTAAATGAATTAAAATGAATTAAATATTTTAAAATTGATTTATAATTTATATAATTTGCAGCATTTAACATTTTATCAGAATCTCTAGTAAATTGCATGTTATTTTGTTTAGTGGTCTATTCAGAATCGTGAAACAAAAAAATTGATTCTCAAATCAGAATCATGCAGCTCTACTATAAATTAATTTAAAAAAAATATGGCAGGTCAGAGACAACTTGAGCCCTTTCGACAACATCTTTCAACTTAATGTTTCAACTCATGTTATGGCCATGTCAAAGCTGGTAAGCTTGCCTAAACCTCTGTTCACAACAATCGTGTCTGTAATGTATAACCAGACGTTCATCTACAGAAAAACAGTTCTACATCAAACGGACAATTTAGAAGAATCTACAGATTAAATAAAAAGATTGTTGTGCTGGATAATTCATCTAAGTCAGAATGATTTGTTGTGGATGCAGTTGACAAAGCTTAACTTGTTTGGAACTGGGAACATTCCTTGAAATGTTATGGATATTATGTATAGCCACTAAAACAGAAGTATGGCTGGTCCTCTTAGACTCTTGGTGGCCTTTAGATGAGATGTGTTATTGTACTAATTATTACTAACTGTTTGTTTAGAAAGGGCTTAGTCATCTTAGTGTGCTACTACTTTGTACTGGCACCCACTGAATGTCCTTACTTGCTAATGGGCGTTTTTGTGTTTGAGGCTCTTGCTGGCTGACACGCCACTGTCATATGATTGGCTAAAGGATTGTGCACACAAGGTATTAGTGTTGGTCTGGTCTTCGAAACTTGTCTTTTTCTTTAAGTTTTCCTCTCTCTTTCTTTGCCTTTCTCTCTCTCTCTCTCTCCCAGCTAACAAAAGCTCATCGTCAGGGTCACATGGTTAAAGTAGACTGGCTGGATCGCTTGACCTTCAGAGAGATTGAGATGATCAATGAGGTGAGTGGGTTTGGGGTAAACGGTGTCATGATACGACATCACTATAATTTTTGTAACCTCTTTGTAGAGCCCAAACTAAAAACCACAAGTATATCTAATTAAGATGATTCATAAAGTTTTTCTCTCTCTACAGAGTGAGAAACGTAGCTCTAATTTCATGTACCTTATGGTGGAATTTTCCCGTGTCAAAAGTGGCGAACGAGAATACAGCATTGTCTATTACGAAAAGGTATATCCATTTTTAACTACATCTTTTGCTACAAAGTCAAAATTGATTCAAAATAACCCTTTTTATTTTCCCTGTTAATGCATGATTCATCAAAATGTATCAGCTCTACTTCACTTCTTAATTTTTTGTTGACTAGGTTGTGATATTAATGTTAACTAATTGCCAATAACCAAGCATTTTTAGCATAATGCTTGTTGTTGGGAAAGCAGTTTTTCAAAAATCTTGCCAATTGCTAATAGAGTTATTTAATGTGGTTAAATGTAATATGTATTGACATTTAGTTTGAAAAGAATAGCTTGTTGAGGGGGAACTTGAACTTGACTAGCAGTGAGAAATAAATACTTTAACAATCTTATCATTTTTAGATAAGTAAAAACAAGCCCCGACTTACAGGTTTAGAAAAATGCATTTTTACTTTTTTGAAGTAAAATGGGTTGTGAATGCCTTTTTATTTTGACTTTAAATCAGTGATTAATCAAAAAATTTTAAAAGGAGTGTAGTTAAAAGACCAGGTAAATTTAAGTGACTCTCTTTTCAGGATGCTGATGATTCCTCCTCTTTGCCAACCAGTTCAGATATTGTGAAAGTCCCAGACCCTCAGATGTGCATGGTGAGTGGAAATAAAGACAATAAAGTCAGTTAACTTGGGTTCATTGATTTGAGAATCTGTGATAAATGTCTGTCTTAGGCCCTGTTTACACCCGGTATTAAGATGCGTTTTGGTCGATCGGATCACAAGTAGATGAGGGAGACACATTCACGTTTACACCTGGTATTTTAATCTCTTTTGTCCACCTTAAATTACTTCTGTCCTGATTTCTTCAAGGGAAGGGGGAGTGCGTGTTAGAAATCAGGAATGGTGAGAGAACAATGTGCTTGGCAAATTTTTCATCTTCAAACCAAACTTGGGTCTTCAGCCATCAAAGTTTAAATCCTTTCTGGATAGCACACTTCCCATAATGTTTATGCATTAGGTCAGTAGGCGGAGAGAAGGCGGTCTTTTGTGGCTGTTCGGTCATATGAGCATTTACACTAGCAAACTGGTCGAATGAGTTTTGACTACCTCTGGGATCGTTCGAAAGTGGACAAGCTCAAAACGTTTTAGACCCCATTTACACCTGTATTTAGCGTCGTCCACTTGGGATCTTAATACCAGGTGTAAACCGGGCCTTACACACAAATGTGGTGTATATTTTGGCACCTGATAATGTAAAAAATACTTTTAATGTAAAATGACAAAGTTGGTACTTACTGGTGCTGGTGTTCTGTTACAGGAGAACCTTGTGGAGAGTAAGCATCATAAACTGGCCCGTAGTTTGCGCAGCGGACCGTCTGACCACGATCTCAAACCTAATGCGGCCACACGTGATCAACTCAATGTTAGTGATGAAGAGAAAAAGAAGTCCACAAGACTTCTCTGCAGATGTGTTTTTAATATGTATATGTATCTGTCATAGATCATAGTGAGCTACCCACCCACTAAACAGCTAAGCTCTGAGGAACAGGACCTTGTGTGGAAGTTTAGATACTACCTCACCACACAAGAAAAGGTGAGTGAACACATGTATTGTACACTAACCATTTAAAAGTTTTTGGGTCAGTAAGAGAGAAATGAAGGCTTTTATTCAGCAAAGATGCATTAAATTGATCAAAAGTGACAGTAAAGACATGTGTAATGTTACAAAAGATTTCTATTTCAAATATATGCTTTTCTTTTGAAATTTCTAATTCCTGAAAATATATTTTGCCATCACAGGAATAAATTACATTTTAATATATCTAAAATAGAAAACAGTTGTTTCACAATATTACTGTTTTTTTTTCCAAATCAAATAAATGCAGCCTTGGTGAGCATAAGAGACAAAATAAATAAATAATAATAAATAAATCTTACCGACCCCAAACATTTGAAATTATGTTCATGTTTACTAGTGTTTCCCCATTGGTAGTAGGGTGGTGTCTCAGTTTTACTCTGTGTCCAAGGCAGGATCTAATTGTGGCTCTGTTTTTAGGCTTTGACTAAGTTCCTGAAGTGTGTGAACTGGGATCTGCCCCAGGAGGCCAAACAGGCCCTGGAGCTGCTGGGAAAGTGGCGGCCGATGGATGTGGAGGATTCCCTGGAGCTGCTGTCCTCTCAGTTTACCAACCCCACAGTCAGACGCTACGCTGTCGCGAGGCTGCAGCAGGCTGACGATGAGGTAAAGTCTACAGAATATGTGCTTCTCTGTCTTTATGTATCTCTTTTATCTAGAGTATATGTGTCAGTCAGTATATGTCTTTGTGCGTCAAATGATTTTATACTTTCTAATGCAGTATTAACTATCCTTAAATATGCACACCATTACCAATGGAAATCTTTTGGGACAAAATCCTTTAGCGGATAAACATTTGATTCTGCTTATTTTTCTGACTCTTTAGAGAATGAATTGTGATGCATACAATAACCATACCATACACACACCTCATCTTTCTTTGTAATTCCTTATAGGATCTGCTAATGTACTTGCTCCAGCTGGTACAGGCATTGAAATATGAGAACTTCATTGATATCCAGGGTGGTTTGGAGCCTGCCAGTAAGAGAGAAAGTCAGGGGGTTCTGGCAGAGAGCTCAACAATAGGAGATCTGGAAAGGTCAGCTGAAACCTCACAGAACATGCGTCTATGTGAAATGGGAACCCCCCCTAAAAATATCTAAATATTTAGACATTACTTTTCATAGAATCAAAGCATCTTTCAACATCTTTGCATTCCAGTGATGCTCAGAATATATGTACTGTTGGATTTCTAAACAATTAAAAATTGAAAAACAAAAAACGTGAGGGTTCCACTCATTGATTTATTTTTCAGTTCCCAGATGGCATCAACCATCCCTGTGATGCCCAGTGGACAGAAAGGCAAAGAGGGAGCAGATGGTGAAAATCTAGAGGTAAGTGTAAAATAAAAAGTTAGCAGATGAACAGTTTATTTTAGATAAAGGGGATGTGGAGATTATGTAATGGTGTGTATGACCTGTGTTCCACAGCAAGATCTGTGCACTTTCCTTATATCACGTGCCTGCAAAAACTCCACTCTGGCAAACTATCTATACTGGTGAGTTCATTAATCAAGGGGTTTTGCAGTTCTTGCATGACTATAACAATTTCCACCGACTCCATATGTAAGATTTAAAACTAAAAGAAAATGTTGTTTGGATATTGTCTTCTAATGCAGGTATGTAATAGTGGAGTGTGAGGATCAGGACACCCAGCAGAGAGACCCAAAAACCCATGACATGTACCTCAATGTAATGAGGCGGTTCAGTCAGGCTCTGCTCAAGGTACCTTCACATTCTGAACCCACATGACTGACAACAAACTAACTTGATAATATACAATACTGTTCAAAACTTTGGAGTCAGTAAGACTTTCTAATGTTTTTGAAAGACGTCTCTTATGCTCACCAAGGCTGTAATTATTTGATCAAAAATAAAGTAAAACTGTAAAATAGTATTACGATTTAAATATATATTTGCTTTTTTTAAATGTAATTTATTCCTGTGATGGCAAAGTTGAATTTTCAGCATCATTACTCCAGTCTTCAGTGTCACATGATCCTTCAGAAATCATTCTAATATGCTGATTTGGTGCTCAAGAAACATTCCTATTATTATCAATATTAAATTCTTTTTTTCAGGGTTCTATGATTGATGAACAGAACACCCTTTGTTTGAAATATATTTTGTAACATTATAAATGTCTTTTCTGTCACTTTTGATCAATTTAATGCATCCTTACTAAATAAAAGTTGCTAAAATAAAAACAACAACCTTTGAACACTACTGTACCTAACCAGGCATGATGCTCAAGTTTTCAGCATCAAGAAATGTGTCCGTCTACACAATCACAACCAATCAGGAGATATTCAATCTAGTTAAGATTGTAATTTCAAAGTTCATACAAAAAGTGATTTTGTCTGATGCAAATTCATGCCTCTTATACATATGATTGGTTGATAAAAGTAAATAGATGTGAAGTGTTGAAATAGAAGATACTGAAAATAATATGTGGTTTGTGTCCATTTCCAGGGTGATAAGAGTGTTAGAGTGATGCGCTCCCTTCTGGCCTCCCAGCAGACATTTGTAGACAGACTAGTGCAACTCATGAAAGCTGTTCAGAGAGAGAGCGGAAACCGCAAGAAAAAGGTACGGAACATGTGCTGTAGATCATGAGGTATCTTTTGTAAAGTTTTTTGTTACATTTCATTTTTTCTGTCTCTGACAGACGGAGCGGTTACAGAGCCTGTTGGCTGATAATGAGAAGGTGAATCTGTCAGAGATCGAGCCCATCCCTCTCCCTCTGGAACCCCAAATCCGCATCAAAGGCATCATACCTGAGACTGCAACACTCTTTAAGGTATTGTGCATCATTTATATCCATTACACTGAGTCTCACATGCATCCATCCACCCCTGACCGCAGTTTGTGTCTCTTTCAGAGTGCTCTGATGCCAGCAAAGCTCATCTTTAAGACAGAGGATGGGGAGCAATATCCAGTCATCTTTAAACATGGAGATGACCTGAGACAGGACCAGCTCATCCTTCAGATTATTTCACTCATGGATAAGGTCCAAAGAGCTCATTAAAAGCTAATTTCCTCACACAGTACCAACAGTACACATAGTTCATATCAGTATTCATTAACGTCTTCTTATATAGCTGTACACAAAAAAATTCTGTTGTTTTATATAATGCTACCGCTAAAATAAAAATAAGGAATTTTTAGTTGATTGTTAGCTTTCTTATCTTCAACAGTTGCTGAGGAAAGAGAATTTGGACCTGAAGTTGACTCCATACAAAGTCCTGGCGACCAGCACCAAACATGGTCAGTACTGCTTCACCTATTGAGCCAGTCAATGCACGTGTGGGAGTTTAATTTTACACTCGATGCATATGATTTGTCTGCAGGTTTTATGCAGTTTATGCAATCAGTGCCTGTGGCTGAAGTTTTGGCGACTGAAGGCAACATTCAGGTAATGCAATACAATACAGGTCTGCAGTCCTGCTTCTGGAGGGCCACCTTCCTGCAAAGTTCAGTTCCAAACCTAACCAGTAAATCTAGGTCTTCAGGGTCGCTTGATACCTCCAGGCAGATGCGTTAGTGCAGTTTGGAGCTAGGATCTGCAGGAACGTGGCCCACCATGAATAGGATTGGACACCCATTTCATTTGGATATACATCACAATAGGGGGAAAAAAGACTATCGTATTCTAAAATTTTAAAATAAAAGTAATGTTTTATTACTTGCATTTGTATAATAGAATTGTAGGTGCAAGATGCTTTGGCACATACCAAATAGTGGATGTATTAAACGCATTCTTCTGTGTTTATTTGTAATATAACTAAAGAAAAAGCTCTCATATCTTTTTTTATTTCTCTTGATTAATTATGTCTCCATGCAGAGTTTCTTCCGAAAGCACGCTCCGAATGATAAGGGGCCATATGGCATCAGCTCTGAAGTCATGGACACATACGTTAAAAGCTGTGGTGAGCTTCAGTTTGTTTATTTCGCTTTATTAATGATTTACTTCTTTATAAATCATTATTTGCGTGTACTAAATCATGATATACTTTTCAGCGGGCTATTGTGTCATCACCTACATCCTAGGGGTTGGAGACAGACATCTAGACAACTTGCTTCTCACAAAGACTGGTACACTCAATAAACACACCACAGCTTTCAATGACTTTATGCACTGATAAAATAGATTGGGCGTGCTGATCTGTATCTCTGGCTTGCAGGGAAGCTGTTTCATATCGATTTTGGGTATATTTTGGGTCGGGACCCTAAACCCCTGCCACCCCCTATGAAGCTGAGTAAGGAGATGGTGGAAGGGATGGGGGGCATGCAGAGCGAACAATACCAGGAGTTCAGGAAACAGTGCTACACGGCCTTCCTGCACCTACGCAGGTGAGTTAAAGAAGACCTACTTCCTATATTTAGTATGTCTAACTTGAAATCATAACCTTTTTTGTTGTTTTGGTTGTCATATGCAGATACTCCAATCTCATTCTGAATTTGTTCTCTCTGATGGTGGATGCGAACATTCCGGACATTGCACTGGAGCCTGACAAAACTGTGAAAAAGGTTTGTGTGGTACTAAATGTTTGGCCCCAAAATCTCAGAGGGAGAATGAAAGGATCAATAAGATTTTAACCTATTCATTCTTTGCCTGCCCACTGCAGGTTCAGGACAAGTTTCGATTGGACCTCTCAGATGAGGAAGCAGTGCATTATATGCAGAGTCTGATTGATGAGAGTGTAGGGGCTTTGTTTGCTGCAGTGGTTGAACAGATACACAAATTTGCACAGGTGTGTATGTTTCCTCATATTTTAACCCAATACTTTTTCCCCTTTTGCAAATTCAGCATGGAAACTATTAAAGACAAGGCCTATTTATGATGTTGTTCAAAACAAGCTTGTTCCTTTACTGTTCTCATTTCTATGGATGGTAGCAATTTTTTGTTGGCCCGTGCTGCTAAATTCTGGAAAACACTACACAACTTTGCACAGATGTTTTTCCCTGATTTGCTGACTGGATGAATTAACTCTAGTTGCCAAACTTCAGGGCCAGTGTGCAGATTTTGCGCAGTCAGGGTTGAAAGATTTCACTCAAAATCACAGTGTAGCCCAGACAATTTTTTTAGCTTCAGTCTTTGATTCCATCCAGAGGAGATCATCAAACGTTTGATATTTTGAGCTGATTTTAGAGCACATTGTTTTCATTTGTCATGCTTCTCTTAGCAATGAAGCACACATTTTAGCTTTCTGAGTTTGTTGTGTTCAAACAATTGGTAACACTTTATTTTGATTGTCCCCCAAATACATTCTACTAACTTAAGTAACTTTGCAACTACAGTACATGCTAACTAGCAGCAGTCATTAGAGTCAGTAGAGTATTACTATACTGTTTGCATAATATCCGCTTACACTTTATTGTGATTCTCCCCAACAGACATTCTACTGACTATAAGTAGCTTTGCAAGAACATGTCAACTTAATCCCTGTTCGGACGGGACTAGTTTTCTAAATCTTCATGTTCATTTCAGAGTTGGGAGTGTGTGTGTTTTCTAGATGTGGCCGTTACAGAAGGTCATGTGCTGTGCGTGCGTCACGTATATGTATTTTAATTTATTATTGGTATGATTTTAATAATAATAATAATAAAAAACACTAAGTAAACTTCACGTGTTTATACTAGCATCTGTGGAATCTAGACAAGTATCTTACTCTTACCTGACACTGATATTAAAATGGGCAGTCTTTGCTGTTTCACAGATTTGGTTCTATTTGCAGTTTTGCAGATTTGGCTCTATTTATTAATTTTATGTTATTTTTTCATTGGCTACCATCCAACAGATTTGGCAGATTTGGACAATTTGCGCAAAGTACGTCTGTGAAACATGAATTTCTCTAACGACCCCTTGGAAAACTAGTCCCGTCCGAATAGGTCTTTAATCTGCTAACCCTAACCTAACAGTCTACTAATACTCTAAGTTACTTGACATGTAGTTGCAAATTAATGAAAGTTAGTTGACACTAGTTACAAAGTTACTTCGAGTAGAATGTCTAAAGTGGACAATCAAAATAAAGTGTAACCGAACAACTTGAAACTTAGTGGGTGATCCTCATTCATTTTGTCTATGATGCCCATTTTTTTCTCTTTAACAATTTATGATGCTTAGTGTTTCAAAATCTGTGCATATTTTAAGTCTTGTACTGTATTCCAACTATAATAGAGTTCCCACTTTTGTTAATCAGCTGTGATTATTGACAGATCCTGATAAATGGCCAAATAGCGGCCCCATGTAATTGGCGTAGCTGACATATTGGACTTTTACTAATGTTTTATATTTAAAATCCACAGTATTGGCGCAGATGAGGTGATGTCATGGATCCTGGTTCTCACATAATCAGTGAGCAACAGATAGAAGGACGGCAACAACAACTGAATGATAGACGGGGAAAAAGGACACGTGCCAAGGCCACACAAGTGACATCGTTTTCACCGTGAACCATTCATGCACTAGGTCTTGACTAAACTGAATATATTTGTATATAAAATATAAAATGAACTGTATATGTAAAAAAAAAAAAAAAAAAAAAAGACAGCCAAATAAAGATTCCAACTTTAGCATTTGTTTACTGGTCAGTATTAATTTTACAGTATACAATCAAAACTAACTTTAGCTGGAAATAACATTATTCAAGAACCGCTATAAAGCCAAAACAATCTCTGTTACCTTAAATTATATGTTTATCTCTGTAAAGCTGCTTTGAAACAATCCATTGTTAAAAAGCGCCATATAAATGAAGATGACTTGACTTGACTTTAACACTCATAAAACATTTAGAGTCTATATTAGTAACCGAAGTATCCGTTTAATTTTTTACAATAGAATGGTAAAAAAAAAAGATGTATCTGTTAAATATGTATTTGAAACCCCTGATTAGGGACTGTTATCTGTTTGGAGGCATCCTTCTATGACAATGAGTGGTTCTGATGCATATGGTGGTTTTAAAGGTTTCTCTGGATGAGAACATGCGTGTGTTTCCTACGGTGCGAGTCAGCTAGTGAGTCACACCTTCCTATGAGGAGTATTCAATACAACCTTATTGCACAGCCCATTTAAAGAAATGGCCAATACCTTAGAGATTATAGTTATAGAAAGTTAAAACCTCAATATATATATATTTAGACTACATAGGTTTTATGGATTAAACCTTTCATCCAGCATTAGTCTACTGAGCAACTTTAATGCATGTCTTCAGTTCTTTTGTTTTTGTAAAAAAAAAAGAATGAAACTTATTGTCACAAAATGAATGACCAGTACCACTGATGAAGAAAGATACTACATGCACACAAACCAAAAAATTACTATAAAGTGATGATATTTGGTAAGAAAGTCAGTGCAGGTTTATCGTGCATTTCTTGATATTTCTGTTAGACTAAGATGAACATGCATGTTGTTTTTCAGGCTTGTGGGCTGTGGTTTATTAAAGCTGAACTTGAACCCATGCAGACTTTTTTCCACTCTGCTACGTTTGGTCAACAAGAAACTTGACATTTAAAACTCGAGTCATCTGTTGAGTGAAATGGCAATGAACATCTGCTTTTAGAAATCAGTTTGGAGGTGGTATATTTGTCACATGATTATGGCTTCAGGAAAAGTCAAACAACAAATTTCCCTCTTTCTAACTTGCTGTATTTATGAACTAATTTCCCTTCACTGTTACAGTACCAAAATTAACAGAATTGTACATGACGACTCCACGTACTTGTACACATTCTCAAAAAGGAGGAAATAAGAAAAAACATGCATAATTCTATACAATGCAACATAGGCTACATGCTACATTTTCCAGAACCTAGAGTCACGCTCGGTTCCTGGGAGCGTTTGCATTGTTCCAGAGAAACGGCAACATCAGCAGAAATTGTGCACCTTAGCGTGGTTAGCTGTGAGACATGGTCCGAAGAAAATGAGAGTCAAAATGGGGCAACTGAGTCAGAAGTGAAAAATATGGAGCAAAAAACAAAAATGAAAACAATGAATCGAGCCATACAGAAACCATACCGCACTCACAGTAACCCGGACAGAATAAGGATTTATAGCGCTCTGCTGATTTGAGTGAGTCACTGAATTGTGTGTTGGCAATAATAATGACTGCTAGATTCAGGTCAGCTACATTTGACCATGATAAACGTGCAAGAAGTGACAGATTTTTCACTCTGCAGTAAAGGCATACGTGCTTAACTCCATTTGACCTAACCTTAGAAGCCATCTAGATTAAAATGGAGAACATGATACTATTAAAGTTGACAAATATAATTTGAATTATAATTTAAACTATATAAATGCATGTTATAGATCTTATTGTAGATGATTCATCCATGTAGCTATGTTTCCTTTATTTACATGTTTGTTTGTTTTTAAAAAAAATGTATTTTATTTTTTAATTAAAATATCTTTACTGGGTCGTCAAGCAAAACTTCTCCAATGTCCAAGACTTCTCCAATAATTTAGTCAGTTTAAACCTTGCCCCTGCAAGCTCACCTTCATTTGCCTCCATTTTTGAGTGCATGCAATGTCCACATGCCAAAATCCAACCAGCAACCGATGCATAGAAGAAAAGCTGTATTCAAACTAAATGTATTCAGTCTTTTGAGAACAACCATCAGTAGTTTGAATTAGCTCGGACCCATGTTCATTGGTCTCATATTCACTTTTAAGCATCTCAACATCTCCATACCGCTCTGGGTCTTCAGTTGACATCTTGTCCTGTTGAGTGTATTTCACTTGCACCGAGCTCAGAGGAATGTTCGGTGTCTCCTCACAGTGATTCTGGTATGGACATCCCACGTTTGCTTCTAGAACCGGATGAGATGGAAACAAATGGAACTCGTTGTTTTGGACTTCTACGCCCAAATCTCCAGACTCCACAGATCCCTCAATGCAGTCTGGATCATGCAGGACGGGGCTTGTGTAATACTCATTGTTGTGGTAAGATGACTGGTTGTCCGTTAGCGTGAAGTCACAGATGGATACAACAGAAACGTGGTCCCCCTCAAAGCTCTCGTCGTATGGTGCTGCCTTATAGGAGTCAATGAAGGTCTCTTTCTGAAGTTCCAGGTCTCGAAGTAAAGCCTGGAAACACAATAATGGTTTGTACTTTATGCATTGAATGCTGGTTTGTGACAGATTAAACAAACAACAATTAATACAATGCATTGAATCTGCATTAGAAGGTTTTGGAGTGCTCCTTTGAGTAACTGGTTTTATTATCAAAGTCTAATTTGATTGGATGGCTAGGGTTCCAAAAGTGCTGATATGGACCCTTATTACAGGCAATATTTATAGGCAATTACAAGTAGTTTGTTTAGGCTGGGTTGTATGGAATTACAAACCTGCGCACAGATTTTCAAAAGCACATAACTATAGAATCAATTCTGAATGAGCATGTGAACGCCGTCAGCGTTAATCACAGGTTCGCGTTTTAAGTCTGATTTCGTTGGAGGTGAATCAATCAAAATTAACTTTAGCTGGAAATAACATTATTCAAGAACCGCTATAAAGCCAAAACAAATCTCTGTTACCTTAAATTATATGTTTATCTCTGTAAAGCTGCTTTGGAACAATCCATTGTTAAAAGTGCTATATAAATGAAGATGACTTGACTTGACTACAGACTGACACATTTCTGCATTATATAACACTATAAATCTGTTTAAAAAAATAAATAATGCACATTTATATCACTATACTTTGTCTTTAATTACACTGACATTAAATTACAAGAAAACCTGCTGAAGGAGTAACTGTAAACGTGACATTTTAATGACATCTTCTGTGTTATTTCTAGTATTTCAGCTGTAATTATAACAAAGATGCTTGTTTTCAAACTTAAAAAAATAAATTAAATTGGGAGCAATTGATTTTGTGATTCCTGAAGTTTTAAGAACTGTTTTGTTTTCAATAAAAACAATAGTTACTGAGGGGGGAGAAATATGATTTCAGTAACACACTTGCAATCATGCTCATGTAATATTGCTGAAATATAAAATCCAGTACCAAAGATCTGGGCAAGGGACGTTCAGAAGATGCACAGTGTCTCCAGAGCAGAAATATCACTAGGCCAAGAGCAATGAGAACAGCACACACAATCATGGCGATGAGGCTCTCTGAAGAACGAACGAACACACACACACATTAGTGCCGACAAACACTGAACAAACATATGCAAATAAATGTGTACTGCATCCAGTGCTGGGTAGTAACTGATTACATGTAATCTGGATTATGTAATTAGATACCAAAAATGAAGTACTTGTAATTATATTACTTTTTTTAAAGACACAATTACATGTTATTCTCACAATAGCAGTCAATTATTTATAATTCATTAATTCTCTCAACTACTTTTTTATTTTTTATATTACCTTACATGTGTAATGTAATGGATTTCGTTACCAACTACAATTTTTGTCATGTAATTTGGAATTAGTAACCGATTACAATTTGTAAGTAATCTACCCAGCACTACTGTAACTTTACACCACAAAATAAGTACAAACACTTAGAAATGATGCACACCAGTGTTTGCTGGTATGTAAACACACTGCGGGAGGCTCGCGGGAGAGGAGGCCAGTACACCTTCAGCTGTGAAGTTGGCCACAGCACAGTACACTTGCCCTGGTAGAAGAAAACCAAATTCCACCTTGAGTGGGCTTTCGTTCTTCACCGCAACAGTGCGCGTCTTCAAAAAAAATAAAACAACTGAACTCTCCATTTAAACAAATCGGTAAATGAGGTTAAAGGGATGTAAAGATGAGAGTTGTGCACCTGTCTGTCTGAGAGGTTCTGTTTGTTGTATAGAGTGACTGTGGCCAAGAGGTTTTTAAGGTCATTTATGGGGCAGAGGCAAGCCATCTCCTTCTCTTCCTCATAATAATAGTCACTTATGCAGATTTTGGATGGAAGACAGTGAAAATTTACCGTCACCCACAGACTTCCATTGTCCATGGAGATGATAATGTTGGGGGGGCTGAATGTGGCAGAAGCTGGCAAAAAAATAAAGTATTAAAGGTTATCTTAACACTTTTAGAGGAATTGCAACATATTGTGATTCTTATCTAATTCTTGTCTAATTATGTAAATTAGTTATCGACAGATGGCCATCAGGTGTGTTTCACACATTGTTATCTAATATTAGTGAATGCATTTCTGTAGCTCTTTAAAAAAAACACACAAAAAAAACAATGTTTATTAAATGCAAATTTTTTTAGGCTTCAAGCTTTGCACAATTTTCCTAATTGTTGGTGAGGTTTAATACTGACAGTCATTCAAAGGGTCACAGAGCAGAGGCAGAGTTTCATTCAGCCAAGGAAAATCTTCTGATCTCAGCCTGATATAGTTGTAGGTGTGTATGTTTGGAAAGACGTGTGTCAGATCACAGCTTTGCTGGAAAATCTGGATGCAGTCTGAAACATTTTCCCATGATGTACTGCAACACAAACACACAATATCAAGAGAACTTTATGAAGATGCCAAAAATGTCTTTATGGTGATCATCCGGCCATTCATAACTGTGTGAAACAAACAAATATTCTTACTTCCATTTTCTTAAAAACGCAACTCTTCCACTGGGCATGATGTTTTTTTTAAAGTGACGAGTGAGCAAATTGAGCTTGATCGCTTGTGAGTCATTTTCTTTTTCAATACTAATTCAGAGGAAACCAACAGCGTGCCTGAAGCGATAACAATAGCCCGTCTGCTTTGGGGCAATAAGCCCGGATTGTGTTTGACTGTGGTTTTCTGCTAAACCACACACAGTTTCACCTCTCAGCCAAGCGCTCTACTGCTCTCTGCTTCTCACTCTCATTTCTCCTATAGCCTAAACAAAATCTTCCACGTCATTGTTTTTCTAAACCTATACTTTATGTGTAGATGAGACTCACCCGCGTGTCTTGGTTTGGACAGTATAAGTCGTCTTAGGGTTGGCATCAGGGCAATTCCACTCAAGATGGCATCCCAAATTGATTGTACGGAGTCTGACATCACAGACAGAGAGCACAGTCTCTAAAAGAAGCACATGATGGAAACAAGAACATGTTGCACCTGTGTAACCTATATCACAGACGCAAAAGCAAACATACATACAGAATACAAGAGAAACAAAAAATATACACTCACCTACATTAAACATCAACAGAAAAAAATATTCCAACAAGTTTAGGGTAGTGACAGGCATCCCCACACCTGCACGTTATTTTAAGGGGAAAAAGCTGTATTTATCAAAGTGCCATAGCTGAGAATATTTGTACAAAGCTGACGACAACATATTTATATTATTATATTAATATTACAAATTTATAATGAGGTTAAAAAAAACTCACATAGAAAGATTTACCTTAAAGAGAAGAATGGGAGATTTCATTAGCTCTTACTTTCAGTGGGTGAGCAGATAAAGTGAGAAAAGGACAGATGTCACAGCTTCACTTAGGCTATGCCACAAAACCACACAGGGACTAAACCCACGTGCAGAGAGGAAACAGGAGGAAGAGAACAAAAGCACTCTCTGGTGGAAATGGTAGCAAAAATGACAATCATAAATTATAACAATTTATAAATGTTATAATTAAGAATTATTTTATAGACTACTTACAGATAAAAATAATTATTTTATACTCACCAAGGCTGCGCTCATTTGATTCATTTATAAAACAAAAAAAATAACTTTTCTATTTTAATGCGTTGTATTTAGCTTAATTAGCTCATTTTTAATGTCAAATATTTAACTAATTAATTCCTGCAATCCTTCAGAAATCGTTCTAATACGGATTTGGTGCTCAAGAAACATTTCTTATTATCAATGATGAAAGTTGTGCAGTTTAATATTTTTGTGGAAATAATGATGCACTTTTTCAGGATTCTTTGACGAACAGAACGTTCAAAAGAACAGCATTCATTTGAAAGAAATCTTCAGTGATAAAGTCCTTAGGCGGTCACTTTTGATCACTTGAATGCATCCTTTCTGAACAAAAGTATTAATTTCTTCAAATAAATCTTACTGACCCCAAACTTTACAGTATATTTAAAACACCCTGTAATTAATGGTATATTAAACTATTGTATGTCTACATACCTTCCATAGATACATTATACAGTCCATAGAATAAGCATTTCATGTATACATTATATACTTTCTCCATGTAGACTCTTATAACCCTATGTAGACTTTGTAGCCATTTTACCATGTGACTCATTTAACATGTAAAGTAATGATGTGATTCAAAGACACAACACAGCCTGTTAGCTCGTCATTTAATGTAATTAATAAAATACATATTTTTTCTCCACTCAATATTTTCATAACCTTTCAAATAATAGTAAAAATAACAAAAATATTAACAACATGTGTCATTAGAAAGGCATTAAAACCTATGGGAGTGTTCAAGTTTAGAGGACTAGGACATTAGATCAGAATACTAAATGATCCACCTAGTCTAAACAATAATACAGAGTTGTCTCCCACCAGAAAGACATTTCTGAGCAGTACAAGCGCATTAAGCAGTAGCATCTTTTTTAAATATAGTGCTTCACCTATATAACATGCAGTTATAATTTATGTCCGTGTGCCAGGCAGAGCAATGTTCGGCTCTGTGGGCGAGGGCGGCAATGCCTTGCACAGAAGCCTTTTCCCTGCCGCATCGCCATTCAAGTTCTTATAGGGGTTCTGCCGAGGTCCACGTGCGCAAATAGAGGGGAAACTCATCCCTGCTAGGCAGCAACCCAGACAGGATATGACCTCATCCTGTTCCGGAGGCGTAAGAGGGGTAGTGGCACCGTTGGAGTTGTTAGCCCCCCATCCCAGAGATCGGTTTATAGGGATGGTGCTGTTGTTGTTGTCCGGGTCTAGTAACGGAGGTAAAGAGGGTGGTCCGTTGGAGCCATTGGAGAAGGTTTTCATTGAAGTAACGCTGGCGCCATCTAGTGTATCAGGAGAGCTGGTGCAGTCCATAGGCTCCTCAAACATCGATTTGTTTGGAGACATCAACTCAACATCTAACAGGAGACCAGAGTCATCGGCTACAGCTTCTTGACTTCTCATTTTAAGACTCTCCTCCAAGTCATCCTCAACAGGTGCATCAACAAGCTCGCTAATATTAGACAGGTCAGCAATACTCTCATTGCTCATGGTCAACACACTGTCCCTTCCCATGTCCAACATATTTACATTGGCTGGATTTAAATATGTGTCCTTAACACTTTTATTATTCTTGAATTTCTCATTGCCACGCAGAGACTGGATGTCTTCTGGCGTGCAGGGCAGTGATTGGCTGCGTCTGTGAAAATGGGGCGGGCCCTTGTCACCGGAGACAGGGCTGCTGGGGTCAGGAGGTGGAGGGAGAGCAAAGGTGAGGGAAATAACAGACTTGCTGGGGGTGTCAAAGAGCTTGATGCGACCGCCGTTGAGGTCCTGGCGCTGGGAGAAGGGGTTGACACGCATCGGTGTGGTCTGAGTCAGGAGAGGGGATGGAGGGAGAAGCACGTCTGACTTGCTACGGCAGAGACGCTGGTAAGCAGGAATGTCTAGAGAATGCTTTTGACTCAAAGGCGTTGTGTTTGTGGACAACCGGTCTGAAAGGGAAGAGAAAAACAAATTTAAGGCTCAGTTTTTACCACTACGATAATAGTTATTCAATTAGGGTCCTGTGATTTTCATGATGCGGAAAAAGCGTACTGAATTGAATTGTATAACAAATTATTAAAGCTGCTGTCCGCAGTTTTTCCTCTTTCTTGCCATCTCTGTTCGAAATCTGCAATTGCAGTCATTCGAGGAATTATCAACTTTACTGGAGTTGTACTTCGACACGACACAGCGCGGATGAACACAATGTTTGAGGAAAATGTGCAGCTGTCTATCACCACGCGGTGTGGATACGGTCATTCAGAATCACAGATTATTCTTTTTGGAAGTATGACCAACATAATATTTTTCACCGGAAAATGTCATCTGAACAAGTAACATCCCCTTTTGTTCTGGTTCTGACATTGCAGTAAATCGCGCTGATTAAAAATTATACTTTGTTCTCAAATTGTTAATGTTAACAACGTCAGCATTGCGTGACTACATGTAATGTCCTTCCGTTATGTATCCGTGTTTTGCCATGGGTCCGGTTGCAGTCTCTTTTTTTTCTGTAGCCACGCCGAAGTCAGAACGAAGTCTTTTGCATTTTTACAGCGGGTGAATCTCCAGTTGTCACTGGTGATTGTCGTTTGAAGCTTTATGGATCCGCCATCAAATTGATAAGTTTAATTTTATCAAGTGCTGTGAGAAAAGGCTATAAATCTCCACCTCCAGCATCCTCACACGCAATATAGCGTATATACTAGCCGAGACTCTTCTTTATGTGTACAGATGTGACGTAATGATGCAAAGACTCTCCCGCGGAAATCCACCAGTACCACTGGAATTAAAAACATTATTACAAGCTTACCGTCTTGAATTTAGCTAAGGCAAGCAGATAGTTTTGAACACTGACTGGTTATGTATTTTCTCAAATATGTATTTTGGATCATTTTTAACCCCCAAAAAAGCTACGGACTGCAGCTTTAAATTGTTAAAGGTTAATTAATTCAATTGATTAGACATCTTTTTTGATTATTAAAATTTAATTCAGGCATTAAAATGGAAAACATGGAATGTGGGCACTAAAAATAAATGTGTTAAACTTTTAATAAATTGCAGTTTCATGATTTCAATTAATTAGACATCCTTTTTGATGACTACATTTTAAAATGTAACCATTAAAATAGAATCCAAAAAAAGAGAGAAAAGAAAACAATTTAGGGAAAAATAAAACTGATTTTATATGGCCCTATTAAAATAGAAACAATTTTTCCTAAAGACATTTAAGAATTTGATTTCGTAAATATTCTAAAACTAAATTATGACTGTTACATAATTTTATTGACATGAATTTGCATTATGTATTTTAATAATTTACATAAATGTAAACAGAAAAAAAAGCCTTCTGGCAACACATTCCCTGTGCCATTTGTTTTTTAATTTTTTTCGCCGACTCACCCTGTACATCAGGCTCTATACATTCACTCTGCTCTCGATCACTCACTCTCTTCTCCAGCTCTGCCACCAGCTCTGTGAATGAGGGTCGACTCTCTGGGTTCATCTGGGAGAGAAGAAAGAGACAGACAGATATCATTTCAGAATTTTTAAAATGTCATGTAAACACTTTGGGCTGATTAAAATTGGCCATATTTTTGAGAAGTCAGACTAACAGACTTAAATAATATATTTGTAGCTTGGCTTTAACCAGTATTTATGCATGTGAATTAGACCAGAGGTTTGTAAGGTGAGCCTTTAAGATTAGCTAAATAAAAAAAAAAAAATAAAAAAAATAAAAAAAAAGTAGCGGTAAACTGGCAAAGGGTCAATAGTTTTTTAAACGTTTTTTTATGGATGTCAATGGAGGAGAAGCTTCAGTATGGTTATAGGTTAATGAACTGACAGCCTTTCTAGCAATCTTGAATGTGTTTGCTATTAAATATTTATTTCGGAGTGAGCTATATTTGGAGTTTTCAACAACAAGAAATGCTCTTTTATAGGAGAAGACAATTTTGCGACAGGGACTATTCCGTTTACGGCACTACACATTCATTGTTTATGGTATTCTCAAACAGTGATTGACAGTTGTAAAACTCAAAGCGATTCAATGAATGACATTAAAGCTATAACGTGATTAGTTTACAAGGGAGACATGATCCAAGTTGACGGTTACGCTTTTCCAATGGTAGCGGAGGTTGGCATCTCATTTTGTAATATTATATGGTTAGACTACAATTTGCCCAGGCATTGTGCACTTGCTCCAGAAAGATGTGAATTTAATCTTTGAAATATCCGATTACGCATTATGTCATGTATACTTGGACAGGCAGAAGAAGACTGTTGCTCGACTAAGCACAAACCCGCTATAGCTTGAACATAACAGCGCGTGTAAACGTGAGATTTGCAGGGGGGGGATGATGTATGATCTGTCTTGACAGTAGATACGAGGTCTTACACTGCAGCAGATTACTGTGAGGTTGAAGAAATGAGGAGGACAGTCTCCCACCATCTGCCGAAAGGCCTCCACATCCAGACCGAAGTCCTGAAACATACAATCACCACCTAATTTCAGTCTTACAAGCTGATACACAGCTGTATATTACCACCGCATGGAGTACAAGCTGTACTGTAGAAATAAATCACCCTGACAAAGATTGTTTGGTTGTAAAAAGTAATCAAACAATGATTAATATGTAATCAGTAATAAAAAAACAAAACCTAATGAAATTACTTAAATACAACAAATGATTAAACTTTTTGCTCAGCATAACACTGCTCCATTGCCAGTGCTGTTATCTCACACTGAGTAAACTATGATCCACATTCATAAATCGAGTGAGTTCATGACACTGGTGACAGGAGTTAACCTGACATGCGAAGACTAGGTGGAAGGGTGAACCAAACAGATATAGACCAATAAAATACTTTATCTGCAATTCCGGAATAAAAGCACTCAGCAATAAAGGGAACATATAAGTATAACATACATGTCTTATTATTTAAATACTCTTTTAGAATTTGTATTTAATAAAATATGTCTAAAAAGATTTTTGATCTGAGTATATAAGATGCTGTGTTCAGTTTTTCACCTCTGTCCGTGGGAGGAAGTCAGGATCCGCCTGTATCCGGCCAATAATCTCACAGAGAATGATACCGTAGGCAAACACATCCACCTGTATAAAACAGTGTTTTAAATCTCTAAAAACCTATACATTACAATGAACTCAATAGTAATTAATCTATTCTCAATCGAAGAGGATTAAATGTAACTTTGCATTTAATATTGTGAAATACCAGTAATCTGATAAGTAATGTGGGTGAAAGAGTCATTTAAAAGGACTCTGGCCTGCATGTGGATAATCAATCATACAGTGTTTGACCTTTTCATTGTAGTGCTCTCCTCGGAGCACCTCCGGAGCCATCCAGTAGGGGGAGCCGACGACAGACAAGCTCTCTTTCCCTGCCTCATCACTGTAAACAGACAAAGGGAAAACATACTTAAAGGGAACCTACAAGTTGTTAATCTTTTTATAATAACTCCATTTTCACATTTAACACCCACAAACCCCCAGTCCGTTAACCCAGAGCATGATTATGTGTGCATGCATGTATAAAAATAAAACAAAACAAGGCCTTGTAAGATCTTAATTATAGCTGGCACACTCATACACTGCTAAGAGACACTTCCTCGGTTTTATTTTGGTCTGGGACTGTGTACCGGCATAAATAGACAGAGGGGAAGAGTGGAGAAAAGGGAAGAGAGAGAGAGATAAATGGAGTAATGTACCACAGTGTAAACACCATTTGGGGATTTGGGTTAGTCAGAGTGAGGAAATCTACTGCAACAAACTGCTGAAATACTTTGTCCTTTTTAGGAGAGCTTTCCAAAAAGCCTTCATTTAGCAATGTGCTCAGACTTTTTCAGATATACAAACACTTGTGGTTTTACACGTAAACATTGAGTATTTGCAAGCACACTAAAATATGAATTACATAACCCTATGTTTTTCAATGTTGGGATTTGTTTAAGTGTTAAGCCCAACTGTGAGTTTGCTGCAGTGTTTCTTTTTGCCGCACGCACACACGCACGCACGCACGTTTTTTCAATAAAACAGTCAGTCAAGAAAACGGAATTCTAGTTTATTCATCATACCGGAAAGAGAAGGTCAAGTCAATCCCATTGCATTGTGGGCCAGTACTTTATGCAGTAAACTGTTGCACACAACCATTCAAGTGTGGGCTCAGGAATTTTTTTTTTTTTTTTAGGAAGAAATTAATACTTTTATTCATCAAGAATACATTAAATTGATCAAAAGTGACAGTAAAGACATTTAATGTTACAAAAGATTTCAATTGAAAAACAAATGCTGTTATTGAACTTTCTATTCATCAAAGAAACATTATCCATTATCAATTTCCACAAAAATATTAAGCAGCACAACTGTTTTCATCACTGATAATAATAAGAAATGTGTCTTGAGCAGCAACTCAGCATATTAGAATGATTTCTGAATGATCATGTCACACTGAAAACTGCTTCTGAAAATTCAGCTTTGCTGGCATAAGATTCAATTTTAATATAAATTAAAATAGAAAACACTTATTTTAATTTGTAATATTTCACAATATTACCGTTTTACTGTATTTTTGAACAAATAAATGCAGCCTTGGTGAGCATAAGAGACCTTTCAAAAACTTTTTTTATTTTTTTAAATCTTACTGACTTCAAACTTTTGAACGGTAGTGTAATTGCATACTACGCACAGTAAATACTAAGATTTTAAAACACGGAGATGGCCAAGGCAGAAAAGAAATAACTCTCTGATGGCTCTTACATCACACACACCATGTTCTTGTGGTACACATTAGCAAGCCGCGACTGTGTATTAAAGGAAAGCTGAACAGAGACTTACAGTACAGACCTCTGCTCTCAAACATAAGTGTAGACAGAGGCCCTATGCTGAGGAATGGATTACACAAGCAGCAAATCACTATGTCGCAGCATGAGTGCTTCACTAAAAGCAATGTTAATCCACAGGATACATGGATTAACTGTTACATACAGTGGTCTGCACTGGCCAAACAGTTTCAGGTCAAATATAAAATCACTGGAATATCATTCAAAGTAATCCCTTGCTAAAAGTTGCAAGCAGTTATTTTTTGTTTATGTTGTGCTGGCCAACATGACAGTCATTCAGTCAATTGTTTTTTAACCAATACACTTTAAAATATGCTTTGAAGCCCCCCTTGTATTGTGTATAAAAGGCCTCAAATCTAATTGATGTCCTGGTAAGGGCCAAGTTACCTCCCTGAAAGTTGAACAGTTGCCAGGAGCATACATTTATCTGCATAATTAAAGCCTTAAGCCATCCTCACACTAGGAAATATCAGGGAAGTGATTTCTTGAAAAAATTATGTATATCATTTATATGCTTCCGTGCCCTTGTGGACGGTCATATATTGGCTTCAATATATGGACAATCAGATTTCTCAAAAACATGATTTCTGAATATTGAAGTGCTCTTGTAGGTAGACTACAGTTCAAAAGTTTAGGGTTGGAAAGACTTTAATAAGTCTCTTATACTCACCAAGACTACATTTATTTATTCAAAATTACTGTCAAAACAGTAATATTGTAAAATATTATTACAATTTAAAATTACATTTATATTTGAATGCATTTTTAAAATGTAATTTATTCCTGTGATGCAAAGCTGAATTTTCAGCATAATTTGTCCAGTCTTCAGTGTCACATGATCCTTCAGAAATCATTCTGATATGCTGATCTTGCTACTCAAGACAAATTTTTAACCTATTATTATCAATGTTGAAAACAGTTGTACTGCTTAATATTTATGTGGAAACCGAGATTCCTTTTTTATAAGGATTCTTTGATGAACAGAATGTTAGAAAGAACAGTATTTCTTTCAAAAATGTATCTTGTATAACATTATGAACATCTTTACGATCACTTTAATATGTCCTTGCTGAATAAAAGTATTAATTTCTTCTTATTAACATCTAAATGACCCCAAACCTTTTTAACAGTAGTGTGTTTGGTATTTGATAATCTTTTTTATATTTTTTAAAATTGAAATACTATAATGTATGCATGCATTAAATAAGTCGTAATATTTTTTATTATGTAGAAATTGTTATTTGTACTTTAGTGTCTGTCATGAGTTCAAAACCTTATTGTGGTTTAATGGGCGTTTGATTTTTCCCCATTGTTATTCTAGCCGAGCGTCTACATGAACTGTTTGTGCGTGTGTTCCTGCATTAACTGTACATGCTTCACATCATGTGTGAACAGATACTTAGGTAATTAAGGGTAAAAGTCAACATCATAACTCAAGCATATCTTAGGTATTTAACATCTATTTCATTTACACGTGTAGCTCTGTGTACACATCTACTGAAACAACAACAGGACATGACTGGGCTGGATGTGTAGAGCCAGCACAAACCTGAAGATTTGCTGACTACATCACATGCTCTTAATCATTCACTCTCCACCTATAGATACAAGTGCTTCATGGGAAAATGGAAGCTCTTCAATCAGTCTTTGGCTGTCTCCATCTCCCTCTCTGGAAGAGTGTGGTATACATCTAATCTTATCTCTTGATTTATGAAGATGCAATTTACTGACCTGTGATCAGGAATTTTCTCTGCCAGGCCAAAGTCCCCCACCACAGCACTGCACTGCCCATTCTCCCAGCGTACCAGACAGTTCTACAAAATAAAAAACACATTCAGAGCGAAAGATAAACATTTATGTGTCTTCAACGTGTATTTGTGTTTATTATTTTACAAAAGCATTTGCTTAAAATGGCTGTGTTGTGAACAGTACGAATCCAGTGTGAAGTTTTCGATATATATACACTTGTGTACACGACTGCACGTGTACCTTTGACATAAAGCCTCTGGAATATACACCCTTCCAGTGTGTGTACCTTTGACGTAAGATCTCTGTGAAATATGCCCTTGCTGTGGAGGTACTGCAGTCCTCTGGCAATGTCCAGACTGAGGTTTATTCTCACAGACCAGGACAGGAACACGTCACTGTTCAGCAGCTGCTCCAGGTTACCGCCATTAATGTACTGCAATACACACAGAGGTCAAACATTTCTTTACAGGGGCATCTTCTATATAGAATTATCTGAAAGGTAAAGGTGAAGTATGTCATTTTTGAGCAATAAGAGGCTAAAATAAAACCGAAAAATAATAGATTTAAAAAGTATCCCCAAACACTCCTACAAGTAAATCTTATCCCATTAAACTATACGTGGGATATTAGTACATCGATAAGAAAAATTACAACGCTATCAATTGATTAGCCGGTGCTACAAACTGAACGTTTAGTATTATAACTATGCTCATCACACTAAGCGTCATGTTCACGTTACATCATACACATACATTTCAGCTAAGATTGTTTTGAAAACAATTTAGAAGTTATACAGTAGTGGCCAAAAGTGAAAATTATTATCTTCACCCTTTATTCAAATATTATTAAAAATGTAAGATCTTGTAAGCATATGGTGTAATTTTACTAGGAGTCAATTGTGTGGACATCATTTTTGGCCAGACTATCATACAAACAAAAAACAATTTGTACAGTAAAGTAAAACCTGTAGCTGTAGTTTTCCATTTTTGCCAAATAATTTTTATTTTTGAATTATAAAATAATTCGCATTTTTGCAAAATATGAAGTATATAAAGCAAAAGAAATGCTTCCTATATTACAGGAATAAACTATATTGTAAAATGTATTGAAATGCATTTAATTCACACACATTCCAAACTTTTGAATGGTATTGTATATCATTCAATTTTGAAAAGTACAGATAACCATAACTTCAGTGATAAATACAGATGTTTTTTCACTCAACAGTTTGTTGTTTTTTAAGCTTATTTGATTATTGCTGCATTAGCTTTGACAAATTGGGCTCAAGTGTATCATAACTCTCACTACTTTACCTCTGTCAGGGCATGAAGGTGTCCCTCATGTACACACACTCCCACAAACCTGATGGGACACACACAGAGAAACAGGGTAAGGGTGTTGGGGGGGGGTTCAGGAGAAAGTGTTAACAAGTTACTTCAGGAGTGACCCATCTCAAGAATGTGAGCTGGAACACCTGAATTTTGAAGGCAATCTTAAGCATGCATGCACGGCACGCATTTAAAAAAAACACACACACACACACGCACGGACGCACGAACGCGCATTTAATTCAAACACTCAGGACCACACAAGCTGGTGCAGGTTAAGCAGACAAAATAACCTAGACTTTTTGCCCTGGCACATGTAAACAAACACACCATTGATGTGGGGATTAGTTTAAGCGTAATATATTTGTATTTGATAGGTGATAGCAATGTGTTGTTCCCTCCTCATATACAGTGTCAAACATTTACTCATCAGCTTCCAATTCATTTTTTACTCTATATAAACAGTGGCTGCCGTTATGGAGGCATGACCAAGACAAAAGCCACCATCCTGTGACATTAATATTCATGTTCTCATACAATGCAGTGTTTGTTGCCCAACAGCACAGACTTTGTCCTCTAGTTAAGCTGGACTTAAAACAAAAAATGTTTTCCATTCTAGCGGCAAGAATGGATACAACTTCTAAATGAGAACTAAATTAATGAATTATTCAAAGAAACACTTGGAAATTCATAAAAATGAACAAACATCTAGTTGGAAACTCTCTTTCCGCCCTGACTTTAGGCTGTGTTAGTACATATGAGAGTCATTAGGCCAGACACTGGTGATTTTATTTACCAAATAACTCACAACGCATGTACTGAGGTGGTCCCATGGTACAGATGGTACCAGATGGTTATAATGGTAATGTGCTTGAAGTGATGGGGTTCAATCTAACTCAGTGGCCAACCTGACAGAAATTATCAAATTGGCTGAAATTGATTACAGCACTTTTAATTATAATATACTTAATGTTTTGCATAAATAATTACAAAATTAAGAGATATGTATAAGGGTTTGTGTTTTGATATTTGTTCGATATATATTTAAAATATACACTACAATTCATAAGTTTGGGGCCGGTAAAATTTGTAAAAAAAATTTTATTAAGTCTTATGCTCAACAAGGCTGAATTTATTTGATCAAAAATACAGATAATGTGAAATATTACAATTACTTTACAGAAATAAATTACACTTATAATATATTAATGGCAAAGCTGAATTTTCATCATCATTACTCCAGTCTTCAGTGTCACATGATCCTTCAGAAATCATTCTTATATGCTGATTTGGTGCAATAATAATTTCTTATTATTATCAATGTTGAAAACAGTTGTTCTGCCTAATAATTTTGTGGAAACCATGATAAAGAATCACAGTTTCAGGATACTTTGATGAATAGAAAGTCCAAAAGAGCAGCATATATTTGAAATTCCATTTGAAATCAAGTCTTTACTATTAATTTGCGGCATCCTTGCTGAATAAAATAAATTTATTTTCTTTAAAGCTACAGTGTGTGATTTTTACCCCCATCTAGCGGTGAAAAGGTATATGACCATCCAGTGAATATTAGTTTCTGTTCCTCTCAATTTCGATTTCGTTTTAACTCCTACGGTGGTCAATGAAGTCCAAGATTAACATGGCTTCCAGTACGACCTCCTCGACACGGTGCCATCGAGTGTTAAAACGCGAAATGCGAAGCTTGATGTCCCTCTTTGGCTAATGTACTTTCAAGATGGAGGGGCAACATGGCGACCGACATTAGAACCCCTCACCCGTATGTATTTTCAATGGCATATTATACACTCACGAGAATACTTTATTACTTGAACGAAGTAAATATACATTAATGAGCACATATATTTTGTTATAAGTGTTTTTAGCTAAGAATAAACTAAAAAAGTTACACAGTGTAGCTTTAAAAAGGCTTAAAAGGATGTTTCTTTTCCAATCAGAGAAACCCTCATTTAAACATCTATTGTGGCAAGTTTAATGCAATAAGTACAGAAAAACCGTAGTTAAAAAGACAGACATTTTTTCGAAATGAACATTTTAGTAGCACATTCTTTATTAAATATAATCACAAAATCACCACTGCATGTATATTGTGAACATTCAGTGTCAGCCAGCCCTGTTGTCAGTGAATGTAGATGTAGGTGTTGCAGACCTGAGTATGTTGGGATGTCTGAGGCGGTTCATCAGCTGTACCTCCTTCAGCATGTTGGCTCTGTTACTGGCCATGGTGTTCATCTTCAGAGCCATCACCTGCCCAGTGATACGATGCTGCACCTTCAGAGAAAGAGAGCGAGAGAAAACACTTGTCACAGACAGACTTTAGAGGTCCATTCATGTCTGAGGCAGCTGGACAGAGATCTCTGGCCATTTTCTCTCTCTATTCCTCACACACATCCTTCTGATTCATCCCACACTTCAAAGTCCCTGGCTGCAGGAGACATTCTCTGCACTCAAGAGGACATAGAGCTGAGTCTGTATCCAAAATGTAGAAATAAAAGTTTTAAAGTTGAATTTTTTAAAACAAAGAGAGTTACATGACAAAAAAAGTTACATGACATAGATTTTGTACGTTACTAATCAAATATAGGCAAATGTGACACTGACCATGTGAACTCCTTTGTACAAAAGGTCAAGAAGACAAAAAGGTATAACATTAAAGGGACAGTTCACCCAAACATTTAAATGCTGTCATCATTTACTCACCCTCAAGTTGTTCCAAACCTGTATGAATTTCTTTCTTCCGCTGAACACAAAAGAAGATATTTCGAAGAATGTCTAACCAAACAGTTGATTTCCATGAAATGCTATACTATGAAATGCTATTTCTATATGAAATACTATTCTATACTATGGAAGTAAATGGGGTCCATCAACTGTTTGGTTACCCATATTCTTAAAAAATAACTTTCATTTATACAGGTTTGGAACAACCTGAGGTTGAGTAAATTACAGATTTTTTTATTTTGGGGTGAACTATCCCAATCATCACGAATCAAAATGTATTCATTATCTCTCCTTTTTTGAAGTGGTCACATCAGCTCATCAGGTCACATCTCAAAGGAAATACGAAACAGCCCCACAACACACTGCTTGATTTCAAGCTGAAGATTTGCATACTCAAGCTGTCTGGTCCATATATGGACTAAGTAGCAGCCCCAATAACACACATACAGTTGAACTGAGAACCATTATATTATGGTTCATGACAACTAAAAAAAAAATTAAAAAAAATGTATGGGGAAGAAATTAAAAAGTGTCTTGTTTCATCACTATAAATTTAAAAAGTATGCTATTGATGAAGTCTTAATGTTGTTTGAACATGTTCCCTCGATGACAGACATTCCCTCCCCCCCAAAAAAGTAACCCAGAGCAAGATTTTCCCTCAAGGACTGAAACTCTCTGCATCAAGTGTGTTCTTCATCTTTGAATGTCTATACAAAAGCAATATGACAATCTAATAAAGCAAAGGCAGAAACCCATCCCTGTTTGGTGACACCCAAACCTGTGCCGTGCCGTCTGGCTGGCTGAACTTGCCTGCAGCGCCAAAGCGTGCAAGCTAAGATATCATGATAACAATGCGCCCCATTATCTGCTTTTGCGAGTCTCAAGAAGATCAATCGCTGGAAACTTAAAAAAATCCATAAATTATCCGATAAAACTCAGCCCTGCAGCTAGAATGATGGAGAGTGAACGCTTGCTCACACATCTGAGGGTGTGTGTCCAATACACTGCTTTTATCAAAAGGTAAACTGTGCATTCTCAGGGATGGTCTACAGAAGACGCCTTAAACACACACAATATGCATTTTGGCATCCAGTGATAAAAATATCTGTGCAGTGAGAATTTAGGTCCTTGAGGCAACTGAGAGAAAGTCTTCTTTTCCCAAGTAGCAATACTATATAGAATCTGTGTGCCTTCACATTTTACGTTGTTAATTTCAATCTAAAAATCATAACTGTTGATCATTTTGAATACAAACCTTTGACTCAACAAGAGCAGAACTTGATGGAAAGCTGCAGTTAACCACAGCAGCAGAAATGATAATTTCTTCTTTTATTTCAAGTGATTATTCAGCTCTATATGGGATGGATTCATATCGTAAAACATTTCAAATGAAGTTAAGGTTACTTCATTTTTTAAACAAGCAAACAAGGGGTAGGGGTTGTATAGAGCTTTGTTAATGACAGCTGTTCAAATTCTGTGGAGCTTTCCATGGAATTCCATGAGGACAGAATCCATGCATATCAAATTAGCTGTACAGCATTTTGTTTTTTGAGAGGGAGAAGAGGTGTGCGTGGGATTGAAAAAAAAAAAAAAAGTGGCACAATTTTAACTGGGGTTGCCCACATAATTGTCACTGCGTAATGTGTCAGACTCAGAGCATGTAGACTACCTGCCAGGTCGCGTCTCCATGGACCCTGCACACTTTTAATACACAAACACACACTCTTGCCCTACACCTGACAAGGCAAACAGTTGCTGAATGCACGTTGAGGTTGCTTTCTATGCTGTTGAGTGCATGAAAAACAGAGGTATAAGAGTTTGGATAAGTGTGTATGTATGTGATGAATTTACTTTCTATCAGCATAATTCTCATATTGCAGTTTAGACAGGTGGTCTGAGACAGCACTTAACAGAACATCATTACCACCCACTCACACACTGCCAGAGAGACACAATAGAGCCCCATAGAGCACTTAACAGGCCCTACAACATGATCAGACACACACATTTTCCTTCTTCACAGATGGAAGCTTACCATGATCCTGTACTTTGCTTTCTTTATACAAACGTTATTTGAATGTAAAACACTGGCATATATACGACTCTATATATAGAGTGTAGCCCTAAACTTGGTACATAGTGAAAACATTTCATGTAAGGACAATCAAAGTTACAATGGCAACACAAGAGATAAGCTTCTACCTACAACTTTTGGGTTGAGCAGAAATCTTTAACCACCCTCCAACCAAAGCTTAATATCACAAACACACACCTGCAAAATATATGAAAATGCATTCACAACTCCTTTGTAAAAATCGACTTCATTTTGTTCAGACTGCACTGATATTTAAAACATACGCAAACTCAAACAAACGCGCAGGAGCTCTAAGGCAGCAATAGAGCTTGACATTCATGCATGCCCTGACTAGTAAGAGACACCGAAGAACAAGAATAGAAAGAGAAAATAGGAGAGAGAGAATGCAAAAGGAAAGCACCCAAGGGGGACTTTGTGTTGTAAATTCAGGCTTTCGAAATCATGTCAAAACTAGCTTGCAAATTGTTTACAACCTCAAACTGTCTGACCAATGAGAACATGTCTTTAATGATCATTTCGCAAAAAACCCCTTCCACTGAAAACCCCACTGCCAGTGTGTACTTTTAACCACACTACTCATATCTATATTTAATGGAAGAGAGCCCATTTTTAAAACGCGTGACAACAAGAGGGAACCAGATCCCATCGATGAGCATCTTTTCTAATTTGCGGAACCCAAGACGCGTTACCGTGACATCACCCCTTTGTCAAATGCAGATCAGCGTGCAGTCACCAGACTCATTACTGTATTTCAGGAACACACGGACACTTAATGAGCACACTTGATACAGGGACCCAGGGCCGGCGCTAGCCATTTGGGTGCCCTAAGCACAAATGCTTGGTGGTGCCCCCCCCCCCCCCCACTCACCCCCTCACCCCCTCACCCACCCACTCACCCAAGGAATAACAACCATTCAGAATTTCTTAGTCTGATGAAGCACAATATAATAATTCTGTACATAATTGATATATGTGTGTGTACTGTGTATAATTATTTTGTATATATATAAATACACATTTGCATTTATGTATTTAAGAGATATTTGTTATTTATATATAAAATATTTAAATTTATATATAATATAAATTATATATAAATATATACAGTATATACATGCAAATATTTCTTAAATATATACGTGCATATGTGTGTGTATTTATATATACAAAATAATTATACACAGTACACACACATATATCATGTAGACACAAACTTTTATTTTGGATGCGATTAATCTTTTCCCAGCCCTAATAATTTGACAACTCTGTGAATATGAAAATATACAAACACTGAGATTGTGTTTTTTTTTTTTTTTTTCTAATTGCAGTTTCACCAACAGATGTCGCCCTTGGGCCTTGGCCTATGAACCTCTTGAAAATGACCGCATTATCCGCATAAAACAACAACGAAAAAACGTATCTAAGCGGTCTTCCTTTTCTCCCCAAACAAACTAACTGCATCTTAAACAGGCCAAGTTTCAAAATTTTCCGGGGGAGAAAGCCCCGGACCCCCGTTAAAATAAAAGATTCAACATGCAGGGCTAAAAAAGCCCCGGATCATTTCATTTGCACTACTAGCGACGCCCCCCCTGGACATGCATACACGACGCAAGGGCGCCCGCGCTACAAAACTAACATTTTTATTTAAAACATTGTCTTACCTGCAAAGCGACGCGCGAGTATCATCCCGCTGCTAATTCTTTTTCCTTTTTTCGCCCCCGACTCTTGGTGCCTTTTCGAGGCCATGTCTGAGGTCGGTGTCTGCCAAATTTGACATTGATTGAGGCATAATCGAACAGACCACTGGGAGGTGGGGAAGGGGGGGCACCAGAGGGAGACGAAAAAGGAGATTCACCTTTTTCTCGACTAATTTGGTCTAGGCCTATATTACTTTTGTATTGCTTTTGTATATTAACATGCTTTAGACATATTTTATTTGTTATTTATACTAGTAGCCTATTGTGATGATTTTTCACGACCCAGATTTTTTGGTGCCCCCCCAAGCACTTGGTGCCCTACGCGCAGCGCGTGATGTGCGTGTGCGGAGCGCCGGCCCTGCAGGGACCTCAACACAATGCTCGAATATAAAGGTATTAAAAAGAGAACCCCAATATCCATTGAGAACTCAGCATCGTTATTCATCCAATAAGAAAACTATCACCTACAGAGGCTTTCAAAAATGTTTAGCAATTTATAAACAAATGGCACTTGGTTTGATATTTTCTTATCTAATGCATTGCCATTCATGTATTTTTAAATATCCAAATACATTCAGGAGCCTTTATTTATTTTCCATACAGGGGTTTTAAAGAAATTAAACCATGCTGAATGATTATTTTTTGCGAGTTAGAAGGCAGACAGAAAAAAACTCTTGCTCTCTTGATTTAATTCTTGCTCTCCACCTCACATAAATCTCACATAAATAGCTACTTTGTCTTGGCACAGCCTAAAATGAGAAAGCCTGCTGATCCCACGATGAGGTGAGCATCAAACCAAGAGAAATGCAAAATTATCTAATCTTTCATCACTTGTTTTTATCAAGGTAAGCAGAAAAGGGCAGTATGGGTGCATTGAGCAATATTTTTTTTCCCTGTAGAACTGATGAAATATCAACCAAGCCATTATCTGAACCGATGCAAAAAAGGATTTTCTGATCAAACAATTAGAAGAGAACGAAAGAAACTTTTTTTTTAGTTAAAGGGGTCACATATAATGGTACATGCACTTTTACAAGTTGATTGTACTGAAATGTGTGTTGGCAGTGCCTGTACACAACCATCATAAAATTATAAAAATCCATCCAGTGTTTTTTTTTTTAACCTCCTTATTTGTTTTCCGGTCTCAAATTGAGCCGTTCGATTGTGACGTCACTAAAACGGACGCCCCTCCCACAATTGTTGATTGACAGCAGCGTTTCAACACAGACCCGCCCTCGCTCATGAGCGAGCTGTCAATCATAGTCCGCGCGGACCGGCGCGGTCATTGTTAATATGCTAGAGCACTGTCTATAAGCAGAATGTCTATGCGATGTCTATGAGCAGCGTCTATGCGATTGTGGTGTTCTGTTCTTGGGTGTAATAACGAACACAGTCATTTTGATGTTCCTAAATCCGAACCGCTTAAGACGCAGTGGCTTAGTTTTGTTTTCGAAGGGAATATTCCCCACGAGCAACGTCAATGCTCTCATGTTTGCGCTAATCATTTCACACACCAGACTGCTTTATAAACGAGGATTAGTATTGAGAATGAGAATGTGACGTCACGCGTATCACTCCGCGTTGCATTGTGGGAAGGATGCGCCATCTTGGAAGGATACGCTATCCGTTGTCGTGGTTACTTCGACCGCGAGACCGAGAGAAATAGCGACAGAGAAAGAGAGCAACTTGATATTTGTTTGCATTTTTTGCGATAAGGCACAGTTTCTTGGGAATAAATGAAGAAGGGGGAAGCAAAAGGAAAGGGGCTCTATCGGGAGAGACAACAACACCAAGCAGCGTTATTTAGAGAAACTACTTGACATCAACAACATGGACCCGTACGACCTGCTACAGAATGGACGAAAGACCCAAAGCACTACCACCTTTCACATACCCTGACACAGTCAATTACCTGGTTTATGGAATCAGTGCCTAACGTTAGTTACTGCCTACACATTACAATGCAAGAGTTCAGAAGCTTTAAGTCATTAGAAGCTTATGAACAATTCTGCTACGGCTGGGTGCAAGACTTAGAAACCCCCAAACCTGTAACGTTAAACTGTGAGAGTTCAGTCATACTTGATGTTTCAGGCCTCATTCATATGTGGAAATAAATCTGATATGAATCAGATACGTGCATTTGCACCTGCCGTGCAACATTAAGCGGACAGATCGGACATTCCCGTCACTGCGAGACGTACGTCATTAAAAAAAGTGTATTTTTAAAACCTTTCGCGGTACAGATATATCTATAACAAATTAAACAACTCTAGTTGAATAACAGAGAATTAATTTCGTTCGTTTGTGTTAAATAAAAGGCGAACTGTGCTGAAATGTGTTCCTTTTGAAATCATGCTTTGCTCGCTGTTGCTGCTGTCAGTTTATTGACAAGCAGTTTTTCTAAATAAAGCTGGCTAGCATTGTTATTTAGTCTCTCCCGATAGAACCCCTTTCATTTCTCTTCCTCCTCCTCCATATCTTCCAAAGAAACTGCGGCGTATCGCTAAAATGAAAAATGTAAACAAATACTAAGCTGCGCTGTCTCTCTTTCGTTATTTCTGGAATGTTTAGTCGCGCCTCTGTGAAGTTCTGAAGGCGTTGCCCCTGGCAACCGATAGCGTCTCCTACCATCATGGCCGACCGGCTCAGACCCCGCCCAAATCGGCACGTGACTCCTCACTCTCAATAGAGTGCCGATTTGCTAAATCGCCTGAAATAAGGTCTGTGGTGAACAAAGCCTCTAAATATTTTCACGTTTTGATCTATGACATAGAACACAGTTATAACCTGCTTGTGGTTTTTTAAACTTTATTGTGTCTGCTTGTGTTTTTTAAAAACTTTATATAGGCTTCAAAATGTATACATTTTGGATTAACTTGTAAAGATTATCTTGATAGACAAAACATGTAAGGGTCACAACTCTTTGTTAAACACAGATCTTATTTTTTGCGATTTTCCAAAAGTCTATGGGGAAAATGCATAGCTTTTCGATCGAGGGAACTCATGCGCCGCTAGCTTCCGAGTTGTCCTACAAAGTGATGTCATCACTTCGGCACTCTATAAAGCTGGTTTTGCTAAGAAGCTGCTCATGAAAAAAGGATCGGTACCAGATATTCGTGTTCCTGCTAAACCTCCAGAAGAACTGAAGTGAGTGTAACGTTTTATTAAACTTTATATTAATATTTATATTAATCTTTTCAAATCGCTAGCTGCACGCTTCACAATGAATGCGTCTATAAGGTTTACACTCAGGGTACATTACGGCATGTTTTCTATGTATGACGTTCTCAATATAATTCATAATCCCACGTTTCTACTGAACAACGCATTATGGTTATTGTGTTCAAACGGTGTACGCACAGAACAGAGAGGCGGGGTGAGCAAAGCTCATTATCATTTAAAGTCATATGCACTGAAACGGCGAGCTGAAAACAGAGCTGTTTTTGACCAGGTAAAATAAGTGTTTTCTTACAATATTAATGAGAATTTTTAATTAAAGTATATTACAAACTTTTAATTTAGACCCTAAAGAATCATATTAGCTTGTTAAAAAAATTGGCATTATATGACCCCTTTAAGTTCTTACTGTTGACACAGTCTGCAAAGTCAAAAAAATCAGCACCTGAAGGATCTATCACGACAGGTATAGACACAGCAAGATTGCTCAATATTATTGTTTTAGGCCATTATGTAAAGAATCATGTTGAAAACAAACTAAAATTATTCTTATAACTGTGGACTATTAGCTGAGGTTGTACATAATTAAACATGTCATATTTACATCTTTCATAACCCTTGCACTACAAACAGAAATAAAAAGCAGCGACCACATATTTGCATATATATTGACCTAATCAGCAATGACATTCTTGCAGGCAATAACCGGCCGGAAATTATTGCCATATTTGGAGTCTGGTCAGTAAATTGGCCTACAGGGTGAACTATGAGGGATGTTAATTAGGTCTCTTCTCTCTCTCTCTGTCAGTCTCTCTCTCACATGCACGCACACAAACACAGGAGTAGAGTTTCCAGCACACCTGCGCACCTTGTCAACGGGTATCCACTTTCACACCAACACAGACCTACTGTCCTTACACAGGTCACAACCTCTTTTCTCTAGCAGGAAGAGGACAGCCAGAATGTGAAGACTGTTGTTATCATCTGAATTTTGCAAAGAGGTTCATAAATTGGTTGTCTGTCCAATCAGTCATTTTGAGAATGTGAAATGGACCATAAATTAACAGGGCTACAAAACCTGGAGGCACAATCATAAAGTCAGCTTGAAGTGAAAAGATGGTTGCCAAAAGTCACTTTATAACAGGATCATTTCTGTTATGTAGTATCTTTTGAGCTCTGTAAATGTTCATTTAATAAAGAACTTGCATACAGGTATATACCACAAATATGATATGCTCAAGCTTAGGAACTTAATTTTATTATAAGTGAATGAACAGGATTGAACATAACAGAATGGAAATAAAGAGTAGAACTTAGTAATTTGCATAGGGATTAGGTTGACCTAAGGTTATCAATAAAGTACTTTTGTTTTATTAACACTTTTTGATAATACAATACAGATATCAGTAATTTTATCAAACAATATTACTGTAGAAAAGCCAACTAATACGACAAAAAATGAATAAATGCATTTCATTTAAATCCTGGCTTTTGCTATTAGAAAATATTACTGATATTAATATTAGTAGCATACTATATACAAGACTAAGAGGGTGGAAAGTGAAAAGGCAAAAATGGCATCCGTTCAATATACTAAGACAAGTCTAAGACTAACACATAGCCTACTGTATGATATAAACACATACTGCATAACAAAAAGGATCCACAAAACATTTGTTTACATAATGTTCATTTATAACTCTGTGCTGGAAATGCAGCATGTGGAATGTGCAAAAAAGCATCATCAAACAAATAGCATGACAAATACCTTGAAAACCTCTGAGAAGAAACCTGAGCCGATCTTCTCGCAGATAAAGTCATCTATTCGCGCCAGGCTGGACACGGCGCTGCGCAGCGCCCGGTAAGAGGACGGCCTGGCCCGGTGCGCTCCGTGAATCCCGTGAATAAGAGAATCTGAAGCCTCCGGGTCCAAGTCATCTTGGTCCATAACGAAGGTCCCGAATGACATTCTGTCGCGCACTCTAAATTCTATCACGAGCGTTTACATATCTCTGACGGTCACGCAACACTCCAGTTTCGAGGTCACTGTAATTTTTGCCAATAAAAAGTGGCCCGCCTTTCGATCAAGTTAAGAAGAGCTACACGCAAATCCCCGTTGCGCGTCCGGCGCGTGACCGATCTTCAGGTCTCGTGCGTCGCTTCCTCCATACTGATGTCTGGCCTCATTTTCAGTAATGCATCACATTCCTGTTTCAGATAAGAAATGAGAATCGATGTCAACGACAGATCTATTTATATCATCTGATCACTGTCTGCTTAAAGTGTGTTGCAAGAGCAAGTCTTGCGGTCAGTTTGGTGAAGTTGAACTAGTGTAAATGATAGTGTACATCTTCCGCTACAGTCGGACTGCGGATAATACATTTCACATAGAAAAGTGAGCCCATTCGCGCTGTCGCTACAAACCTAAAACTGTATTTATTCCGTTATTTATCATTTTAAAGTAACCTTTTTACAATCAATATCATACATTTACCGTCGTTTATCGTGATTCAACTCAGCTTACCTGCGCTGCTCTACAGGTATACAGTTAAACTTATCGAGTCTTCGCTTCACCACCTTCCAGTGTTCAGTCTTTTGTAAATATCCTAAAATTCTCGGATGCGACTGCTCAACTCCCCTCGTGTTTCATTTTGAAAGCGACTAAACGGGGAGCCCCTGCTGGCATTTGTGTATGTATCGTTAAGTCGCAGGAAATGTGTGCAGAGTGACATTGAGCTCTTATTGGAAGCGACTCACCTGGGCGGGTCCAGCAGCAGCCGCGGCAGATCACCTGCAGGGGCGCGCGCACGCCAAGCTATACTGTAGTGATGTGAATGAAACGGGGTACCACGCCCCCCACACTTTTAGCCCACATGCCCGTTTTGTGTAACTGTAAGTCACAGGAAAACCCCTGTAGGCTAGCAATAAAAGCAATATTTTTTATTTAGGCAGTAATTCGCTAGTTTTAGAACTCAAACAAGTGTGCGAATTACACAATATTATTATTTTTTTAATAATGAATCGAGCTCAGTCTGTCGAGAATCTTTGTCACTGCCAATTTGCCACTAACACAATTAGCCATAAGCGTCAAGAACAATTAATGTCTTAGGCCTATTTGTGATATGCAAATGTAATAAATTGATAGGATTATTATTTAATTAAGTCAATGCACTATTTACAAGTACAGTTGGTGAATATATTTTATAGCCTATTATTTCTGATCGTGCTTTGATAAACTTTATACGAAGACAACATGCTATCAAATCTATGATGTATGAATTATTGAGCAACACCACCGTCAGTGTTGACTTATTTATGAACTTAAAAGTGCTTTAGTTTTGACGACAGCATTGGACATCCTTCAGTTCTTTTAAGTTTATTACATGTGTGACGTCACAAAAAAAAAATATATAACTCACGAAATATATAATAAAAATCTATTTAAAAATGTTTACGACTTTGTTTTAGTCACCCTTGCATTTCATAGTGCAAGAGCACATCTCACGGTGAATAAAGCATCTGGCCTCTTGAATAAATGAGTTATGCTTGAGCGCACAGTTTATTAAATTGCTCTTCTTGCTGTTGTTAATAGGTACAGAATTGTTATTAATAGAATTGTTATTGCATGCAGCAGAACATGAAGGAGTGTGTATCGTGTGCTCACGTGTATACCATGTAGAAATAGCTCATTCCACTCTATACTGCTGCCATCTAGTGGCATGAGACTAATCAGAAAATCATGTGCCAAAAGTTAAGATTAACCTGATCTAATATGAGGGCTATAGAAGTATAGAAGAGGGGTCCACAATTTTTAAATCATGCATTCATACTTAAAATATGAAAACATTAGGAATTATTGTTGCAATTAGCTATCACCACAACTTAATAATGTATGTATTAAGGTAACAATGTATTAACAATGTACGTAAACCTGTTTAAATAAATGAAAGATATTTCATGGATAAAGTTCAGATTTTTTATTATGCCAGGCAATAATTGAAAAGGTATGATTACTTACAGGTCATCATCCCATCATTACACTTTGACATGCATAAAATAATTTTCTACAAAAATGAAGAACAACAGTCTGTAATCAAAATCTTTAAGCAAAAGCATATACATATTTCTTGATTCAGATTCATGATTATATATATATTTTTAAATCATCTTCATCTAGGACCTCTTATTTGGGTGTAATTTATTCATTGTAACTGACAGGTGAGATGATCAGTGATGCTGAATGTTTACCTTTATCATTAGTCCAAGGGCTTAAATATGGATAGAGTTTCTCAGTAAAAGACTGATCGGTGAAAGAGTAGATATGAGACCCGGCCTCCACATCAAAAAAGGAGACCAGACCCTCCTCATAATCCACAAACACACCCACCTTCTGGGGCTTCACTTTCAGGGAGAGAGACACAGGGGAAGACTCACCAGCTTTATACATGTTTCCATTACTTTGCCACAAACTCCAATTTCCATTCTCAGGACATGGGTACAGATCCCTCTTCCTGTTAATGGATTGTCTTGGCACACCCAAACACCACTGTGTTATTCCCTGTACCTGCACCTCAAAATAAAACCTCCCAGAGGAAAAACCCTCCTTTCCCAGCACAATACATTTATCAAACCTCTTGTAATTGTGTGGGTAGTCATGCTTTATGTTTCCAAGTTGCACTTGTTTTCCATCTTCAGATAGAGTCAGTTCAGGGTGTGCTTTATTAAGATCCAGAGTCACATCCACTGAGAGAGAGAGAGCGAGAGAGAGAGAGAGAGAGAGAGAGAGAGAGAGAGAGAGAGAGAATTTGAATCACAGCTTCGTAACAGAAAGATTGTGGAATAACAAGTTCAGTCAAACTGGAATGCTGTAAATCCCTTTTCAATTCATTTAAGGTACTGTGAGAATATATATCAGTGAGTATCATACAATGTACCTGCATACCGCTGGATCCTCTTCATCACTGTGACACACATGATAACAAAAGATGATGAGATCTTTATTTACAAATAGACATTTATGAATTTAATTCTTGTTTAAATGCTATAGGGCAAATACACACATGTGATTAAATGCAAATGCTTATTTAAGAATAAAACATCTTTGAAAGAATGCAATGACGTTACATTAGCAACCTGGCCTTTTTGAAAAGTGACTGCTTGCAAAAGTTTGATCATTCTGTAATTGCTGATGAATTGAGATAAGACAATAATTGTGAAATGAAAATCTGTGCAACCTACCAGTTTGACTGAGTTTCTTAACTAGAGTGTCCTGCAGCTGAGCCAGAGCTCTCCTCAAAGTTTCCACACTCCCACAAGTGTTAATACTGACCCCAGTCCAGATCTTGGTGTCTAACGGGCTGCACAGGGATGGATAAATCTACAGCGGGAGAGAAGCATGTTGAGTGTTGTCCTGTGATGTGCTGCGAGCAGAGAGACGGACACTGACCTGTAGGAGGTGCAGGTGATCTTCAGTGTGTGAGAGCTGCTCCAGCTCAGTGTTTCTTCTCTTCAGCTCCGTGATCTCCTGCTCCAGCTCTTTAATGAGCTCTTCAGCCTGCTTCTCTTCTGCTTTCTGCTTCTGCTCCATCACCTCCAGCAGCTCAGACTGACAGCTGTCAATGGAGCGGATCAGATCCGTGAACAGCTCAACACAGTCCGCTTTCTCTTTTTCAGTGTTCTTCTGATTAGTCAGAATCATGGGGGGAAAATCCTTTATTTTTCAGAACTTGTTAAAAATGTATCTAACAAATCAAATATTTCATTTTCTATAAATATTATAATAAATTATACATAATATATACTGTATATATGAACATAAACTTGCTTTTCTCAGCTTTATTGAGTGTTGGATATCTTTAGTTTTCTTTATTCTGTCTTGGATCATATGCAGCCCATCTGTCTGTGACTTCATCAGCAGTCTATAGACAGAACAACAGCAACAAAAATAATAATAATAATAACAACAATGATGATGACAATAATAATAGTGCCTTAAAAGCAGTATTCTCAAGGCAGAAAACAAGAACATAAAAACAGTACATAATCATGCATAAAATAATAAAGTAAAATCAATTAAAAAATATCCTGAAAAAAAAAAAACGTCTTAAGAAAAGTCTGTTCTTCTCTTTTTGAGTTTTCTAAAGACGTTTTCTTTGATCTATTTCCTACCTTCTTCTTTACACTCTCCTCCTCTACAGGGACGTTGTTGTGAGTCTTGTGTTCGGTCACAGTGCAGATCACACACACACATGTCTGATCATCTCTACAGAACAGCTCAAGAGGTCTGTCATGTTTCTGACACAAATGATCCTGGAGATTTTTTACAGGGTCGATAAGTTTGTGTTGTTTTAAACCTGGAACCCTCAAATGACGCTTCAGGTGAGTCTCGTAGTAAGAGCTCTGACACACAGGGCACGACTTCAGGGCTTTCAGTTTTGTCTTCGTACAGATGTCACACAACACTTCAGGTATTTTCAGACGATTTCTCTTTTTATAGAGATCTACAATGGCTCTGAGTGTTGTATTGACCTTGAGCTCAGGTTTTTGGTTGAATGTTTTCTTTTTACATATTGGGCAGTTGTAGTCCTTACTGTTGTCCCAGCATTCTTTTAGGCAGATCTGGCAGAAGTTGTGTCCACATGGAGTGGTGACTGGATTGGTGAACACATCCGAAAGGAAGGAACACTGGAGCTCCTCAGTCAGACCAGTGGAGGATGACGGGGCTGAAAGGAAAAAAGATATTTAAGAAAGTATGAAGTGTAACTTCATTTCTGATATTTACTTCACAAATGAGTTAAAATATTACCTCTCTCAAGCACTCATCCATTTTTTGTGGGTTAGACTTACATGGAGATAAATCCAGATTCCTGGTCTTTCTTGGTTTTGGAGATTCTGCCAGTGCTTTTGCCCTTTTTAAGATTTAAATAAATAAAGCCACATTAAGTGTTATTTCACAACAAAAATCATGACCAGTAGATTCATAGAGTAAAACAACAACTCATACATATTAATTTTTTTTTTTTTTTAAAAATCACATTTTCAAAAACTTTAAAGTAAAAATGATTTATCTTCATATAATAAAAATCAAGTATTATATATTTTCATCTCATGTTAGCTATAACAGGGGTACATTTTGTTTTAATTTTGATGGTGAAATATTTTTGGAGAAACAGTGACAGGAATTAAAACAATTTAAACTCCACTAGCGGTCAAAAGTTTGTAACAATTAAGTTACAGTGCCATAGATCCTTCAAAAAAAAATCTTACACAATTATTTTGTGTGTAACGGCTGTTAAAGACTGTTTATTTCTCTTCATCTCCTGTGTCGTGCATATCATTACAGCCACCTCAGGTAGCAGTATTAACATTAAGTGGTATCACTGGCATGGCATCTTACAAACAGAAGTCATTGGCACATGCTGTTTTCAATGGAATGTGCAAGCGAAAAGAATACATGCGCCCAGATACTGAATAAGACCATAACATGCCACTATATTTCTTTCACGTACCTGTGAGTGTCAGCTGCGCTCTCATGTCTCTTACGTATGTATGGATGAACAAACATTCGGTTGTCTAAAGAAAAAACGTTTCCAAAAGGTTTCAAAAATTTTCGGATTAGTTTCATTTCACTGACCTCCCGCCCACCTACATTAATCCCATAGCTCCTCCCACATTTTCTTACTCACATGGAACAGATGAAGTTTTACAGCCTTATTGGCTGTTTGATACAAGTGTGTTCATTTGTATAAGGGTTTTAAAATAGGCCATGAAGAAGAGGTAAGCAAAACGTTGATACAAGTTGTTGTTGGGAACATTAGTTAAGACAAAGGCCTATGATAAACATCTGCAAGATATATTTTTAAGACATACCAGATGACTATTAGAGAAAGAATAGTACAGATAATACTTGTGAAGCCCTTTAGACACCAGTTGACTGCTGGAGGAAGCTATGACAAATGAAAAGCAAAAACATTTTCATGTAACAGTGTCATTGCATTTGTGCCATTTATATCTTTTTACATATGAGAGAGAGAAAAAACTACAATATTATACATAACTAATGTATGTTTTTTTCACATGAATTAAAAGTATGCTGTATCAGCAACTATGAAGTCAATAGTATAAAAGTATGTCAATAGTATAAACTGCCTTTTTAACTGGTTGCTAGTCATCACGCATATTACAAGGAAGGAGCATTTTTTTTAATAAATATCAGTTTACAGGACAGTTTTTTTGTATTGTACAAGAAAGGTACCCTCCTTAGATCAAAGTATTAACTCCTCATTTATAAATGGAGCGTATCATACCCGTGATACCATATCACAGCTGAATCACACCGTGTTTAATCGTTCGCCAGTGGAGAACTGGCCCCACGACTGAGCCTGGTTTCTCCCAAAGTTTTTCTCCTCGATCCTGTCACCTGATGAAATTACAACGGAACTGAATCAACACTGAACTGACTTCAGCTGAACAGCAGCCGAAATGCATAATTTCTTGTTATCACTGTAAAACTGCTTTGAAACAATCTGTATTGTATAAAGCGTTTTATAAATAACGGTGACTTGACCATATGTGTGGTGACTCTATAAGTATTGTGATTGATACACGAGATAAATAAGGTCAAAGTTCAGCGTCTACACAGGGATGAAATGCTAGGGGTGTGGCATGTGTACTGGACGCTGCCCTTTTCATCTGTTGCTCCATGATCTCTGCACTTCCCACAATGGCTTTGACAATCGGAGAGCGTGTGCAGAACTGCCTCCTGGTCCTCGTGCCTAAGCTGTTCTTGGCTCTCTTTAGGCTGGTCTCACCCGGCTCGAAGCGACCAAAACATCTCCCTCCTATCAGAAACCCACTGCTTACTTTCTCTGCAGTGCAACTAGCCGAGAAGATACGCAGAAGAGAGGTTTGGGCTTTCATTTGCATTAGTTCTGTCATGGGGGCTGGGCGATAAAATTATAACGATATGTATCGCGATAGACACGTGATCGATATCAATAAAAAAATGTGTTCGATAAAACGTTCGATATTTTTTTCTTCGTCGGAAGAAACCACAGGTTGCGAAGCAAGTTTGGTTGCATTAACAAAGGCACTCACTCTCTGGTAACCTAGCAACGTAGGTGAGACGCTAACAGGCAATCATGTAAAGTGTCAGTTTGGTTGCGCCATATCGTTGTCTCGTGCTGCTGGATTCCTCTTCAGTAACCGGCGACTGATAAGCAGAAAATGAGTGCCCTTCATCTGCATGCCATGCAGGCTAGAATTGCGAAACTTTTTTTGATAATTCGCTCTATTCGCGTTTGATGTGAACACAGCATAATGAACAGGCTGCGTGTTACCAGATCTCGCGAGACAAATAAGCAACCAGGCCCGTGAAAACAAGCCCAAAACAAGCGACTTTTCCCTCATAGACAGTAAAAGAGCTTTTTCTGCGGAGCACCCCTAGGTTCCCCGAAGAGAAAAATAAATCAACTGTGTGCACGGTTTTACAATCCGTGTGGACGGATAGTTTTAAACTGTGGGTACAGATTGTCAATTTACATCCATGTGGACAGATTGGTGAACTGTGCGCAGTTGAGTAAAACTGTGCACACGGTACAGTACAGTTTATTTTTCTTCAGTAATGAAGCTTGGCTGTCCATCTAGTGAAAAATGTTGGTACTGTCAGGGCCGGATTAAGAGTTCAGAGGCCCCTGGGCACAATGTCTTGTAGGCCCCCTCTTAGGCCCCTCCAAGGACATTTTAATATGGCATTTACAGTTTTACTGACTTAAAAGGAACTTTGTTGTACTATGCTGGAGTAAAGTTCATAAATGGTCGTTCTTTCCCATAGGAATTTGTAAAACTATGTTGGGTGGACCTCTGTGCCTCTAGGGGGGTTTGGGGGCACGCTCCCCTGCAAGAAAATTTTGTATATTTTAAGTTTAAATGCATCAATCTGGTGCTCTTTGAGAGATCAAAATTAAGAGCTTCAACCCATGAACTGCTCGTTGAACAAAGAAAAAGCATTGATTTGTACCAGGACATTAAAGAGGGCTCAAACATCTTTTTAGTTATGAGAGTCTCAGTCTACATTACATTATCAATGATGTTTTCGGATGCTAAACAATTATTATAATAATGTAATAATGATTTATATAATTATTCCTATGACGTGAAATCCACATAGCCTATAAATGTACTATATAAATGAAAATTAATATTTCAGAAGTATATTTTAGCCTACATTACACTATAATATAGGACAATTAAAATACTTTTGTCCTAATTTCTTCACTTGCAAGAAATAAACCCTTGAGCTTTTATTTAGGAGAAAACACCATGCTGATCGTGTGAGCAAAGTGCACACATTTCTTTAAATCACTCAGCACAAACAGGATGCCTATTCTTAAAGTCTTGTGCTGTTTTATAAAGGCACAAAGCCATCATGGTTTCGATTTTAGTTCTTTGGCAAAATATAACGCTAGAGACCTTTATGTTGGGTTATCCATTTTACGGTATATCTCATATGTGTTAGGAAAAGGGAGAAGAGAGAGTTCGGCAAAAGGCGATTCGAACTCGGGTCGAGCGCATCAAAAGCTCTTTCACGCACTTCACGCTCTACGACCTACGCCACTGTAGCTATTTCGTGACGGGCGTCTTTTTGCTAAAAAGACAGGCACTTAGTGCAAATATACGCTCCGTTATCTAAAATGTAAAAAAATATTTTTTTCTTCCCCTCGCTTGGGCCCCAAGTGCCTCGAAACACTACCGGCCCACCGGGGAAACTCCCGACTCTCCCGATTGCCACTCTGCCCCTGCTGCCCAGGGCCCCTTAGATGTCGTGGGCCCCTGGGCAAGTGCCCAGTTGCCCTAATGGTTAATCCGGCCCTGGGTACTGTATGGGATTAGATTTCGGTCACAATTCTGCGCGCGCAAGATCACATTTTGAGCGCGCAAAAGGGCATTTCGCACGCGCGTGAACTGAGTTTTGCGGAGAAATGTTCGTCTCGCAGATAAGAAAATATTTCGAGCGAACGAAAATCAATTTTGCATTTAAAATAAGTATTTGGATGTGCGCAGATGTTCTCTTTCGCTTGTGCAAAGTTTCACTTTCTTGCTCCTCTCATACCATCCGTAAGCGCTCTCGAAGCGCAGACGACTCGCGCGCTCAACACAACCCAGCGTTACAATATGCCATAATGCCAGCCAATCAGAGATGATGCTGCTAAATTCTGATTGGCTGGATTGAAAACCAATTACAAGACTTCCTGCATCACCGACTGTGGACGAGGAAAAATACATGGTGGACGATGTTTGTTTAATTTGTTTAATGGCTTGATCACTTCTATTTAAGTTCAATTCACAGTTAATTTTTTAGCTTATTTTAAGCTAATTTTCTTTAGCTTATTTTTAATCAAAATCAAATCGTACCATTACTGTACATAATGGCATGTTCCAGTGTTTGCTACACCTCACTAACTTCTTTCTGAACTGCAAGTTATATAATTAACATTAGTGAAATATGAATGTGACCGAGCTGGGGTCTCAAATGTTACACATTTTCAGAAATGAAGATGGACAGACTTTTCCCCTTTTAATGAAATAAGTGGGTAAAAACGGTACATCACTCACATCAGAATAAAAAAAAGCCATCAAATAAACGTAGAAATGCAATGTAATAACGTTAAAATAATAATCAATCTACTTCATATCCTTGGAATTATTTAAACAAAAACATTCACAGCAGATGTCATGTAAAAACAACTAAAATAAAAATATATAAAAAAATTGAATTATGCGAGTAATTATATAGAAGTCTTGTGGGTCACACACCCAAGATTTTCACTTAGTTATATTTGCATATATGTTTGCATTGTTACCCACATGTCTTTCTTTTTTTTTTTTTGCAGTGAGGGGAACAAGCCTGCACCCCAATGTGCACACTATCCATCCTAAAATAGTATATAAGAAAATACAGTATATTTTTTTAGTATGATAGTTGTTTTTACAGAACATCTCTGCTGTGAATGTTTTTGTTTACTTGAACTTAAATTGAAGTGTTCAATCCATTAAACAAATTAAACATAAATATCTTCCAGTTCCACCATGTATTTTTCCTCGTCCACAGTCGGCGATTCAGGGAGTCTTGTGATTGGTTTTCAAGCTAGCCAATCAGAATTTAGCAGCATCATCTCTGATTGGCTGGCATTATGGCATATAGAGGGAATGCATTAACGTCACTTTCCCGCCGGAACACGCCCCCCTCAGCCGGACTGAGTGGCAAAAGAGCTGCTGCGTGGCTTGAGTTAATAGGGGAAACAGCGAAAACGCGAGTAAAACAAACCATTATCATTATCGATATAGTGTTCCATGGATATTGACACAAAGCCATCGTGTTTCCTGACACTCATATGTGCCTGATTTCGACGCCGGGGAAATACGTGAAGCAAATTGGCCAGTGAACGCTTTATATAAATACAATATAGGTAACGTTAGGTCTAAATCCAGGTGATCACATCAATGTTATATATAGGCTATAATCATATTGTCCAGCCCTAAAACTTGTAGCCTATAGTTTTTTGTCAGTTTATTTTAAAAGTTTATTTTATCGGAGTAGGGTCATAACTGGCTTAAGCATAAACCGGTCGACACAGGCGTCGTTTTTTGCCTCTTACTCGGATTTCGCATTATGTAAACGCATTAACCTGCTTTCTGTCGGCTTATTGAAGTGTGCATGTGTGAAATGTAGGGCTGAGCAATTTTATCGATTCTGCGATATAAATCGATATTTTTTTCCCCAAGAAAGTATCGATTTTTAAGCCGCGAGTATCCATACACATACACAAGTCCCATTCAAATCCCCCCGTGTTTAACTTAGTTCGTCAAGGGGCCGTTCACATATCGTGTCTTTTGCGCGCTCAAGTTCGTTATTTCAAATGTAGGCGCGCGGTAAGCGCGCTCATAATTGAAGCGACGCGCTCCTTTTTCCCAGGCGCAGCGAGATGAAACACTTCAACTTTTCAGAATGCCGCAAGCGCACCGCAGTTCATGTGACAAGAACCAACCATCAGCTTCACCCTTTCCGTAACAACATTGAAAGCTCGGTCAACATAAAGGATGGGGTGCACCCAAACACTACAGGTGTTTTTCTCTTCTCCGTAGATAAATCTTGTAGCAGAGCTACAGCAAGCGTTTTTCGGTGGTGGAAATTATTAGCTACTAAAAATTTGTCGTTGTGGAGCGTGCAGTTCATGGTTGCTTAGCAACGACAGACGCCACGGAAAAATCGGACCTAATTTTACTATTAATAATAAAAGATAAGCTAATGTGCATTGTAAATGTCCGTAATTTATCTTTTTTGACTCATTCTTTTTATAAAGTCTGAAATCTGTCTGAAGGTTTATCTTTTTATAAAACCTTTTTTCTCAAAACTTTATTTGCACTTTTTAACTCTCCATTGTTAATTGCAATACTGTACTTTATTTACTTTTCAAAGGCTTGTAAGGTACAGTTACAGGTACACATCTTTGATTAATTTTGTCCAGCATTTGCAAGCTGTAGCTCTATCCAGTCAGAGACATATATTGTGTAATTGATGTTTTTAGTTTTCAGTTCAATTAATTCAATCCAAGTAAATGGAACACTCATGAGATGTCACCAAAATCACTCTGTCCCCTTTAAATCTTTCAGAAAATGATGTAAGCGTATCAAATTATATCGAATCTTATCGTTGGCTGAATATCGTGATATATATCGTATCGTGAGCTGAATATCGTGTATCGTATCGTGAGATTAGTGTATCGCTACAGGCCTAGTGAAATGTGACAGAAACGCACCCTTTGTGCAGATTTAACCACATCCAGACAGAGTGTTTCGCTGGAAAGGAAGAATAAAATATCTCACAAACGCAGACTCTTTCATGACACAGAACATTATAAAAATGTCCTCTCATCTCGTGCAGCAGAAGTAGAAATGGTTCAGTCAAATCGCTGCATCTGTAACTGCATGAGAGGATAATATACAAACTGTAAGTTTCCCGCTGACATGTTGCAAGCTTTATTTAACATCAACCGATATAACAAATGAAATACTCAAAGTCAGATACGCAAATGATTGTTTTGTCGTTACAGGTCATGGCCTGATTTATTAATAAAGTCATGTAAACATGCCTCGGTTTACTTGCGTTGTTATGGTTACTGGTGTGCATGTAAACGTGCTCAATGATAACTGCAAATCCACTTTTCTCTGCCTGGAGTCAAGTTGTTTCAATTAATTGCATCGATCCATTTGCTTCTCTGTTCTGTAGCTTTCGGCAGTCTGTAAAAATATACCTCAGATTTCTTGTCAAATGTAGTTGTACAGTCAATCGCAAAGCTCTTACCCATTTTAGATGTGTTTTTTGTGTTTTTCACGGCATTCACGCTGAAAACCAATGCTGCCGCTCAGTCTTTTTGCCACTCAGTGGGCGTGACCGCATTCACTCCAGCTGGCAGTGACGTCACGCGCATACCCTCTATTGTAACGCTGGGTTGTGTTGAGCACGCGAGCCGTCTGCGCTTCGAGAGCGCTTACGGATGGCAGAGCCATAGAGAGAAAGAGTTGCGACACGCTTTGATGTCGCCGCGACGGCTGTCACGTGGTTCATGTAAGCCCCAATAGTTCCACAACGTACGCGGGCTGTCATGTTCTTCTATGGACAGACAGCAGCGATTGCATTATTAAACGGTAAATATAAAATAAAACACACACTCAAGTACTTTTTCAGCTGTTATTGCATTTTGTTAATTTCAGTTTTGCATTTGGAGAGGCAGGGTGACAACTTAGATAAGTTTTAGGCTATATTTTTGGAGGGAAAAGCTTAGTGTTCATGTTCGCATGGGTGGTAGCACTGGCTTTAGCGGCTCTAACTTAACTTTTCCATGTCATTCATCTGATGATGGACGTCTCATGATATTTATTTTAGCACAACTGGGCTGTATTAGGCTATTGATTCCCGTGATCTTGCTTATAAATTCCGATTCAGCCATTATAGCCTACCTTCTGATCACGCAAAGAGGTCTGCAGTCCGTTCAGAACTCCAACCAACATAAAATATAAATAATTACGCACTCTGTGCATGTACAAATGAATGATTTAGGAGGGAAATAGACTGCTCCCATAACGTAGAAAGCAACGATATATACAGCAATGTTCGGTAAACATTCAACCGAAAAATACTCTTCATAAAATTAAACCGGAGAGATAGTTAATGAGTGAATTAACTATGTTCCTAAATACATATACGCACATATATGCATAACCCTAACCCATTTAAATAAATGAATTGTGTGAGTGTAGGCTAACGTTATATATATATATACATACATATAAAATATTATTAAAAATATTATATATTATATACATCAGTTACGTAAGTTAACTAACGTTAGTGAAGTGTTGGTCACGTAAGCTATCGCTGCAATTAACCTATTATCTTCCAATAAACATTTACTAAAACTGGCTACATAAAATATAACTACAGACTAGATTCACGAGAGGTCGGCTAATGTGTGTAAAAGTAAAAAAATACAGTAATTTCATTAATTTACCAGCGAGCGTACTTCGGAAGCACTGAAAATGAATGGGGTTCAATGCTGGAACTATCAGTGTTTGGAACTATTGGCCGCTCCACTACACGCGTTACTTCCGCATTCCAAAGTTCCTATGGCGGTCTATGGGAGTGTCGCAACTCTTTCTCTCTATGGCTCTGACGGATGGTATGAGAGGAGCAAGAAAGTGAAACTTTGCACATGTGAAAGAGAACGTCTGCGCACATCCAAATACTTATTTTAAATGCAAAATTGATTTTCGTTCGCTCGAAATATTTTCTTATCTGCGAGAGAACATTTCTCCGCAAATCTCAGTTCACGCGCGTGCAAAATGCCATTTTGCGCGCTCAAGATGTGATCTTGCGCGCGCAAAATTGTGACCGAATTCTAACCCCATAGTACTGCGCCCAAATAAAATCTCACTGAAAGCTCATTTTTTTGAGATATCAACCTAAAATTTGCAACACAACTTCTTCCGATTATTGGCTTACATTTTCTTGCAGTTTTAGAGTGAAATATATTTTGTAATATATATATATATATATTTTATATAAAATATAAATAATTATATTTTTACATTGTTCATTTTCATAAACTCAAACTTGTATAACTTTTTTCATTTTCATAATTTCATAATACTTCACTTCAACAATAATCTGGCAAATGTCTTCTTTAAAACAAGACCAACCATAGGTCTATATTCCAAAGCATTCTTGAATTACAACCATTTAAGTTTGGATAGTGATTTTCATGTCTATGCGGGAGGGGAGGGGGGGGGGGGGGGGGGGGGGGTGACAGTTAAAGGGTTAAACGATATTAAACTATAATATCTAAAATATAATTAATATATAAAAACTCTCCTACAGTCCAGTCACCATCAGTCGCGACTCGCACGTATTTTCATTTAAACGTCACTCACAGACGTTTTCCTAACCAGAAAAAAAAAACGATTGCCCTGCTCTGCCTCTGATTGGCTAGTACTCGTTGCCATCTGGGTCAGAGCCAATTAGAAGCAGGATGTGGGTGGGAAGAAACTCTACTGTCTCCTGTGTGTATGTGGAAAGGGGAGGGACAGAGGGAACAGGCAAGACAAACTCCTACATATAGAAAATATCTGCTTGACAATGAGCTGGGAACAAGCCCAAATAAGCAACTACACTTTAGAAACAAGCCCAAAAAAACGCGACCCACGACTATCAATATTTGTAAGCAACTTTACAGAAAAACAAGCCCAAATTCGCTTATAATAAGCGGACTTGGCAACACTGCAAGATTGCAATGCTGGAGTGTGTGTGTGTGTGTGTGTGTGTGCGCGCGAGAGAGAGAGAGGGTATGGGATGATTATAGTATCAAAATGATTAACACGTGCAAGCACATTTATCAATGAACTTGATACATGTTGCAGAAATGTTTTATCCATGCCTTTCAACTTGCGTGTGCAAAATTCAAAATTGAATGAATGTGAAGCAATTTGTTCAAATAGAGACATTTTTGTGAATACAAATGTTTTCCTTTGTATTAGTGTATCATAATTTGCACATACAACACAGAAGATGTGCATGTGTGGATCAGGTGACACGCGTGCATTCATTGACGTCTTTTCTGAGTCGATCTCATTTGATTCATTTGGATTTTGAGACTTTCTTTTCGCGGTTTTTAAGCATTTCACAACCCACACACAAACAACTACAAATGAATAGGCCTGGTGCTAATTATTAATGTGTGCACAACTACCCATCTATTTGACAAATTCACAAATGTGCGTCACTACATTTAAACTAATACAATACAACTTGTGTGTGCAAAATCCAAAATCACATGAATGTGCAGCATTTTGTACAAATAGAGACATAGTTGTTAATACAAAACCTCGATTTTGTATTAATGTAGGCCAGAATTTGTGCATGCAACAAGTAAGATGTGCATTTGTGGATCAGGTGACACGCGTGCATTCATTGACTCGTTTCTGAGTCGATCCTATTTGATTCATTTGGATTTTGAGACTTTCATTTCGCGGGTTTCGCCTGGCAAGATCCACACACACTGTCTGAGAAAAGCTGCTACCACTAGATGGCAGTGTTCTGCTAAAACAGACAACGGCAGCATAATCAAGCATTCTTCCGCATTTAAGACGCTTAATGAGAGTGATATTGATGCACCAAATTTAGTACACAATAATATAGGCCTACCTTATTAATATAGAATACTTTATAGAGGCAAACATTAGATCAGATTATGAACAACACCCGTAGAAAACCATTATAAAACGCTTAACGTGCAATCGCGCGTTGCATGGTCAGTAAGGTGGATTGGCTACTGAGTTTAAATATCACCCTGCATTGACGTTAGGCCTAAGCTTTTTCTTTATAATATGCTCTATGGGAGGAAAACTATATAGCCTACAGACAAGAGACTACATGAACGCAACGCACGGCGTTTCAAGTTAATAAAATTTTCCTTCCCGAGCCTGTTAAAAAGAAAAAGCTTAACATGAAATCCTGCAGTTGCGTTTAACTTTGCATGTGAATGGGAGAGCAACCGGTCCGAGAGCGCAGTAAAGTAAGTTTTAGTTTTAATATTCGCCACATTTTTTAAAGGGACCATCTGCAAATTCCACTCAGTCAAAAAAACAATATAAACGTCAGTCATTCATTCAAATGAACATACTTCCAAGGTTATATTATAACCTTGGAAGTCTAGTGGGCAGACTGACTTAGCCTACTGTTACTGTATGTCCAGCCAATATCTCGATTGAACGGTACAATTTTTTAAATTACTGTAAATTGTTTTTCTATTCATGTTCCAAAGGTTGTAGTAGCCTACGTTCCTAGTGATAAGTCAGGTGAAATTTTACATTATTCACCTGTAGGCTAAGTCACCAAAAACCCGTTTGGTTAATTACAGTAATTTTTATATAAAATAATAATTGTTTAAATAGGATACATGAAGGGAGGTATTGGGACAATTGCACCTGTAGTAAGCCAGTCTAGTCACTATAGGAACATACTACAACCATTTTGCATGAAAAAACCCTTTTGGTGAATTACAGTATTTTTCTGCAGAATACAGGCTACATGAAGGGAAGTATTGTCCAAATTTTACTTGTAAGTCAGTCTTACAGAAACATTCTACGAGCTTTGGAATTTGAAAATGTCCGTTATTAAATTTTAAAAGTAATTTGAATAAAAACAAAGTATACGTTTTAACCACTGATCTATATAGAATGACATTATATAGATCAGTGGTTTTAACACAGTTAGTGAAATTGGCAGACGTTCCCTTGTGCATCATGAGCTGTGGTTAGCGCGTCAAAGCATTCTCATGTAGAAATGCAGCTACAGGCCCGCTACGCCAGTTGATTTTCAATTAATATTTCATGTCGATATACAATGGTTGCATATTGTTAAAACTCATCGTGCTATAGTAAGACTATAGCCTATAACAGTGGCTTAGCCTAAGGGTCAAGGGAAAACAAATGTACTGCGAAAATCGTCTTTAATATTTAAAAACAGACATTTTCACATTCCAAAGCTTGTATACTATGTATACAGTGTGTAGTCAGATAAAAATAAGCATATAATATGAACGCAACTGCGAAATTTCACCTTTTTTTAACGGGAAGGAAAATGCCATTAACTTGAAACGCCGTGCGTTGCGTTCATGTAGTCTCTTGTCTGTAGGCTATATAGTTTTCCTCCCATAGAGCATATTATAAAGAAAAAGCTTAGGCCTAACGTCAATGCAGGGTGATATTTAAACTCAGTAGCCAATCCACCTTACTGACCATGCAACGCGCGATTGCACGTTAAGCGTTTTATAATGGTTTTCTACGGGTGTTGTTCATAATCTGATCTAATGTTTGCCTCTATAAAGTATTCTTTATTAATAAGGTAGGCCTATATTATTGTGTACTAAATTTGGTGCATCAATATCACTCTCATTAAGCGTCTTAAATGCTTGATTATGCTGCCGTTGTCTGTTTTAGCAGAACACTGCCATCTAGTGGTAGCAGCTTTTCTCAGACAGTGTGTGTGGATCTTGCCAGGCGAAACCCGCGAAATGAAAGTCTCAAAATCCAAATGAATCAAATAGGATCGACTCAGAAACGAGTCAATGAATGCACGCGTGTCACCTGATCCACAAATGCACATCTTACTTGTTGCATGCACAAATTCTGGCCTACATTAATACAAAATCGAGGTTTTGTATTAACAACTATGTCTCTATTTGTACAAAATGCTGCACATTCATGTGATTTTGGATTTTGCACACACAAGTTGTATTGTATTAGTTTAAATGTAGTGACGCACATTTGTGAATTTGTCAAATAGATGGGTAGTTGTGCACACATTAATAATTAGCACCAGGCCTATTCATTTGTAGCTGTTTGTGTGTGGGTTGTGAAATGCTTAAAAACCGCGAAAAGAAAGTCTCAAAATCCAAATGAATCAAATGAGATCGACTCAGAAAAGACGTCAATGAATGCACGCGTGTCACCTGATCCACACATGCACATCTTCTGTGTTGTATGTGCAAATTATGATACACTAATACAAAGGAAAACATTTGTATTCACAAAAATGTCTCTATTTGAACAAATTGCTTCACATTCATTCAATTTTGAATTTTGCACACGCAAGTTGAAAGGCATGGATAAAACATTTCTGCAACATGTATCAAGTTCATTGATAAGTGTGCTTGCACGTGTTAATCATTTTGATACTATAATCATCCCATAGAGAGGGGCACGAGAGAGAGAGACACGCGGGCGCGATCGAACAGAGGAGACAAAAATACTCCGTCATTTTGTTAATACAGGACATCATTCAGTCTGCAAAGTGTTTACTTATATTTGTGTAGGCCTATACTCGCAATAAAAAACACAACATTGTGCTTTTGTCACACTGTATTTCTTGTCAAACTGTCACACACACACACCGTTTTAAAAGCAAATCATATTTATCCAACCCCTTTTTAAAACAGTCTGTGTATTCCATCTTTTGGACATTATCATATCGCATTTGGTTTTCATTTCTTGTCCTCAAAACAGAGCACTATTATGTTTATTTTTAAGTTACACATTGATTAAAAAAGAAAATTAAATGTGTTGGAAGTATTATTTTATCCGGAAATCAATTATTTATAATTCTGATGAGAACAAAGTTAGGGTTAATTTAAATTAAGGAAAACTAATATATTGATCTGAAATATAGCAAATTAATTTTAAATTCATTCAGGTACAATTACCAAACATATCTCAAGGTCTTTTTTATCTTTTTATTAGTTTAATTAATAAACTAATTATATAAAACTATTATCAGTGCACTATAAATAAACTGGTTCTATGCCTTTATTAATAAAACTTATTTAAAAAAGACAAGTTTTAAGACATTTATAAAAATGCCTTCTATATTTCTGTTTTGCTTTTCACTCATCACAAATCAATAATTATCGATATGACCGATATGAAACACTGATATCGTGATACAGTTTTCAGCCATATCGCCAAGCCCTACCTGAGCATTAGCGAATGTATAGAGGCTACTTGAGAACTTAATGAATGAAAAGAAGGCTAATCAATATAATCAATTATTTTATCGTAAGGTTTCTTGCTGGTTTTCTTCACGGATAAATCTCTGTTTCTACTATGCCAGGCAACCATGTCTGTAGTGTGCACTAAAAGAATGACAGCTCAGCACCAAACTTAAATGTAACTTGTTGCTGTAACAGTGTCTCTGTTCCAAAGGTTTAAATCAGGCATGCTTTATTGCATAAATCTATAGACTAGACTGTAATCTTGAGTTATCTTGGATAAAAGTAACATAGGGCTCTGAAGCCAAAATGTTCTGGCACAATAAATCTAGACCGTGGCTCACTTCCCTGACCTTTAGGCACTGCAAAGTATGATAAACAATGTTTACAGGATCCTCTGATAATGTCTGTAAGTGATTATGTACGCAAGTAATATAAAACAACATCACTCCACTTACATATTCACCACTGTAGATAGAGCTAGACTAAAACAATCACTGCTTGCCATGGTCTTTTGTAATACTGAACATAAACCTTTTTGATTTGTAAATTCAGGTTACTAGTGTGGAGCTTGTGCAGGCCTACATTGACAGGATACAGGAAGTAAACCCACTGCTCAATGCTTTGGTCAAAGACAGGTGAGCACTCACTTTATAGAGGTAGTAACAACCTTTACGGATGACTGAACAGGACATTTCACTTTAAATGTCCCCTATCCTCTCTATCAGGTTCTCATCCGCCCTTCAGGAAGCCGCTCATGCAGATAAACTAATAGAGGAGGAGGATGGAGGAGAGGAAGTTCTGAGGAACCGATTTCCACTGCTGGGTGTTCCACTGTCTGTCAAAGAGTCATTCGCACTACAGGGTACACTTCCCAGAATCCTCTTTGCCTTGCATCCATCCACACAGTATCACCCTGACTAAGTTTGTTTTGAGATAAAGTCTATTTGACTGTAATTCTCACTATTTAAACAGCTGTTTGCCAGCAAATATAACGTGGACATAAAATACTGACATTTTGATAGTCAACTTTAGACATTCTACTAACTCCCGTTAGGGTTAGTAAAATAGGTTGACATGCATAGTTACTTATATAAGTTACTTTATACAAAATAAAGTTACTTATAGTTAGAAGAATGTCTAAAGTGGACCATCGAAATAACGCATTACCAAATATTGATTTGAATTGTTACAATCCTACTTGTATATTGTATATATAGTCCATTCATTGCAATGTACAAATCAATGGACCTAGCAACGACTAACTGATTGTACTGAAAATCACTTTGGTATGGACAATGTACTGTTTTGTACTGAAGCGCAAGCTTCAAGATTGGTAAAATTATAAAACAAATGTCAACTAAAATCAATATCTTTACAATATCAAAAATGTCAACATATTTATTCATTTAAATAAATATTGCAAAAATATACAGATTTAAATGTCAAAGCTGATAGAACTCTGACGAGAATATTGCTTCAGAATAAAAATATATTTACACTTTTTTTTTTTTTACATTTTAATACTTTTTTTTCGGACAGGCAACTTTTTTACTCGGACGAGTGAATGACTGAGCACATGACAAGGCTTAAAGGGTTAGTTCACCCAAAAATGAAAATTAAGTCATTAATTACTCACCCCCATGCTGTACCAACCCCGTAAGACCTTCGTTCATCTTCGGAACACAAATGAAGATATTTATGATTAAATCTGAGAGCTGGATCACTGCTACATAGGCTGCCTAAGGGACTGACACTTGACGGTCCAGAAAGTCATTAAAGAAAATGTTTAAATATTCCATGTGCCTACAGTGGCTCAATTATAAGTTTATCAAGCGACGAGACTACTTTTTGTGCGGAAAAACAAACAAAAATAACGACTTTATTCGACTATTCCTTTTCTTCCTTGTGGGCCTGAGACGAGAGTTCAAGAGATTTCCACGACGCATGCGCGAGAACTGAGATGAGGACGTTCTTCTTCGACTCCTTCTTGTTACCGGCTGCTCACCGCTTAGAAGTATTACCGCCACCTACCGTATAAGATGACGTGTTGGAAGCGCAAAACTTTCTGTTTACAAGCAGAGGAAGACGCGCGCTGTACATACGCGTTTCAATTCGTAAATATGTCTACTGATTTCGACTTTTTAACCATTGTATATAATATAGCGAGACCTACAGCACATTAAGTGTCGAATTGAAAAGCGTATGTACAGCGCGCGTCTTCCTCTGCTTGTAAACAGAAAGTTTTGCGCTTCCAACACGTCATCTTATACGGTAGGTGGCGGTAATACTTCTAAGCGGTGAGCAGCCGGTAACAAGAAGGAGTCGAAGAAGAACGTCCTCATCTCAGTTCTCGCGCATGCGTCGTGGAAATCTCTTGAACTCTCGTCTCAGGCCCACAAGGAAGAAAAGGAATAGTCGAATAAAGTCGTTATTTTTGTTTGTTTTTCCGCACAAAAAGTAGTCTCGTCGCTTGATAAACTTATAATTGAGCCACTGTAGGCACATGGAATATTTAAACATTTTCTTTAATGACTTTCTGGACCGTCAAGTGTCAGTCCCTTAGGCAGCCTATGTAGCAGTCATAAACCTCTCAGATTTAATCATAAATATCTTCATTTGTGTTCCGAAGATGAACGAAGGTCTTACGGGGTTGGTACAGCATGGGGGTGAGTAATTAATGACTTAATTTTCATTTTTGGGTGAACTAACCCTTTAATGTCGAGCCCTGCTGTATAGGATAGTAGAAATGATTAATTTTTATGTTATCTGCTCCCACAGGTATGCCCAATTCTGGCGGGTTGAAATCCCGGGGTAGAGTACTTGCCAGTGTGGATGCTCCTCCCGTGGCTCTGTTGAAGAGAGCTGGAGCCATTCCTCTAGGGGTCACAAACACCAGTGAGCTTTGCATGTGGATGGAGTCCAACAACCACCTCTATGGGATCACCAGTAACCCCTATGACCTCGAGAGGACGTGTGGAGGAAGCTCAGGTCTTGAAAAAAAAAAAAAAAAAGGAATATTTTTTATAAACCTTATATAAATATTAAACTCATTAAGACTATACAAAAATTATACTTCATTGGTCACGGTTTCAATTCCATGTTTTTTGCACTGATGTTCAGCTTAACATAACATTAAAAAGTTGACGATTAGCCATAAACGATTAAACATCGATTCTATCTTGGTAGGTGGAGAGGGAAGTATCATCGGTGGTGGTGCATCTGTGATAGGTATCGGTTCTGATATTGGAGGAAGTATCCGCATGCCATGTTTTTTCAATGGGATATTTGGCCACAAACCTTCAAAAGGTATCCATTTTGCTGTAAGGACAATCAGAAAAAAATCCTTCTGTTAATAGGAAAAATAGGGTGTATCTAATCATAAAGGAAGAGTTTTATTTAATTTCAGATGTGGTTTTAAATGACGATCAGTTTCCCACATGTTCTGGTCTCGAAAATGACTACCTGAGTTCTGGTCCAATATGTCGCTACGCTGAAGACCTGCTACCTCTTCTGAAGATAATGGCTGGGCCCACTGCAGACAAGTACATCTCACATAAATATAAACCAGAGAATGCAAATATCAGTTGTTGTTTTTTTTAACAAATTAGCACTAACGCCAAGTATTATTTTCTAGGCTCTTCCTCTCAAAAGAGGTGGATCTGAAAAAGTTAAGTTTCTTCACTGTAGTAGATGATGGTGGATCTCCATTGACATCTCCAGTAGACAAACAGCTCATTGAAGCTCAAAAGAGGGTGAGAAGCAAACCAAAGCAACTACTACATTATTTGCATTTAACATATACACACATATACAATACTTCAGTAATCAGCTGTATTGGTGAATATATGCAGTATACTAATATGAGCCTTATTTGAAAAATGTTGTTTCTGTTCGCAGGTGGCTGCACGTTTAGAGGCAGATCTGGGAGTTACAGTTAAAGAAGTTAGTTTTCCACAACTCAAAAACTCTTTTCAGATTTGGGACACATTCTTGGCTCTACCTGACAAAGATGGCAAGGTGTGTAGTACCATAAGTTACTTAATATTATCATCTATTTGACTGAATCGAATTTGTTTCATGATTGGCAATTTTTTGCAAGATCGACACTGTTATTGAACTGAACTGAATCAACATTGAACTGACTTGAGAGCTACTTATAGCTGAATTGAACTCGTTTTTATAATTGATGAACTTTACACAGTGAACTGAACCAATATTGAACTCGCTTGTTTTTTTTAGAGCTACTTTACAGCAGAATTTAAATTTGTCACTAAAATAAAGTTGACTTGAGTACTTCATGAAAGACTGAGTTGCTTTAAGTCTATATTGTTTACTTGCTTTCAAAAAAATGACTGTAGCAACCACAAAAAACATGGTACATGCAGAGAATTAGAGCAAGTTTGAGTGCGTGTTTGTGTTTACTCCAGCCTCCACAGTCTTTTGTTGAGCTAATGGCAGATGGAGGCTCCGTGTGGCCTATTTGGGAGCTAATAAAGAGGACATTTGGAAGATCTGAACACACTGTGGCTGCTATTGGTAAACTCTAACACTGATCTAAATACTGTATAGTAATTTTTGGCAAAGAGTCATGTTTTAACTGTGGTTGTTCAGGGTTGAATACTTGGGGCTTGTTCTGATCTTGTTCTTCAAACGTCTTTCAAACTAACAACTGGGAGGAGACATGTATTTCCCTTGTGGCTGATTTCAGGTTTGGCTCTAATGGAGAGTTCCCACAGCTCTAAGTCATCTCAGTTCATGCTAAAGCAGAAGGAAGAACTACAAAGAGAGATGGAGGATCTGCTGGGGACAGATGGAGTGCTGCTCTACCCCTCTCATCCTCTTCTCGCCCCCAAACACCACCACCCCCTATTTACGCCATACAATATCGGTTACACAGGTAACAGTTGCTTAACTAACAAAGAATTTAAGAGGGAGGTATGAGCAACAATCTCAAACACAATCCTTTACTAATGTAATTTAGCTGATAATAGTATTATTAGCAGTCCAGATCTTTACCACTAAACCAGTCAGTCTCAATCATTAGAAGCAGATATTTTTGTGCCTTTATCATGTATTGTTAAACACACAATGTCCACTTTTGGAAATTTGAAGTTATTGATCTGGGCCATAGCTTTGGAGCCCACCTTTATCAGGCGAGGAACCATATTTGGTAACTTAATCGCGCATTCAAACTGACTCTCCCCTGCCTGTTTGCGTTGTCGTATGAGCGCATATATTTCTCCTAGCCAATCAGCGAAGATCAGGCTACATCACTGATAGTCACACCATGGCATCTGACCAATCAGAAGTTGCGCGGAGCATTTCAAACTTCTTTGTCGTTCCGGATATTGGAAAGTGAGGTTATGCGCTAATACATACTCCCACATCAGCGCTAATAACTTCAAAACAAAAAATGGTAAGTTGATGAAACTCACACATTCTATGGTTGAATAGTTGTGCAACATGTTGAGAAAGGTGTTGTTTGCATAGATTTCTTGAAAGTAGTGACATTTGTGGCATGAAAAATGGTGAGACCATATTTGATCATACGCCCTGTTCACGTAAGATTAGCGCAAGTGATAGGGTGTCCATATTTAGACATACGCCCTATGCGTATAGAAAAGTATTACTAGGGTATTTTTTCTACAAATAATGCATTATAACCACAGTCTATGATTATAATGTAGGACAATAGTATTTACTAGTGCATTGGATGTTATCACAGGTTTGAATAACATTATAAAATGATCCAGTGGGAAACATAACACATTTATAGACATTTTCAAGCCTTATAAGATTTAAATATGTGTGGTTTTGGTCAGTTTTATGACCTTTATAACAGTTTTTAATACTTATAATGATATTTTGCACGTCTTATTATATATTTACAATTACATATATTATGACAGACCAGTCCAATGTTACTCACTTATTTTTCTTATTATTTATATTTCAGTAGATCTGCACTTCACTGTTACTCAACAAATAACTCAAACTGGGCTTGATATTGACTCAAAAATGTACTCTCTGTTCTTTGCAGCTATCTACACGAATCTTTTACGGCACGAGGGAGACAGTTGTGCCAGCCCACCCCAGCATCAGTGATGATAAGGGCTCTGAGGAGGAAGATGATGATGTGGTAGACCCTGACTTCCTCCCACCCACCCACAACCTAGACACTCCAGGCCAGAGTGATATAGGCCCCTCTGCCAAGAGGTGTAATTTAATTTAAAATGTTCCTAAATAAATATTTTTATGTTTGTAACAAGTTTGTGTTTTTATTATATTTTGATATATACACTTTTTAAGGGGAAAAAAATTACCCTAGACTGGCGAGGAACCATATATGGTAACTTCATTGCCCTTGATTTCCAACCTAAAAAAAAATATTTTTTTAAAAACTCACAAATGTTTAGAAGTCTTATAATATCCTCCAATAACACTCTATGGTTGAAATTTTGAATTACCAAGTATTTCAATGAGTGCCCTATACAATAACCTCATATGTGTCTATTACGATCAAGAAGTGGATTACAAAAAGTTACTAAAGAAATTAAAGCCATTATTAGTCGGAGGGGTCAGACAGGAACAGACTTCCAGTATTGAGTTTATCATTGCAGCAAGGCTAATCTATAACATTAGGAGAGTCAAATAGAAGTAGAAGGAAATCCTTTAAATATACAGCAAAGAATATATATTAATATAATTGGAACCGCTTTCACCTATTTCTAGGGATCCTGAACATCCTCGGCCTGCCGGTGACCCAGTGTCCACTGGGACTGAGTAAGGAGCGATTGCCCTTGGGCGTGCAGGTGGTGGCTGGGAAGTTTCAAGACCGTCTGCCCTTGGCTGTGGCGCTCTACCTGGAGAAGACCTTCGGAGGCTGGGTCGATCCTGGAGTGGCTTGAGAGGGAAGACACTGGAGGAAATGCTGGATCTAGGCATGACATAGCAAAGCAAGTTTCTCAGAAATAGACAACCTCAACAAACATTGATCTAAAGAGATAGTTGACCCAAAAATGAAATTTACAATCATTTACTTGCCCTCATGTTGTTCCAAACTCATAGGACTTTCTTTCTCCTGTGAAACAAAAAAAAATATTTTGAAGAACATAGGAAACCAAACAGTTTTGGTGCCCACTGCCCATTTGGACAATGGGCAAAAACACAGAAACATTTATCAAATGATCTTCTTTCTTCCACAGAAGAAAGTCATACAGGTTGAAAATTACAGAATTTTCATTTTGAGGTGAACTGTCGCTTTAGGATAAATCAGTGGTTAGAAAGCTATGGTCTTTTTTAGTAAGTAAGCGTAATCATTTAAGCAGCATATCTTAAGAGAATGCTTTAGGGATTTTCTAAATAGTTATTTTGGGCCCTACCTAATTTCAGTCAAATGAAAACTATACCATGTAACTGTTGAGCTGAATGTTGTCTTTAAGGAATCAAGAGTACTCAAAAGCAGAACACATTTTCACTTGATTCAAATAATACATAACAGTTATTGCAAACAGAATGTAATATGTAACCATCCATATACCTTTAAGTTAAAGATATTGACTTTTTAAACCATTTGTAAAATATGGGTTAAAATACCCTTAAATTCAAACTTACGGTTGAAACATTCACCTGGAGTGGGGTCATTGTTCCACTTCAGAAACGTCACACTGTACCAAAGGTTTCTTATTTCAGCACTGTCACCATGTTATTAAAATCACATAAACGCATACAGTGTAAGAATAACAGCTAGCAAGAAGTAGGTTCTGTCAGTTAACTGGCAACCAATATTATTTACACCAAGGCTTCAGCAAATGACTCGTTCAAATTTCATTTATTTCTTCCTTTTAAAAAATAAAATAAAATAAAAAAATAACGTTCTTGAGAAGTACTGAACAGAAAACCTGTTTTACACTCTTTTTTTATTGTTTTCATTTCTTTCTTTCCCATCCGAGGTGGAACTTGAAAACATTTTTTAACATTCTCAGTGTGAAAACACATGGACAGATTCTTTTGTTTCATTGGTGGGACACTGTAATAGCATGTTTGTACCCTTTTAAGATCTCTTAATAATGTGTCAATCAAAAACAGGTTAAGACACAAACTAACCAGCCCGCTTCAATTTCGCATCATTTCCCCCGACCCTATGAAAACTGAAATGGGCCTAAAAACAAGAGACGATACAAACATTGACAAAAAGATAAAGAAAACAGCTGTTTTGTAAGAGGGTCCCTGTCTTTGGCAACGCAGGAACAGAGATAGGACATGAGGTCAACCAAACAGGAAGTCCTTTGCAACTGTCTGAAACCAGCATCCAGAGATTCACCAGCACATTTTCCCAATACCTCAGATTTTGGCCCGTAAATATGTACATTCCAGCGCATGTACACGATATTTGTGTTTTAAAGCACTCCTCAGGTGACATCGAAGAGGGGTGTGTGAATGTATACATATGTGTCTATGTAAACGCCCTGTTTGTTAACCCAGACCTCCTCAGGAGACGTTGGTTATGGGCTTGTATTTCTTGAGGCGGGTCCATTGTCCAGTGGAGTAGTTCATCTCAAACACTGTGTCCACCAGCATGGTGGTGCTGCCGGTTCCGTCCGCTTTAGGCAGAACTTCTGAGTGCTCACTCAGTTTGATCTGAATGATGTCACCCTGCTCTGGACAGGGGTTTTCTGTCGGGAGGATGCGACAGACGGAAAATTAGGAGGGTCATTTAAAACAAAGAAGAAGTGTATATTATACATATATATGTATAGAATATTGTCAATTGATTAACAGAAACCGATGAAAGCAAATCCAGAATACCTCGTGATCCTGCCATGAAGCCCAGGATGAGGGCTTTTTCAGGCCGTGTAACTTTGTTTGCAGTCTTGAACATTTCCTGCGCAGCATACATCTGTTCTCTCTGTGGACGATGCAAAATAAAAAATTAAACTTCACAGACTATATACTACCATTCAAAAGTTTGGGGCCAGTAAGGTTTTTTTTTTTTTAAGAAATAAATACTCATTCAGCAAGGATGCATTAAATTGATCAGTGACAGTAAAGATTTTTATAAGCTTACAAATTCCATTAAAAAAATATGCTGGAATATATTACATTTTAAAATCTCTTTAAATAGAAACCAGTAATTTTAAATAGTATTTCGCAATAAATGCAGCCTTGGTGAGCACAAAATACTTTTAAACAATTAATCTTCTAACAACATTGAGGGAGTTTGGATGAAAGAATTCAGTACGATTCTTTATAACTTCCAAAACTTACAGCACTACACACAAGCACACAGAGTCGGAGCTTTTGTTGGAGGCAATGTGGAACATCAATGGCTAATCATTTTCATATTTTTTGGGCTGAAATTGAACATAATCGGAGAAGAGTTTGACTATTCATTCATTACATTATATCTAGGGGAAATACCAGAAACTGTTTTATGGATAAATGGATATGGACATGGATAAATACTTATTAAAGATTGTAAGGAGAGAATCACATTCATTTAAAAGTTAAATTTAGAAAAGTATAATAAGTATTAGAAAAAAATGTATTATGTACACCATTAATGAAAGTGTGATATCGCACATTAAGATGTTAGAAATGTACTGTGACTTGACATGTGTTACCCATGATAACCTCTTTTTCACCAATCGATTAAAGAAATTTCTAAATAAAACTGTTGCTTAGTAACATTAGAAAAAAGACAGTCCAGTAAAATCATTATCATATCCATGAATTCTTACCGTGAGAGACAGGTTCTTTTTTGGTTGGGTCTGAGGGGGCGCTGGCGTGGGTGCAGGCTGGGCTGCAGTGGTGGGCGGCTGCGTGGGCATGTCTTGCTGTGCTGCTGTGGCGGCAGGAGGCGGGGCATTGTTGCTGGGCGTGCTGGTTGGCGTGGTTGGTGAAGTGGGGGCAGTGGGACTGGCAGTGCTGGCGTTATACATGGGCGGCCGCTGTTTAAACTGGCCAGGTAGTGAAGCAGAAGCCGCGTTTGGCGCGGACGACTCCTCAGACTGCCGGTTTGTAGGTTCACGCCCTGAACCGCCTGCATTCGCTGAATATCAACACAATGCAGAAAAATGGGCATTGAGAAGACTTTAAGCTCACACTTAGCTTGGATTCCTGTTAATATCTTTTGTGTGTAATCAATAGATTTTCTACTGCAGTTAATTTCTATGCATCAATCCCATCCTGCATCTGTCGATGGCTCACCTGGCTGTGTCTCTGAACTGGGAATGTAAGACGACGAAGGAACCATGCTGGGGGTGGCGGGAAGGTAACTGGTTGATGGCAGAGCACTCTCGTTGTTTAGCGCCCCAAGTTTCTGGTGTGAAAAGAGGGGAAACAGATTTGAGTTTTGTTCTGACCCACATTCAAGGAAGCCATCACATGGCTGATAAGATTTCCAAAACTACCTGTGTGGACACCAAGCCAGCTGCGTAGTCTGGTGTTGCGTTCTCCACAACTGCCTCTTCTTTGGCTGCCTTCTCTCCAGCTTCTGTGTCTAAATAAGACCAAAATACAATTTAACTAACTTAAGCACTCAAAATACACTCAAAATAATTCTTGAACTTACCCAATGTCTTTCTTCTCCTTTTAGCTTCTCTGCCAGCTCCTACCATATCCAACTCAGATATATCCAACAACTGCAAGAAAACACACAATTACATAACCTGACAACATAAAGCCTATACAGAGATTATGAGATCCATACAAACTAGGCAAAATACAGTTCATGACTGTATGTCACCTGCAAATTTTGATTTTAAGCTTTTAATAAAGAGTAAACCTACTAGATATGCTATGTTATGCAGTGACTTCATTACTGGTCATTGCTAGACAGTTACCTTGACCCCCCTTTCTTTGCGCAGGGGTGTGCGGGGAGGGGCAATAGGGGTTCTGTTACTGGGAGGGCTGAACATGCTTGGGGTGGTAGGGCTCCGGAATGGTGCTTTGGGAATTCCCTTCAGCGGTGCTGAGGAAAGACAGACAATCATTCATTATTAATCTTGTGTGCCGTTTTAAGATTTTTTTAATGTTTTTGAGAGAAGTCTCTAATGCTCACCAAGGCTGCATTTATTTGATCAAAAATACAATACATAGTAATATTGTGAAATATTATTACAATTTAAAATACCTGTTGTATTTTAATATATTTCAAAACGTAATTTATTCCTGTGATGGTAAAGCTGAATTTTCAATATAATTGAATTAGTCTTCAGTGTCCCGTGATCCTTAAGTAATTATCCTAACATGCTGATTTGCTGCTCAAGAAACATTTCAATGCTGAAAACAGCTGTGATGCTTAATATTTTTGTGGAAACCGTGATAAATTACACGAATAGATCCGTGATACATCAGGATTCTTTGATGAATAGAAAAGTTCAGAATTTATTTGAAATAGAAATCTTAGTAACACAGGTCTAATTTATTAACAATAATTAATGCATTAACTAATATAAGCTAACAATGAGTGATATATTTTATAGTATTTATTAACCTTTGTTATAATGTTAGTTAATAAAATGTGCATGTTCATGTTAGTTCACAGTGCATTAACTAATGTTAACAGATACAACTTTTAATAATATTGTAGTAAATATAGAAATAAACTTGAACTAAGATTAATAAATGCTAGTGGTTCAACGGATCACAAAACTCATGGTTCGGATCATATTACGGTTTTAGATTCAAGGATCAGATCCTTTTTCGGATCAGCAAATGTAACTTTGCATTCCATTTATTAGTTAAAAAACAAAGTACTTCAATACCAAATCAAAAACCACTAGCCTATTTAATAAAGTTCAAACATTTTTAAAGGCAAGTGAAGAAAAAGTCAGTAAAAATAAGATTAAAAACACTAATTACACGCATAGATAAATAAAATATAACAAAGTTACAAATAAATGAAGGTCTAACTGTAGTGTATTCAGGTATAGATATATATATAATTTATTTTTTTATTTTTTTTTTTTACATTTTGGACTAATTATTATATATATATATATATATATATATATATATATATATATATATATATATATATATATATATAGTGTTGACTTTATAAATATAGATTAATCTTTGTTAAAGCCTTGTTTTGTTGTTTGATTGATTGGCTGCTGTCAAAAAGACCCAATGCATGGATCCAATATTCCAATACACATCAAACTTCTTTCTCAGCCGTTTACGTTCACTTAAGTCATAACCGACTGTTTACAAGAATACTTGCTGAGACTTGTATTTTTACACAATTGTGTGTGTATGAGTCTGTTCAAGTGCATGGCCATGCGAAAGAGGAATCAATTTGCTGTTCGCTCGCTATCTGAAACGCAGCTCTCTGTGTGTGCGAGTGAGTGCCAGATTGATGGTGAAACTTAGCAAATTAATCTGTGAAACATGATTGCCGAATAATGGTGCCTGGTCCGTATGGATCAAGGATCAACTATGATCCGTTTGACCCATAATAAATGCTGTAGAAGTATTGTTCATCTTAACTAATGTAGTTAACGAATGTTAACAAGTGAAAGAAACCTTATTGTAAAGTGTTATCAAAGTCTTTTGTAACATTATAAATGTTTTACTGTCACTTTTGATCAATGTAATGCCTTTTTGCTGAATAAAAGTATGTTTCTTATAAATCTTAATGACCCCTAACTTTTGAACAGTGTAAAACACTTTATCCACATTTAAAAAAAATATTACTTTTAACCAAATAGGTCCAAGGCATTTTAGTTTATGTATAAAGTCAGTTCTCTTTAAGTTCGTCACTTTAACTATGGACATGCTCCAGTAACGTTTTACAACAAAAAAGATTTGACACACTTTGAACACTAAATCTATTATTGTATCATTTCAAACCTAAGCTTTAATATTATTGCCATGACAGTAATACAATTTTACCATACAAATATTTTTGGGATATAAATCTTACTTGTGGTGTCAATCTTCTTTACCAGACCTCTTCCTTTGGAGTGGAAAGGCACTCCTGCGGTTTTCTTTAACTGCTGGGCAGTCTCTGTGGCTTTAGAACAAATTTAATGGATAATACACATGGCAATCACCACTCAACAAACAAGCATAAACTCTTATTTTAAATGACTTTAATGAAATCATCACGTTTTTCTGGCACCAATAATTCATTAAGACACTTACATTTCTGAAGCAGCTCAGCTCTGAGCGTAGCACTCTTGGGCTTCCTCTTGAGCTGGAAGTGCTTGATGGGTGGAGTGAGTGGCCCCACCAGCGTAGTCAAAGCACTCTTGTTCAGATACTGACACTCCAAAGGCAACATTGTTGACGCTTCACATTCATTTACTGGATGGAGGTGCAAACATCAACAGTAAGTCCCAGCAGATGCTTTCTTACCAAATTGCATACTTACTATATGCACTTGCAAGTAACAGGCAGGTGAGAATACTCATCACAAGCTAATTAGAACCCCACACAAACAATCCCAGACAACCACAATAAATGTCACTGTTACTTGAATAGAGTAATAGAGATGGTCAATGATCATGAAACGAAAACACTGATATATGAAAAATTAACTTTTTAATATTAATTATATTAAAAATGAATGTTTACAGAGGCATTTTGGGTAGCACTTTGCAGTCAGTAACTGTTCATGAACACATCACACAGAGATTTTTTCAGCCCAAGACAGTAATATAGCACTCGAAATCAGATTTTTCACTAGTGACACTGTCTTTAAAATGTGTCGTGAGTGCGCCTAACAAAGTCGTCTATCAGACACAAGTACATAGACCAACAATAAGCTGTCAAACTGACCAAAATTTACATTCCTAATATGTAGTCAAGGGACCAAGGGTGGAGAAATATCTGAACCTAGACTAGAATTTATTGTGAAGAGATGGAGGAGTTTAGAAACCAGAAGAGACAAATATTAAACTGGAAATTATTTACAATGACTTTTGACCCTTTACTAGCACTCCAATCATTGATGTCAGACCAACCTTTTTCACGCAGCTCTCCAAGTATGTCCTGTACATTTGGGTTCTGCTCCTCCAGATCCAGGTTTAGCGAGCCGGTCTCTGGAAATGATTTCAGGATATCGGCCACCATTAACACCCACGGCTCAGAGTCCACAGTGGCCAACTGAATGATCTCTGATAGAGCTTCCTTCATCTGGAATATGAGGGATAGAGAGAGGATAAAAGATGTAACCTAGTCAGTTTGTCAAATGAATCTGCTACTATTTCACTGTGGTTTGCTCCATACTGTAAATAGATCATTTCACCACTGCTTACATTATCGCTACTGTAGATTTCCCACCTTTTTATGGCAATATGCACAAAAAAAAAAAAAAAAGAATCATGACAGAATTCAGGCTAATTTAGTGAAAAGTAACAACAATACTGATGAAACACTTGATGAAAACTTTACAGTGAGTTTTTTTTTAACCATTAATCTATACAATTTACTAAGGTTTTTATTTCATTTTAGAGCTAAATGTGTGAGTCAATAAAACTCACTAAAACATACAATCATATTTTCAAGCTTTACAAAAGCTGCATACATGATTTCCGACATAATATACTTTGTTTAAGTAAATAATAAACAACATGCAATTATTGTGATTCCTCTTATCATGTTCGAATTATTAACATTTTGCAAATTCAGCAAGAGGTAAGTAAATGTATGGTCCAAACTGTATATGAACATGTTTTTTGAGCGAGTACCGAGATTTTTCACTTACTCACAAAATACCATTGTAATAAAAGTTCCCGCCAAAATCCGTTACTAATGTATTTTTGACAGCAGAGTCTGGTTATCATCAAGTTACCATTGGTTTACAGTATTAGCAATGACTGGACTAAATGTGGTGTTTTGGCGGAAACTACAGATACCATGGCAAATATTTTTAAGGGGGGCGTTTTACTCGTCCAAACATAGAAATAAACGGCATCAAAATAACATGCCAACAACAGTCACAAAGTTGACTGCATGTTTACACACAGGAAGGCTAGCAGGTTAGCTCAAGCCCAGAGGCTGAAGACAAACAGCAGCCGGAGACTGACATTATCCAGACAGCAGCTGCTGCAGGGGTCTCATGGTGGAAGCCATGTTATTATTACATATGCAACACATACGTGTCAGCAACATATGACACAATTACTGCTAATAAACAACATGTCACTCCAATAAAGCATGCCACACAAGGAAGTTAAGACAGTTTGTGTGTGTGTGTGTGTGTGTGTGTGTGTGTGCAGCAGCAGCAGGAGGAGCGAGTCCTGCAGTCGCACCTCATCCACGGTCCTGCGCGGGAGATGCAGCATCCCCAGCAAGAGTTTGAGCTTCACCGGAGGCGACAGACTGGAGAAACACAGGCGTATGTTGTCGATGACCGATACGGTGAGTAGGGAAGCGATGCTCGAAGGTGTCCACAGCTCGTCTGTCGATCCAAGTTTGTTGTGGAGCCACAGGCCGGTGTCGCTCTCCCTCATCGACGCCATCTTGGAAAAAGACGAATAGTGAGATCGGGCATTTTAACAGGCTACCTAAGAAAACACACACATGAGCACGCTAGGACCCGTGTGATCACAAGTTGAAAAAACGTTGAAAACATGTCATCAGTATGTTATCTGAGTTATAAGTGATTTATTCAACTGGTTATTTTTCTTATTTTTATGTTGCCTATTTTGATTTGGCGCTTTGCTGTATTTGACCATGTGTAAAGCATTGGCTATTATCCCTTGTCATATGTTTTGTTTACAACCTGTGTTTTGTATACATTTGTTGATTAATAATAATACCACTTATTGTCTGAGTTATCAGTGCTAATTTGTTGTGTGAATTTAATTCTGAATGTAATTTCTTTAAAAAAACAAAACAAAAACATTAACATGCATGCACTTTTATTTGAACATTGTACAATTATGCAAACAAAAAATAATTATTTTATATGATTACCAAACACTTTTTTTATATTATAATAATATAGGGTATATAGGGCATACAATAGGGTATAAAGTATAAAATAAAGCTCACCAAAGAGTAACATTGTCTACATCAGTCAACAAAACCAGCTTATTTATTTGTAAGCTTGCATTTATGAATGTGAAATTTGGTCAAATTGATGCCACCAAATATCTATCTAAACTGTTAATTAAAAAACTAATAAAATTATTAAAATTGGTAATGCAATAAAATTCAAAGCAAGTAAGGATAAAACCACTTTGATAAAACCCATGTGACCAGAAGTAGCCAATCAGAGAGAAAAACGTTGGCTGGGCGTTAAACATATCGGCTCCCTCCTACGGTGCTTCGCGAAGGACAATATACCTCAAAAACGCATTTGATGCTCCGCAACGAAACTGCGCCCTGAACGAACAGGAGGGCGGTGGTTTGACTAACGGTACTGCTGGCTTTATCAGAGACTACAGGTAATGCAAATTAGCTCTGCTTTTATTAGCCGTACTAATGCGCATAACAGGAGTGGGACTGGAGTGTTTTGGTTATCGTATTTGTAAATGACCATATTTTACCATTATAAAGACAAAGGTAAAATAAAACAAAATATGATGCTCGACAGTCTCTTATTTTCGCTTTGTTAGTCTGTCTTTTGTAAGGTATTTCTCAATTTGTTAGTCGATTTTATGAAAACCGTCTGCTATACGGTAAAATGTAAATATTAAGAACATTTTGTCCATTGCACCTTCAAAGCGCCGAGTCTGTTGTGATTCCGCAGGTATTGTTTACGGTGATGCTGCGCGACAGTATGAGGCCAAGCGGAGCACTAGCGACAGTGATGCTGTTGCTGATCCAGCTCATCTGTTTTAAACACATTCATGCCGAGGAATCAGGGACGGTCATCCCCGCCGAGAGTAAGACTGTGTGCTTTTATAGGCGTGTGGGAAACAAGCAATTTATCATTTCATGTCTTCTCAACATTGGGTATGGCGATAATGGCGTTTCCGGAGCAGTGCTATTTACTTATTATAGTTTTGATTAATATTTTGGGTTAGCTATTATTTTTATATTTGCAGTTTTCATTTTCATTTCATTTTTTGAATTTATGTGCTTTTGTCATTAAAAAACAAAACTAAAAAAACATTACCATTTAGGTTTATTTTATTTTTATTTCAGCATTAGTTTTTATTTATTTCCACTTAGTAATTTTAGTGCTTAATCATATTTCAGCTAGTTGCCAACATTTCTCATTTTCTTTTATTTAGGGTTTTCATCTAATATTTAGCTAAATAACTTCTACTTACAACAAAAATAGTTATTAAAATGATTTCAACCCTGCTGCTGTTCAATGTGAATTCATTACCTACTGCACAATTTTGTTTTAATAGGCCGGCCATGCGTTGATTGTCATGCCTTCGAGTTCATGCAGAGAGCATTGCAAGACCTGAAGAAAACAGCTTTCAACTTAGACTCACGGGTAAGATCACATCGAGACATTTGAGACATAAAACCATTGAATGGAGTCTTTTTCAGACCAAGGACTTGGTGGACTAAGATGAAAGTGTTGTCCTAATTATATATTTAATTGTGGATATTTTAATGCAAGAGAGACAATAAAACATTTAGTTGAACTTTACCTTCTCAACTTAAGCTTTTACATTTTCATTTTATTACAAAAATTGATTTAAGAGCCAACGATAATTTGCTGACCCCCTTCAATATATGGTTACAGTATATTGTTGAAAATCCTTAATATAAAGTCACCATGAAATCAAAGTTGACAATTGATATTTCTTTAGTGGAATATTGCAGTATTTATTATAAACGATTTATCTGTGCACATCATGTGCCCGTTAATCAAAATAACTTTCCCTCCCACTTACAACGACATCTCTTTTCTTCTCTGATGACTTCTCTGATGATGTGTTTACTGGCGCGAGGGCGGGACAACCTGTCACTCACATGACATCACTGCAGCAACAAACCACAGGGATCCAATCTTGTTCAAGAAGCCATTTCACTCAGATATACTGTACATCACAATAACAAAGAAAAGACTATTGCAACTTCCATTTCATGCAGACTTTAATGTCAATCAAACCATGAAAAAGATTCATGTCTGGTTGATCTGGTCAATGAAGCATCTTTTAGAAATTTTGGAGACAGACACCTTGGGGCTTCACTTTTGCTTTGTCATATAATATTTTTCAGACGGAGAATTTGGTGCTGAGGGCTGAGAAGAGGGCACTGTGCGACTGCATGCCGGCCAGCAGTCTGCGCTAAAAAAAGCCAGACGTAAACACTGCACTCGGATATAGAAACCATTATATACCTAAAGGATACTACCTGCTCTCATCATAATACACACTCAAACATAGTTCCTGTCATGTGTCACATGAAACATGTTTTATCTTTTTATCTTTCATCGTAGTATGTGCATAGAGTATCATAAATACACATTCCTGACTAAAGTCAAGTCAACACAACATTCCGCAGTTTAAATGTCAATTATGAGAGGCACGTATTAGAGCAGCAGCCAATACATTTAATTTTACATAAGTGTGTATAAAGATAGGGGTAAGTGTTTCCTCTCCAGGCACAATGCACTGCAAAATATTCTGAAAACATAAAACACGCTACTTATTAAAATTATTTACACAGTAGACTATATGTTTTTTTTTTTCTTCAAATGTTGAATTGCATTTTATAATTGTGTTCTAGAAATATCTGATCACAATAGTCATTTTAGATTAATTAAAATTTCAGAATTGAAATGTACATCTCCAGGAGTTGTCTTAAAGAGTAGTGTTCAGTAAGATTATTAGATTATATGATTAGAAATGAAGCTGCATGTAAAGTGATAGTCTAGAATTTTATATGAGGATTTATGAAGATGGAACTTGAAGTAAGGTTCCTATAGAGATTACTTTGCTACTAAGATGCAAGTTCACAGCTGTAACAATGTCTTTGTGTGTGTAGAAAGTGTGCATTAAAACACATGACACCATATTTCACATTGTAAATCATTTGGGTCTTGTCAACGCGCGTATAAGCTTTGATTATGTAAGTTTTTTGGATCGAAATCCACCTTACCAGCAAAAACTTCAACATCAAGAAGTTTTCAGTTATTTAATTGAAGCATATAGAAGTTATTTAATGCGTTGCATGCGAGAGAGGCAGGAGCACACACGCTCTCTCGCATGTAACGCATTAAATAACCAGACGGGGGCGCAAGGATATAAAGGTTCATTATAACTGTCGCAGCAATGCAGCACTTCCCATTGGGGTGTGAAAACACAGCTCTGCAGCGCAAGCAAGTTAAGGGAAAAATACACACAACATCAGTAAACAGCGGAATTCAGAGAATGCCTCGGCCAACACTGTTACAGTGTAAAACTGCAGTGTGAAGCCATCCAAAATACTGACACTGGTAAATAAATAAACAAACTTTTCCTGATGATGGCACACTCTTCGTTTGCATCAACTGATGACGGTTAATGGAGGGTAAAAGAAAACCTTTAGTTAAAAAGATGCACCGTGCTTTTTCATATTTAGCATATGGTTGAAGTGCGAAAAAAAGTTTGTCTCACAGGAAAAACTAACCCAAAAACCAAAATTATCTCTGAAACATACAGAACTCATATAGGCTACCTGCAATGAATCAATGCATGTTTCAATAAAATTGAAAAACAAATTTGGGAGGATACAAATGGGAGGGAAACAGAATATTTGTCACTATGAATTTAAACATGTTTTTAAGTTTAATAATAATAATTTAACACATATTCTGCGTTTTACTTGAAATGTTAGAGACAAAAAAGTGTGTAATTAAAGCTTAAACACTGGACATTATCCATTGATCAATTAGGTAGAAATGGACTAATGTTGCAGCTGTTATTATGATGATGGATGAGGAAGGCAGAAGTTGGACTTGGGTCAGAGTTATAGTTACACTTTAGCTTCACTCATGACGTCTAGCAAATAAGTGAAAATAATAAATTATACAGCTAATTTAAGTCCTAAACAAACAACAGGAGTTAGAAATGCGCATCTAAAATAAAAATCTCAATACTTATCTCAGACCAGCCACAAGGACCTTGGAGGGTGTTTCACCCATGTAGTGAGTGGCTCATGAATACTTAAAAGATCGTAATCCATTAATTATGCATATTTTTGGCAGAAGCCTCAAATGAATTACTCATTAGGGGCTAAACTATGAATAGGTCTGAGCATGGCCATTTCTGATGATAAAATATTCACTTTCCTATAGGCAAGAAAGAGAGTGAGTGAGTGAGTGAGTGAGTGAGTGAGTGAGTGAGAAAGACACTACCACACCATTCTGGTGTAAAGAGTTTCTGAGCAGGGGGTCTGCAGAGAAATGATGGACTGTGAAGAAAAAAAGACCGCCCCATTACACACACTGTAAACGTGTGCGTGCGTGTGTGTGTGGTACTTAACCGACGGTCTGCTACGAGGTGACGCCCTGTTGCATTATGCATCTGCTGACACCTCTACATCTCTTGCTGATTTTGAAAAAAATACAGAGTTGCTGTCTGTTTTTTCGAGGAGAACAAACCTCCAGCCTCCCTCCCAGGCCCCGTCTGTCTGTCTGTCGGTCTCCTACAGGATGGAGAATCCGGTTTGTTCCTGTTTTACTCTCCTCCTCCTGCCCTCCCTCTTAAACACATTCTCTCTCCATCTCTCTCTCTGTAATTCTCCCGGTTTCCCTCTCTCTGACCCTGTGTCCCGGACTCCCGATGCTGACAGTAGTGTCTGGGTGGTTGATGCCCCTGGCACTAGGCATGAATCCCAGAGTAAAGTGGACACAGTGTGCGGATGGTGGGCATCCTGGGACACACCCACAGATGGATTATTTTTAGAATAAAAAAAATCCTGGAACAAAACAGAGACGCACAGTGATACTGATTACAATGGAATCCATGCATGCACTCAAAAACACTAGTTTATATCACCAAAGAAATTATGACCCTCAAAAGCAGGGGTTTTCAAACTTCACGATGCCATGGATTTTGCAAGGAACCCTTATTTTACATATATATTTTATGTAGTAAAATATAAAAATAATGATTTACCTCATGATTTCATTATTATGACTATTATTTAGAAAGCAGAATGAAAAGTCAAATTCTGTAAATGTGTATTATAATATATTTGATGATTATTATATCTTTTACAAAATTTTTCTTTGAACTTTTTTTGACAGAACGTCTAGCACTCATTTGAGCCCCCTTCCGGACCCCAGTTTGAAAACACCTGCCCTAAAGCGATAAAACAAGCCATTCCACTATTCATTAGCCTTGATCACTTTGCTTGATGCTTTCTGGCGATCTCTACTTTACCTGTTGTAGAGTAACACCTTTAGTAATATCTACAGCCTGTATCATGTTCTCCACTTTTAGGCTGCTATATTTCTGCTCTTCCTTTTGTGCTACTCTAATTTACTCTTGACATTCATTATTAAATTGCTTTTTGTTGGCTACTGTATGATAAATTGCTTGTGCTTTTTTTTTGGTAACACTTTATTTTAAGGTGACGCAGTTACTTGTTGCTAATACATGCTAAAAATTAGCACGTATTGCATTTAGAAATAAACAGCTACACAGTCTTGTCTCTCAATGTCAGTCAACACTTTGTGAGGAATGACATTTAAAACAGGATACACATTACGTCAAAAACACAAGATAGGAATCAGAACACCTAGAACAATCTTTTTCTTCATGTATCAATATAAAAACCATGTGAAATACACTCACCTAAAGGATTATTAGGAACACCTGTTCAATTTCTCATTAATGCAATGATCTAATCAACCAATCACATGGCAGTTGCTTCAATGCATTTGGGGGTGTGGTCCTGGTTAAGACAATCTCCTGAACTCCAAACTGAATGTCAGAATGGGAAAGAAAGGTGATTCAAGATATTTTGAGCGTGGCATGGTTGTTGGTGCCAGACGGGCCGGTCTGAGTATTTCACAATCTGCCCAGTTACTGGGATTTTCACGCACAACCATTTCTAGGGTTTACAAAGAATGGTGTGAAAAGGGAAAAACATCCAGTATGCGGCAGTCCTGTGGGCGAAAATGCCTTGTTGATGCTAGAGGTCAGAGGAGAATGGACCGACTGATTCAAGCTGATAGAAGAGCAACTTTGACTGAAATAACCACTCGTTACAACCGAGGTATGCAGCAAAGCATTTGTGAAGCCACAACACGCACAACCTTGAGGCGGATGGGCTACAACAGCAGAAGACCCCACCGGGTACCACTCATCTCCACTACAAATAGGAAAAAGAGGCTACAATTTGCAAGAGCTCACCAGAATTGGACAATTGAATACTGGAAAAATGTTGCCTGGTCTGATGAGTCTCGTTGAGACATTCAGATGGTAGAGTCAGAATTTGACGTAAACAGAATGAGAACATGGATCCATCATGCCTTGTTACCACTGTGCAGGCTGGTGGTGGTGGTGTAATGGTGTGGGGGATGTTTTCTTGGCACACTTTAGGCCCCTTAGTGCCAATTGGGCATCGTTTAAATGTCACGGCCTACCTTAGCATTGTTTCTGACCATGTCCATCCCTTTATGGCCATCATGTACCCATCCTCTGATGGCTACTTCCAGCAGGATAATGCACCATGTCACAAAGCTCGAATCATTTCAAATTGGTTTCTTGAACATGACAATGAGTTCACTGTACTAAAATGGCCCCCACAGTCACCAGATCTCAACCCAATAGAGCATCTTTGGGATGTGGTGGAACGGGAGCTTTGTGCCCTGGATGTGCATCCCACAAATCTCCATCAACTGCAAGATGCTATCCTATCAATATGGGCCAACATTTCTAAAGAATGCTTTCAGCACCTTGTTGAATCAATGCCATGTAGAATTAAGGCAGTTCTGAAGGCGAAAGGGGGTCAAACACAGTATTAGTATGGTGTTCCTAATAATCCTTTAGGTGAGTGTATATACATAAGACCAAAATCTTATATCACAATATGAGTCATTTTATTTCACAACAATGCTATATACATCATGCTATAGTTATTTTTTGCTTTAAATAAGTTTTTTATTATTTAAAATGTTTGATACTTCACCAATTTCAATATCACAAAAAAACTAGAACTAGCCTAAGTAAAAAAACAACAACTCACAAGCTGAAGACAACTCAACAGTGATAAAATAGCAATAGACACAAACGAAATAGACCTACCTGACATCAAAACGTCAATCACTAGAAATAACTACTTAAATACTAAATATACTACATAAATTGTATAAAGTATTAAATGTACAAAAAAACACTGCATATCTTCATTGTGTAAATTAAATATAATTTTTTTCTTATTAAAGTTACAAAAGAGATTCAGTCAAGAGCAGTGAGTAATTTTCTCTTTGTCTTCTGTTGTTTGATTACCATTAATGACACAGATGACAACATGTTTCTTAGGCAGCTGTCACTTTAAGACCAAATGCACGGATCCAATATACTGATACTCATGCGCTTTCTTTCTCAACTGTTTACATTACATAACTTAAGACATAAATTACTGTGTTTACAAGGATTTTCGCAAAGACGGACATTCTAATATATAATCGTGGGTATTTGACAGTTCAAGCCTAATAAGGTGCCAAAAAGAACTCAGTTCAGTACTTGTGCGCTGTAGAAGCGGCTTTATGGCGCGTATTTCAGGTTTTTGCGTTTAGAAAACGTCTCTCAGACAGCGTGCATAAACCAAAATAAGTTCTCTTTCACTGCTAAACATCAGGTTAAAATTGCCTGTAGGCTACAGTTCGAAATTAAGATGTTTTTTTTTTTTATTCAACAATTTATTAATTGATTTAGACTTTTACAATGTTACAAAAGTTTTCTATTTCAAATAAATGCTGTTCTTCTGAAAAAAAGTGCATCACGGTTTGCACAAAAATATTGAGCAGCACAACTGTTTTCAACAGTGATAATAATAAGAAATGTTTCTTGAGCACCAAATCAGCATATTAGAATGATTTCTGAAGGAACATGCGACACTGAAGACTGGAGTAATGATGCTGAAATTTCAGCTTTGTCAGCACAGGAATAAATTTAAATATACATTTTAAAAATAGAAATGTTATTTTAAATGATAAATTTTTCACTGTTGTTAATATTTTATTATTTTTGATTTTTAATATTCACAATATTACTGTTTTTAACTGTAAGCCTATTTTTGAACAAATAAAGCACAGTACTGTAAAAATCTAGAGTACAATGCTGCATTTCTATATTACAGTAAAATATCGTAATTTGCCTTGCATTCTGGGTAATTTTGTTTGAGCGGGAACGTTTTACAGTATATTTTAGAGTTGCTGTAACCTGGCTGTAATATGCCAGGCAATAATACAGGTGGGGTCATCACATTAAAAGGCATTCCATCATTTAGATTCTGTTGAGTCACATTGTATAAAAGCAGTTTTACGTCACATTACTGTAGGCCTATATCAGTACCTTACCGGATAAATATGGCTATTATATTTTCAAAATTCACTTATGACGCAGTGTTTAAGAAATTAAAACATAAATTATAAGCAGACAGTGATGATGAAAACAATGCAAATCGATAATACATTTTGTTTTCAATTATTAATGGTTGGTTTAATTTAGTGAACATAGCAGAGGGAAAGTATTTTAAATTAGATGTATATAATGAGAACAAATGTATGGTTGTGCAAAGGTAAGACAGATGTTGTTTTTCTTGAAACGGTGCAGGCTGTGGTAAAAACCCTTTCCTCTGGTCTTGGGTTCAGAGTTAAAAGTGCATGAAGACTACGTTTTTTTGTTTAATTTTTGTTTAATTTCTTATACTCGAAAGTACAAAAGGCCTAGAGCTATTTAACCATTGACACATGACTCGTATTTGCGGAAATGAGTAAAGTTGAGTAATGTTAATTCTGTACAACCAAGAGGAAAAACGAGGAGTCCCAGCAAGCAATTTTGCGTTTAAAAGACGTCTAATAGCCGTACAAACACAGCCCTGACGTCTAGGCTAAAACAAGGCAACATTTATTTAATAGACGTCTAACCATAGTGCAAGAAGAGACGCACAGGCTACGCATAGAACATGTCAAAGAAATGAAACCAAACACCTGGTAATCACTGTTAACTTAACTTGCAAGATGTATGATAATCCATCATGTAAGCAATTTTGGCAAAAAATATATGTAACCAAATTCACGGTTATTTTGGCTAGAAATGGTTTACTCATAGTCGGACTATATCAGGTCTATAGTTAACCTAGACGGTGAAATGATGGCTATTGCTTGTGTTACTCAGAGACCCACTGACCCACTAGCACAAACCAATGCACGTGCACAAACGCACGCACACACGCCCATTCAGGGGGGCCCTGGCCATTATAACAATCACACAAAGCAGCAAGATTATTCGCTCATGTATGAGGATGGCTCTCTAATAATGTTGCTATTTTAAAGTTCTAGAAAGACATGAACATCTTGGATGGCATTGGGGTGAGTAAATTATCAGGAAATTTTCATTTTGAGGTGAACTAATCCTTTAAGAAGAATGGGCAATAAATTAATTATGATTTAAAATGCAGGCATGTGAATTGCCTTACACAGACTAGGCTTAGTAAGTGTCTCGGAAACCACAACCTTGCCACACACACTAATGATTATGATTTCTGAGAATCTGAAAGGTCAAGGGTTACTGCAAAATGAAGCACACACTATGCAGTTTTGGTGCTGTCTGGCATTTAGGGTTGCCACTACTCTCTGGACTGCTGAGGTCAAAGGTCAAGTTACATAATAGAAGGAGAAACAAGTGACCTCATGTAGGCTACGCAAAGTAGGCTATTCAAAAGGAACCAACAATTCAACCACTTTTTAGAAGTAGATCTGATGAGTTCAGATTAATTTTCAATTATAGTATTTTCTATTAATTTAGGAGTCACATTACTAAAATATGCTAATTCATTCTCACTGAAGATTGAGGTAAGTGAGCTGTAGGCTATTGTAAAATATTGCATTAAGATTTTAGATTTTTTATTCAGACAGAGCTATATACACAAGAACACAGCTTTTAGCTGTGCAAACATTCATTCTAACAAATATTATACTAGCCCATACTTAAATATTATGATAATACATCTTCAAACTGATAAGAGTGCTGCTCACTGCCTGAGCGCGCGCGCGCATGCCCGTTGGCACAACAACCAGTCTGCACGCAGATGCTGATGCTGAGAAAAGTCCGCATCTTCACTGGAGCTATGACTACTCGCGCTTTCATTTTTTTTAATTGTTGAGGAATGTCGCTTTCGTATTAGTGCGCATGTAAGATATAGCCTGCTCAAACATTTAGAAAAAAAGAAGACTCTTTTCGTCTGGGAGGGGGAGGATATGGTCGGGGAAGAAGAAGAAGAAGAAGAAGAAGAAGAAGAAAGGGCGGGGGCGATCCAGTCTAAACTAGTTCTGTACAATACGACCTTATTCAAATCGAGGCGATTTCTTCAGGGCATCAGTTTCTTTAGAGAACATATATGCAGCCTAAATCATCTACAACTAGGTACTGACGTAATCCGGTCATAGCGGGAGTTGTGTTGAGCTATTCTTGTGATAAAATTTTAGAAAAGAGAATTAAATTAGGGAATCCGAAAAAAGGGACAAAAAAATAATACCTCATAGGCTATGTGTTCTCATTCTCATAGGCAGGCTGGCTACAATGTTTTTAAAAACTGATGAACACGGGATCTGGATATGCGATTCAACGTAGGCTACCATAAACTTATCATGGGCTACATTAAATAGACTTTATGCCGAACGTCACTTGAACAAAAAATAAAACAGTTCTCATTGCATCCACTTGTCAGGGAAAGTGTCAACAGATGAACTGACGGCGGTTTCTATGAACTTTTGAGGTATCAAGTGGCCATTGGTTATGCTCATCTTTAGTAGCAGCACAAAGACTTTGGACCGGAAGCGATGCGACTTGTCAGAATACGTAAGTTTTGCGCATAGGCTGATCTAGACTAAAGGACTGTATACTGCTAATAAGCGCAAAACATAAGCGACTTTGAGAAAACGTTCCCAAAGTCGCTTATTACAAATAAGTGGACACGAGTCACGACACACACTGATCTGGGGTCCCAGTAAAGAAACAAGGGGTGTGCAATGTATCCAAAGCGTAGCATTGCAGTGCAGTAAAAGTGTCACTCACACACACACACACACACACACACACACACACACACACACACACACACACCAGTAAAACAAGCTGTGCAGTGCACGTTAGTAAAATGCCAGTGGATGAAACCCCCTGACATCTGCACACTCATTGTAAAATGTGCAGGTCGGGTGTGTATCATTGATGTATGCAGACTGATGTTGCGCAGCATCGTCGTGACGTTGCAGATACTGCAATCACACGCGGGGTTCATGGCGCTCCAGAGCGCATCAGGTTCACTCTCCCCCCAAAACACAAACATGTGAGGGATTTCGCCGGTGTACTGACGGGGAACAATACTGTTTTAAAAAGACACGTTACAGTGTATCTTTTGTACTTTCACCTCCCACCGCCGTGATGTGGCACAGCGCCGCATCCAATCAGCGAGATGAGGAGAACACCAACACCCCAGAATCTGAATGCGGCTTTGGCGCATTATAAATACCACTTGTGATGCACCGGCAAGTCTTGGTCGTGAGGAAGCTCAGGGTTGCAGTAGTACATCAGTCTTTTTTCTTTCCATAACAAAGAAGACCATCATCCATCTTTTATTTATTTTTTGCTTCTCCCCAATTTCAGTTCATTTCAGACCAGTTGCATGCATTGTTCGTCTCCCAAAATGGTTTGCGAGACTAAAATCGTTGCAGACGATCACGAGGCCATAGCTGGGACAAAAAAAGATTCAATTATAGTTTCCTCCTCGCAAATGTGGACGTCTTCTCCCAGTGCGATCGAGAATAAGGTTGAAAAACGGAACCAGGTTTTTATTCGCGAATTTGAACGCTCGGACAATGAGGAGGTGCGCCGGATCTTCAACGAGGGAATCATGGAGCGGATACCTAATTCGGCATTTCGGGGTCTAAAACAGCAAACTAGAACCCAAATTATCTATGCCTTTCTCACAGGTATGTGACCAAAATTCGGGAATACGATGAGAGTATCGCTTTCATCATTGTTCCTCTGCAACATGTGAAAATAAGCTCTGAGCTGTTTGAGTTCATAAGTAAGTATAATAATTGTTAAAATTAAAAGAATCTAAATGATGAGCCAAATTGATAATTTTTTGCTCAAATCATCATACATTTTATGTTCAAAACGATGAAGCTAACTTTTTTTTTACGCACGTGAAATCTTTTTCGTTTAATATACAATCCCAGTGAATATCAAGGAGTCACAAAGACAGCAGCAGCAGTTCAGAGTATGCGGCATGCGTTACCGGTGAATGTGTGTGCGCCAAATGATGAATGAATGAATGAATGAATGAGTCCCGCGCGAGCGCACTACGTTCCCCACAATAGCCTACATATACGTCTCGTGTTAGTGCACGAAGTTGTGTTTTGTTGTTGTTGCCTGTTTAGGTCTATGACGTTTAATTTACAGAGAATTGATAACCATTAATAATACGTATAATATTTAATGATTTATTTCATTTTCTTGTTTACTAATGATTTTCAATGGTTTTCAACTACAGGCGGTGTAAGTGAGCATCGTGGCGATCTGGCAAAACAGCAACATTTTTGTACCTTTATGCTACATTTAAAAATGATGTACAATCCTACAGCTGAAATTAATGTTTTTTTTTAACAATGTCTAGCTATACACTTGCATACTAAATATGCTCAGAGAATATGCTGCATCACGGTACACCTACGGCAACTGTTCCTCTGATAAATTCAGCATAAAGGCTAACTTGAAGTGTTCTTAAGAATAGCAAAAACTTTGTTAGCGCATTTTACAGTTAGTGAGAGTTGTGTTGACAGTAAACAATGCGCAGTTGTAGGCTACTCAAGGGCGCCATCCTGTGCCAACAGCTAACATACTCGGATTTTCTTGAGTTTAATTACATCCATGAAGACCCTGTTATTGTGCACTCCATTGCCCATTAAAATTCCAACCGTACATATGTATAAAATTACTTACTACTTTTTTTTAAATTACAGGATACACTGTAATTAGTCTGTTTTCCATTACATCTCACTGCCCTGGTAAAATCAGGGTTTCTCTGCACACTCCTAATTGTGTAAACATTTGTTTGTCTATTTGTCTCTCTTCTGCCAAAAATCAAACATTTGATTCTCTTTTCTGACAGGTGTCGTTTATTTTTCTTCCATTTCTCCATAGTAATGTGCTATATTATGACCAAATCCTTCACACTGACCTTCTGCGCACCGTTTATTCTAATGGGTGCACGTTATTACTACAGCAGAAAAGTCATTCTCGAATACCTGGACTACGCTCTGCACACTGATATGGCTGACATTGAGGAGTATTACATGAAACCCACAGGTAAGGGGTAATTTCACGCACATAAACATTGACACAAAATTCTCATCGCAAGTAGGTTTTCAACATGTTTCGCTATATTTGTGAGGACATTTTTTCTTTTCTTTTTTAAAGATTTGGCTCTCATAAGTATTGCCAAACCTGTACAACACTCACACTGTTCAAAAGTTTGGGGTCAGTAAGATTTTTTTTATGTTTTTGAAAGCAGTCTCTTAAGGCTGTAATTATTTGAACAATATTCAGGAAAAACATTAATATTGTGAAATATTACAATTTAAAATAATTTTAATTCTAGTGTTTTGTAACAAATTTTACTGGTCACTTTAGATTAATTTGAGGTGTCCTTGCTGAATAAAACTATTAATTTCTTTAAAAAAAATCTTGCTGACAAACTTTTGAATTGTACTGTAAGCAGTTCATTATATTGGTGAAGTCAATGACATTATATATATATATATATATATATATATATATATATATATATATATATATAAATCACAATATATTTATATATAAAATATGATATAAATATGTCTACGTCAAACAGCACCTGGGCACTTGATAGTATAATATAATTATGCTGATCTAATAACATGCTTAGGCACGAATACTTGTAATTTTACATAGATCTTACTATATTTAAGAGAAAAAATATTTCAATGTATGAACTTCCCAGTTCCCACAATGCACCAGCTTCCTCAATCAACCATTTATCTCACCAGAACAAAAACTCTCAGGATCAGTACCTGTGAAATTGAGGGTAAATACTGCACTTTAGAAGTCCAAGATGGGCTGAATATCTGATGTGTAGCTTTAATGCTGAAGACTCATGAAATATGCAGAAAGTCTCTCTCAGTTCTGCTCTTGAGGATAAATCTTCTGAGTCATGTGGGCCTATTGATTGAAGGCAGGAAAAATGCTGATACAAATTGTATTGCAGTAAACTCAGATTTACAGTTATAATCTTTAAAGCACCCCAAAATAAAAAATAACTTTCCACTTATGATCCAATTTTAAGCGCAGAGAGCAAACTTTTAGAGTTAAGTGATAAACACAACAAACCCTTTCAGATGGATACATTAGCAGTAGATCCAGTACAGTTAATGAATCCCATTGTGCATATAACTGTTATGCAGTAGTAAACATACTAATAAATACTGCAGATAACAATCAAAGTACAGTTGAAGAGGGACAGAATGATGGAGGTGGTTAGTGGCTCTTTAGTATCCTGACACCTCGCAGATAAAAACTGTTCTTTAACCTACTTGTGTATGATTGGCGCTCTGGAATTGTTTAGCAGAGGGTAGTAGCACGTGCAGATTGACTGCTGGATGGCTGAAATCTTTTATCGTTCTATGGGCTTCCCTCACACAGCGTCACCGTAAGGACAGACATTTATTATGCCTATGATAAACTCTGCTACAGCACTTCACGGTCAAATTCAGAGCAGCTGCCTTAGCAAACAGCCAGATGCTGGCAATCAGAATGCTCTCTGCAATCGCTAGAAGGAAAGCCGGTTCATATATCTTAAGAGTCTATCTTAGATGGCCTGGAGAATCACTGTGAGTGATGCAAAATGATACACTTGCGTTCAAAGCTTGGGGATTTTATGTGATCTTTTAAAGAAATTATTTATTTTATTCAGAAATGATGCATAAAAATTGATCAGACGTCAAGACTTTTACATTGTTACAAAAAAATCTATTTAAAAAATGCTGTTCTTTAGAACTTTCCATTCATCAGAGAATCTTAAAAAAAAAAAAAATCTTTAAAAAAACCAATGTTCCACAAAAATATTAAGCAGCACACCTGTTTACAACTATGTTAATAAGAAGAAATGTCTCTTATGCAACAAATCAGCATATTAGAATGATTTCTTTAGGATCCCTTGACACTGAAGACTTGCTTGAAAATTCAGCTTTGCCATCACAGGAATAATTTACAATTTAAAATATATTAAAATAGAAAACGGTTATTTTAAAATTGCAATAACATTTCATAATATTACGTTTTCTTTACTGTTTTGATCAAACAATGCAGCCTTTGTGAACATAAGAGACTTTCAAGAATCTTACCAATCATATATATATATATATATATATATATATATATATATATATATATATATATATATATATATATATATATATATATATATATATATATAGAGAGAGAGAGAGAGATAGATATATATATATATAAATAGTTGTCAGTCCCTTAGTGCAGACAGTTTCTGTGCGTACAAGCTTCTTTTTCTGTTCTGCATCAAGTGAAAGAGAGAATTGAAGACTAGGGTCAGGAAATGGGGGAAGGTGTGAATCAAAGCCCCGCTGTGAGTATGTGTGGTAGTTTTGTTTAGTAGCAGCATGCAGACAAAGGATTCTCCCAAGGGATTTTCTCTCTTGCTATGCTAATGTGGAATCCTACATCTGAGGAGGGAATGGTAAAGATATATGGGTTATCTGCCAGGGTGATGTTTCTTTAATGCACTCAATATCTATTTGAAGTGGCTTTTATTATTAAAGAGACAGGGTTTTTGTCAGATACTTAAAACACAAGGAATACCCCATAAAATACAGCACCACAGTGATATACATGAAAAAGAAGACTAGTTTGGACAGGAAGACACCTCTTTAATATATGGGAAATACACAAACAGATCTGTTATGCTCCCCACTTTAATGATGACATGAAATTGCATTAGTGACATTTAATTTCTTTAATGGGATGCGTAAAACTGCATATTCAGCAGGAAATAATGTGAAGTGGGACTTGATTTTATCCATCAGGATTTAATTGGATCATAAAAAGTTGTTCAATATTATTGGCGAATGTTATTTTTCTCCATTTGAATGGTACACACACACACACACACACACACACAAACAAAGCAGTTATCAGACAGCTGGGGAAGGGGGTGTAGTAAAACTAATGAGTGTACAGCAGGACGTTCAGTTCTATAGTGATTAATAGTGCTCCTCAGTCCTGAAGCTAATGCAGTCATGACTGGGGATGGGTCGTTGAGGTTTTACTACTCTTACCGATACGGCTTATCGATCAGGTACTTTAATGGTATTCTTATCGGTTATTTGTTATATTTTTTATTTCAAAAAAGAAGAAAAAGAAACAAATTAAGAACACAATTAACATTGCTTTATATTCTGAAATGTAAAATAAATCTATAGCTAAAGAAACAGCACTGTTTGAACAAAACAAATATAAAAAATTTATATTTGTAAATGGACTAGTGTGCAGTGTTTTATGTGAACTGTGAATAGCTTAATTATCTGGAACATCCCGTTTAAGTAGACCTCGCAAACTATTTAACAAACCTGTCTGAGATTGATACCAGTTATCTAAATAGATATGGAGAAATAAAACAAACACTATATTTGAAAAACTTGCATTATAATTTGGAACACAGTGTAGATTAATATCACAGGCCTAAAGTTTAACCAGACATTTGAATGTTTAGTTCTCTCGGCTATTGTCACTACTAATCCTTCTTACATAAATATTACACTTGCAGTTTTGATATATGTTGTGATTTTATTTAATGTTCAACTGATTCTTTTTTACTTTTTTCGACACAGCATGATGAGAGATTTTAGAAGATGGTATTGACTAGATGCTTAAGAACATGTGTTGAACAGGGAGGGGTTAATCTTGTAAAACAGAGGAGAGTGTCAGAGAAGTTAATCGACCTCATGCCAGAAACACGATTCTTAACAGAAAACAGAAAGTTCAAATACTGAACCAATTATTAGTATGCATGATAAAAGATAACATCAAGTCATTGAAAACGTATCGGTTCAGACTTACCTTTTCCTGCTATACTTCTTATGTCTTGAAGAATCCAGAGCTCAGTCGCGTCCTTGTGTATTTGTAGTCTTTGCAGCTTCTATGGCACAGATGTGACAGTCCTGCCCCCTCACCGTATTTATCTCCTTTCTCACTGCAACTCAGTAAGTAATTTAGTTATTTATAACAGAGCTGAGCCTCACAAGCATGACATAAAATACAGTGTTTAAGATTAGAATTACCGTAATCTGTGCTCCTCTGCTGTTCAAACAAGAATCTGACCTAAAGCTGACAGTTGGCTTGCCCAACAGGGAAAAAATATGCAAAAAAATTGAATTCTTAGCATTACTGATGCAAGTCATCAGCAGGTTTTATTTACGTCAATCATGGGTCTTACAAATAGCTTTGAAACTCATTTGATGGTGCACATTTTTATGACTTTTCCTCTGAAAATATTGTAAACAATTTATTATAACAGGTTTCCCCCGTCCAATATTATTAAAAGATTAGTAAGATAAATGACAAAATTACAACAAATCAATCATAAACATATCTCCCAGGTTCATATTCTGTTGATGGCACACACTTGGACATCTGTAATTCCAGGAAATCGGAAATGAAATGAACTGGCATGATCCATAAATACTGACGGCTACACAGTGTGCTTAAATGTGGTGTCACATTTCAGAACACAACCTATTAGTAATCTGCACTCACACTAATGCACATCGCTATACATCTCCAGGTGAACAATTAAATTTTTTAGAGCATAAAAAAATATATAAGGCTGATGATGCGGGAAAAGTGAGCCAACCAAAAACATAAAATACATGTTTAAAAAATTGAATTTCAGTGCAGCACATTTTTTAAACAAAAGCATGGTCACTGCTTCTTAATTACTCGTCTCATCAGCTAATCTGCTAGTCTTATTCAGAGACAACTGAATCATTGATTGTCAACTATATAATGTGAGATAAATAGATTAAGTAGTCTAGAATTGAATAAATTGATTGGCTTGATGATCTAAACAATGAGGGGTGTTGAAGAGCAGCCTATACCATGATGAATACTAAAATCTGAATGCAGATGGAAATAAGCATGACCCTAGTGGGCAGAAAAAGCTCTTAATCAAAATAATTCAATGAAAACTAGATAATATTTTAGATGCTAGATTTTTACAAATAGCTGGCAAATGTTTTCTCTAAAGTCAAAAACTGAATTTCTTCTTTGTTTTGATTCCCACAGGCTCTTGTTTCTGGGTGGCAGTTTTGCAAGGCCAGGTGGTGGGCATCGTGGCAGCGCAAGGTCGAGAAGACGACAACACCTTGGAACTCCGTCGCATGTCTGTGGACTCTCGCTTCCGTGGAAAAGGCATCGCCAAGGCCCTGGGTCGACGAGTTCTAGAATTTGCCATGTTAAACAACTTCTCAGCCGTGGTTCTGGGAACAACTGCAGTCAAGATGGCCGCCCACAAGCTGTACGAGTCCTTGGGTTTCCGGCGAGTGGGGGATACTGACGACCACACGCTGCCAGGAATGACCCGTTCACCGCTGGAGAGGCTCTTCTTCCAAATTCGCTATAGTCGGTACCGATTGCAGCTTCACGAAGAGTGAGAGACAGAGGGTTAACATGAGCGCAAAAGATATAATATAAACGACAATGCCGGCAATGACCCTGAACCACCCACTGACCCGGTCCTCTTCTTCTACCTATTTATTTATATTTTTGTTCCGTTTTTAAAAAGTCATATCTATTCCTACAACCTTTATTTTTATTCGTTTTTATGCTCATTTTAAGGGGTTTAGTGGGACATTTAATTTCTTTGGCCACATTTGACGTTTCTGCTCTTAGACTTTCTTTTCATGGTCATCTTGCCCTGAAACACCATGAACAATTGAATAGCCACAAATGATTTTATCTTATTGGTATATAATGTGAATTTGTTCGCAGTGACAGAGTCTCCCTTAAAACACATAAATCAACCAAAGCAGCTTAATTCTGCCTTTGACCTTTTTCCAATCCATCCTATAGGCCTATCCACAGAGTAGCACAGACCACTATAAACACAGTTCAGGAAGCAGTGGATGTAGGAACTGGAGGGAAGGAGGCAGTAAAGATCAATCCACCTTGTCGGATGCCACCTTCCTCTTGACGAAGTACGTTTGGACGTTGCAACAGCGGCAGTCTGGTGGAGTCAAAAAGTCCATCCAATTGTAACTTAGTCCAAAGCACAGCATTTTCAACTGTGTCTAACTGATGAACAAAAACAGCTAGAAATGTGGAATATTATAAAGCCAGTGATTTATTTCCTTAAGCACCCCTTGTCTATATAATAGGTTACGATAACAACTTTGCAATATAATCTTGATTTGTTTTGATGGTTAAGCAGGTTCTTAGTGCTGAGCCACAGTATCAACATTTAGAAATAACCAGAAAAACATGAGCGTTCATGTTAAAGAAAACTATAAAGATTTTTTTTTCTCTACACTACATTTGGCTGACATTAAAGTTGCAGTCAGTGAAATTCACGTTTACAAAAATTTAAATTCACTTGAAATCTGATTATTAGTGTACACACATTTCATATTCACATCTAATGGAGTACCGATTTGATGAAGCTTTAATAATGACTTGATTAAACTTTGTATACTTTGTGGATAATTTGGTTTGGTAAAAAATACAAAATTGCTTAAACGCTGTCTGATATCGCTCCCCCAAAGCAAAGTCTAAAATACAAAAACAAAAAAAAAGCAAAAATAAATGCAATCAGACTCCAAGTGTATTTGAATTAAACTTGGGTGGCATAAAGGCAGCAATATGATGAAAATCCTGAAATTAAACTAGGCACAAATCTATATTTGGATAAATATATAAAAAAAGATTGTATAAGTATACAATATCTAAGGCTTTATATTCTGCAACTACTCAATGAATATGTAAAATGTTTGAAAACATACATATAAGACATACTCATAATTTCTCTCCGTCTCTATCCTCCTATCACAGTACCAGCAGAGGGAGAGAGACAAACTACAAAAAGCCTCATCTGTGACAATGTTGTATAAAGTTAAGAAACTAAATGTGATTTAAAAATACATAGTAGTAACATGTAGTGCAAAAAACAAAAACAAACATGATCATTGCCAGTTTTCCTTGACTTTAACCCCACCCCCATCCAAAAATCTAACTGCAACCCTGGGCCAGACCTCTCCCTCCTTTACGCCCCCACCCCCCTCTCTCTGCATGCGCCACGGAGTCTTGTTGCACCGCCCTTTTCCCCATTCTAGCTTGTACTATCTATCCCCATTCTTCTGTGATGTCACAGTAGCAGTGTGGAGAGTTGTGGGGATGGCTTAGAATGTGAGATGGGCGGGGTCAACCAAACAAAAGGATTACCCACCAGCTTGCTGCTTCAATGACATCACAGCTGCCAATAGTAGAATGCAAGAGCAATGCAAGTATGTGGCATGCCTCTGTACCTGGTTTGTGCGTACGGTGCCTGCCCTGGAAAAGAAGTATATTTAAAAATATGTAAAACAAGCTTCTTCTTTTTTTAACTGAACATATAACAAATATGTGTTTCATTGTTCCAAGAAATTGTTGTTGCATGAAACGTCGTTGAATGAAATATGAGCAAGAAAATACCATATTTAACATGGCAAGTCTTAAAAGGAGCCGTTTCTTTTTTTCTATGTAATTTTTGTTCATTCTAAAATTCTTGAGTTATTGTCATCTTTTAGGATATTGCGAGATGTTCTTTTTTATCATTAAGAAGGCCTTGAAAATTATTTAACTGAATGCGCTGTTTTGATTACAGAGAAGTTATGTGACGCTTCTCACTTTACTTGAGGACATCCCTACTTTAGCCATGTGGTTTGAAATGAACAATTTCAAACAAGAAAGCAATTCTGTAGAGACAACTTTGCCAGTTGCGTGTGCCAGTCAAATTAGACATAGCATTCACCTGTCTCCCTTAAAATGGACTATTTAAATGGATATTTGAATGCACAAATATCCTTAAGAAGAAAGGTTAGGCTGATCAAATCTGTGATGGGATATTTAAACATGAATTCCTGTGTAAACCCAAAGCAAACAGGCTACAGATCACACTAACCTGATATCTTGTGAAACAATTGCCAAATTGATCAAACACAAATGTAAAGCAGTATGAAAATATACAAGGAACATGGAGTTCAATCCCACATTTAGAAATCAGTACCAGATCAACAGAAAAAAACACACAAATGATTAACCAGAGAGCTGGCAGATTTGAATGTACACGGCAATCAGCAATGTATTATGTATTTTGAAGATCCAGATTTGAACAGTGATGGATGTAATTGAGGTATTTTGCTATGAGTGTTATTCTTCTGTAGAGCAACTGCCTTGAAAATCCTTAACTTATTATTCCGAATGCAGTTAGCATGGGATTGGAAATTTTATCTATAAGGTGCATGTATTATTGCCAGATTGAAGAGAGCATTATTGTAATGCTAAAATTGCAAGCAAGTGCAAGAACACCATGATTGTGTGATTGCTTGTGTTTAACTAACATGTTGACCAGTTCCTTATCATGCCGCTGGTTTTGCACATGCTAAAACGTTTGCACATGCTAATGGCTCAATTAAATTTGGATTTATATACAGTACAGTTAGTGTCCTATGTGGGTTTAGACTGGTGACTCGATTGGCTGGTGAATGTCTGTGAATGTGAAAGTTGGAGCAGTGCTCAAGATAGCGGCCAAGTTAAGTTACGCAAGAAAAAAGCTGGTGTTTTACCCAAGTCTCAAAAAAATAACACAGAAATAAAGTGAATTCTGATACACTAGTGTTAGAAAGAACAGTTGATGATAAGGCATTCAGATTGACCTTGGTAACCTGCATGAATGCTAAGAATACCTGATGGCTGCTAAGAATGTTTCACTTAACAGAGGAGAAGGGAGTCAGAGAAGATTCACGATGGTAGATGGTCTTGCTGCATCACTATCACCCTTCAGGTGAAGCATGGAACAAGCCAAGACACCAAAATGTGGAGCTGCTTCCTCCTCTTTTCATTTTTTTGGGTTGAAAGCATTGTGGCTTCAAGTGCCAAGGAGGTAGTGCCACTTGTAGCACAACTTTCTGATTTTTTATGTTGATTTAAAAAAAGAAAAGAAAAAGAGAATGGTTTGTCTCATGTGCTTATCTATGATTTACTACAATGTATCAACAGTATTTCTTAAAAAGTTAAATTTGCCAAAGTTAAGATGTTTGCTGTATTTCCTTATTTTGCCATTTGTCTTTAAGATGAACTCGTCTTTGTAGAATTCATTTGAAAAACAAGCCTATGTGCCATTTTATAAAGCAATAATGCAAAGTATCACAGTTGGGAAAAAACAAACATAACAAGAACATGATCCATGAGATTATATAAATGTTCAAATGCTGCATTGATGTTCAATCCCTCATACTTTACTGGTGACAGTCGCTAAGATGTTATTAGTAATGGCACAGCAACATCACCATGGGCAAGGCAAGGCCTGACAAAGTGTGAATGTGAATTTTCTTTTTTGTATATTCTCATTTTTTTTAAATATATTTCCTTAATTCTAATTACAACTAACATGTTAACTTGCATCTTGAATTCTTTAGTTTATGGTTGATTTTTATGTTGTACTGATACGAAGCCCACAAAAATGAGCGAGAAACCTTTGTGACCGAGTGATGTCATGGGCCTCTGAAAGTTACGTCAAGCTCTGAACCACAATTGGTTGGTCTTAAAAATCCACTGTCTCCTGATTCACGAGGAGTGCAGTTTCCAACAATCTGTGACGGCAATCAACACCACACAGCCAGTTTTACAAGTGGCACAATTCGCACAGATTCATATTAACAAAGCTTTATGATTTTTCTTGAAAACAATTAACCTTTTTTATTAACATTTTAATATATGTAAAGCTGTAAAGTGTAATTTACTGTAAATAGCATTTGGGGACATTTTGTGATCGTTTTGTAACAGAAACTATATGAATATAATTAAGACGTTTTCAAAAAAAAAAATCAACAACATCAACAAAAACAACAATACACTTTGGGAAACAACTGCAAACTGAGACAATTCTAACTATACAATCTGCTTACATTTGTGCCAGTCAGAGAAGCAAAAGCAACTTTCAGAGTCCCTGCATCCTCTTAGCACTTATTAGGGGCTCTTAGAAGCATTGCAAAGTGCCGGCAGGTTACTAATTTTAAATGATGGCTAATTTATGGGTAAATCACTTTGGAAATTACTTTGGAAATGTATGGCACTAAAACAATTTCTCAAGTTGGGAGTAACACGTTTCTTTGCTTTAGAAATGCTCATGTTTACAGTTTCTGGTATGAGTTGACATTTGTTGCCCCATTTTGTCAGTGTGTTAAACACATTTCAGTCATTGGCTGCCTGTTACTATAGAAACAAGCCCATACAAAGCACAGCAGGGAAATTATATGCAGCCATACAGTACATGGGGCGGGTCAGTAGCAACAAAATGGGGCTGGTTTTAGTTTGTAATGGGCAGAATGGAGTTTGGGGAAAGAAAAGGGAGGTTTTAGTTTTTCAGCATGGTAAATCTGACCTTGCTTTACCTGTTTGGTCGCAGTGATCACCTGGTTCTTTGAGTCTGAAATCATTGTACTGCCTGGGTTTCCTTTGGATTTTTTTTAAACTGCTGTTTACGTTCCCACCTTTTCTCTTTTTCGTTCATTTTCTCGATACACAGGAACTTTGTAAAGATGTAAAGAAAAGTTTTCCTGATTTATGAAAGAAAAGGATGTACATACTGTATCAATTAAAGGAATGATGCATAAAGCTTGTGCACATGTGTCTGAAGTTGCATGCGTACACGTGTACAAATGTACATAAAAAAATGACAAAGTCTGGTTAAATAAGGGCAACATTATATACCTCTTAAAGCAGTGGCCTTTGAATGGACCTTTGATTTCAGCAATTTGCACACAAAAAAGCCATAAAACAGTTCATAGTCATAAGTAATATGCAAGGCTCAAAAAAATGTGCAAAACATGATCTCATTATTGACCCCCATTACACATTCTAAAGGATCTTCTATGCCAATTCTCAGTGAGTACTGAGCATTAATTAATGATTTTGAGAAAGAACAAACAGATCGTGACCTAGCATGGTAAAATGTATCTACTCTTAGTGCCAGACCTTTAAGACAGGCTTTCAGAATATGACATTCAGAGAGGGTAACTTATAGCCTTTAAAAACACAACAGCAACAAGCACAGAGACTGGACAATTTTTCAAAGGTGTGTTTGTATTGATAGAGGGCATTACGAAGGGGCACAAGATCTGACGCCACAGACGGACACTAAAAATCTGGGTCAGTGTGTGTGTGGACTGTGTACACGTGAGAAAGGCCAGTGGGTGCTGCTAAACGAGTTGTGAGGTGCCGTGGAAACGGAAGAGATAAGATTAACAGGTTTAAAATGGAGTGAGCGAGACTCACTAAATGAGGACTGAGTTTATTAATATTCATCAGGAGACAGACGTTCCATCATAGCAGCTGAGAAACAGATAGCATTGCCAGTAATACAGCTGAAATTAAGCCTGTTCTGGATAGAGGCTCATATTTATTTATTCACTGAATATGTGAGTTGACAGATATATTGAATATAAGATGCACAAACGTTGAAAATGAACAAAGAACAAAGATTTATTAGCTACTTCTATTCTCATGCAAAGAGATCTAAGCCTCTGAACAGAGAGAAGAACAGAATAACAGTGAAAGGCTAAAAATTAATGAAGGGAAGCCCCCCAAAATAGAAACTGGTACGATCCAGCCTGCTCCTACCGTTGCCCTCGGATACATCAGCGAGAAACAAGAATTGAGAACTGCAGCTGCTCGGTTACCATAGTAACGGGATGGCGAGGAAGAGCGGGAGACTCAGACAGAAGTAGCTGTAGTGGTGGAGGGGAGGTTCATCTCGCACATTGAGCCCCATGACCGTCCTGTGGACAGTGAGACTTTGAGGGGCACCTGAGAATAGAAAGAAATGAACTGCCATCACTAGATCCTCTATATCTTTGACCTACATCTGCTGCATCACTTAGTTTTATAGTAAATTAAAGCCAGGCTGTAGGATGGAAGGCCATCTGGAAATGTTATTCAGCTTAATTAGGTTACCAATCAAACGCTGTGACACAGCAAATCGCCTTTGTAGTGGATAAATCTGTTTGATAGTCTGTCTGATATGATTAAGGCTTCTATTTGAGCAATAAAATGCTTCTGAAGCAACACGGAAGACTCTGAATAGACCACAGCAGGTTCTCTACATCCAGAAGCCCGTCTTTATACTAAGATAAATGATTGTCTTTTAAATAAAGCTGTGTGGATGTTCACTTACAGAGATATTCACTTCCAAATCTGCAATGTGCTGAAGAGATTCCATGGTCTCCTTCACCAGCACTGTTCAGCAACATAAGATTCACAATTTTGAATGGAAATCACTTGAATGGAATGAATGGAAATGGAAATCACTCTTAACTAATATTCTGGGTAAAATACTAGTTATGCTCTTTTGACACATTTGCAGCTTAATGTCAATTACCACCATAATTATTAGAGTTAACTTAAATTATTAAAACATTTTTGTTAAACTAACTGATTGCGTTTCTGGGATCTAATAAAACAAACAAAAGCACATATTAACTACAAATTAAACAAAAAAAATAATATTTTTAAAAAGCTAAATCAAATTATTAATAAAAACTATAATAGTATAGGAATAATGTTAAAATAAGACTGATTACCTCAGAAAATAATTCAGAGATAATTTACTCAGAACTAGTTGAAATTAACTTTCAGCCAGATTATTGCTTTCATGTTCATATAACAGGACATGTGAGGTTTCCCTCACCAGCAAACTGTTCCAATTGTGAGATCTCCACTTCAAACAGCAGCTCATCATGGATTTGAGCCACCAGCCTAAAAAGATCAAGACACACAGAAACTAGAACAGCACAATCAATCTTAACGTGGGGATATAATGACCAGACCATGACCACTAAACCATGATGCGTTTTGTTTCTGGAATGTGACGCCAATATTACATTAAAAGGTTCAGTAATCGTATTGGTCTGGATGGCATCTACTGCAGACATATCTCCTAATAATAATAATAATAATAATAATTCATTACATTTATATAGCGCTTTTCTAGGCACTCAAAGCGCTTCACATGGAAGGGGGGAATCTCCTCAACCACCACCAATGTGCAGCATCCACTTGGATGATGCGACGGCAGCCATAGTGCGCCAGAACGCTCACCACACACCAGCTTACTGGTGGAGAGGAGACAGTGATGAAGCCAATCAGTGTATATATATATATATATATATGGGGATTATTAGGAGGCCGTGATGGACAGAGGCCACTGGGCAAATTTGGCCAGGATGCCGGGGTTACACCCCTACTCTTTCGAAAGACATCCTAGGATTTTTAATGACCACAGAGAGTCAGGACCTCGGTTTAACGTCTCATCCGAAGGACGGTGCTCTTTGACAGTATAGTGTCCCCGTCACTATACTGGGGCGTTAGGACCCACACAGACCACAGGGTGAGCACCCCCTGCTGGCCTCACTAACACCTCTTCCAGCAGCAACCTGGTTTTCTCAGAAGGTCTCCCATCCAGGTACTAACCAGGCTCAGCCCTGCTTAGCTTCAGTGGGCAATCAGTCTTGGGCTACAGGGTGATATGGCTGCTGACCATAATATATGACCATAATACTCACTGAGAGGAATCGAAAGAGACTTGGAGGGAGGGGTGAGGAGATATAATGAAGAGGGAGGGATAGAGAGATGCTAACAAAGATAAATGACTGTAATATAGAGCTGCACTGCAAGTTGAGTGATTCATACAGCTAGGCTAAGAGAGAAAGAAAGAATATCAAGGGATATGCAGAAAGAGAAAGAAAATATATCTGTGGAGAAGAAATAATAAAAAATATATAATTTATAAACTTGTCATTTTAAAAATGTATTAGCAAGTCTAAATTAGCATTAAACCTAGACTAATAAATGCTGCAAAAGTACTGTTTATTGTTAGTGAATGATACCTAATGCATTTAAGAGATAGTTCACAAAAAAAGAGAAAATTCTGCCATTATTGACATCTCCATGTCTTTCTAAACCTGTATGACTGACTTTCTTCTGTGGAAGATAAAAGAAACAAAATTTTTCTGTGTTTACTCATTCACACAACAGAGGTCAGTGGTCACCAAAGCAGATGGTTACCAACATTCTTCAAAGTATCTTCTTTTATGTTCCACAGAAGAGAGTCATACAGGTCTGAAACAACATGATGGTGAGTAAATGATGGCAAAATGTAAAAAAAACATGTTACCACATTTCCCAAATACAAAATGTAGTATTAAGATACACATGGGATTATAAGAGAGGGAGTGGAAAACTGGATGGATGTACCTGGCAGTGTAAGAGGCAGAAGACACTTGAGAGCAGATTTTGATCATGGCCATTTTGGCTAGGTCTGCAGCTGAGCCTGAAGGGTCACACACAGTCATTGTGACAATCACAAATGCCACACATATTCCAAACACAAGTAGAGAAACACAATACCCTGTAGTACAAAGTTGACGGCCTGTCTCTCTGCTTGGTTTCGAAGGCTCCAGTCAGCAGAGTGAATGTGAGGGAGGGAACGGCGCCTTCCCATAATGGACTTCACAAATCCTAAGGCATCAATAAGAAAGAACATACACAGCAACTTATACACACTTTCAACCTTATTATACTCAGTCACTCATTCACACACAGACTCTTTACGAATCACTCATGCCAGTGCATTCCGGGGTAAGGCAGACAATAGGTCAAGCTTTAAACATAAACCCCTGATGGAAAAGAGTGAGGTCAGCTGGTGGACTCATTTGGAAAATCTTTTTCCCAGAAGCACAGAGACGCCAGGAGTTATGGGACACAAAGAGAGACCACTGCATGTTTATGTGTAACAGTGTTCAGGAATGTGTGTGGCTCAGTGTGGGCGCATCATGTGTACTGACAACACTAATGACACATCACTGGAATGTGTTTCTCTGCTATTGAGGATTATGAGCGCGTACGTTGTTTCTGTGTGTTTTGTCAAATGTGAAATGTTTGTCTGGCGTATCCTCATCGAAGTGTATGACAGTAAGTCATCACCCGTGCATGTCACATTTCAAAGTTTGTGTACTGAAATAACATACAGTGGCCACATATATTTGGACCCTTTAAGGGATAGTTCACCCAAAAAAAACAACAAAAAAGTGTCAAAATGTACTCACCTCCACATAATTCCAAACCTGTTTGACTTCTCTCTACATAACACAAACAACAATATTTTGAAGAATTGAACAATTTTGTCCATACAAAGAAAATACAGTGGGGTCCAAAACAACAAACAATGTTTATTATATGGTCAAAAAAATATGTAAAATAACATTAAAAATAAATAAAATATTTCAGGTTCCACAGAAGTCAGTCAGTCACAGGATTGGAAAGACGCAAGTTTCAACAGAACTTTCATTATTGGGTGAACTATCCCTTTAAGACACTTCATTTTATTTTATTTTATTTTATTTTATTTCATTGCATTACATTACATAAAATATAAAACCAATATACAATAAAACCATATTTGCCGTTTTAACCAAATGTGACCATTTCAGAGGATGTATGACATCAACTACCTCAAATTCAGGCAGGCGTCCTAGCAGGTCAGTTTAACTACCATACTATTTGACAAGCAGAAATTGTCCAAACCTCTTTTTGTAAGTTATTATCATAAGTGAGTTTGTGTTATATTTCTTTGAAAATGTCATTTAATTTGATATTTTGTTCATGAAATGACACGCATACGTTTTTGTGTAGCTTAAAGGGACAGTCCGCCCAAAATGAAAATTCTGTCATTGTGCGAGACACAAAAAAGATATTTTGAATAATGTTGGTAAGCAAACTATTTTGGTGACCACTGACTTCCATCATATGGACATTTTTTTTTGGGAATTCCTCAAAACATCTTCTTTAATAGTTTCACACAAGTAAGATACAGTTTGGAACAACATGGGTGTGAGTAAATGATGACATAATTTTTGGATGAACTATCCCATTAAGTTTCCAAATACCTTTTGGGGTCACTGTAGTTCAGGCCCTCCATCAGCAGGTAATAAGTCATTCTACTTTTCACCTCTGAGAAAGATCCTGTATCAGTCTGGTCTCTTTCACATTAAACTACAGTACATAAAATCAACTCTCCAAAGAAAAAGACAGCACATAAAGTCTCCCTGAACAGAAGATTAGACACCCTGTTCTAGAACAGATTACTGAGAGAGAAAGCTCAGGTTTTAAAGCCCTTCTCAATTTCATTTTCTTGAATATCTTTCCTCCCTCTCAAAACCTGATAAATTTCAAAGCAAAATGATAGCAGGTGTTTTGTTGCTGTGCAGGGATGTCAATACCTCCAGTATTGATCATTTAATGAGCGCACTGACTGGAACTTGCAGTCCTGAGCCTTCAGTTTCACATTCTGAGGTGCCTGTTTGATGAGTAACTCTGAACACTTCACTCATTTATTTTATAACCTATATGTAAATTTACAGAATGCACAAAACGAGATCATCAGCTATTAGAACAGGAACACTGACAATAAATATATATTTTTTGGATTGATTCTGACTGATTTTCTGATTGAATACAATAAAATACAGTGAAATCTATGAAATGTTTGATGGCAAAGGTACTGTCAAAGTCTCAGTAATTTTTCATTGGTAAGAGGGAATGCTTTCTCTCTTAGTTCCCACAATATTCGTGACTCCTTTAAATTTCAGCTGTTAAAGTAAACACAAAGCACTGTACATCACAGTAGTAAGAAAACTCTGTTTATCAGACTCAATCTGATAATGCCTGACATAGATGTAGCTTCAAATCTAACACTGTTTTTCTCTTCCCAAGCTTATATATGCCATTACTATAGTATACTTTTCATTATTTGTTCGCTTTTAATCATTCATACTTAACTATTATTTTGTTAACTTACTGGCTTGCTTTTTTCTCTATTCTGCATTGGCATACAATGTTTTATCATTTCTCATGCCAATACAGCACACCAAACTAAATTTAAATTTCAAATTTGATAATAGTAAATTTAGCCAGTAACCTGCCTGCTAGATCTCTCTAAGCAACACTGAGGAGAACGTGGATAGAATATAAATGGCAGCAGCAAATGTAACTGTGAGACGAACTAAGAGAAGTGAAAGAATGAGTGTGAGCGACTTTGTGTGAAGTTCACACAGTGGTGTAAAAACCATGATGTGTGTAATATCAGTGAAAGTGTGTCCTAACGGCAGCTCTAAACACAGTGAGTTTTGTAAGTGAGCGTCAGCTGCTGTGCTGCTCTGCCTAGTTTCTACTCTCCATTTATCACACACACACCGTGTTCGTGGCAGTGCTGGATGATGTGCTGAATGAAGGCCGGCACCTCTCTGTACGTCTGTAGGAAAGAGTCCTGAAAACGGCTGGCCTCCTCTGCACTCACACCCAGAATACTAGATAACCGGTCTCTTCCTGTGTGCGATGGTGTGTGCGAGAAAGAGGGAGAGAGAGGGAGAGAGAGTCAGTGGACAACAGGATTAGAACAGAAATATTCCAAGCTTAAAACAGTTCAAGGTGAGACAAAAAAAGACAAAAAGGAGGTGAGGCACAGAATTATTGGTGAGAAAAAGGCTAAACCCATTCTCCCAATGTTGCTATGGCAACAACTACCATGACAACAAATGAGACAAAAAACATAAGCACAAGTTTGATCACTAACTATAACTTCTGATATTGTGTAATATGTGATATAACATGTACACTGCAGTTCAAAAGTTTGGGGTCATTAAGATAAAAAAAAATAAAAAAAAGAATACTTTTATTTAGCACAGACACGGTATATTGAAAAGAAAAAAGACATTTATAGTATTACAAAATATTTCTATTTCAAATAAATTGTTCTTTTAAACTTTCTATTCATCAAAGAATCCTGAAAGAATGTATCACTGTTTCCACAAAAATATTAAGCAGCCGACAGTTTTCGAGCACCAAACCATCATATCAGAATAATTTCTGAAGGATCATGTGACACTTTTTGATGCAAAAAATTGAGCTTTGCCATCACAGTACTAAATTAATTTTCTAAATATATTAAAATAGACAGGTTATTCGAAATTATATTAATATTTTACAATATGGCTGTTTTTTCCCGTTTTTAATCAAATAAATGCAGCATTTGGGAGCAAAATTGACTTCCAAAAACACAAAAAAATCTTACTGACCCGAACTTTTGAACAGCAGTGGTAAAAATGTCTATGAGCTTTTTTTTTTCATCAGGTAAAAATTCTAAGTCATCATCAGCACACCTTTCTTCAGTACGCCACACAATTTAAGGCATTAGCATGTCCACAGCCCAAGTAAGCTGTGTGCCATGGTTCAATACTAAGGTCTAATGGTTGGTTCAGATCTCTAACCCTAATTATAGTGTTAATATAATAACAATGATGCTTAGAAAGCAGCACTAATAAATACCTAAGAAACACTGTAGCATCAGACATATGGTAGCATCAGACATATGGTAGATACTTGCATTACTCCAACCAATCAAAATTCAAAGAATTTGTCATCAGTCCAACTACAGGAACAACTAGCCGCATGACATGCGACTTGCTTTACGCAAAGTGACCTGTTGAATAACATAGGACAGAGTTCATATACAAGCGAGACTCAGGCTAATTTTCATCTGACCTTCTGTCTGCCTGTAATTGAGATTATTTATAGACAGAGACAGAGTGAATATATCAAGCATGTGAGCAGGGAGATGAAGATGGCAAGAGGTACGCAGACGTGATGAAGAGTGTGTGTCTGCATTCTCACTGGTTGAGATCATTTGCTCTCTGGTGCTGCTCCTTTTGCCTAATTACTCCAACCTCTTCACCTCTAAATCATCGTTCTCTCTGGGATACTCAATAGTTAGCCTCTTATAGTCTGACCCAATTGTGTGTGTGTGTGTGTGTCCCCCTTCCCCACACCTATGAGTGTGTGTGTTTGTTTTTGATTATTTCCCATGCTACACCTCCTTTTAGTATTCTGTAACCATGGCAATACATCGCTTTCTGCAAGATTATCAACATATGCTAACACTGTGGCGCTCCCACCCCTCTTCTCTCACTCACTTTCTACCAGCACTCAGTCACACAATATTGCTTTCCTCATGCTGTCTCTATTTCTCAGTTTTCCTGAGATGACAGTATGGTAGGAATGAACATGTTTCGCTCTGTCGCATCAAGCTTTGTGTCTTCGTAAGAGTGCAATAAATGCCTTATTCAGCAACTTAACGCTCACAAACACTTTTTAGTGAGCCACTTGTGAGATGCTAGACTGAAAAATATAAATGAGAGAAAAATAGCAGATAGGTTCAAGCTGACCCAGTTAAAGTAAAAGTAGAACAATGACACCCTCCTTCAGTCCCTCTCTCTCCTCCACACACACATAATAAGATTCTTCTCAGGTTGTAGTCATGGAAGCCAGATTCTGGGAGATCTCTGCTAGCAACCACTATGAACAATTAGCTCTCTGCACTTGACTTATAGAGCAAAGCCCCGCAGTCTGGGTCACAACTTTTCTCTACATTTTTATCTATCCGTATAAATGTCTATCTCTTTCATTTAAAAAAATAAATGTATGCATCTCTGCTTTGCCTATGCCACAATCATTCCTGTCAGGATGTTATTCAAATACAGATAAGTATTTTTGTGTTTTATTCCAACTTGGGACTGTGCATGTTCTTTTAGTGTTCTCGGGGTGTTTTCTTGCAGGTCAACGGTAATTAGTAACATGGTATTTACAGCTCAAGGGAGTCGCCATGAGCAAAGATGGTAGCAAGCAGGACTTTACAATACTGCTTGCAACAGCCACTGGAGAGAAGGTTGTGTGGTCAAAGTTAGCAGAAAAACAAATTGCTTACAGCACTTTTTAAGGCTAGAGTTGCAATGTAAAATCAATGATAAATATTGAAATGTTCTGTTATTTCTCTAGATTGAGGGGACGGCGTGCATGCATTATGGGTAACAGTTCTCACCAGCTCCATAAACCACAGAGTAGACGATACGCTTGGCATGCTCTCTGTCCTCCAAACTCACTGTGTCCTCGCTCACACCCTTCCTAAAGACAGAGATATAGACATTTATGTAATGAAAGTGCCAACAGTGCTGGTATGCTGGAGGCATCAGTGTTTGTGACAGGGAATCAGAGGCTGCCAGCAGATGTCTTACTGCATTAGAGCAACGGCTAGTGTTAAGTCAGCACTTAGACTTTATAATATCAAAATCTTGGCTCTTTGTGGTAAGCAACACACAAACATAAAAGAAGGAACATGCTAACAGAAATACTGGGACGATCTGGGGTCATTAGAAAGTAAGTTACAGAGTGGGGGCATGAATCCATCCTTACACACACACACATACTGGGCTCATGTCAGCAATCACATCACACTTTGTCTTGACAGGCCTGTCTCCGTGTCCTATGGTAACTGTGGAGATGTGAGCATCAGAATGATCGGCTCTCATCTCTCTCGATTGCCTCTCTGTTTTGCTCTCTGTCTGCTTCACTGCACACAGCCACAGGGTGAAAAACACAGACTGGTACTGCAGGACTCTTTGCCCTCTTCACAGCCTGTTTATTACCCTTCATGTGTGTGACAATTGTAACATCTAGGATTCTTTAAACACTTTTTACTTTACTCTCTGGGACTAATATCTTTTAATTTGTTAGCATCAACAAGAAAATTACCTAGCACTTTCATTAAAATATAAAAGACATCAGTATAATATAGATTGCTTCAAAACAGTAATATTGTAAAATATTATTACAGTTTAAAATACAATGGGTTTCTATTTTATTATTTTAAAATGTAATTTATTCCTGTGATGGCAAAGCTGAATTTTCAGCAGCCATTACTCCAGTTTTCACTGTCACATGATCCATCAGATTTGGTACTTAAGAAACATTTCTTATAATTACCGTCAATGCTGAAAACTGCTTAATATTTATGTGTACACATTTGATGTTGATCATTTTTTTCAGGATTCTGTGATAGTTCTTAAGTAAAAGTATTAATTTTTCTTACTGACCCCAAACATTTTAGTGTATATGTGTCTCTAAAAACAAATATGTACAGATCAAAATGAGAGAAATAAAAGCAGATATGTGTTCTGTATATGTGTTGGGATGGTGACAGTCATACTGTGTGTGTATATGGTGTGACACTCTTATGGTGTGTGTACCCACCACTGGGCCGCCAGCATAGTGAATGCGTCTGCCTCAGGGTTCTGAAAGATTCTCAATAGCTGTGGGTCAGCTGACAGGTGAGCCAAGAGACGCAACTCCACCTGACAGAAATCTAAAAACACACAGAGACAGATGTCAAAATGACCTCCAAATTTAATCTTCAACCACACAACATTTTTTATAACTCTCCTTCCTAATAACAAGATAAAGTGGGAGAAGTTAGCAGTGAATGGTGTATGTTGGCATCTCTTTCATCAGTGTCAGTAGGAACAGTAATGCACCTATCAGCTTCTCCGTCAGATAAAAGAGAATGAGAGAGGATAAATAAGGGAGGATAAAGACTGTGTGTGAGAGAGAGAGAGAGAGAGAGAGAGAGAGAGAGAGAGAGAGAGAGAGAGAGAGAGAGAGAGAGAGAGTGTGTTTATACTGAAGTGACTGCCAGAGTAGCACTGGCTCACCTTCATACACACCAACACAGTGCCATATCCTGTTTTTGGACTAATAAATAAACTATGTCCCGTGTTTTAGTGTTTGATTATGTTGAATTTAAACTGTTATATCAAGTAATTTGAGAGTATGCTGAGCTTTATTTACTAAGGTAAAAAGGGTGAGAGATAGATTCTGTAACAACAATTTTTGGGAAGGGAGAAGTGGCTCATCTTTGGCAGAAGCAGCAGCTCAAGTGAAAGTTAATCTGATCTAAATTGTCCATCAACTAAACGGTCGAATGGTCAATGAAGATTGAGCTCTGCAGTTTGGATGCATTTCATTTCTAAAAATGAAGACAAATCAATTTGTTTATGTGTTTCCCCATGTACGATAACAGAACATTAATGGATAATGAATAAATGAACAGTGTCAATCTAATTATGAAAGAGCAGCATGCGGCCAAGCCGGGGGACACTGCCAGTCAAAGAGCCAGTGAAGATTATCTGTCATTTCCTCTGCTATTGATACGTGACAAAGTCAAATGGCATGACAATGTCAGCTCATATTCCATAGTCCTTTCTTTATAAATTGAGTCTAATAAAGCCTCATTAATTAAACCTGAAATCCTGACTTACCAGGCTTGAGGCAGTATGTGTATCTTTTGTCTTTTGATGGAAAGAACAATAAAGTGAATATTATGAAATTAAATGAGTTTAAACTTCAACCATTGAGGCATTTAAAGAGAGTTTTAATTAAGCTAAATAAGACAACATTAATCATTTAAGATAGTTTGATGCTTCAATGAGGACCAGATGGCAACTTTGGAAAAAACTACATTAAACTTTGTCCTAAATGAGCTTATTTAAATAAGCCACAGTCAATCTGTTCCAGTAGTAAAGACCATGGAACAAACTAGAATTCAGAAGAAAATGTGAGTGGGGCTTGCCTGTGCAAAACTTTCCATCATGATGGTAAGGTTGTGTTAAGATCAGCGACATTTTGTGAACAAAATTTTGTCATTTCAATAGGAATTTCAATTGTGTGATGGCAGAAGTTCCCATTGGACGTTCACATTGGTCACGCTTAACCCTCTGGGGTCTGAGGTGTTTTTGGGGCCATTGGGATGTTCTGATATGCCCTTACATTTGTGCTTTTTTCAGTTATTTATAAACATGTTAATGGCAAAGGTGTAAATTCACTCTATATAGCACAAACTGGGCTACCATAATTTCTAAGCAACATGTATGTATATGTTTGTATTTTTAAGAGAATAATGTTTATGCGTGGTTATTGAAAAAAATAAAAATGAAAGTTGTTGAAATAAGGCCACAAAACACATATTGATTATTTCTTCACAAGACTTTTGAAAATTGTATTACATAGCCTAGAATATTTGCTCCAAAACTATGTGAGAATCATCCTGACTACTCATTCAGATAAGACAATAAAGTCTTTTTACATTTTTAATGACGTGTTTTGTGTCAGAAAGCCTTATGCGGAGGCATGATCTCTCATTAGTATGTATGCATTTCACACCTGAGAAAGACAAAGACCCTCCCATAATGGCCCTATTAGGTGCTATCAGGCCATATCATTATGAAGACCCTTGCACAAAGAATGAGGAGATTTAAAAAAGAATGGCTTTTAGATTGTTTGGATTTATTTACAACACAACATAATCCAAAGATACACACATACCTGTCAACATACTACATAGTACATAGTACATAGAAACATAGTACATACCTGTCATTTCCAAGGTGTTTGATTTTTCATTTTACCATGTTCATGTACAGAGACTGTTGAATGTTGAAGTCAGCAGGACTCAGTGGCATCTCTCCCTGTAAAAAATGAAATAAAAAAATAAACACCTTTGAACATGCTGATATCAAGAGAAACTATATGGCTGCACGACTTTGGGCATGCATTGTAGAAAAAAATGCGATTTAATTATATATACATATATATACATATATATATATATATATATATATATATACACAAACACACACACAGTGCTTAGAATAAGTGAACACACCCATGCTAAAGTTGACTACCCTTCACAATATAGACATGGTTTTATTTCAGTTAGCCTAACTGAACATTTATACATAAATAATATATTGTAATTAGACAGTATCACATATTTTACCGGAGGCTGAAATATATTTCACTAAATCATTATAAACTAAGCAGTTATTCGCAAACAAAATAAATTACGCATAAGACAGTATTTTAGCATGATAATCAGTGTCATAAACTAATCTCAAAACTGAGTGAAATATATGTAGTAGGCTAATATCACATTTAAAAAGTTTACACGAGCGTATAGGGATATTATGACTGTGAGGTAATCTTTCCTATGTCAAAAGCTAGCCAAAACTAGGCAAAAATATAGTCTGAAAATTCATTTGAGCTCTATAATCAGAAAAGGAATTATATAACACTAAACAACTTACTCCGAACTTGTATCGGCGGGGTCAATTCGTTCTTCAAAATTTCAAATTCCTCTGAGGAAAAGGTGAATCCTCGCTGTCCAGAATCATCTGAAGGGCTTCTTCACCGGAGTAGCGTGCCATCCTCAAAACGCGATGAACTATCAGTGAATCTCATGAAGAATCTTTGTGTTTTTATGGCATTGATCGGGGGCGTGTGCGCGGTCAACTGAACTATTTACATGTGAACAGCGCCGGGGGCGTGGCGGCCTCAACTCATTAAAAATAATGAGGGGAGAAAGAAAAAATGGACCTCTCCTTGGTTTCAAACGGATTGCATAAACTGAGAATATTTGTTTTTTTTTATATAAATTACTTCATTTAAAAGAAGAGAATTCAAGCTTCATAAAGAAAAATCTCTCGTGCCTGTGTGACAAGTAATCGCGGAGTTACAGTTAAACTTAGGACACGTTTTAGAATGGACTTCACTGACAGAGAGAACGCAGAACTCGCATCATGTTTGTTTTTCTTTATTTGGTGAAAAGCACAACACTTTGTTTTTATTGTGAGTATCCACAAAAAAAAAGAAACTTAACAGGATCTAATGATGTATAACACTTATATGTAAGATCAAAATCAACCGAGTATTGAGTCTCTTTTGCACTGATAAGAAAAAAAGCGAGCAGATCACGCCGGCGTGATTGCCGACCCCAGAGGGTTAAAGCTGCTTTATGCATTGCTACACTATTGACAATGTACCCATGTCTCTGCCCAAAAAATGTACAATGTCTCTGCCCACAAAATGTATACAAAATTTTGCTAATGTGACTCAACCTTGAAGATGTTTTGGGTCTCAGGTGTCTATGATATTCTGGTCCCTAGATATAGCTAGCGTTTGTTTTTATAAATTTTTTCGCCATATTGACTGGAAAATCAATGGCACACTCTTAGACAAGTTGTGCGAGATGAGTTATGTGCTATGGTTTAAAAATTAGGTGTTTTGAAGAGCCCTAACCTAAAGTATGAGCAAAAGTCATCACTATTAGCAAACACTAATATTCATAGTTTTCTTATGTCCTTTCCTTTTAGTGCCTGATGTTGTCTATGGTCCAAAACTAAATATCTAGGCATAAGAGCAAATTCCCTTTACTCGGAGCCAGCTAAATTAAGATCTATTAGATAACATATTGAAGAGCAGTGGCTTTGTTAAGACGAGTCTGGTCTTAATGCAAAAATAGTCCCACATTGATTTATAAATTAAAAGGTGGCCTAAACATAGACATACAAAATCAATGACTTCATAAGTAGTGTCAGACACCAGATAGACGTTTCCCTGTTCACACAGATGCAGGCTCCCTGTATGATTGATTTGACAAGACATGCAATTGATCTGGTCTGAGCTAAACAGAAACCCCCCCAAAACAGTTATTTTGGTACAGTATAGCTATTATAGTATAGTATATAAATAGTAAAATTTATATACTATTTATTTATTCATTTAAATAGCTTTTATTTTTATTTTAGCTTTATTTAAATTTAGTAATTTTGATTTTGTTTGTCATTTTATGTTGTATTATCAATATTAAGCTTTAATTTATTTTTATTTCAGTATTAATTTTAGTAATTTTAGCACTTCAACATCACAGCACTTCAAACTTTTATTTCATTACTTGCCAAGGCAACATTTCTAATTTTTGTAGTTTTAAAATAAAAACACTGAATACAACCAACAAATATATGAATATATAAAAAGTCTAAGCTACCCTTTTTTTCTATATGATACAAGCTCAAATATAATAATTAAACAAATGTAAAAATATTCCAGACAGTTAAGCTTTGGTTCTTATATGGGAGATACAGATTTGAATCCATCCTCTCTTCTTTATCTCACCAATACTTTTCTAACTCTTCTCACTACTGTCTTCATGCTAAAAAAAAAAAACCTGGAAAAAAAAAGCCACCTCAAAAATGCTGTGGCTCTATCTAGTTTGTTGTTTGATGCACCCCTCTCCTCGGTAAGCGGAAAGAGGGCTTCCAGTAAAACATATTTATTGAAAGGTGGTATTGACTGATGGAACAGTTAAGAAAAAGGTTGCAAGCCTTTTTGGAAATGATGGTTTTAGTTGAAAAGTACCTGATATGAAAGGATAAATTGAAGTATTATTATTTGATCTGAAGGCTCAGCGGAGAGTTCAGGAGAGATGCAGGGGATAAAATAGAGGGAGTTCATTCTGTTCTAAAGAGGCCACCAGACAAGGGGGGAACGAGGGATGACTTTGTCCTCATTCTAGCCTCTCTGTTCTCCTTCTGGAAACAGCCGGACACATTGTACGATTGGATGTGACAAGGCCACCACAGGGACAGGAACTCACACTGCTACTGAACCAGCCCCCACGCAAATACACACACACACACACACACACACACACACACACACACACACACACACACACACACACACAGGTCAGCAAACATATAAAATGAATGAGTCCTCCTGAGGCTTAAAAATATCAAAGAGACAAACGGCAATTAAGTGATCTCACATCACTCCCCTGTGTCCTCATACACACAGAGTTTAAGGGGTTTGTATAACTTTGTTGTCCGGCCAAAAGACGAGATTGTGGGCCAGAACAGGCTGTTTCAAAGGTTGGGAGTAGGCTATTGCCATGGGGTCTGAAGGCTGGCCTCTTCTACTGCAGGTAATGCTGTCCTTGCCATGACAGTTATGTAACAACACACTGACACACCTCACACACACTCAGTGCTGTCAGAACAAACAAACACATACCCAGACGTACAAGTACTTGTCCTAGAAACACCATTATTGCTGTGCACATCACAGCACAAACCTCTACAAACTAAATAAAACATCAACAAGAGGTTTCGAAAAGAGAAGTTTGGCTTTTCATAGACATTTACCTGCAGAGAGGAAAGTCCAACCCTCTCGTGGAATGAACATGGCACGTGGGTGCACAGTCACTACATCAGAGTTCTTTCCTACACACACAACAATAGCAATATAATCATCAGTTAAAACACAACACAAATGAGTCAGACTTCTTAACACAATATATGATATTGTATCACAGTATTTATGTTTTTGATTTATTTAAAAACCTTGTGACTGAAACATTATAAATACAATTTAAGCTCTAAAATCACAAAGAAATGTCATCAGGGATGCTTGATATAGTACACGCATAGTTATTAGGTGATATATTTTCTCTTAGATTTACATTTCGATTACTTTTTTCCATCATCTAAAGCAGACAACGTTAATTATTAAAAACACCAATAAATGAATAATTGTTTCATTGTTTTTTAGCAAATCCCCAAATTAATATCTTGTTTTCATACTGTGCATTATAATGCTGTGGCATCTAAATGTACTTGTAGCATTTAAAATGACTGATTTTTAGTTTTTTGTGTTTTTAATTTACTTAAAGCTGTTTTTCCTCTTAGTTCTTCCTCTTTGTCGCCTTCTCTGTTTGAAATCTGCAATTGCAGTTATTCGCGGAATTATCAACTTTACGTGGGTTGTGCCTCAGCTCAGCACGGATGAATCCAATGTATTGAGGAGAATGTTTGGCTGTCAGTCACCGCGCCGGTGTGGATACTGTCATTCGGAATCACAGATTCTACTTTTTGGAGGTATGAACAACATAAGAATTTTCACCAGAAAATGTCATCTGAAGTAAGTAACATCCACTTTTGTTCTGACCAACTAAGGGAAAAAAGCATTGCAGTGAATCGCACTAATTAAATCTAACGATCGCTTATCATATCACGTCAAACCGTGAAAATTATACTTTGTTCTCAAATTGTTAATGTTAACAACATCAGCAGTGCTTGAATACATTTCATGCCCTTCCGATATTTATCCGTGTTTTCGCATGGGCCCAGTTGCAGTCTCCTTTTTTCTGTAGCCACTCCGAAGTCTGCATTTTACAATGGGTGAATCTCCAGTTGTCACTGGTGATTGTCGTTTGAACCTTTCTGGATCCGCCATCAAACTGATAAGTTTAATTATATCAAGTGCTGTGAGAAAAGGCTATAAATCTCCACCTCCAACATCCTCACACGCAACATAGCCTACTAGCTGAGACTCCTCCCTTATGTGTACAGATGTGACGTAATGACGCAAAGACATGCTCGAATCTCCCGCAGAAATTCACCAGTACCACTGGAATTAAAAACATTATTACAAGCTTACTGTTTTGAATCGAGCTAAGGCAAGCAGATAGTTTTGAACAGGGGTCCTGTACTTGCTCAATTTATTTTGGGATAATCCCCAACCCAAAAAAGTTACGGACTGCAGCTTTAAGAAAGAATTTTAATATAATATCCGCCATTTATCAGTCACAGATGAGGTCCATTTAGAGGACACGAAGAGAGAAAAGCAGTGCAGACGAAGGTGAAAGTGCAAAAAAGGAGAAGTGAGGAGCAAGAGAAAGGTGAATGAAGCTCTAGGTATATGCTTTTACAGTATGCTATAACAGTACGGCAACAACCAGCCTGACAGAGAAAAGAAAGGGAGTTTGGTAAAATATGATATGTGAAGGGTTATGTGGATTGTATATCAGAAATCAGAGAAAGCTTTATTGCCAAGTGTACTTGTACACACAAGAGATAATTTACCTTGGTATTGAAGCTTCCAGTACACAAATATAAATATAACAAGACATAACTTTTAAGAATAACAAATTTTAAAAAGTATAAAGACGCAGATAGGTTTAGTCAGAATAAACACATACAGATAATGACATATTTACAGTATTGTGAATAATATGAATAAATATGATTAAATTCATTTACAAAGATATTGCACAAAAAAGTGGGGTATTGCACTTTTGAATACTTAAAACATTTAACTGTTCAAGAGGGAAATAGTCTGTGGCAAGAAACTTTTCCTGTGCCTAGATGTTCTAGTGCCTAGTGATCTGAGGCACCATTTTGGACGGTAACAGTTCAAATAGGTTCTGGCCGGGGTGAGTGGAGTCTGTGATAAAATGATGAAAACTCAGTATGTATATACGTACTGGAGGCGGCAAATACAAACCAGCACAGATTCGGCTACAAAATAAGGATTTTAAATTATTCTTCTTATTATTAAATGTCATCTTGTTGTGTTGTTAGGTGCAAGAATCAATGAAAAATTAAAATGCTTTATCTGCAATTTTTTATTTCTAGAAAATATTCACCTCATTAAAATTGCACCGTAATGTCACTCTTTACATTGTCGTCTTTGTGCTGGCTAGGCAGAACTGCGGATCGTACACACAAGTCTTGCACATCACCATTCAGCACATAGTTATAGGTATCTAAAGATTTATATGCCCTCCGTTTCTCTATCAGGTAGGTGTAGAAGTCAGGCCACTCAACCGGAGGTAGCGTTAACGCTAATCCTGTCAGATCCTCAATGAGTGTACGGGTCAGCCAATCTGGTTCCGTCCGTTAAAATTAACTTTTGCAAATAACAATCGCAGTCCTGGACAGTGAGTGACCTTGCACATTAAGATAAAATCGGATTTTCTCCAGTCATTGTTAAAAACAAACTAACAAAACTTGCAGACTTTACGTTAGTGAAGCGGCCAGAGGGATCGTTCTGCGACCACCTAAGCCCCGCCCACATAAAAACGTCACCATGTTTACCAACTGAAAATTGGTCTATATAGGCATATATTTGTATTTTTTTAAATGGGAGCATAAGATTAATTTTTACTTACTAAAGCCTAGTGTAGACCCTAATTGGGGTTATTTAAGTGACAACTGTCAACACTGCCAAAAAAAAAAAAGTAGTGAATCAGTTGAAATTAGATTTAGATGCCCAAATTTTACTCCAGATCAAGACTTGAGTAGTCCATGAAAGATATACAGCTATAGACACCAGTCTTCAGTGTCTGATATCCTTCAGATATTATTTAAAATGCTTTAATGTGGTGCTCAAACATTTCTTATTGTTATTAATGCTGAAAACAGTTGTTCTGCTTAATATTTTTGTGGAAACCATGGATTATTTCATGAATAGAAAGTCCAAAAGAATAGCATCTATTTAAAATATATATTTTTACTAAAAAATGTAAACGTGCACACGCATGTGAATTTCTAATTACACACATACTTTACCTTGGATGTACTGGTTCTTAGTGATCTGCAGTGGCTGCTTCGGAAGAGCTTGAAAATTCTACAGGAGGAAAGAACCAGTTATTATTCATTTGAAAGCGTCTGATTCAGTCACCCTGAAAAGCACATCACAGCGCCTCTCACATCCAATACCACAACAAAGAGTAGGTTAAATTTAGCCCTGGCTTTAACAAATATGCAGACTTCACAGCGCTTACAAAATGCCAAACGGGGCTGCTATGGCACGATGCAGCGGTGTCTTTCCAATCAGTAAATGAATGAGATCCGTCTTACTGGGGTTTTAAATTAATTTCAAACTGTCCCTGGGAAGGAATGTTAAATATGCTTTGCCCTTTATCAGTCTACTGAGGGATAAAATACACTAATGGGATGAAAAGAATAAAGTATTAATCTGGTAAAGTCATGATAGCTTTTTGAACATGAGATCTAAACTGTTTGGCTGATAGACGGTCTGCTGTCTCTGGATCTGAAACAGACCCCTGGCCTTATGATCTTAAAGCAGGAGGGTGGCATGAGTAGTCGGTAGTATAACCATCATTAGTCCTACTTTTCCTCATCTTTAAAGAACAAATTAAGCTCTCAGGATCTAGGAAAAGAGCTGCTCAGCACTCATGTGTTTGTGTGTAAGAGACAGAGACAATGATGCACAGAGAAAGAACATGCCAAAGGGAAATGATGGGATGCCCAAATGTGTGTGAGAGTCTGCAGGTAAAAGGTTTGCATCTGTTTTTGTCTGAATGAAAGAAGAGTGCTGGTGGGAAGGTCCATTCTTCTCTACTCCCAGTGCTTTATTTCAGCGGTAAATCAACAAACGCTGAGGGAAGAGATATACAGCTTCAAGGCCAGTCACACACACTCTCCCATTTTCTCATACAAACACAAAACGGCTCCCTCTCAGTTTAACCGTGCAGTCATGTGTCTTGAATTTGAAGTATTTGCATTACTGAAAGACATTAAAAATTCTTCCGGCATCAAACATGTTAAAATATCTGTGCTGATCAATTGATTGTCTTTATTCTGAATGTAAAATGTGAACAGGGACATAGTGCTAGATCAGCATTCTTACCCTCACATGATTGACTGCCCCATGTCTACATCTCTATTAGAACTGCAGTATTTGTGATACGATCCCATCCTAAGATCAGCATTGTGCTGCGGTTTTTTGCATGTGTGTAGGAATGATATGAGCTGATCTCAGGTTATTGTGTGCAGTAAATCTGTTTTCTGGGTGTGATAGATGCTGGTAGTCTGTGAGAGAGGAAGAGCTTTTAATAGCAGCTGAGGCTCTCTGCTTCTATTTGAGTAGCTCTATTGATCGACAGTAATATAATACATACAAAAGGTAGATACTATAGAGAGAGGTATAGAGAGTCTCTGCACACGAGAGACAGAAAGGGGGAGAGATCATTCCTTTCTTTCTTATAATTATTAGTAATATTACTACTACATGGCTCTCTGGAACACCTGGATCTAAGTGGACAACTAGCATTACAGAGTCAAATTCTTTTGTATGAAGATTAATAATTAACCAATCAATTCAATATTTTTGTCCATTTATTTATTTGGTATGTAGCCAATGCCATTTAATAAGATGGATAATCATGGTCAATCGGTCATTTGCATAAAATAAAACAATGTTATGAGTGTGAGACTGAATTTTACTGTATACAAATCTATTTGTTATTTTAAATTATTAGGTTTTATTCCTCATTTATTCGTGACAATTCAGCATAACTATAGTCTGAACATAGACACTAAAACATTGAAAAAAACTGATTGGATGCATAAACTCAAAGATTGGGAGAAAAAGAGAAACAGAACGAGCAAAACAAGACAGAGATGGAGGAAAGCGCAGAGGAGGGAGCAGTGGTATTGATCCAAGGATCAGGCTGGACTCAGTGCTTCCCTCTGACTCTAATCCGGCTTAATCTGGACAAAAAAATTCTGCTTACCATTCCTTTCTCACACAAACACACACGAGGGCACATTAACACTCATACATACACACTGGCACTGAAGACACATTTTTGAAAGTCAAGGCTTGAGAGCAATCTTCCATGTACCATTTACTCTCTGTAACCCTGATTCTTTCGTCCCACCTTCTCTCTCTCTCCGTTCAGTTCTCTTGCTCCCTTACACACATTCTTCACTCTCATGACAGGTGATTTTGCTATGGTAGGGGAATTCAGACTGAAGCACACACCACTGCTCATCCATAGCTCAGCTGATCAATTATTCAATAGAGAGGGAGACCGGTCAAAGAAAAGTAGTGAACAAGAAAAGGGTAGGTGATGGGGGTTAAATGAACAGTAAAACAGAGTGTGTAAGTAATGGGGGGCTTGGGGGATTTATCCGTGCAAATCATTTTCTTAAAATTCTTGTGCCCTCATACTCTTATCAAAAACATTCCCCTTCCTCTTTTCATCTCTCATCTCTTTTCTAATGTGCGCATCAGCACGAGAGCAGGACAACCATTCCCTCCCTTCCAATAACCTGTCACTCACATGAGATTAGCAATTAGCAAGCGACAACGATTCAATCAATTCCCAATGGACAAAATCAAGTCCAGTCCTACATTTTTTATTGTTTGATAAGCCGCTTCAGTTGGATATACGTCACAATACGGAGGAAAAGACAATCACATTTTCTGTTTCGTGCCGACTTTAAAGGGCCTTCTAGCTCGTCTTCGAAAGACGAGAATACTTTTTGTGCGGAAATAAAACAAAAATAACGACTTTATTCGACTATTCCTTTTCTTCCTTGTAGGCCTGAAACGAGACTTCAAGAGATTTCCACGACGCGCACGCGTGAGAACTTAACTGAAGTAGTTGAAGGAGATCGCAATTCTCACGCGTGCGTCGTGGAAAATCTCTTGAAGTCTCGTTTCAGGCCTACAAGGAAGAAAAGGAATAGTCGAATAAAGTCGTTATTTTTGTTTGTTTTTTCGCACAAAAAGTATTCTCGTCGCTTGATAAACTTATAGTTGAGCCACTGTTGCGACATGGAATATTTAAACATTTTCTTTAATGACTCTCTGGGCCGTCAAGTGTCATTCCCTTAGGGAGCCTATGTTGCAGTCATGCACCTCTCAGATTTAATCATAAATATCTTCATTTGTGTTCCGAAGACGAACGAAGGCCTTACGGGGTTGCTACAGCATGGGGGTAAGTAATTAATGACTTAATTTTTATTTTTGGGTGAACTAACCCTTTAATGAAGTCGTTTATGTCCTTCAGAATATTTGTGTGCATTTATGCGTTTCTTTTTTGCACATATGGACTCAAATGGAATCTGAACACTTTATCTGAAATAGTTTGTGGGAAAAATTGGAGGAATTCCATGGAATGGATTTACATTTTTTAACCCTATAAAGCCTACTGTATCATATGCTCAGATTTCTAAGTCCTCTAAATTATCAACATGATCAAAACTTGTTGTACAAAATCTACTACTGTACATACCTTCTGTCATCTGATTGAGAGTTTAGAATATTTAATAAAAAAATATTTCAGGTCATGGTTCATGTGTCTTTATGCTGTGAAATCATTACCGTTCCTATGAAGCAAATATATATTGTTAGTAATATTTCAAGATAAACTTACTGGACTGAAGCAACTCAGGTTTACTTGATAATCCATTTTTTTTTTCTCCAGAATGGGAGTATTAAGCTTCATCAGGCTTTTAAGGAACATTATTTTGTACTCTCAATCATCATTATATTGCATTGCATCATGTTTTGCAACCCACAATAAAAACTAAATATCATAAAACATAATCTTAAGACATTATTGGGAGATATGGAGTGACAACTAAAAAGTTATATGCATTATATTCAAGTAGTCTGCAATAGTGTAATACAACTTTAAGATTACAATCAGAATTTCATCGTATTTTCTAATCATAAATATCAGCACTTCCATCAAATTGCATATTTTTGCTCAGTTTGGGCCTCTGAATAAAATGGTGTTTTTTTCTGCTCGAGTATTCTTCTTCTATATCATACTATCTGAGCCAAGAAAACCTTAAAAATATCAATCGTATCAAATATTATACTTAACAAAAAAACATGTTCAATAAACTTTTCCATTTAAAAAATAGATTTTTTCTGACTGATTTAAATGCCAGGCTTTAAGGGGTTAAAATTGGCTAAAAGTAAGCTGAGAGCTACACTCTTGATAGCTGAAAGCATGATCAAATAGCGAAAAAGAAAAAAGAATAAACAAATATACATGATACAATAGGTTACGTGCAGAAAATCGTTCAAAATATAGTATGTTCAAGTAGGGTCTATCTCTGAGAAAGTATGAGCGAAGGGTTGGTTGATCTGTCAGATCTGCCTGCTCAGCTTGATGAACAAGCATCACTGGGGGCGTGATACTAATAGTTCTGACAGCAGGGAGCAATCGGCCCAACCCTCAGAGTCAATAGCCTACACGATACGAGCAACCTGCAGAGCGTACTGCAATATGCACAGCCTCAGTGGCGCAACAAACCCACCCACTGCTCTTCTCTGTTTCAATATCACCCCCAGCATAGGACTTCCCTTAATTTAAACCCTCATCTCTCACACACACAGAGCGCTGGCACTGCAGGAGCGTTGCCAGGGTGACAGAAGGCTGGTCTCCACCCTGCACGCCTCTCCACTCCTCAACATATGCTGCACCAGTGTTAACACACACATACAGTGAGTCAATAAGACGAGGACTCTCGCTCTCTCATGGTAGCAGAGGTGGTAATAGTCTATCGCTCACTGCAAACACATGTACACTCACTGTGTCGCATCTGCCTGATTAGACAGATTTTACTTCCATCCTCAGTTTTTCCTTCTCTCTCTCTCTCTCTCTCTCTGTCAATCATCACAGTGGCTTTGAATTACAGTGCGACATACTGAGTCCATTTCCAATGTGGGGTTGGGTGAGACTGTTGGCATCACCCTGGTTACAAAGACAGATGACAAGGCAAAAAAAACAACAACATGCAGCTTGGGTCAGCTCCTTCTTTTACTGCTGACACACACACACACACACACACACACACACACACAATCAATACGCATCACTCACACAGACCTTCAGTTCCCTGCAGCTGTTGAGTCAGGGTCTCTTTAATTATGAGAGTAGTTGAGGAAGCAGGAGTGAAAGTGTGTGTTTTTAGTGTAACTATCAGATGGGAGGCCTGAATTTATGTATGTCGAGTGTCCATGAAAATTTTATCCTGTCCTGTGAACGTGTTTGCTGAGTGGAAGAAAACGGTCTCACACCTTTTCCCTGATGCAATGAACCGTCAAAAGTCAAAACAGTAATTTCCCCCAGGACAGTTGATTGGTTTAAATGCAAAATGTTGCAATAAGTTTAAAAATGCGGTAACACCTCTCAAATATTCAATTCAATTCAATTTTATTTGTATAGCGCTTTTCACAATATTGTTTCAAAGAAGCTTTACAGAAAGTGCATTTCGGAAATGTACATAGAAAAATGCAGTTAGTTAATCATGTATTACCGTATATACCCGAATATAAGACGACCCTGAATATAAGACGACCCCCCCCATTTTCCAGACTTATTTTTGGGGAAAAACAGATTTTTGTGGAAACAAATCTGGTTTTCAACAGAAAAAAATTAAGAGCAAATTTCCGAGGCGTAGTTCCAAATGCCTCGCATCACCTGTGCCTCGTGTAGAGGCCCGCTCGTCGGCGGAGACCGGCACATATGCGCTTCCTGATTGGCCATGACTGCGGCTGCCCTGAGTGGGACGGGATGGATTTAACCACCCTGTGGGGTCGTCTGGCCGTTTTTGACGACGATCCGGCTCCCGCTCTCTCTCCCTCTGCTCGAGCCTGGCAAGAAAAAGCGCCGTTCACAGAGGATGCCAGAGCGGACAGAGACAAGCGAGCAGGCTATCAATCGATTCCTCCACTCGAATATAAGATGACCCTGAATATAAGACGACCCCCCTTTTTTCAGCCTATTTTTAGGACAAAAACCTTGTCTTATAGTCGGGTATATACGGTAATTTAGGGCATAACATATCGCCGGCATTGAGTCGTCTCTTCACGGGCGTCGAGTCATCTCTTTACAGGCGTTTAGTCATCTCATCGCAAAATATTAACATTAGTCAATGCATTATGTATCATTAGCTAACATTTTTAAAGCATTTAGGTTATTTTACAAATATTCTGTACTATTCAAAAGTTGGGGCTGTCTTTATTTGATCAAAACTACAATAAAAACAGTAATATTGGGAAATATTAATAGAACTGAAATTAACTGTTGTCTATGTTAATATATTTACCCCAGGTACCAGTGTCACATGATCCTTTAGAAATCCTTCTAATATGCTGAGATGATCAAGAAACATTATTATCATCAGATGAAAACGGTTGTGCTGCTCATTATTGTTGTTGTGGATATCATGATACATTTTTTTCAGGAATCTTTGACGAATAGAATCAAATGTTATTATTAATGTAATAATGTAATGTTATTAACCCGAGATGAGTAAATGCTGTAAAGTATTGCTCATTAAAATCTATTTCATGTTTGCTGTTGCATTAACCAAAATGAACATTATCGTACAGTATTTATTATAATAAATGAGTAAATGCTGTAAAGTATTGCTCATTAAAAATGTATTTCATGTTTGCTGTTGCATTAACCAAAATGAACATTGTCGAGATGAGTAAATGCTGTAAAGTATTGCTCATTAAAAATGTATTTCATGTTTGCTGTTGCATTAACCAAAATGAACATTATCGTACAGTATTTATTATAAAAGCACAAGACAAAGGCTGTCAGTCTCACAGCATCCCAATCGAAAAACATGATGAGCATGCCACATTTCACAGATGCTTTTATCGAAAGTGACTTGAATGAAAGAAGAATAAAACGTCAGCAATTCAACCCAACGAGGCATTAACATGAGAAGTTCTGTAATACAAGGCCCCAAAACTGCTCAGAAATGAGCAAAGATGAAAGTTAGAGACAATGACACAATTGAAAGAATATAATTTCTACATCTAAGCTACTTCAGCTGCTGGCACTGTAAAGATATCTACTGAAGAATAGAATAGTTGCAAAGAATATTTCTCAGCTAGCATGCCGTACAATGGTTCTATAGCTCAAGCCTGCTGCCATCTGCTGGAGGCTTTGCATCATTGCATCTACCTCCTCTTTACCGCAGTACACACCAACGCCCACAGAGATGATCATTAATACACACAGGGGTGTTGGATGCTCATTAACTGACACAACAGGGGGTTGAAGCTGAAAGAAAAGCTATGCAGCGAGAGTCTGTGCGTGTGCACACATTTGCTGTTGGAGGCGTGAGGTGGGGCGTTAATAATAGCTGGCCAGTAATGGCTGGAGAATCTGCTATATTGATTCAGAGGTTAAAGAGGTTTGGATGATTGATTGATTGATTAATTCATTAATAAATTGAGCAATGTAAGCACAGAACTCACCAACCAGACCTTCACAGAGTATAAAACACTATATCTCACATCCTTTCACAAGGATATAAATTATTTTAGGTAAGGGATTTGTCCTACCCTAGTAACACCATTTCATTGCAGCCACATTTCAAGTGAAATTACCCCCTACTGTACACCCTTCCCTATGTTTCTGCACAGTTTCCGTGGCAACAAACCCTTCAATCACCCAGATGATGGGCGAGATCCATTGCCTTCCCATAACGGCACCCTGTAAGCATGACAACGCAGAAACATGCTGCCTCTGCTGTTTCTGATACAGTAGAGGCCTCGAACACACACTCAATATCCACACACCTTAAGCTACTGCAAATATTTTGCAATGGCTTGCTTATAGTGGAAACTAACTCAATAACCTCCTAATAGCCTTGAAACACCATAGACAGGGACTAAATTATCCTCAAAGTCTTACACATCATCATTTTGAGGTCTTCAAAGTGATTTTCCGCAGTCTTTGGCAAATTACTGAAATATAACTATTCCTCCCTGTGGCCCATCTTTAGAAAAACCGCAGCAAGACTAATGTGTTGATGCTTTGAGGCACAGATGTTTCTAAAGCCTGTGAGACAACAGAAACCACAGTAAGATGTCCCTCTCTATCTCTCATTAGCACATGCCGAATGCACTGCTGCTACTGTTTGTGTTGTGTGGCAAAAGCTTAATAAACACAGAAACTGAGGTCCATGCAGAAACGCAATTAACAGTGCCGGTTGTTGTTTTAGAGCTCATCAAACCAGGCACTGTGAAAATAATAACATAGACGTGCATCTCATTGACTCTTAATGGGTTACTTTGGTTTGTAGAGTCTGGTTTGCTGTACGATGTTTTTGTTTCAGCTCGATGCTCAGTGATTGAGCACTTGTTTGTAGTGAATAAACAGTATAAGTGCTTTGTTAGGGAAGTCAGTCAGACTTTGTTGAGGATCCCTTTTACACGCTCCCCTGGAAAACAAATGTGGAAAGAATCAAATGCATTGGTGTTCAAGCAAAAAGTACACACACATGAATAAACACACCCGTGACTTGACCGATTTTTCTGATAGTTTCCACTGATGTTTTTCTCTGTAAAATGACTATAGATCTCTGACATAATCAAATACAGTACATAGACAGATGTGGTTGCAAATTTCCGAGTGTGAAAATCACTATCCAGTAGGGATGTAACGATTCACTCAACTCACGATGCGATACGATTCACGATACTGGTTTCACGATACGATTTTCTCACGATTTTTTTTTAACAAGTGATTAATTTAAGAAATTATAGGATAAATGAAAAAGTGTCCCTTTTATTATTTCTCAGACAAAATGCTGCACATTTATTTTTAATTTTAAAATATATTTGTCAAATAAAAAAACTACATTGAAATAAAAAAAAAAATCCCTTCAAGGTTGTTTCAACTCAGTCTTTCGGTCTGTCTGGTACCTTCGCACACTAAGTAAAAGACTATGTAACATTAGTACCACATTTAGAGGGGTTTTAATTTTGTTATAATTTGTATCATTACACTAGCAACTAGCAAGAGTAAAAAAAAAAAAAAAACACACATTTAGAAAAATATGCCATAACCATCAATAAATTATGTATATAAAAAAAATATATATCCATGTACACATTTAGAGAAAGATATAGTAAAAAAAATACAACACCTGGTTGCCACGAAAACACTGATGCACCTTGTGATCTCCGTGGCTCGCGCACTTGTATTAATGCCTTTTACATGAAAACGGAGGTGACTTGTGGTTCTCACGGTGGTGAGTATTATTAGTCTACGGAAAGTCAAAATGCCGCTACACCTCCGATTTGAACGAGTCAACGTCAACATCTACGCTTGCCGTCGCCATGTGTTTGACGGCGCGCGCACACATATGGCACACACTGGCGCGGTGCGAGCGGAGCAAACCAAGCGTTTTCAGTTCATTCCTATGGAAGTTGAACTTGGCTCACACAAGCTCAAGTTCCATGAATGAAGGTAAAACACTCGCTAGCTTCGCACCAGTGTTCGCTTGCTGCTATTGTGCCTGTAAAGCGAGGTTCACAACTTCACAATAGGCTACAGTAAACGCCCCTGCTGTTTAAAACGTGCATCGCAATTCGTTTAACATTTCAACCGACTTGAATCGTCAAACATTTTTATCGATTTTCATCCGGTTGCGAGTGAATCGTTACATGCCTACTATCCAGGGGACCTTAAAGTCTGTCAAAATCAAGTGGGTTGATTTTTCAGCTTAAGTTTTTAAAGCGAAAAAAAAAATGATTATGCAACTTAGCAGCTGCTCCATACGCAATTGGTATTTGGTCTTACACCTACACAAATGAAAAGATTAATTAATTGGGGAAGGAAAAAGATGTATACCAACTGGAGGCATGTATAATACCAATAAATACCAATCACTTACCAGCTGGATATGTTTGAGTACTAAATAAATATGTAATGTTAATTTGTAATTCATTGATCTTTAGCTATATGAAAGTCCAGTAATAATTAACAGGACCTAACTGTACTAACACAGTAACACAAGGTCAGTGGATCGCCGGAATAATAATAATAATGATAAAAAGGAAAAATTAAGATTAGACCCACCATCGGTGTCAGTGCAGTTAATATAGCCAAAATTCTGTAACAATTTTTTCTATTCCACACATGTTATGCACCAACATGCATCTGTCTATACTTTCATTTAATGAAACATTTATTTATTGTTTAGTTCCAGAGGTCTTCAACACTGCTCCTGGGGACCTACAGTCCTGCATAGTTTATTTCTAACCCTTATCAAACACACCTGAAGCAGCTGATCAAGCTCTTCAGGATCACTTGAAAATACACAGGCAGGTGTGCTGAAGCAGGTTGGAAATAAACTTTGCTGGGTCCCCAGGAGCAGTATTGAAGACCTCTGTTTTATTCTGTATTGTGACATACATCAGAGTATAACAGATTATCAAAAAAGTAAACATTTAAGGTGAAAAGTTTGTCATTTCACTGGAAGATCAAGTTATATTTTGATCAAAAATTACAAGTTAAAAAAAGAAAGAAAGAAAAAGAAAACATCCATGGATGAATCGTTTACAATAAGATCAATAAAATGCATTTATAAAATAGATAGGGTGAATTTTTAACAGAGAGATACTGTAAACAGTAATACAGATTTGGTTTTCCATGAATTAATGCAGACAGGACGTTCATCAAACTTGATGCCAAGTGTTGATGTAATGCAGGCAGAGCACTTCAGAAAGACCTCCCTGATGCATAATGCAGTCAGTGAAGAGAGATGACAGTATTGCGCACAAATGTAATTCTGCCTGCTCTCTGTGTCAGAGGACAATTTAATTAATCAGCTCACACACACACAGAGTCAGACAGCGTTATTACACATCCCTGTGATGCTTTGGTGAAGCCAACTTCAAATGACAAGAGGAAAGCCATGCATCACTCAGATGCAACACCCACCACAACACTTGACTCTTCCAATGGAACCCGGAAACTATTTACATATGGAGAGAATTAATTTCTCATGTTTATTTGAGTTTGTTTAATTGCACTTTGAAAATACCTTGAGAGAGTGTTTAAATGAGTGGTGAGCAATAAATAATGCAAAAAACAAAGCTATTCTGAACATCACATGATTCTCAGGAGGACCATTGTTCCAGAAAGGGTTATTTATTGAATGCAAGATCAGCTCTTTAGTGTAAATTGGAAAATGTAAGGCTTTGGATAGTCAATCTATATTAAAGACTGATATGAACAGTAAAAAAGAAGGCGAAGAAATTCTAAGAGAAAGACGTCTGTCCTCATCCTACTGTTTTTTTGGTGTGCTTGTCCAGGGACTCTGTGCTCATCTCTAGATGGAAAAGAAATGTTAGGCCTTCTGTTCAAGAACACTTGCGGGATTCGGATCCAAAGGCAGCTTTTTTGTTATAACTCTAAAGCCACACCACTGTATGATAGATCGCTTTTATATTGTTTTTTTCCTTTTTTATTCAAAATATTCACAAACTTGCTTACTATGCCAACAACTATCTGATATTCCGATTCTCAAATACGTGTAAGTGAGTGTGTTTTGCCATTTAAAAAGCTTTATAAATAATCTTGATCTTAATCTATAACGTGATGGGCGCCGCAATGTTTGTTTGCAACGCAGTTCAGAGAGTCCTGTCAGTCGGATTTAGAGAAAATTCATCAGTTTCTCCCGAAATACATGTAAAAAAATGGCCGGTGAACTAGGAGAAGAATAGAGTAAACTTTATAGTTACTTACACTATGTATCTGATATGAATAATACACGTCGGCAAATTAGCCTATATTATATTTGAATAGATTGTTAATGCTGCTTCCACAGACATCAGTAGCTACGTTTACATGGACACCTTTTGGTTCAATCGGAATGAAATCCGAACACGGTGTTTACATGAACGATAAATAAAGTAATCGGGTTGATGTGCATGGAATTGATTTTTTGATATGCGCACACTGCACGAATATACTGCCGCTGTTCGCGCATAACTAGTCTCCTCTATTGGTTCTTTATTTGTTTTAAACAGCAGACTTAATATTTTTCCGTCTCTGGTTATGATTTGAAGACAATGAGCATATGAACTGTTTTGCCGGGCTGCTTATATTTAAGTATCACGCAGTAAAACCCTGTGCCCAAAACCAGTCGCTTGTGGATGAGAGTTTTACTAGTGCTTATGTGTATTTAAATTAGTGCTTATGTGTATTTAAATTAGTGCTGTCAGTTAAACGAGTTATTAACGGCGTTAACACAAACCCATTTTAACGGCGTCAATTTCTTTATCGCGAGATTAACGTTCTTTTTGGCCTAGCAAACTTTGTACGGTAGTTTTTTTTCACATGCTGGTACAACAACTAGTAAAGTTATAAAAACTACAACACCACACTGAATCTAGCTTTACCGGAAACAACAACAGGCACGCCGCACACACTTGTTTGGGCTTTTGAGCCGGCCAAATGGTAGTAGTGTAACGTCACGTTTTGAGTGGATCGAGAGCGCGAGACGCCAAAATGGATGCCAATAAGATTGTAAATGGAAAGCTTACTTTAAAAAAGTTGCCAAATGGTTCCATTGAATTCGCGTCAAACGCGTTAATGCACCAAATAAAATCATTAACGTGTATCGCGCCAGACGCTTAATTCGCGTCATTCTTGCGAACTGGACATGCGAAGAAGGCGAATTCGCGTCTACCGCGCGCGCTAAACGGCTCATTCGCGCAGCAGGACCTGTAAACGCGTCTTTAAATTGAAATCACTCGCGCCAGACGCTCTCAGGCCCGGATTGGCTAATCGGGAGCACCGGGAGAATTCCCTGTGGGCCGGTCTGTTTTATTGGCCAGGAGGGCCGGTGTTGTCATAGCACATAGGCTCCAGTCACAGCTTTCTGAGTGTAGGCTATATTTTTCTGAGTGTATAATGAACGTTGTGAAATAATTGCCTAATATTAACTCTAATTTGGTGCTGCAATGATTTGCATATCGCGAGGATAACCGACCTCATAATCTGAGCTGCTTCAGTATTAAAACACCGCTCGTCGGCAATGGCAAAATGTTTGAGACGACCGATCAAAGCTCAAAGCTCGTCAAGCGGGATTTATGTTCACAGAAGCGCGGGCCGTGGCCGCGCGCGAATCCCAACGCGACGCTTCACGAGATAAGATGCAAGTGGCTAAACTACGTAAACAGCTGTTTTAATTACGAAATAAGTTTTAAACGACCGAAAGAAATAATCAGTTTGTAAAGACTGTATCAATCAAAACTCAGCTTCGGGAAGGGGAGATTTACAGGTAACCTAAAGATAAAGAGACTGAGAAAAGAAGAATGAGAGAAGATGGAGATGAGAAATGAGAGCAGAGGAATTATAGCCTATTGCATACTGTGCCCAGATTGAGAATAACTTTATTACAATAGATTCCTATTTAACACAGACATGTTCTTTGCCAATGATGATCATCAGTGTAAAAATAAGCTCAATTTAACAACACAAGCACCTATATAATATATTGCCATTGTTATTGTATAAATATATATACCTTGAATGTGTTTATATTTCCCCAGTATCAGCACTGGGACTTTTCACTGTTTGTATTACTTCACTTGTCTGGGTGGGCATATGCCCCCGAACCCCCAAGATCACTTTTCGGACCTCTGTATTTATAAAACCCTGTATACGGCTATTGCACTGAATAGAAATTTATATATTTTTAAAATACAACGAATAACAAGGCTGTACAGAACACTGCACTATTGCAGACATATATGCTGAGGTTTCAATTACATTATTTTAATATAGTCAGACGGGAACTAAAGTGGGCCGGTCTAAGGCATGAAAATCCAGGGCTGAAAATGAGTCCCACTCCGGCCCTGGACGCTCTATTCGCGTTTGGTGTGAACGCACCACTACAGTTCATTCTTTCTGAAATAAGAGGCTGGGTTGACGAGCCTCTAGTGAATAAAGAGCAGTAGCCTGGCTGCTATGTTTAAAGCAAACTTGAAAAAAAGAAAGTATAAAGCCATGGTTTAGCTGCACTATAGGCTGAGTCTTAGTTTACCTTACATGTGCACTTTGTAATTTTATTTTGTATCGCCCTGTTTTGATCCCTTAGAAAGGGCTGTTTGTGTGACAAAGTATTTTTTCACCCTTTTATTGATGGACAGTGTTACATTGTGTAAAGATTATTTGCTCCAAGTGTGAATGTTAGTGTGAAATTGAACACTATAGTATATGCCAATGTTGTTTTCAATAAAACAACATTTGCACAAAGCAAGCCAATCCACTTTTCCATGTTGAAAAGAGCATTAAAATGAGAAAAAAAATAATGGGACAAAAAGAAATCAAGGGACATTTAGAATACCGTAATTCCTCAAATAAAGACCGGGGCCTTTATTTACCTGAACTGCAGATGGTAGCCGGCTTTTATTTGAAGCAGGCTTTTATTAGAGGCAGGCCTTTATTTCTAATTCGCGATCCCCGCCCGCCCGCAAGCCAAGTTTCCATGGTGACGCGTCATGCTTGGCACGTGTTCACCACAGCCAAAATAGCGCTGTATGACAGATGTAGCGCTTTTATTTCTAAATATTAACAAACTTGCTTACCATGTCATCAACTATCTTCTATTCTGACTCTCAAATTCGTGTAAGTGAGTTTGTTCTGTCGTTTAAAACTCTTTATAAATTATCTTGATCTGTAATGTGAGATGGACACCGCAGTTCAGAGATTGCTGTCTGTTGGATTTATTACGTTACACAGCGCGTGAATTCTTCAGTTTCTCCCGAAATACATGAAAGTAAGTGGCCGGTGCAGTGTTTCCTCTAGGATTTTTTCCAGCCGTGGTGGCAGGCCCATTTCCCCACGGAGCGTGGCCCATGAGTGATATTCCAATTGGCCAAGCCCCCTTGCCACAGGTGTTCAAACATCCCCTAAGTATTATAATATGAAAGTCTCCAATAAGAGTGGCAAAGCGATTATGCGCATCCCGTGCGCAGAATGATGCACTTGAAGCATCGTGAAGTCACAGCGCGCAGCACTTCGCATTGAAAAGTTCAAAGCACAAAGCGAAGAGATGATATCCATCTATGCTTAATGTATTATATCTATGCAACAGTTTATCGAGCCTTTTCTTTTAACAGTTTTAAATTTCAGTTACAGTGTGCATGAAGAACAATTCATAGTGCTCTCAACTCCAGTGCTGTAATCTACCAGACACCCGGGAGAAAGGAATATGATTTAGAAAGCGCTATAAACTCCAGCAAGATAAAGTCATTTTATGCAAAGTGCAAATCATAGACCTTTATCTAAAAATAAAGAATAATAATGGGAACATTGATCTTGAAGAGAGTGTCGTCGTGTTACTGTCGTAACCGGACGCGACGCGCTGTTTGATGCTGAATGGAGAATGACTGAGGAGAGATGAGTTTCCATAAACTTTCACTTACAGACTTAAATATAAATTTTTACCTCACATTATGCTATTGAATGACTTTAGAAGTGTTGGAATATAGTGCGAAAACTTTATGGTGCTTTACAATGTTTTTTATGCCTTTAGCTTTACAATATCAGAGCTCACTAAAGCTGCAGCCGTGGCGGGATGATTTTAGGTGTGGCGGCCCGCCACGTCAGAATGAATGTAGCGGAAAAACTGCGGTGAACTGGGAGAGGAATAGAGTAAACTTTATAGTTACTTACACTGTGTATCTGATATGAATAAAACACGTCGCCAAATATATTTGAATGGATTGTTATTGCTGCTTCCATAGACACCATTGTGTATTTTACAAACTATAAATGTATTGTTTTGCTATAAATCTCATCTATTTAAATGTCTGAAACCTAAAATAAACATGTGGTTAAAAACACTGAATAGTTGTGATATATGACAAGCGCTGAGCGCGTTCGTCTTTGAGTGTACACTAATTTTTCCCCGGCCTTAATTTGAGACCGGCCTTTATTTGTCCGCGTTGACCACGCCCCCGGCCACTATCAGAGGCCCGGCGTTTATTTGAATACCGGTTTTTATTTGAGGAATTACGGTAGATAAAAATGTGCGATTAATCGCGAGTTAACCATGACATTAATGCGATTAATCACGATTAAATATTTTAATCGTTTGACAGCACTAATTTAAATGTCTGAAAACTAAAAATGAAACATTATGTGTTTGAAAACACTGCAAATAGTTGTGATATGACAAGTGCTGAGCGTGTCCGTCTCTGGCTCAGCGCCAGTCATTGGGCGAAAGCAGTTTGAATCTGGCAGTTATGTCACGTCACTTAACATATTTTGTCCAGACTTTGACACCCTTGCCAGGAGAGGGGACCAGGCTCATTGTTCACATTAACACTTTAATAACCATGTCTTGGAAAGACAAATAGGACTAAGGACTAGGACTAGGATTAAGACTAAGGTTCTCCCTTAGTTTTAATCAGACATAGTTTTATGATGGTGATTGGTAGTAGCCTAATAGCAGTGCACATGAGATTACATCTGTTCTAAAATTCACTCAATAAAATATATAAAATAAGAATTGTTGTTTAATGTGACAAATATTTCTGTCAGATAATATATTTTCCATGTATACCTCCAGTGTAAATAAAAGTTATTTTATCATGTATTTAGAATGCGGCCCATCAATTGGTTAGCAAAACTTGATGTGGCCCTCTGGTCTAAAAAGTTTGCCCACCTCTGCTCTAAAGCCTGCAAAAGCTTTGCCTTAAGCAAACCTGTATTAATGTTGAAAAAAGTTGCTGCCAGCCAGCTTCATTTGTGCCTAGGCAGATTTGTGTGCGTGTTCAAAGACAAAAGGAAAGTGGAGAAGAGAGAGAAAGCAAGAATGAAAGTCTGAATGTGTATTACAGAAAGATATCAGCACAAGGCAGCCGTCCCCTCTGCTGCATAGCAGAGACAGCATTCAAGTTTCACCAATAGTAGGGGTAGAATCCATATTACACAAAACATTGAAAATACCTCAAAAAATTCTAATGAACAAATAAAATCTAGAAAATACTGGTTTTGAGCAATAGACATGCCACAAAAAAATGCACAACCTATTGATTGGACACGACTTTGTCTATCCCTAACAGTCCAAGTTTCAATGGCGAAAAAAAGTGTGAATAATAAAAATGGCAAAAAATAACACACCCTCACACATGCACGCATTACTGTTCAAAAGTACGGGGATTGTTTTGGAAAGTCTATTATGCTCACCAAGGCTGCATTTATTTGATCAAACATACAGTAAAAACAGTAAACATTGTAAAACATTATTATAATTTAAAATAACTGTATTCTATTTCAATATATTTTCAAATGCAAATATCTGAATGCAGCAGTCATTCAGCAGTCATAACTCTAGTCTTTAGCGTCACATGGTCTGTCAAATTTGCTGACTTGGTGCTCAAATTTTTTTTTTCATTATTATTCTGTTGAAAACAGTTGTGCTGCATAATATTTTTGTGGAAGCCATGATTCATTTTTTTAGGATACTTTGACGAATAGAAAAGTTCAAAAGAACAGCATTTATGTGAAATTGAAAATCGAAAAAACATACAAAGCTTTACTAAAATGTAACAGCTCTCAGAAAATACCTAGACATGGACTATAGCACAAAAATCAGGAATGAAAAAATGCGATTCTAATCCTTAAATCCAATTGCATGAAAGCTTCTGGCTTAGACTTGCTTAGGAAGGATTTTGAAAGAGTAAGAGCAGTGAGAAAAGTAATGAAAAGTATGAAAGGCAAAAATGTCTCAAAAATGGTCTTCGGGGGTGCTGGACGAACACAGCCATGTGATTTGCGAGCCCAGTACTGAAAATAAATCCAAATTAAATGCAAAAAAAAAGTTCAACTTAGTTTAACAAAAAATATTAACTTATCCTATTCATGAAATAAAAAAAATATTCAATCTCAGGACAGATCATAAGCTTAGAACTAAGACAGATCATAAGCTTAGAGTGACTGATTTGAAAAGTTAGTAATAAAACGAAAAAGAAAGTAACACTTTACATAAAAAAAAGTGTCAGGCAGGGGCGGACTGGCCATCTGGAGCACCGGGACTTGTCCCGGTGGGCCGCTGGCCAATGTGGGCCGGCTCACCCGGTACACAAATAATAATAAAAAAAATCGGAATTCATAATATTACAGCTCTTTTCTACGAAATGGATGAGTGAGTCGATTGCGCGGGCACGGCCGACAAGGTGTGTGTTTTGTGAGCATGTGAGTGTGTTGCCCTCCTTCCCTGTTAATTAGTTTGGTCTACTCCATTGCGTATCTTGAAACATGCCCCCTTTCACGTCTAATTTACACAGAGAGAGAGAGAGAGAGAGAGAGAGAGATTGATCTGTTACAGCGAATTTCTCTGAGCAGATAATTACAAATAATTGTCCATGGACAAAAAGGGGAAGAAAAGAAAAGGTGGAGCTGAAAAGTTGTTCCAAGCATTAAAGGGATACTCCACCCAAAAATGAAAATTCTGTCATCATTTACTCACCCTCAAGTTGTTGCAAACCTGTATGAGTTTCTTTCTTCTGCTGAACACAAAGGAAGATATTTTGAAGAACGATTGAAACCAAACGGTTGTTTGGCATCATTCCATAGTAGAAAAAAAAAAATACTATGGAAGTCAATGGTGCCAAAGTTCCAATCTAATCTAAAATTAAAACAATCCAACATTGTTTTCTTCCAAAAAGAATTTCCTTTTTTTATGTTTTAAAACTTTAACTTAATAATTACATAATTTAAGATTTTGATGATCCTCTAATGTTTAAAATGGGATGCATGTTACAGTGTTTGAGAGAAATTTAAATTTGCTACTAGGGATGGGCGATATGGCCTAAAATCCATATTGCGATATACATTGCAGCCTCTTGCGATAACGATATATATCACGTAGGGGTGTAACGGTTCACAAAATTCACGCATCCGCGTGCAGGCCTGTTAACATGGGTACGGGAAAAATACACACCCTATTCACTGCAAACAGAGTATGTGTGAAACAGGCGTTAGACAGAACTGTTGCCCCTACAGAGGATAGTTTGCTGCTGCTCGTCGGACGGCTTAAATCCGAACCAATGGATGTTGCACTGTTTTTTTCACCAGCTCCTCCGTTTCGCTTTCAGCCATGTTTACTCAAGATGACGAATACGATGATGCGTTGCAGTCGGTTGCAGCACGTGGCTCTAAATTTTGCGGATAGATTGCGTCAACATGCATTATCGCGATAGTGCAATAGAATTAAAATCCATATCGTAGACCAATTTTGTATCGCTTATATTGCATATCGTTTATATCGCCCATTACTATTTTGCTACTAACCTTTGTAGATTTTGTAGCTATGTTCATTGCAGATAGGACCAACACATCTTACAAACTTTTTGGTCCCAGTCCGCCCCTGGTGTCAGATGTATCATTTTGCATTTACACACCAAGACTTAATGCACATATCATTTGACATACAGTACCAGATAGTTTTGTTCCATTAATTGCTATGGTTATCCCCCGTCAATTGGATTCAAATTTAAATATGGTTGTCAAACCAGAAACTTTGCAATGTGTAGTTAGCAGAATGAAAAATATATATTATATACAGAAAGCAAGCAAAGATCACTGCGATAATCACAACACTAAGTGCACAAAACTGCACTCTTGCGAAAACTCCTGTTATAATCAATGAAGACATCTATGCTGTGCAATGAATCTCTTATTGAGGTGGTGTTTATACTGCATCAGCATCATACTGTATGAACTGGTACTTTCTTAGGATGCTCTCAATCTTCCCTAGACTGCAATTTATGGCTGATGAATTTTCTCAATTCGTCCTAACAGCTAATGAAGCTAGTCCATTTATATGCTAGCTCATCAACAGAAATTAAATGCACAGGTTACAGTACAATACTGTATATGAATAAACCTCCAGAGGTGACTTGACTGAATTCAGTATGAAGGAGACACAGATCATTTATAAACATACGTGACAAGCGTATGGTGTGAGGGATTTCTTGAAGTCAAAAATAATGACAAGTTCCATTATTCTAAAGAAAGAATTAATGCCTTGATTGATGGATTGAAAATGCGCCTAGAGGAAGCAGATATTGTTAGAGGACAATGTTCTCTCTGCGTGTGTAGTGTTGCAACAGTGTAAATTCCGCATCAAGTGTATGCTGGACCCTGAAACAGACCTAGAGATGAGCTATCGATCTGTCACAACAGAGAAAGAGAAGAGAGAATAGTACAATATAATAGGGCAGAAAAGGGTTGTGTCAAATCGTATTTTGTTCAAAATGTTACCCATGCCCAGGACTTTTTAAAATTCAAACAGTGGGCGTGTGGATGTGTGCATGTGTGTGAAAAAGAGCATAAAAAAACCTAGGAAAGTGAAGGAGAGAAAAAGGGAGGACGGCTCAATAGTAACCCGGCAAATGATAGATAGTTGAAAGGAAAAAGGAGAAGCACTCACAGGATGCTGGGCAGACAGTCTGCCACTCACTGTACTGGTCTGATTCCATGTGGAAGAAATGAATGTCTGAGAAGCAGAGAAATAAAAAAAATAAAAAAAAAATATTTATTTTTGTAAACAATGACAATCTATTCGCTTTGTCAGGTCAAGTCATTTATTTATAAAGAACATACAAATACTATACAGATAGATAAATGGAAAACATTGGATAAAACAAAATAAAAATAAAATTAAACATTAAAATAAAATTAATAATAAACATTTATACTGTTGGTTGGACAAAAAAAACAACAGCACAAAAAAAAGGCATGTTTTAAAATCAAGTCTGATATGGTTTGATTTCTAGCCTACATGTGAAATGTCTCACCTTGCTCATACAAGACAAAATGCCATCCACAAATGCAGTCTTGATTTTGTGAATCTGTCTGTATTCCAGTACGATTTTGGGCAGTGGATGCAGCTTCTGTAGTTGTAATAGCTATAATAGTGCAGAAAAAAAAAACATTAAAAAAGGGGCAATTATGCTGAATTATACAAAATAGATAAGACGACTTTTAATTTTAGCGAAAGAATCAGACATTGTGTGCCAAAAAGAGACCTAGAGAAAAAAACATTAGAAGAAAAAATCTTCTGTAGCCTATGAGCCATTTGTCTTCTGCTGCGTATTTAAAATTTAAATGTGTATCAGATAATCTGAGAATTTGATATATGCATTAATCATTAAAACATGCAAACTAGGAGCCAGATTTATTAACAGCTTGCGCCAGCACAAACCCTCGTTAAAAAACTACTGTCAGGATTTACTAAAGACAAAGTCTTTCTCACGCAGTGAAAAATTTGCGCTAAAAAGGCGTGGACAGTTGTTTTTGCGGCTGACCTTATTGCATATGCATCTGTAGGAGTTTCCCTTTCAGGCGCAAAATTTATGGGAGGAGAGCATTTAAATGAATCATGCAAGGTGATTTACTAAGGTTTTCCGCTCGCCAATTTACTTATGCTTGCGCCATTATTTATGTCCCAAAAAACTTCTTAAACCAGACGCTAACTAGTAGATTGCGTTGGTCATTATGGAAATGATCCGGATGCGTCTGTGTTCTTTAATTTGCGCGTCGTCAGTAGATCACGCACATAACTTTGTGCGCTTTCCCATTGGCGCTTTTTTGGAATTGCGCTCTCACGCTAATTTGCCCTGTTTAACAGGGGACACACTTAACGACTGTAAGGCCGATTATGAATGTAATTGGATACTTACGACTCCAGTCTTTGGAAACAGTCTTTAAGTGTGTTCAGTTCAGTCTAGAATGTTTCAGCTACTCGTTAAGTGTGTCCCCAGCATTTAGTAAATCTGGCCCTAAGCATTAATATTGCTGCAGACAATAATTAAATATAAACAATAACATCTATGAGACCATCACTCATGTTTATGTGCATATATAAGGACATTAAATGTGTGCTCACAGCTGTTTCTGATGTTGACTGCTGTTGTTTGATTGTTTTGGGAAGCTTCTTATTCTCACAAAGTTCATGTAAGCGGAGCTTCTCGAAGAGGATCTGAAAGGAGGAGAGGTTTGACAAGATGAACCGACCGGGCACAAGACTTTATTTCAAAACCTAGTGACCTACTTAATAGACATTTTGGGCATGAAAAAAATGCTTTCAAGGTCAGCAAAGCCATTCAAAAACACTGACCAGTCTGAGCTGAGCACTGCTGGATACCAAGAACTTTTGACCTGCAACCTGGTGAGCCTCCTGCTCTAACTGCTTCAGCTTAGACTGAGAGAGAGCACAAGAGAGACCCTAATTAGAAGTGAGAAGCTTTACATTCCGACACTTTCAAAAATAGAAGTAAAACCCCTAACAAAAAATAACCCAGTAGTGTTTTATTTATCCCTTCCTTTCTTCTGAGAGAACTGGGGAAGGATGAGAGAAATGTAGAAGAACAATAGAAGAGGAATTGTGAAAAATATAGAAGCGTATGAAATTAATATAGACAAAGCACTATAGAAAACAATATCAATTAACTTCTCATTCTCACTCATGAGTGAGAATGACACGTATAATGTTCTTTTTGAGCAGTGACAGATGAGTAGATTAATATAAACTACATATAAAAGACCTTCCATTTCCCTCAGGGCAGATAGGCCTGAGAAAATCAGTTTATAGTTGTTTCAAAGAATCACATACACAAACTCTTACCCCCAACATCTCTGAAGTCTTTTTCAAGGCCTCCTTGTCCACATTCATTTTATAGCTCTCCATTGCTGAGAGAGAGAGCAAGAATAATGTTAAAGCAGCACCTTAAAATTATTGGCTCCATTGTAAATGCAAAATACCCCCTGTGGTGAAAATAAAATTTTTCTTTCCTTCTTTATTGTATTTATATAGAACAATTTATTGCAACTACAGTTGCCCAATGTGCTGTACAAAGCTAATAAAATGTAATATCAAAATACAAAGACAACACAAAATAAAACAACAACAGAAAAATATGACTCAACGTGTTTTTAATGTTTATATGTCTTGTTATGTGGTGTTTTTAATATGCTTCAAGACAAACCATGTGCAAATTCATTGTCTCAAAAACAGACAAAAACTCGGCATAACACCGGCCCTGTTTCCTACCATCACAAACATGTAACCAATCCCGTCAACATGCAGAGCGGGGCTTTTCTACACTGACTTTCTATGATGTTCAAAGCATTTCTAAGGATGCTGATTTTAGAAGGCAGCGGTCTAACTCTGAGATGGCGAACAGGAACATGATTTGTGTAACATTAACAACACATTATTAGCTGTTTGATAACATAGTCAAGCCAAAGACTAATCATATCAGTTAACGTTATGTGTCAGATGTTGTAGAGAGTGATACATAAAATACATTACTATTCTGATACATTGACTTGTAGACGAACCTGAATAATTCACTCTTCCACTTCTGAATCAGTTTCTGGTTCAAACATGTATTGCTGAATTAAAGCAGTATTTCCACTTGCCATTATGCAGCGTTTACTACAGTTAAGTTGAGCGAGTGGATCAGGTAGACCGATCTGGTGTGAGTGAGTGGAGGCAGGGACTAATTTGCATATTCATGGTTCCGTGTATACTAAATGAAGCAAGGGTGTGGAGTAACATTCACAACATTCAAGCTATTTTAAGGCATGAAGAAATGTTCACAGTTAAAATGTGTCATTTTGATTATCAAAAAGTCCCCATAAACTGACTTTTCTCCAGTTTTGTGACGTATTTCCAAGGGAAACGGAATATTGAATAGAGGGCAGAGTTTTACTTTAGTGCACCTCCTCGTTCATAGAAAACTGACGGTTGGAGGGGAGTGGTTAAGGATATTCAACCCAAGCCGTCAAACTGACGTCAGAGAAGGAACGCCATTCCAGAGCGAAAGCAAATGTTCAGATTTTGATTAAAGATTACCATGCAAATTTTTTTTTTTCTGTGTATTAACTTGCGCTGATTAATTATTCGCCACAAGACTAGTAATGTGCGTTAAAGTAAATATACGTTTTTATTTCATGACGACTTTAAGGGATAACATAGTGATGCACCGATGTGAAAATTGTGGCCGATAACGATAACCGATATTAATATTGCTGTTTATGGTCGATACCGATATTTACCGATGTCGATATCTCTGTATAGAAAACACATAGCGAGGATTAGGGCTGCACGATATTGGTAAAAAATGACATTGCGATATTTTATTTTTCTGCGATATATATTTCGACATAAAAACAATTTCACCAGATGACTTGAAGCTCTATTTGGAAAGAATGAATCAGTCTAGAATGACTGGGGTGGTTTTGTCATGGAGTAAATCCGCATAGAAACTACACCGCGTTCCAAATTATTATGCAAATGATATTTTACACTGATTTTCCTAAATAGTCGATGCAAATGACAGTCAGTATAATTTTCCAGTCACCAACCGTTAGGGTTTAAGTCAAATTTCATTGAACAAACCACCCAACGAAAACAGTATTTTTTTCAAAAATAAAAAACTCAAAATGCACTGTTCCAAATTATTATGCACAACAGAGTTTGAAAACATTTTATAGGTTGTAAAGAACTAAAAATGGTCATTTGTTGAATTTGCAGCATTACGAGGTCATATTTACTGAAATCAAAAGCTATTTCAATCAAACTCATCTTAACAGGGCAAGTTACATGTTAACATAGGACCCCTTCTTTGATATCACCTTCACAATTCTTGCATCCATTGAAGTTGTGAGTTTCTGCTTGAATTTCTTTGCAGGATGTCAGAATAGCCTCCCAGAGTTGCTGTTTTGATGCGAACTGCCTCCCACCCTCATAGATCTTTTGCTTGAGGATGCTCCAAAGGTTCTCAATAGGGTTGAGGATGGGGGCCACACCCTGAGTTTCTCTCCTTTTTTGCCCTTAGCAGCCAATGACACAGAAGTATTCTTTGCAGCTTGAGATGGTGCATTGTCATGAATGAAGATGATTTTGCTACGCAAGGCATGGTTCTTCTTTTTGTACCATGGAAGAAAGTGAGAAGAAGAAAGTCAGAAACTCTATGTACTTTGCCGAGGTGATTTTCACACCTTCAGGGACCCTAAAGGGGCCTACCAGCTCTCTCCCCATGATTCCAGCCCAAAACATGACTCCGCCACCTCCTTGCTGACGTCGCAGCCTTATTGGGACATGGTGGCCATCCACCAACCATCCACTACTCCATCCATCTGCACCATCCAGGGTTGCACGGCACTCATCAGTAAACAAGACTGTTTGAAAATTTGTCTTCATGTATTTCTGGGCCCACTGCAACCGTTTCTGCTTGTGAGTATTGGTTAGGGGTGGCCGAATAGTAGGTTTATGTACAACTGCAAGCCTTTGGAGGATCCTACACCTTGAGTTTCGCGGGACTCCAGAGGTACTAGCAGCTTCAAATACCTGTTTGCTGCTTTGTAATAGCATTTTAGCAGCTTCTCTCTTAATCCGATGAATTTGTCTGGCAGTAACCTTCCTCATTATGCCTTTATCTGCACGAACCCGTCTGTGCTCTGAAATCTCTTCACAGTACGATGATCACGCTTAAGTTTTCGTGAAATATCTAATGTTTTCATACCTTGTCCAAGGCATTGCACTATTTGACGCTTTTCCGCAACAGAGATCCTTTTTCTTTCCCAAATTGCTTGAAACCTGTGGCCTGCTTAATAATGTGGAACATCCTTCTTAAGTAGTTTTCCTTTAATTGGGCTCACCTGGCAAACTAATTATCACAGGTGTCTGAGATTGATTTCAGTGATCCAAAGAGCCAGGAGACACAATACCATGCATGAGTTTGATTGAAAAACAAAATAAATTTTTTTTATGACACTTAATTCCAATTTGCATAATAATTTGGAACGCGGTGTAATATTAATAGAATGTTAACTAATGTAGTTAACTAGACTTTAATAAATGGAACCTTATTGTAAAGTGTTTCCGATTTATGTCTCTTGAGTTCAGTGTTAGACAGATCAGTTGTTTTAACCATTCATTAAAGTGAATCGGTTCAAATGAGTCATTAGTTCGCGAATCGGACGTGTCATTAACGGACCACAGCACACGTTGTGTGATTATCCAGGCAGTTTAGGACATCGCACAAGATTTGTCTCAACACAGAAAACATTTCATCACTAGATAGATTTTTTTTGTTTATTGAAAGTGTGGTTTATGTCATCTGAATGTGTGGAAAGCTTTTCAGAGAAGATAAGGCAACGTTATTTCAGCACAATTCACAACCAGCGGTAATTCAGAAAAAAAAACCTTCTGTCTTCCGACCTTTTACCATCGTGTATTCTCAAAGATATTCAGTCAACTCAGTTCATTAATATGCGAGAGAGAGAGAGAGAGAGAGAGAGAGAGAGAGAGAGAGAGAGAGAGAGAGAGAGAGAGCAAGACAGTTTGAAGACGGTGAGAGTGCGCGCGCGCGCGACCGGGGCTTTCACTCTTTCTGCATGTTCTGTCAGTTAAACAAGTTCAGCAGTCAGTCATCTACATCACTCACCGGTCAAATAAAGCTTTGGCGGGACAAAAATACCGGCCTTAGTAAAAGGCTGACAGAAAACAGCGCGCAAGTTCTAGTCTTTCTGCTCTTGATGTTTAAACTGACAGAACTTGCGCTTGTAATGTATGCGCTCGTCCAAAAACAAACATCCCCGCCCCCGCCCCCGCACTCACATCTACACACACGTCAAATACACAGGAATGATTATCGGCCTGTTCACATTGACCCTATTTTGACATTGGAACGATACCGATGTGTAAAAAATGTACCATATCGGCCGATATTATATCGGCGGCCGATATATCGTGCACCACTAGGATAACTACAGGGGGACTTTAAAGCAGCGATACAGTGATATTCCATAAAAATGGAAACAAACTCATTATATCATAAAATGAATAAATCACGGATATGCAGTATGGTGAGATTCTGTAAGTTAAATCAATCAATTTTCATCTCTACAATCGGTTTGCTCTGACCTGCCAGAACTGGAATCATCTTTTGTTCTATGCCAGAATAGAGCTGCCACAACCCCTGAGTCTATAGAGAAAAAAACAGACAGGGGCAGAAGGAAAATTCTACGGTTACCGGGAGGGGACATGTTCGGTTCACTTATTTTTGTCGTTGCCACAACATGAAAACTCGTGGGAACGTGATAATATCTCGTGGGAACGTCATATTAAGTCGTGGGAACGTGATTATAAGTCGTGGCCACGAGATCATTTTGTTGAGATAACGACATAATTATGTCGTGGCCACGCGATGCAAAGTCGTAGCCTCGAGATCATATGTTGAGGGAATGATATAATTTTCTCGTGGCCACGACTTCATATTTTGAGAGAACGACATCTATTTGTCGTGGCCACGAGTTATGTTGAGGAAGCCACAGCGGCCAATACTGTAACCGTACCATAGCATAGACTGGGCCACAGCAGAGATGGAGATGACAGAAGAAATAACATTTTACTTTAAATTAGGAATGTCAAATAAATATATAGTACGTTATAAGTAAAAGACACCTGAAGCGCATTCTTAAATTGAATGGGCTTTTTTTGTCGCACTTTTGCACTGGCATGAAGTAGGTTTGACGTTGGATATTCGCATTTTAGGGACCGTCTCAAAATTACATTACATTTTAAGACAATGACTTAGTCATAAAACCAACTGTACATTGTTCACCCAGGTCTCATGTATGATGCACACCTTTTAGATTTTTGATATTTATGACAATAAACTGCTAAATCATATGCAAATATTGCAATGTATTGCACTACTGTATGGAATCATATACAGAATATGACAATATTTAAAGCTCAATAGCATTTGAAGACAATGACTTACAGTCATAAAACCAACTGTACATTGTTCATCTAGGTGTCAGGTATGTGACAGTAGTGAAATACATAGCAATATTTGCATATGATTTAACAGTTTATTGTCATAAATATCAAAAATCTAAAAGGTGTGCCTCATACATGAGACCTGGGTGAACAATGTACAGTTGGTTTTATGGCTGTAAGTCATTGTCTTCAAATGCTATTGAAGTTGGAAATGTTTATGCCAATGTCGCATGTAATTTTGAGACTGTCCCTAAAATGCGAATATCGAACGTCCAACGTCAAACCAACTTCATGCCAGTGCAAAAGTGCGACAAAAAAGCCCATTCAATTTAAGAATGCGCTTCAGGTGTCTTTCACTTATAACGTACCCATGTCTTAATGCCAAAGACCGCACTATATATTTATATGACATTCCTAATTTAAAGTAAAATGTTATTTCTTCTGTCATCTCCATCTCTGCTGTGGCCCAGTCTATGCTATGGTACTGTTACAGTATTGGCCGCTGTGGCTTCCTCAACATAACTCGTGGCCACGACAAATAGATGTCGTTCTCTCAAAATATGAAGTCGTGGCCACGAGAAAAATATATCATTCCCTCACGTATGATCTCGGGGCTACGACTTTGCATCGCGTGGCCACGACATAATTATGTCGTTACCTCAACAAAATGATCTCGTGGCCACGACTTATAATCACGTTCCCACGACTTAATATGACGTTCCCACGAGATATTATCACGTTCCCACGAGTTTATATGTTGTGGCCACGACAAAAATAAGTGAACCGAACATGTCCCCTCCCGGTCACTGTAAAATTCTGAGTAATGGCGCTTTTCCACTGCATGGTACGGCTCAGTACGGTTCGGCTCGGCACGGTTCGGCTTGCTTTGCTTTTCCACTGCGTGGTACGACTCGGCACGGCACGGCTCACTTTAGCTCGGTTTGCTTTTCCACTGCAGTTAGTACCGCTTCAAAGCGGGTGGGATTATAGTCTGACCGTTATAGTTTATCCGCTCCTCGGCAACCAACGAGAGGAACGTCTGCACTTTGTCCACTGACCACGATTCAGCCATTTCTTTTCTGGAAGTTTTTTTTCTTTCTTTTTTCTTCAAGCAAGTCAAGCAAGTAGTTTTAAAACAGGTGCTACAGCGGTGGCTGTTACTGGCTATTTAAATCTAGCGGGTTTGAGGTCTCGCAAATACAATGACGCTGGTAGTGACGATTCCGTCTGACCAATCAGTGATCTGCAGTGTTTTCACGTCACATTTTAGTATCGGTACGGTACGTTTGGAACCTCAACAGAGGTGGTGGTACCATTTAAAGCGAGCCGCAGCGAGCCGTACCGTACCATGCAGTGGAAAAGCGCCACAAAGTGAGTCGTACCCAGACGAGCCGTATCGTACCATGCAGTGGAAAATCGCCAAAGCGTGCCGTACCGAACTGTGTCGTTCCGTACCATGCAATGGAAAAGCGCCATAAGAGAGAAAACTGAGAAACAGTGTACTTTATGCTTTATTTAGAAAAGATTCAGGTTCAACAATTACCTGAAGCTTGTTATGCAGTTCCACCATTAGCTTGTGTAGAAGAGACAAATTTGAAATCGCTTGAGTCACCTTATAAAGCAGTAAGAAGAGGGACAATGTCACCAGTAAAAGTGTCGTTCCCAACTCAAAATTCAAATACAGCTGCTGGGGCCTTTCCTGACCACCAATCAAGTGTATATCCTGACCTTAGCTTGCCCAAGCACAGGTTCTAGTGTGGGCGGAACTGGATGTGTGTAGTGTTTGGAAAGCAGGGTCTGAAAGCAGGTAGCAGAGTTGCCAGGATCTAACAACCACGCAGCAATCTGAGGATCCATGACTTGACACCCTAACACTGCACAGAATCAGAAATCAAAGTCACAAATTACTCAAATATTACCCACAATACCACTGTTCCCAAATTCTTTTATAACATTATTAGACGTATTAAAAGTCTATATCTAATGGTAATGTCTAAATTTAAACAGTATTTCCAACTTTTGTGAATATAATGTGGGGTTCAAAAGTCCATTAGTGAGAGCACTATTGAAAATATTTCAGGACACACCAAGTCGACGTCAAAGAACTAGTGGCGACAAAAGCTGACTGTGTTGTCACTTTGAGTCAGCTGCATCTCGGCCAAAAAGCTGCGCTTGAACACACCAAAAGGACAACAGGCGACTGTCAACTAGCATGTGCGTTCTGCACCTGAGAGTAAGGAAATAACGGTCTATATCAGCAGGAATCAATAGTCTATTTTCGTCATTCAAACGGCAAACCGAAACTAGGACTGCAGATATACAAAGCAGCACTTGCTTGCAATTTTGAAAATCAATCATGCTGTTCACTTTCTTCATTCCACTCAGCTTATGTTATTATGAAAATATTCCTGCATTGGAATGCTCAGGTAAGATGAACTAAAATGATAAAACCCTTATGTCTGTGCCGTCTTGACTTCTTTGCACACTTTCATCACTTTCACTTTTATTCTCGTGCACTGACTCATTCACAATGTTGAAAAGCATATCAGAGTTCTTTCTCTCACCGACGGGCCAACGGCGCTTCAACACGCTGAATCGGCCAAAAAAAAAAAAAAAAGACGTTGTCCAGCTAGAGCCAACGGTGCAGAACACACCGAAAAAACTATGCCAACAGATGCTCAAAAATGACATTTCCCGTTGGCTTGGTGTGTCCCTGACTTTAGAGTTAATTTAGTACAACGTTTTGAAACCGTTTGGGTGCGAGCAAAAACACGTTTGTGTGTGTCCCTTTAAATGCAACAGCTGCTGCTCCTGGCCCCCTTTCCAGAAGAGGGTGGAGTTTTTACAGCTTGTGCTTCGGATACTCCAGCAACAACAAAACTAGAGGATGCCAAGCACCCAAAATGTCAGAAATTGTCAGACACGGTTTTCAGCCTTACATGTTCGAACCGGAGTCGGACACCGAATTTAAACTTTTTAGGATACAACTGGATGTTTCTGAATTGTTAGTGGATAAATTTATGTAGTTGTTGTGGAGTTAAGTTGATTCAACCCATCGACTAGCAGCATGTACTGTCATGTTAATCTAAAAATCTATTAGAAACAACTTTTGTGCAAATCCAGCGTTGATCTGACCCTCGTTTTGTGAAGCAGTCTGGCGTAAAATGATTTGCTCAAATATATAAAACATTAACTGGTGATAACAGATCATCACTAGTCATAGCTGGGGCTTCCCCCTACTCTTACGTAAATCTGGAACACCACGTTTGGAGTAACGGTTTCTGATTTATGGGGATTATAAAAAAGTACAGGCCAGGGTGGATTTTTACCATTATAGGCTGGTTGTTTACACACATTGTGGACACACATCTATGTTCAAACATCTTATAAAAGCAAATTTTGCATAATAGGTCCCCTTTAATATCATATCAGCATAAAAAGCTACGCTAAAAGTTTCAAAAGCTACAAATTACAGTTTGTTTGTTCAAAATTCTGCCGCCAGAATCCTGACTAGGACCAGGAATAGGAATCACATCACTCCTATTTTGGAGTCCTTACACTGGCTCCCTGTCAGGTTTCGTGTTGATTTTAAAATTCTCATGCTTCCTCATGCTTAGGCTTCGCATGGTCTGGCTCCTCAATATTTGTCAGAACTTTTAATCCCGTACATCCCAACGCGCGATCTCCGCTCCGCCGAAGCTGGTCTTTTAACTGTCCCGCCAACTCATTTAAGATCTATGGGTGATGATGATAGGGCTTTATCTTCATTTGCTCCAAAACTCTGGAACTCTCTGCCCTCTGAGATCAGGATAGCGGAATCTTTGAGTGTTTTTAAACTTACCTCAAAACTTACCTTTTTTAGGGTAGCTTTTATTTGATTACTTTAACTATTTATCTTTTTTCTATACAATTAACTTATGAAACTCTTTTGGTAACATTTTATATTTGTATTGTAAATTTTGAATGTATTTCTCTTTTATGAATGCTTTTCTTTTATATTGTTGTATTTCTCTTTTATTTTTCCTTATTTTTGTGAAGTGCTTTGAGATTTAACTTTTAAAGGTGCTATAGAAAATAAAGATGATTATTATTATTATTATAAAAGTATGAATTTCAGAATTTTCTAGTATATGGAATGTATAACAACAAAAGTCACAAATTTGCTTTAACAAATGATTGACTTACTTAAAAACAATGGATAGAACATATTTATGTTAGAAAATAAAACAGAATTATAGAACAATATTGAAAGTTTTCTCAACTTTTTGATGTCTTAACCCACTGTTTACTTCCAGTTTTAAAAAAAATGTGAATGTAGTCTTAGAATTTGAATCCTACATAACATGGTAACTGTTTAGTCAGAGATAAAGGACCTTCATATGCGTCACCTTGTTTCCAGCTCAGGTCTCTGCTAAAGTGTCTCAATGCTGTGCGAAGCAGGTCTTTAGCTTTAAAGCACACAAACAGCTTTGTGCCACACATCATTCGCAGCAGCAGCTCTCTAAGGACACAAACAGATACAGAGAAACACACACTGAACACCACCTACAGCATCTCTAAATATCATATTCGCACATGTGCTTACCTACACAGTGACCACATTACACATGTAACAGTATACCTAAAAAAAATAAAATAAATGAATCTGTGACAGAAAAAAGCAGGGATATTAAGGAGAATAGACAAACACTCTCTGTCTTTTTCTAATTTCCTCTCCAAAAAATACAAGCACACCTGGTGAAGGCATCCTGATTTTGTATAAAGTGTTGTTGGGCCCAGGCTGGTGTCTGCTCTAGTCTGAGGTACAGCACCCTCTCTGGTGGCCTGTCCTGTAGTCCCTCTGAGTCCAAATCAGTCTTCAGCAAAACCAGCAGGCCACACACTGCAGGGCACAGCCTCTTTAGAGACATTGAACACACCAAGCCATTAATGCTCACATACATTACCACTTGTACAAATTTGAAATTCTTTCAATCTGCCTTGTATGAGTCGATTTTTTTTTTATGAGTTCTGAAACTAAGGCTGCATGTATTTGTCAAATACATTGATTGAACAGTAATATTTTTAAATATTATAAAAAATTTAAATTACAGATATTATCATTTATTTCTGTGATGGCAAAGCTGAATTTTCAGCAGCCATTACTCCTGATTTGGCGCTGAAGAAATATTTCTTATTATAAATGTTGAAAACAGTTGTAATGCTTAATATTTTCGTGGAAATGGTGACATATTTTTCAGGATTTGAAAAAAATAAACAATTATTCGAAATTAGAAATGTTTTGTAACATTATAAATGTATTTACTGTAACGTTTGATCAATTTAATACATCCTTGCTGAAATTAAGCATTAATTTCTTTTCTTCTGCAAACTTATTTAGATGAATATCATCGAATAAATCTGTAAACACACCTGTTCTGGGTTCAGTTGTATGGTGCCATCTTGGTATACCATGGTGACAACTAATGCTTTCGCTTTTCCAACCTCCTCTAACATACATTCTCTATCCTCTTGTGAGAGACGGCCTGTGTCACACACCCTGGGATCAGAAATCAAACTAAAAGCCCCTCTAGAGGTTGCTGTGGTTCCATCTTCTTTTATATCTGTTTCTGAAGACATTTGATAGCTTATTTTGGATCCTGACAGACTTGGATCGGAGGGGTTGGGGAGTTTGAAGTTATTCGGTTTATTGCATCCTTGACTCTTAGATTCTTTCTGGGGTCTGAGGGGATGTCTCTGCCTCTTGACACCAGACTGTGGAGCTTTTGGTTTTAAGAGCTGCACTGAGCCCTTTACTTTCGCATGGCAGAATGTTGGGTTTCTAAGTGTCTTATCACACAACTCCTGGGATGAAGTGATCTTAGAAGCTTCCTGTAAGGGACCAGGGGGTTCCCATTTTCTAATATGCTTTGGAAAAGATTTTCCCTCACCAGCCTGTATGCCAAGAAAACAAATGCAGGCAGAGTTTAAGAAGAGGACATTTGAGTTCACACAATCTCTTATTCACATGTGAAGAGAATATTTAACAAAAGCAATGCAAAAATGTTCTTAATGCTTAAATCGGCAGCAGACAGCCATCCACACGCAACCCTCTATTTCAGAGTGTGGATGTCAGTGCCAGACTAATCAGCTTAAAAAAGCTTCAAAAAGAGAATATGCACACACAGTTCCCAGGCTGTCACTAATAAAGCTCTCTAAAGCAGTTTTCAGGCTGATTCACCCACACTTTTATCACTGCGAGGACGAGACTTTGTCTGTTACTTCTCAACCTCTAAACGACCCCTGTGATTCTTTATGTAACAGACATCTGCAGTAAGAGATTTCCATTATTCATTAGTAGGCTGTTTCACCTTGAAAGAAGTTTAAAAAAAGCTACAAGCACTCAGGATCAAAACATTCTTGCACACTAGATAATTGATCCACAGATAATAGGGGCTTATTAATGTTTATGCTATATAGAACATATAGAATTTAGTGATCTCTGTCTAGATAACTCTGTGAGCAGGTGAAAGAATGCTGTCCTTTGGATTGTAATACAACATTGTATATGCGTGTATGCTTAGTTTATTGTCATTTCATCACTCTGACTCTTTGTACTTTATAACTCCAGGGAAGTTTTCGTTTTTTTTCCCTCTGTACAAAGAAAACGTACTTATATATATTAGGGGTGTAACGATTCATTCGTTTTCTGGATGCATCGATTACAAATCCTGACGATGCATATGCATCGATCTTGAAACATGTATTTTGAATCGTGAATCGTTTATTTCGGTCAATATTCGATTTAAAATGCTAAGAATCGAATAATTTGCGATTCTATAGCGATTCAGTGCTTTAAAACATATAAACATTAAATGACTACATGCACGAATTAATGTGGCGTTGTGCGGCGTCATTTCGCGTCCTCATAGCTCTCCTTCACATACTCGCTGCACTCTTTACCATCTTTCACTGGATTTCGCTTGCACTCGGTCCCATTTAGCTCTCATCTACTGATTTTTGAGCAGTCCATTAAGCTCTCCTCAGGACAGCCACTGGTGTTCACATGAGCAGATGACAGATCTTTATCGAGAAAGCAAGCCATTGATAAAGCTGCCATATCATTGCGCGGGCACTGCTATGAAATAACGCGTTCGTTGCGTGGAAACGTCGCCGTTATTTTCTTTAAGATAAGATACTGAAGTTTTACGGAAATGGGTCATTCCCGTCCTGAGCAGTTAAAGTACAACCCCAAATATTCAAGGGTGCGCATTTATTAGCATCCATGAAAAGAGAAAACGTAGGTGTCTAAAATGCACACGCTTCCGATTAATCGTGAATAATGAATGAAATGTAATTTAATGTCGTTAAACTGAATGTACGAAGAAAACTGATGAAATAACTACAACATTAATTACACTGAAATAAGAGCGCGTGGTTTATCCATCAATCAGATGCGCATTAAAGTTGCAAGTTGGGAAACTTCATGGTATTTTTAGTCTCACAATGGAAGGATGTTTAATGTAGGCCTACCAGGAACACTTTAAGGTTGTGTATCCATTAACATTATCCTACAAAATAGTTAGCATGATGAACTAACAATACTTTTAAAGCCTTTTTAAATCTTGGTTTACATTTCTACAAATGCTAATTTATAGGCTTTGGAACTATTTTTTTATAATAATACATTCATTAAAAACTCATGAACTAACGTTAACCCAGGGTTCCTGCACACTTTTTAAAGTCAAATTTAAGGCTTTTTAAGACCTTTTTAAGACCTGAAGAAATCAAAATTAATACCGTACATTAGGGGTGTGCAATATTGACAAAAATATATCTCGATATTTTAAACGTTTTGTTGATAATAATTAGATGATATTTTACTGATTGTGTTTTTGTGCTGGTGCATTGGCTGGTTTAGGCCTGTTGTTGACAGCAGACTCACGAAGATATTCATATTTTTCATATTCTATGCAGTGGTCAGTTCACAGTAGTGACAGAAATGATTAATTAATGTGCAATATTTGCCACCTTAAATTGATTTCCAGGGGCATTTTCAGGCGATTTAGCAAAAACCCATTCAAAAATCCCATAGACTTTAGAGCGAGGGAACCGGGAGTGCTAAAATGCTAACTCACTTCCGCGTTTTGGCCTACAGAGTGACGTCGTAACTTCGGCACTCTATTGAGAATGAGAATGTGACGTCACGCGTATCACTCCGCGTTGCATTGTGGGAAGGATGCGCCATCTTGTAAGGATACGCTATCCGTTGTCGTGGTTACTTCGACCGTGAGACCGAGAGAAATAGCGACAGAGAAAGAGAGCAGCTTGATATTTGTTTGCATTTTTGCAATAAGGCAGTTTCTTGGGAATAAATGAAGAAGGGGGAAGCAAAAGGAAAGGGGCTCTATCGGGAGAGACAACAACACCAAGCAGCGTTATTTAGATAAACTACTTGACATCAACAACATGGACCCGTACGACCTGCTACAGAATGGACAAAAGACCCAAAGCACTACCACCTTTCACATACCCTGACACAGTCAATTACCTGGTTTATGGTATCAGTGCCTAACGTTAGTTACTGCCTACACATTACAATGCAAGAGTTCAGAAGCTTTAAGTCATTAGAAGCTTATGAACAATTCTGCTGCGGCTGGGTGCAAGACTTAGAAACCCCCAAACCTGTAACGTTAAACTGCGAGAGTTCAGTCATACTTGATGTTTCAGGCCTCATTCATATGTGGAAATAAATCTGATATGAATCAGATACGTGCATTTGCACCTGCCGTGCAACATTAAGCGGACAGATCGGACATTCCCGTCACTGCGAGACGTACGTCATTAAAAAAAGTGTATTTTTAAAACATTTAGCTATATCTGTAACAAATTAAACAACTCTAGTTGAATAACAGAGTATTAATTTCGTTCGTTTGTGTTAAATAAAAGGCGAACTGTGCTGAAATGTGTTCCTTTTGAAATCATGCTTTGCTCGCTGTTGCTGCTGTCAGTTTATTGACAAGCAGTTTCTCTAAATAAAGCTCGCTAGCATTGTTATTTAGTCTCTCCTGATAGAACCCCTTTCATTTCTCTTCCTTCTCCATATCTTCCAAAGAAACTGCGGCGTATCGCTAAAATGAAAAATGTAAACAAATACTAAGCTGCGCTGTCTCTCTTTCGTTATTTCTGGAATGTTTAGTCGCGCCTCTGTGAAGTTCTGAAGGCGTTGCCCCTGCCAACCGATAGCGTCTCCTACCATCATGGCCGACCGGCTCAGACCCCGCCCAAATCGGCACGTGACTCCTCACTCTCAATACCGTAAGCGAGTTGAGCACATAGACAGTATAAGAAGTGGACAGAGCCATCTCATTGGAACTCAGTTGAGACAGTTGAAGCCCATTTTTAGCGATTTTTGAGCACTTCCGTTCCTGACGCCCAGACTCAACTAAGACTCAAACTAAGCTTGATGACGTGAGCAACCTGTCTGACAGACGTCAATCTTCTAGTAGCTGTGCGTGAAAATTGCCAACGTTAATCTTGCAGAGACGGGGAACTTGAGCAAAGAGTTCTACGGCGTGAGTGAGCAGGAGTAAGTATTCCGTTGCTTTTATGGACTCATTATCTATGGGCTTCTCCCTTGACGGGACGTCCCCCCGATTGCCTGCGAGCTTCTCCTCCTGTCTGTACGGTAATTTCTGTACAGCGCGACAGAGTCGAGTGGTTATGACGCAATCGTTAGCCTATTTTTACAAAATCTGTTTCTACGGGGCCATAATGTAACATAGAAGGTAATGGAGCCCTTTATACATTGTGTTGTTTCTTTAGAAATAAATAATGGACAAATGGAGTCTTTAAACGCCTCAGATGTAAAGTTATTCGCTGTCAAAGTGACGCCAAAAATGCTAACGCAAGTGAAGTTCTGCTACAACATGGCGGCACCCGGCCGGCTTCAACTTCCGGTAGATGGATTACCCCCTTGGTTGAGCATACTGTCTATGGAGTTGAGGGATTCATTCATTCAACCGATTTGTTCAAACGGCTGATTCATTCGGGAAAGAAACAAGTGATTTTTCATTGAATCATTAAAATGACTCGTTCAAAACGTGGATTTCAGTCAAGAAATCATCGCTGTCTGTTGCATTAAGACTCTGCTACGGTTTCATTTTGAAATTCTAGTCGGCGAAATAAAGGGAAAACAAACAATACTGACAATATGGTGTCTAAAAAGTAACTCATGTTAATTTATTTTTAATTTAACTATTGTATAACATAAATATATCACACTTGTGCACGGGAAAACGGCACTCTTACTGATGTGATATTCTAATATAAGAACAGAATATGATATAAATATAAGACAAAAACTAACTTGGGGACATAGGCCTACAACTGCACTGACACATCACGCAGTGAAAGCACGAGAGACAAATGCGATGTCACCTCACAGTCCCTCATACATCGTTAAAACAATGATTACAATATCATTATAGACAATACACATCGCACACCCCTAAGGACATAAAGAATGAACTTACGACTGAACTGACATTGCCAACTTTCTTCTTCTCTCCTCTCTCGCGTGCAGGAGACAGACGTTATTCTGCCGCGAATGTGATGCGAATTGTCACGTGAACAAGCAAATCCACAAAGATAGAATAATAAAAAATAATACTAGGCTACGCTAATTAGATAGTTTTAATTTGGAAAACATTTAGATGTCTAGATGTCTAAGTCGAAGTGTCATCTAAAATTTAAGACCTTTCATAAGTAAAAATAAGACTTAAGACTTTTTATTGCCTTATATTTTAAAATCTAATTTAAGACTTTTTAAGGATCCACGGGAACCCTGAATAGACAAAATGTCGTTGTTTTTTTTTTGTTTTGTTCCAACTCTCTGACCCCCGAAGGCAGCTGTATAATTCACACCCTGACTAAGACCCATTGGGGGAAGCATTTAAATAATCCTATGAATGCATATAAAAAAATGAAGAATTGAATCTAATTAATCGAATCGCATCGAATTTTAATGTGAATCGCATTGAATCGAATCTTTCTGAATTTGCAAAAATCGTTTTTGAATCGAATACCGATGAATCGTTAATCGAATCGATTCGCTGCCTACCCAAAGATTCACAGCCCAAATATATGTATGTATATATATATATATATTTTTTTAATGCAGCACTGCTAATGGACCACTCTGAGCCTGAGGGGGGGTCAGCGGGGGGAATAAAATGATAACAGAAAATTTGACTAAAAATGACCTCTCTGATGACATAACACAGCCAGGACTGCCTTCTCTCTGCTCTGGAGTGAGTATGTGCATTACCTGAGACTGGGGCTGGATGCTGTGCTGCACACCAACACTGGTGGGGTGTATTGTAGACTCCATCTTTCCAGTTCTCTCTTCAACAGGCATCAGGATTGTATTCTCATCTGGCTTGGGAGAACCTGCATGTACGATAAAAAGAAGCTAATTTCTGTCCAGTGGGTAGTGTCTGTTTGTTGTATCATTAGCTTGTATTTATGGAAAGATGACATGTCCTGCAATGGGAGAACACTGGGAGAATATACAATAGAAAGAATACGTTTTTTTTTTTTAAATATGCATTTGTATTGTCTAGAAGTCCATCAAGCGTTGTACTTACTAGTTCTGCTCTTAGTAATCTCTCTTCTTTCTGAGTCACTGTCTTCTTTCTCCCTCACTGAGGCCAGTATTTCACCTGGCCTAACAGGTGCGTGTTGCTCACATTCAAAGACAAAAATGCTCCCACATCTTTTGGCATAAGCACAACTTTCCACTGGAGCTGACAATTCAGAGTTTCGATTATCTTGCCGGCAATGGCTGGTCTCCAGATCCTGATACTTATATGTTGGTTTCTCTGCATTAGATATAAAACTATTATGCTGCACTTGTATAAGCACAGCTTTGTCAGCTCTGGCCTCTTTTGAGATTTCCTCACAAACAGAATCATAGTTATCGTTCTCTGTCAACCCTGATCGACAGCTCCATAATTGGTCTATCTGTCCATTCTTACTCTGCTTGTCCACATTATCAATCCTTTTGCACTCTTCTTTGGATGCTGGATGACAGTTGTTAGTAGGCAACGTAAGCTGGCTTAAGCTGATCTTCTTCACTGGGGTAGCCTCATGTTGATTACAACCTACTGGGCCTTTTTCAATGGGGCTTGCTGGTTGAATCCACCGCCTTTTACCCAAGGTCAGTTTATGGATCTCTTCTTCTGTCATAACGTCTGGTCTAGCCTGAGGGCTCCCCACGCTATTAAAGTGGAACAAGCATAAACTGTTTTCTCCCTGTGCTACCGGTATATGAGGCTGGGTGTTGGGCTTTATGATATCACCAGCATAGTAGAGTGCAAACCTCTCATTACTGGTCTCATCCCTTAGCATGAAGTGGTTTGAATCTTCTGCCAGATTATTTAAGTCCAAGTCTCTAAAGAGAGAAAGAACACATGAATTAAAAGATAACACGATCAGAGAATAAATACCATCAATGTTAATTTGCTCAAGGCAAAGACAATCAGCATTTTAAGCTCAAAACAATCAAATGAACAATCATTTTATTTGTAGTAATGAAAAATGATTTATAAAGTATTGTTGGCTCAATATATGTCCAAAACTTATCTAAAACCCTTACTACTCACCTGATTTTCCCTGTGCAGATCTCTTGATTTCTGCCCTGATGCTGAGACAGTCTGAAGCCTCTACTACTCAAGGCTGCAATTTTGAATTAACAGATTCCCTCAGACAGACAGTTGAGTGTGAACAAACCAATAAAATACAAAATTCTATTGGCCATAACTAGTCTCAAGTTAATAATATTGTTGGAATGTTTCTAACTCACTAGCTCTGCTTCTGTCTGCTCTGTGCACATACTGGAACTGAAGGGCTGCTATGATGCTCTGTGCAGCTGCAGAGAGAGGAGCTGCGTTCAGACTGCTGCATGGGTAGTTCTCCATCTCATGTCCTGCTCTCCTAGTCTGTCTTAACTCTGTAGTCACATATGCAGAAAAATAGCAGTGCAATTTAAGAAGAGGTGCTGGAAATCTGACAGTAAAGGGATCAAATGTGCACAAGCAACACTGCTGTCATACTCTTCCACTACACAATATATGAGTGGAAATCCATTGGTCCAATGTCCGTCAGTCAAATCAGATTTATCACAATATAATACATAGTCGACTGGTCTTTTCTTGTGGTCTTTTTAATAAGATGAAATTCTTAACTGCATTTAAGCAAAAAAAACAAAAACTGCATTTTTAAAAAGTTTTGAAAACACACAAAACAATATTTGTTCCATCATATACATGTTTATTCACAAAGATAGAACAGTTTAATCACAAAACATACACAAGTACCATTATTTATAAATGGTGTGGCTAATTTGTAAAAGTACAAATGCAAATTAATGTGAAACTGTAGGCATTGAACACAAATTTGACATACCTAAAGAACAATAACTTTTAGCAGATTAAAAACGAATAATACATGAGAATATAAGATCTATGGAGCTCGACAAAATAGAAGCAACAATGGTCCATGTCCTAATCGTCATCTAACATTAATTTCACAGTCAGCCATATTTTTGCAGCAGGGTCCTCTGTATATGTTGGCTGGTGAAGACAAAGGAGATCTGATTCTACATTCCTGCTCGAGCCTCTATATCTCTCACTGCTCTACTGAGCAGTCTTGGGTCCAGATGGAAATAGACATAGAGTTCCCTCTCTCTCCTCAGGGAGCCACTGCGTTCAAGTCTCCCTCGTTTGGCCTTCAAGTCTCCAACTATGTCCTGAAGAAGTGTGTACAAGGACTTTTGCTTGACCTCCAGCTCATCTAGAACAATTGTGAGCTTCTAAACAGAGAGAGTAGGTTGGAACAAGTAAGACGGAGAGGATTTAAACTTCCAATGAACAGATAGCTTTCTGTGTATGCAAGAAATTCAATTTTACAGATTACCTTAAAATGAGAAGTGAAGAAAAGAAATTAAATATTATGTGTGTTGAATATAGTATTTTGAATTTTGAAAACAATATTGAATTGTTTTAAATGTCATGGCCAATCCAAAATAGATAAAACAACTAAAATTTAAGGTCCATTTAAAACTCTAAAAGTGATTCTGGACTAACTTTGTTAAAAAGCTAAAAAGCCTGTTCTAAGAGGACAAAACAAATATCACAGTCCAATAAAATGTCTTTCACAGACAGTGAGGTGTTGCAGTGACAGGAAAGAATACAGAAGCCAGACAATTTTGAATCTTTTCACAAAGAATGAAAACACCAAGTCTTAAAACAGCAACAAAACAAAATTACTATGCAGAATAAATAATCCACCACCAAACAATGATGAGAGGTGCATGCTTTTTACAAGTCATGAATGTTGACAAATTAATTTGCTCACGTTTCTTGGGATTCACAAGGGATGATGTAGAAAATGGCGGTAAGGTTGAAAAAAAGAAAGACAAGAAAGACATACCTGTGCATGAGGGCAGAGCTCCAGTGCAGATGTGGCTGTAGCACATACCTGCGGCCTCAGGAGAGGCTGCACAATGTCCGAGTACGCCACTTGGTCGAGCGCATCTCGGTCACTTTCTAAACGAGCTCCAGTAAAGGCTTGCTCGCGTCTGGCCCCATCCAAAGCCTCTTGTACATTGACCAGATTCTCCTGTAGGTTGGAGGCTGCTGTTTCCAGCCTACTGTAGGTTTGGAATGGATCGTCTCTTTCCATTGAGGCCTTACCCATCTCGAGCATCTGCAGCAACCTGAAGGATGAACACAGGATATAGTCTTACAATCTCAACCTGCATTACATGGTTAAGAAACTGTAAAAAACTGTAAATTAAACTTCTCTCCACACATGGTGGGCTACCTGATAAAGGCTGTGTCTTTAGAGCTCATGATCTGTTGTTTAGCATTAGGACCAAGGTAGGGGACTTGGGTCAAGTGAGTTTGTATCAGAGTGTTTTCTCTCTGAGTAGCAGCTTTTGCTGCCCCCTCTAGCCTCCTCACCATTTCATCAAGCTGCCCCATCACCCTCTTCCCCCTAAGGAGCTCAGCATCCTGGGCCAGACGCACAAGTTCGAAGAAGGCCTTCTGACTGAGAAGCTGGTTGCGAACTTCGCTCTGTCTGGAGGTGTAGTAATTTTGCCTGGCTACTTGAAGAGTGAGGTCACCACGCACCACAGGGATGTTAAGGAGGCGGGCACAGTCTCTTAATGCGGAGCGGACTGGGTCTAACATTAGAGACTGAATTTCAGACTGAATTGAGAGGATCTCAGACCGTAGATCAGGCTCAAGCCTGCTCACACGTGAGTAGCACAGAGACTACGAGAGGGAGGGAAGAATGAAAATTAGAAACATTTATAGGTAATACTCAATCCAAGAGACAGAAAATAATGCCTCAACTGTATCATTATTTAAAAGTCACATGCACAAGTTTCTTCTCCTAGCACAGTGTGCTTATCTACAACCAAATTTACTTGGGAAGATGTTAGAATAGTGGTTAAAAAGTATTAACTTTGCTTGCTGTATATAGTCTTTGCTTCTGTTCAACTTCACAAGTCTTGAAAAATAAAGGACCAAAGGAAATACACAGATTGCCATAAAAAAGTATCAGCAGTTAAACTGTGTTTACCTCTGTGCTGCTTTTCATTTGCTGGATGAGCCACTCTTTTGCTGCTTTGTCACCACGCTCCTCTGCCCTCTCTTTCACCAGCTGGTACTGTGCCACTATATATGCCCACTGGAGTTGTGCCATCTCTTTCCTCCTGAGCTCCACTAGTCCATCATTCTCTTCCTCATTCTCACTGCAGCAGCTCAGATTTGTCAGCTGGCAGTGATTGAATGTGGAGCTCTCCATCATGTCCGAGATGCCCTGAAAGAACTGACGCTGAGTGTAAGCAGCCAACGCTTTGGTGAACTGCTCCTGTTGCTGGAGGAATGGCTCTAGAGACAACTGAGAGGGGAGTACTGGGGTTCCTGATTGAGGAACTAAAGGTGGAGCGGCTCCATCTTTACTCCTAAGGAAATGAGGGCTGGTTTGGAAAAAGCCAGCCAGTTTGGTGGTCTCCTTTGACAAGTTCTCTACTGCTGAGTTGGTGCATGCATTTTCAGCTGCCAAGGCAGAGTTGGCATCTTTTACCATATTGCCTCCTTCCTGCAGCAGTGCTTGGGATGCAGAGGAGTTCGCACCCCAGTTGGTAGCTAGCATCTGCAGCTTGTTGAGTCTGCGTTGTTTTAGCTGCTTTTCCTCCCGGAGAGCTTGAAGTTCTGTCTCGAGGTCCTCAATTGTCACATTTCCCTCTCCACCCAGCGTAGAACAGCCCTGTGACCCTATACCTCCATCCACGGGCAAGCAGGTTTTAAGCAGCTCGGCCAGAGTTGCCTCATCCAAGTTGGGCTTACCAGACTCCCGGAGTGCCTTGTATGCTTGCAATTCTTCTGGCGTTAGAACATTGCTGTGGTTTAGGCGGTTGCAGACGACACGTAAAAAGTGCAGGTTTTCTGGTGCGGTGTCAAATAACCAGTCAAATTCAGAACCTTTCAGCACAGACGCCCGTGGGTAACCCAACCGTGACAATGCCTCAACGAACTGAGCCCCATCCAGCATGTCTGCTTATGTGAACTCGGCTCACACGTCAGATTTTCAGTTATCCTAAGGCAGATAGTCAAAGGACATTATGGCAAGCCCGACTTATTATAAGCATTCACAAAAGGAGGTCCCACCGGGTTGAGTGCTGCAAAATACTGTACTGTGTGCAAACTGGAAAACATACACACACACACACACACACACACTACCGTTCAAAAGTTTGGGTTTCAAAATGTTTTTGAAAGGAGTCTCTTATGTATTTATTTAATCGAAATATAGTTATAAACAGTAATGTTGTGGAAACATTATTACAATTTAATATATATATATATATATATATATATATATATATATATATATATATATATATATATATATATATATTTTTTTTTTTTTTTTTTTTTCAAATAAATAAAATGGTAAAGCTAAATTTTTAGCATCATTACTAAAGTCTTCAGTGTAGCTTGATCTTTCAGAAATAATTTGTATATGCTGATTTGGTGCTCAAAAAACCTTATTATTTAACATCAAGGAGTAATTTATTTATTACACACACACACACACACACATTGACCTACCCATCCAAATGAGGATTCCTAAGGCTATTTACAACTAACTGTAACATTACATAAATATTTTTAGAATTGCAACCATTTTTACAATCAAAACAAAAAATGACCAGTACAATTGAAACAGAATTTGTATAGTGTCACAACGCTTGTAACAACCCGTGTAAGCTATATTCAAAGACCAAACTAACAACTATAATTAACTAACGTTATAATTAAAATTCAAAGTTTAACAATTTCAGGTGAACAGGTTATAAACAAACATGTTGCTTTGCTCAGCTATTAATCAAAGTTTCATCAGTCAAAGTGCACTTATTTTTAGTTTCTCATCTAGAGCCTTTCAGCATAACGTTAGCCAAGTAAATCCACATAACGTTAACTTACGTCTGCTGCAGTTAGATATGATGAAAGTGACTGATATAAACAGTAATAACATTACATCGCTGTGGTAATTTAACCTCATATGTTCTTCTGTGAAAAACAGATTTGGAAAAAGTAACGTTAGTTTCCACAAAACGTTTTTTTTTCATCAGTCTATGGTCATGACGAATACCGCAAAGACAGCTAAAGTCAAAGTTGCTTTAGCTTTAACGTCAGAATATCAGATGAATACAAAATTTTGGATATCAAGAGCCGTTAAACCGAGCTCTTTACCTTGCTTGCTAATTACCTGAGTAACTTACAACCGCTAATACATTTGACACAATTCAGTTAAAACGGACTTTGACATGTATGTCACAAAGCAGTATATAATTAAGAATATCCCTACCTTTAAAAACAGCACCGTTTGCGTTTTGATGTGCTAACGTTATGGCAGTCTTTCTCGCTTGCGTCCCACACTTCCGAAATGCCCGCGCTTGCTTTCGTCACATGACGTGGGGGTGGGTGGTTTCTCAAACTATATTATTTCAAAAGCTTATTTATTGCCACAGAGGTTGAAATACTATTATAATGCTGCTTAAAACTGTATAAAAAATATATAGAAGTTGACTTACTGGGGGAAAAATCAGAAGCTTCTTCATTGAAGATGATTGACAAATCTAGTCGGCCAATCAGATAAATAGAAAAGGTCACATGATTGAGATTCAGCCAAGAATGTAGCAGCCTAGCAGTCTGTGGGAGGGCCTTAAACAAGTTATCTGCGCAACACTAGGAAGTATAGAATAGAGAGCTTTGTGTACATTAACGGGTATGTATACTGATGGTTATTTCAAGAAGAATTAAGGTTTCTGAATATTGAAAAAAATGTAACACTTAAGGCAATACTAAAGAATGCCTCTGCACAGTATAAAGTCTATTATGCAATTATACATTTTCTGAAAGCAATAGGTTTAACTTAATAAATAGGATTTAAGGTCACTTTGTAAAGTATATATACATATTGTTTTGTTGTTGTTGTTGTATTTTTAATCACTAGTTGTTTTGTCACTTATATTGTTGTATGTTAAGGGTGGTATTGGGTTTGTCCAGTAGGGGGCGATGGCGCATTGTGTTTGTGGGCTGTTGCACTGTTAAAAGCAGAGAAGAACGCGCAGTGTGGGGTACTTGTGTGTGTATTGCTAGCTACAGAGATGAGTCCTAATAAAACGAGACCATCCTGAAGTTACCGTTGTCTCTGAGTTTTTCCTCGGTATCTACGATACAACATATGGCGACAAGGATGGGATGTCAGAACTTTGGAGCAGCTGTTTCCTGAGGGAATATTAAAAAAAAGCAGGACACCAACGGGGTGAGCTGATGAAAGTTGATAGCTATCACCTGAAGTACTGACTGAACTGAATTGAACTATGGCTGGCATGTTGGGATCCGTGACACCATTTGATAATAAGTCACAATCATGGGAGGAGTATTGTGAAATATTGAATCATTTTTTCGTGGCAAATGATGTTGAAGAACCAGAGAAAAAACGAGCCATATTGTTGAGCTGTGTGGGAGCTCAGACGTACACACTAATGAGGAATTTACTGAGTCCTGAGAGACCGGGATCAAAAAGTTATGAGGATCTGGTGAGTTTGCTATCGGAGTATGTAGAATGTAGAATGTAGAAAAGAGTATGTAGAATGAAACCACAAGAAACTGGTGTTAATAAAGACAGGAAATTTTGGAAATGGGGGAGAGGAAATCAATCAAAGAGGGCAAATTATCTTCAAGAAGAGGAGGAAGATCCATCTGAAGAAGTGTTCACCATGTATAGTTTAGAGACCCCACAGCCCCATGTACCCCCTATTGAACTATTGAATTGAACTATGGCTGGCATGTTGGGATCCGTGACACCATTTGATAATAAGTCACAATCATGGGAGGAGTATTGTGAAATATTGAATCATTTTTTCGTGGCAAATGATGTTGAAGAACCAGAGAAAAAACGAGCCATATTGTTGAGCTGTGTGGGAGCTCAGACGTACACACTAATGAGGAATTTACTGAGTCCTGAGAGACCGGGATCAAAAAGTTATGAGGATCTGGTGAGTTTGCTATCGGAGTATGTAGTATGTAGAATGTAGAAAAGAGTATGTAGAATGAAACCACAAGAAACTGGTGTTAATAAAGACAGGAAATTTTGGAAATGGGGGAGAGGAAATCAATCAAAGAGGGCAAATTATCTTCAAGAAGAGGAGGAAGATCCATCTGAAGAAGTGTTCACCATGTATAGTTTAGAGACCCCACAGCCCCATGTACCCCCTATTACACAGACACTGATTGTAAATGAATGCCCTGTGAAGTTTGAGATTGACACTGGATGTAGTGTGACTGTCTTATCACAGATGGAGTATGGAAAAATGGAAGCTAAAAAGAACTGGGCTGAACTCAAAACAAGCTCTCTCAGTCTAAAAACATACACAGGACAGCCAGTGCACGTTCTAGGTACCACCAAGGTTAAAGTCAACCACAAAGGGCTTATCAAAGAACTCACAGCAGTAGTGGTGGCAGGAGCTGGGCCTAATTTATTAGGACGATCATGGCTTATAGACCTGGAACTCAGCTGGGAAAGAGTGAGTAAAATTACAGATACCTCAGAGTTGTTGCAAGACATCTTAAGGAAACATGAAACCGTTTTCAAAGACGAACTTGGAACATTAAAAGGAGCCACTGCTAAGATTCATGTACCAAGGGATGCAAAGCCTCATTTTTTTAAATCAAGGTCACTGCCTTTTGCTATGAGAGAGAAAGTTGAAGCCGAACTTGATCGCCTGATTAAAGACCATGTTATAGAGCCTGTGAAATTCTCAGAGTGGGCAGCACCTGTTGTGCCTGTTTTAAAACCAGATGGGTCAGTAAGGCTTTGTGGAGACTAGAGAGTAACCATTAACAGAGAGTCATCACTGGAGCAGTATCCTATTCCTCGAATGGAGGACATGTTTGCAGTTTTAGCTGGAGGTAAAAAGTACAGCAAGTTAGATATGAGTCATGCATATCAACAGATTGTGTTAGATGAGACGTCCAGGCCGTATGTGACTGTGAATACCCACAAAGGATTGTTCACGTACACCAGATTACCTTTTGGCGTTAGTTCCAGTCCAGCAATCTTCCAGAGGACCATGGAAGGGGTCCTGAAAGATATTCCAAAGGTCACTGTATATCTGGACGACATCTTGCTGACAGGACGAGATGATCAGGAGCATTTGAGGACACTAGATCAAGTGTTGCAGCGTTTGGAGGAGTATGGTTTGAGGTTGAAAAGGGGAAAGTGTAAATTCTTGGAAAAGGAAGTCATTTTCCTGGGACACAAAGTGGATGCCACTGGTATTCATCCAGTTCCTGAAAAAGTCCAAGCAGTTCAAGATGCACCAAGACCGACGTCAGTAACAGAGCTGAAAGCATATTTGGGACTGTTGAATTTCTATAACAGGTTTCTGCCAAACCTCTCAACACTGCTTGCTCCATTGCACAGGCTTTTAAAGAAGGATGTCCCCTGGTGTTGGAAAGAGGAAGAAGAGGAAGTTTTTAAAAAATCCAAAGAGTTACTGCAGTCTAACCGTGTGTTAATCCACTATGATGAGAAAAAACAATTAGTGCTTTCTTGTGATGCCTCAGCGTACGGTGTGGGAGCCGTGTTGGCACATCGTATGGCAGATGGAACGGAGAGACCCATTGGGTTTGTATCACGAACACTTACAGTAGCAGAAAAAAATTACTCACAGCTGGAGAAGGAGGGTTTAGCTGTAGTGTTCGGGGTAAAGAAATTCCATAAATATCTGTATGGCCGTAAATTTGTGATCTGTACAGACCATAAACCTTTATTAAGTTTACTGAATGAACTGAAAGCTGTGCCGCAGATGGTCTCTCAAAGAATTATGAGATGGGCAGTGATGTTGGGGGCATATGAGTATGTCATTTCTTATAGAGCGGGCAAGGACAATGGAAATGCAGATGCCCTCAGTCGTCTTCCTGTTCTAGAGATTCCAGAGAAAGAATCGAAGGAGGATTATGTTTTGATGTTGGACAGCGTTGTAAGTCCTTTGACGACATCAGAGCAAATCAAGCACTGGACAACTCGAGATCCTGTCCTCTCTAGAGTGCGTGAGTATGTGCTTAAAGGTTGGCCTGATCACAGTAATACAAATGAATTTGCACCTTATAAACAGAGACAACAAGAGCTCAGTGTTCAAGACGGGTGTGTGCTGTGGGGAGCCCGCATCATCATTCCAGAGCAAGGACGTTCGGGGTTGCTGGAACAGCTACACCAGTCTCACCCAGGTATGTCAAGGATGAAAGGCCTGGCAAGGAGTTACCTGTGGTGGCCAAATTTAGATGTTGACATTGAGGCCCGAGTAAAAGATTGTACTGTGTGTCAAGAACACCGAAAAGCCCCTGTGGGTGCACCACTTCATCCGTGGGAGTGGCCACGACAGCCATGGAGAAGAGTTCATATGGACTATGCTGGTCCATTCCTGGGAAAGATGTTTTTAATCTTAGTTGATGCCCATTCTAAGTGGATTGAGGCATATCCCGTAAATTCAGCAACAACAGCGAATACTCTTGAGTGCCTCAGAAAGAGTTTCAGTACCCATGGCATTCCTGAAATGATGGTGTCGGATAATGCTCAGTGTTTTGTAAGTGAAGTGAGCAAAGAATTTATGTCTAGAAATGGCATAACGCATGTTACTTCTGCCCCGTATCATCCATCATCTAATGGTCTTGCTGAGCGGGCAGTCCACACTTTTAAGGACCTTATGAAAAAAAGTTCTGGGAACACTATGGAGACCAAGTTGCATAGAGCATTGTTTAGCTATCGTATTACACCCCAGTCTACAACGGGATTGTCACCTGCAGAAATGATGATGGGGAGGAAATTGCGATGCACCCTAGACAGAATGCACCCTGACTTCACCAGCAAAATTGAATTGAAACAACAAGTTCAAAAAGAGCAACATGACCAACATGCAAAATCTCGCTGTTTTGAAGTAGGAGATGCGGTGTACACTAGGAACTTTGGGTATGGACCAAAATGGGTGCAGGGAGTAATTCAGGAAATCACAGGACCTGTATCCTATAAAGTGGCAATAGGAAGTGCCCAAATAGTGCGACGTCATGTGGATCAATTATTCAGGCGACAACAAAAAGAGATCCTGACTAAAGACTTTCAAGCGGCCTTGGGGGAACCTTATGATTCTGATGTGGTGTCAATTGAGGCTGATGTTAAAATGCCTGAATCACTCAGTACGTCAACAACACTTGAATCTTCAGATAACTGGGAGCCTGAGAGTTTGAAATCTGGATGTCAAAGAAATCAATTGTCAGATTCACCCAGTGCTCAAAGAATGCCTGAATTGACTCAAAGTGCATCCCTTGAGAGTGTATCCTCTGGATGTCTACGACGTTCAGTAAGAGAGAGGAAACCACCAGCATATTTTAAAGACTTTGTGACATAAGAAATAGTTCTTCATCAAGAAGAACCTATTGAATTATGAATGATATGAATTGTGTGATGTAAAAAAAAAAAAAAAAAAAAAAAAAAAAAAAAAATCACTGTAAAAATGTCATAGAATATGTGTTTTGGGGAAGGATTGCCTCCGAGTTAAGTGGAGGGGAAATGTTGTATGTTAAGGGTGGTATTGGGTTTGTCCAGTAGGGGGCGATGGCGCATTGTGTTTGTGGGCTGTTGCACTGTTAAAAGCAGAGAAGAACGCGCAGTGTGGGGTACTTGTGTGTGTATTGCTAGCTACAGAGATGAGTCCTAATAAAACGAGACCATCCTGAAGTTACCGTTGTCTCTGAGTTTTTCCTCGGTATCTACGATACAACATATATCATGCTCCAAACTTTACGTGCTGCGCTTTCTGTGGGTTTGCCAACAGCCATTAAAAGAGAAGAAGAAGAAGAAGCAGAAGAAAGAATGGTTACTTGCATTTACATTTAATCATTTAGCAGACGCTTTTATCAAAAGCGACTTACAAATGAGGAGAACAATAGAAGCAATCAGACCAGCAGGAGGGCAACAGTATACAAGTGTTGTAACAAGTCTCATTTAGTCTAGCACAGTACACAAAGCAAGTGTTTAGTTTTTTTGTTTTGTTTTTTTAAATCAGAAAAACAAAACAAATAGTATAGAATAGAAACAGTAAGTGCTAGTATTAATTGGTCAGGTGCTAAAGAAAAAAAATGTGTCTTTAGACATTTTTTGAAAATGGCTAAAGACTCAGCTGCTGGAATTGAGATAGACAGATCATTCCACCAGCTGGGAAGAGTCCAGGAAAAGGTCTGTGAGACTTGAGTGATTTTGTGCCTCTTTGGGCTGGCACCACGAGGCGTCGTTCACTTATACTTATATTATTACGGTTACTTAGGCAAATCAATTCAGTGTGTTGTTTGAAGGTTACACAACTTTCTTTTTACACTTTGCATGTGTTAACTTATGTATGCAATAATAATTTTGTTTACTTTTACAGTTCCAAACAAAGAGCCATGACTCAAGCTAAAACCTGGGTTCTGAAGCAGCACTTTGAGGGCTTTCCCAAAGACACCGACTTTGAGCTGAAACTAGAGAAGCTCTCTGAGCCCAGAGATGGAGGTTTGTTCTCTTTAAATTTCACATTATATTTTTCAAATTTGCTCTATTAAATATCATTTATTCTTGCTCTTCAGAGGTTCTTCTGGAGGCACTGTTCCTTAGTGTGGACCCTTATATGCGGTGAGTGAGAAAGCTGTAATAAGCAGCTGCACCAATATCTGCATTTAAGGGCCTGATTACATGTCATACTGATCGTGCTTTTTTGAAAATCATTGCTTTTTTGATTTGTGTGAAAAGTTTGAGGCATTCATTTTTATATCCCCATAATATACAATTTTATCTTTTAATTTCTTCTAGACCATACAGTCGTGTTCGAATGCAAGCAGGAGACGTGATGATCGGAACTCAAGTTGCCAAGTAAAAGAAATAGCTATTCAGTTCAATAACAGTTGGCTTCATCCTGTTCAATCCCTCTCATCAAGATTACAAATGAAACCATGATTATTCGGATTTTTCCAACCGTCTGGTTATCATTCCAAAAGAAATGCATTTGCAACTCATTTACCATCACTGACCATTAGATAGTTAGATCAAAAACTGGCACGATGTTAAAAGTAATGACTGTTTAAACTGTGCATACTTTAAGAGACCATTTAAAACCAGTTTGTGTTAATACAATGTTTCTTTTAAATGGGACAATGCCTCTCCTTTTTAAAGTCACAGAATCAAAATAGACCATTCTTATTTTTATGGAATATTGCAATGTTTGTTATAAATAATTTATCCGTGCACCTCATTATTTTTTAAATAATGTGCCCTTATAATCTTTAATGAAAGTAACTTCCCCTCTCTCTTGCAACGACATCAGGACAATCTCTCACTCACATGAGTCACAAGGACAAAATCAAGTCCCACCCTACAGTTTTTCTTGTTCTACGAGTTATTTCACTTATAAGTTTATCGCAACTTCCATTTCATGCCGACTATAAACTTATTGGAGCTGGTGATTTATAAACCACTTTCAAAAAAATATTTACTTAATGTGATCATTTAATTTTCCAATCAAAGTCTCTTTCTTCTAATTTGACTATAGGGTGATTCAAAGTAATAATCCTTCGTTTCCCCTGGGCTGCTATGTGGTTGGTCGATGTGGTTGGAGAACTCATACTGTGTCAGATGGGAGTGATCTCATCAAAGTCTTGGTTGACTGGCCTCAAGATGTCCCCCTCTCCCATGCCATCGGAGCCATTGGCATGCCAGGGTAAGACCCACTGCTTCTTTCAAAATTCCACAATTGCTTCTTTTACAAATGGTCTTGGAAAGGTAGGTCAAAGGCTTAATCCGCATTGATATAGTCATTATCTGATGTTTTATTTAAGCACATTAGAGAGCATCACAGATGTTGTGAGTAGACATTACCGAGTTCTGGGAAAAGTAGATGTGTTTTGTAATTCATTTCTGGCTTTACGCGACAAACATTTGTTGCCCACATGTTTTCTGTTTAATGTCATTCGTTTTGGATCATTTTGTTAATTCTGATGCAATCCTATTTCAACTTCTTTTCAAATTGTACTGGATCTTTTTTTTTTTTGAGGCACCAAATAGAAATCAAACTTTATATGATAAAATGATACATGAATAGATAATAGATAACATTAATTGTGTGCCACAGGCTGACTGCACTCTACGGTTTGGAGGAGGTCTGTGCCATTAAACCAGGAGAAACCTTACTGGTGAATGCAGCCGCAGGGGCGGTGGGCTCTGTAGTCGGACAAATTGCCAAACTTAAAGGTTGCAAGGTTGTGGGATCTGCAGGAAGTGATGACAAGGTGGCATACCTGAAGGAACTGGGCTTTGACCAGGCCTTTAACTATAAGACTGTCTCATCACTGGAAGAAGCACTGAAGAAAGCTTCACCTGAAGGATATGACTGCTATTTTGAGAATGTAAGAACTGATTGATACTAATAGGTTAATATATTTTCTAATGCTAACTGTCAAATAACTATACCTTTTTGTGGGCCTTTTTAATTAAAAAAGACATCTTCGTAATCTTGATTATTCAGTGATTTGATTTGGTTTCCAGGTGGGCGGCCCTTTTTCGAGTGTTGCTATTCCGCAGATGAAGACTTTTGGGCGGATTGCTGTTTGTGGAGGAATATCAATGTACAATGACACCACCCCACAAACAGGTTTGAATCTCGTTATGTGTGTGATTCTCATGGTGCTGTTAACCTGGGCTGTGTACAAAATCAACCCCTATACCTTTAAATAGGGCACTATTTGGAGGACAGCCATTTGTAGTGGTGTCTGAAACCATAGTGGACGTCATCAAGTGCACTCATTCAATCCCACAATGCACTGCAATAACGAGTGTACAACTGATGTACAGTTAACAGCCAGAGAAAACCCATAATGCACTGTGAAGGTCATGCTGAATTAATTCCCGCGTCTCATCAGAAGATGCCACTCACAGGTGAATCATCCATCCATCCATTTTCCAAACCTCTGGTTCAATGTGGGTACAGCTTAAAGGGTTAGTTCACCCAGCATGAAAATTAAGTCATTAATTACTCACCCCCATGCTGTACCAACCCCGTAAGGCCTTCGTTCGTCTTCGGAACACAAATGAAGATATTTTTGATTAAATGTGACAGCTGGATCACTCCTCCATAGGCTCCCTAAGGGAATGAATCCTTACGGCCCAGAACGAGACTTCAAGAGATTTCCACGACGCATGCGCGAGAATTGCGATCTCCTTCAACTACTTCAGTTAAGTTCTCACGTGTGCGCGTCGTGGAAATCTCTTGAAGTCTCGTTTCAGGCCTACAAGGAAGAAAAGGAATAGTCGAATAAAGTCGTTATTTGTGTTTGTTTTTTCGCACAAAAAGTATTCTCGTCGCTTGATAAACTTATAGTTGAGCCACTGTTGTGACATGGAATATTTAAACATTTTCTTCATTGACTTTCTGGGCCGTCAGGATTCATTCCCTTAGGCAGCCTATGGAGGAGTGATCCAGCTGTCACATTTAATCAAAAATATCTTCATTTGTGTTCCGAAGACGAACGAAGGTCTTACGGGGTTGGTACAGCATGGGGGTGAGTAATTAATGACTTAATTTTCATTTTTGGGTGAACTAACCCTTTAATATCATACAGGTACAAATCAAATGCCTTTTTAATTGATTATTAAATTATATAAATAAGGTTTATACATGCTAGTTTCTTGATAGAGTTCAAGATAAATCTTTTCAATACTACTGGAGTTGCCAGTTTGCTAAGTTTCAAATGATAATTAAACCTCAAGCACAAACTATACAAAAGCAGCAGCCCTTCGGCGCAATCAGTGTCCGAATTCGCTCACTCGTTTTTATTCACTCCTTCAAGTGGACTATATTAGTGGAATGATGATGTAGGGAATAGTGAATGAGGTTATAGGAAATGACTTCGAACACAGCTCAGGAGACGTGCTTTGAATGACCTTTACACTATAGAGTTAATACCTGTTAGCAATGCAAAAAAAAGTTTAGTCACCATTACTGAAGCATAACATTAGACATGAAGAATTTGGTAGACATAGACTCCTGTTCATTTACAGCTGTGATAATGTGTATGTCCTTTTTAGGTCCTTATCCACACATGCACATGATTTTTAAGCAGCTGAAAATGGAAGGATTCTTGGTGAGCAGGTGGGAAAATAAAAATGAGGAGTCTCTAAAGCGAATGTTGACCTGGATGCAAGAGGTACATCTGCATGCTTGGTTGATACTAACTTTATCTCAATATTCATATTTGGATAATGATGCAGTTTCTCTTGATTTCGCGGTCTACAGGGAAAGCTGAAGTGTAAGGAACATGTCACTGTTGGGTTTGAAAACATGCCTGCTGCTTTCATGGGGATGCTGCAGGGGGAAAACATTGGGAAAGCCATCGTTAAAGTCTGATATCAAGTGCTTCAGAGGTTTGCTCAAATAGCAACAATCATGTTATTTTAGGCATAGATTCTGCATTAATAATTTTGTGTCCTTTATTTTGTTTTACAAATAAAGTAGATTTTTGTAAACTAGTGTCACATTTTCTTCCTCTAGGACAGATATGCACAAAGAAGAAATAAAAGATTTTTATGCCAAGTCATCATGATCTATTCTAGATGATCTAATGGAAAGTGAGTGAGTTATATATAATATATAAATATATTATGACACTCCTGCAATTCGATAAGCTAGGTTATAGGTTACATGGTTGCTTTGCAATAAAGGGAATATGTCCAACTAACCATTATCTTTAGAATCTGATTAGGCTTCCATTTTAACTGTTTATAAGGGGCGAGGTTTCCAACAACAGTATAAGAGTAAGAGACTGATTCTACAAACTTTTTAGAGTTTTCTAAAGGCAGTTTCTAAAAAGACATTTTTTCTAAGAACGTTATTTTGATATAAAAGCAGAGGAGCTACATGAGCTTAAAATTTAAAATAAGTACGTATTTTTACTACCTCCACTGGGTGTTGGGTGGTGATGTACAATGACGCAACACAAATGTGTACGTCTCCTTTAAAACTTGAGGGAACACTGACATCTTGTGGCTATTGATGAAAGAATCGTAGTTCTTAGTAAATGTTCATAAAGGAGAGTCAAAGGAAAGATTCATGTATTTCTTCATGGCAAAATTGTAGTAGCTTTTTTGTTGCATGTGTGTTGATTAGGAATGCTTTTTAAATACAGTTTAGAATGACATACTTCATTTTAATGGTATATATGCAATAACAACATTGATTTAATTCAAGCGTCAACGCCTCTTTGTTATATAGTAGCTATATATGCAGTACTATGCAGTGTCATGGTTATCAGGTCATTTCAAAGTCATGCTGACTGTGCATTAAAAAGTTGTATTCTGATATTTCTGATAACAAATCAGAAAATAAAACCACTTTTCATCCACAAACAACAACATTGAAGTTTACCACACACTCAGTAATATTCATATATTGAAATTTACTACGATCCTCCTAGAAGTTGGAACATTTAAAACCAAGAATAAATCTGCATAAGGCCCCTCAGCACTACACATTTTATGACATCCCTTACGAAAAAAAGAAGTATACTTCAAGTTAATTTTATGAAGTATACTTAAGTAATGTTCAAGTATATTTTTTAAATATACTTTTTGTATTAAGTATACTAATGTCAATATGTACTAGTAGTAAACTTGTAAGTGTACTATTTTAATACCGCTTGGGACTAAATTGGCCCACTTGTAGTATATAAAAGTATGTTTAAGTGTACTAGAAGTGTAACAGTAGTAAACTTTAAGTGCACAACTAGTTCATAATTACATTTCTCATTTGTACTGCAAGTGAACTTATGGGTATACTAGTCGTTTACTATTTTAATACTTGTAGCAAAGTTTTTAGTTTAAGAAAGTACACTTTGAAGTATACTCTCAGTCAGTGGCGGCCTTAAGCATCTGGGGGCCCGTTTCAATAACTAATATGGGGCCCTACCCACATAAAACATAAACATAATAGAGCATAAAAAGCAAGGATTCCTGTTGGTTTGTATCAATGGTATATTATTTTATTACGTGCACTTTCAGCTTCATGAACAGGCAGCTCAACATATAAATAATCCATCCTTATTTGATTAAAACTATACAATTATACAGCGTTTTACGTTGGAATAAGCCTCGCCCTTTCACGCAGGATAACTTCACTTTTGGTAGACTGAAGCGTTTCTTTTGTTGTCCGATATCTTTCGTTTTTCAGCACCACTTACATATGTACGTTTCATTTACTCTTAAAATTCTTTTCCTGCTCAAAATAAGATTTTATCCTAACGGCTAAAAAGGCAAAGCTATAAAAACTACCGATGTTATACTTCAGATCGAACTGTTATACGGACCGCAGGGGTGGTAAACCTCGCCATGGTAACCCGCGAGTTCGACCAATCAGAGACATCAGTGTTTTGCTTAGAATTGTGGTTATAGTATTTCTCCAGAAGATCGCAAATAACAAGGTTGATTTCATACCTTGTGGCTTTTATAGGAGCAGAAACTTTCGTTTCACAACCTCGTAGTCAATCTATCTTGAATGGTTTAGACATTATGGCTGAAAATCAATATCCTACGGAGAAAATGAATGGGATTTTGCTGGTCTGTGGGGGCCCCCTTGGAGGACGGGGCCTGTTTCAATTGAAACGGGTGAAACATAGGTAAGGCCGCCCCTGCTCTCAGTAAACTACTACAGTAGTTTAGTAGTTCTATATTGCAAGTATACGTGCAGGTTTTCTTTTAGTGTACTCTCAGTAAAGTATTAGTTTAGTAGTTTTGTACTACAAGTTTTCGTTAAGTGAACTTAACATTATACTTATAGTTTACTATTTATTATTTTTGCACTTGCAGGAGGCCTATACTATATGTTCAAATGTTATTTTTTATACTTGGAAAAAAATACCTTTTTTTTTTTTTTTTTTTACATTTAATTAGCTGCATGCATCCTTTTTTTATCAACACTTGAATGTTGGTAAGTTTCATAAAGAAAGGCAACATTTTAAACAAAAAAGTTGAGAAAATCTCATTTGTGTCAAAGACGCCTTGATCAGATTCAGAACGATAATCAAAACACAGATGGAGTAGATCGAGTCCAACACCCCCAAAGCTTCACAGTCGTTTTCTCTTCATAGGCTACGCTTCATTTCATTTGAAAACATTAAGTAGTTTTGATTTACAAGCAGTTTAATGTTTGATGATCACATCATTTTACATTTGAGTGAGCAATCTTCTATCACTTGTTTCAGCTTCTTCTTCTCCTGTGTTTTGATCCGGAGATTCTGTACTGGAAGATGTGTCATAGCGCCCCCTCCCGTATAACAGTGAAAACATGGATAGCTGGAAAATTCAGTCAATGTCGGGGAAAGAGTAAAGTAGAATTAAAGTAAATTCCAATGTACACTACCAGTGGACTAGCCTACACAAAAATTCAGAGATGCAGAATTAAAAACATATCTGTTTTATATCAATATTTTCAAACATTATAAGTGTCATAACACTGTATATGAAAAACTATGTACAAAAGAGTATATTTAAAGGTCCCGTATTATGCCCCTTTTCACAAGATGTAAAATAAGTCTCTGATGTCCCCAGAATATGTATGTGAAGTTTCAACTCAAAATACCCAACAGATAATTTTTTACAGCATGTTTAAATTGGCATTTTTTGGGGCTCAGAAAAACGCGCCGTTTTAGTGTGTGCCCTTTAAATGCAAATAAGCTGCTGCTGCTGACACAGGAGGCGGAGCTTCATGAGCTCGCACTCAGTCTCTCAGGACAATTTCATCTCACGGAATGATGATAATATCAGAAACTCTCAGTAACGGTGTTCATTTCCAGTCGGACAATAATGCCATTGCCTACAGAGTCAGAGTACTGTATAGAGATGGAACAGGTATAGTTTAGTAGTTTAATTACGGTTATTATAACGTATTTGTCATCTGCTTGTATGTATCCATTATTTATTAATAAGCTACAAGTCTGCTGTTTCGGACCAGGTCCGAATGATGATCAAACATATACTGATGAGTTTAATAAAGTTTATTGTACATCACACAAAAGATGAAGCGTCAGTTTTACTTAAAAAAATCACCGTTAGAGCTGAGTAAACAGTAAGTTATAAGAAGTGCGCAAGTTGAGGGAGCATTCCTGTGGGCGGACGTTAGTCAAAAAACTGTTCTACTGACGTCATTAAAGAAGGAAGTAGAGGGATGTAGTCCAAACGGGCTGCTCGATGTAGGCGACTTCTGTTAAACAAAATATCTCGTTTGGCATTGAACTTTGAGCTTTATAATTTTACAGATATTATTTATACTCTAACAACAACATTACACACTAACTAAAGTTTGAAACATGGGATCACGAAGAACGGGACCTTTAATAGGCTACTCGATCAAAAGAGTTAACCCACTGCAAGCCAAGTATACTTTGAATACTTAATTATACTTTTAAGCATATCCCGATCAAAAGATTAAGTATACAGGCCAAATATAGGCTACTTGGACTTTTCTCTCAGTATAAATCAAGTAGGCCTACACTTAAGTGTAATTTGAAATATATTTCCGAGAAGTACATAAAGTATATATTTGAGAAGTATATAAAATGTAGACTGAAAGTATGCTTTCTTATTTTTAGTTGAAAAGAAGTATACTAATAGAACACTTGAATAAACTTATTTTTCGTAAGGGATGCACAGTTGAGGTCATCTTTCCTTTATCTAACACACCTGATTACATCGAAAATGTGCAGTGCTGGGATACGGTAATTTACTCCTGAAATATTGTTTACAATTTTAAGGACAGCATTTTTTTAAAATATTGAAAGCTTATGGTAAACGAAATTGGGTGTACGGTGAGACGTTACGCACCTCACCCATTAATATCAGTATAAAGGTTACAAGAATTTGCAATGTCATGTCAATTTATTAATGTCAATAAAGACGTTTTGTTATGTAAGAGTGTTCATTGTCATCACTGTAATAAAAGGCGGCCCTGTTCTCCCTAGAACAACTTCCAGTTTGAAGACTGTGCAGCTTTTGACATACAATCATGGTTAAAGCAAAGACATGGATCCTCAAAAAACACTTTGAGGGCTTTCCTAAGGAAAGTAACTTTGAACTGAGAGAAGAAGTTCTGCCAGAGCTTCAAGATGGAGGTATAGATAATTCATATTTGTCTTTTTGCTACATGTTCAATGCCTCACTGATTTAATCCTTTTGCTTCAGACGTGCTTGTGGAGGCGATTTATTTCAGTGTCGATCCTTATATGAGGTAAATATGCTCTAAAGTCTTTCTTATTAGAACATATACCATCTCTTTATTTAATTAGCTATACAACTTATGTGATGTGTCTAGCTCGTGTTTCTAAATGTCTCTTGCTGTTTCAGATCTCTGAGTAAAATGTGGCTGAAAGAAGGGGATGTACAGTATGGAGCTCAGCTGGCAAAGTAAGGAAAACAACAAATCTAACCATTTGTATTGTAATCTATACATTTTATTTACAATTTTATTTTGTTAGTGATATACCATTCAGTCCAGTTACATAGATCATTTTCTTTCCCTTTTCACCAATGAACATGCTTTATTTTATGTAAACATTCTAAGTAATCGTAAAATGTTCAATAATATATCGCAATATTGTTCAGAATGTCTAGCATCTGGATTTGTTCCTCAAGCTGTTCAGTGCACTCATCAATGTGGTTTCAGTTGCATCAACCGCTAAAGACACTTCCACTTAGGCGAGTGGAAAAACATCTTGAGCAACAAAGAAATTCACATTTTACATAGAAGACTGTAGACTTCAATTTGCATCTTAGGCTATACTGCATTAGTAAGTTCAAGTATTCTAAGCATTCAAGTGAGGAAACAGGTCAACAAAAACAACAATTCATATCATTGAATAAATATCTTAACTCATTGTTTGGTTGTCAGGGTACTGAAGAGCAAGGACCCAGCATTTCCTGAGGGATGTTATGTGGTTGCTGATTGTGGGTGGAGGACACACACTGTAACCAAAGCGAATGGTCCAGCCGGGCCCATCTTGACCCGGATAGTATTCGAATGGCCCAGTGACATTCCAATGTCCCTAGCCCTCGGTTCCTTAGGGATGCCTGGGTAATTTAATCACGACTTAAATGAAGGCAGTGACACATAGACTGCAAGAAAATAAGGTTTCATGATCATGCTCTCTTTTTTAATTCTTTGGTTCTCAATAGCAATAAGCACACAAACACAAAACCAACACTTCCTTCACAATCATTAGGCAATTCTTTTTTTTGTTTGTTATTTGTCTAAATCCCGTCCCCTTTTTCCTCTAGTTTAACTGCTCTGTACGGCCTGGAAGAGGTGTGTAAGATACAGCCAGGTGAGACGGTTCTGGTGAGTGCAGCAGCAGGTGCTGTGGGTGCAATGGTGGGTCAAATCTGCAAGATCAAAGGCTGCAAGGTTGTGGGATCTGCAGGAAGTGATGACAAGGTGGCATACCTGAAGGAACTGGGCTTTGACCAGGCCTTCAACTACAAGACTGTCTCATCACTGGAGGAAACACTGGAGAAAGCTTCACCTGAAGGATACGACTGCTATTTTGAGAATGTAATTAACATTATATGTGTATTTTTGCCTCTAACATTCAATCTACTTATTAACAAATATTCTTAAGTGTGTGAGTGTGTGTGTGTGTGTGTGTGTGTGTGTGTGTGTGTGTGTGTGTGTGTGTGTAATGTTCTCCAGGTGGGAGGACCCTTCTTTACTACAGCACTGAAAAACATGAAGCCAGGTGGTCGTATCGCTGTCTGCGGTGCAATAGCCACGTACAATGACACAACACCTCAGATGTGTAAGTCTCATTTTTATGGAGAAACTAAAGGGACATGGTGATGGAGTTAACGTATGAACAGAATAATTCAAGTTTACATACCCTTGATTCCACAATTTTTTTTTCTTTTATTTTTTTTGTGATGGTTGTTCATGGGGCCCTTGTTTGTCCAGTTAAACTGCCCAATGTTCTTCAGAAAAATCCTTCAGGTCCTGCAAATTTTTCAGTTTTTCTAGCATCTTTTGCATATTTGAACCCTTTCCAGCAGGGACTACACTGTAAAAAAATTATATGATCAATGAGTTATGACAACATATGTTTTACATTGCTTTTACTCGTGAAAATAAGTTAAGCAATTTTCAACTTTTTTTTAATGTTATACAAGATTTAACTAATTTTAAAGTCAGTTTAATGTCATTTAAGTTGAAATGACTAAACATCTAAGTTGATTGTACTTGTTAAAAGCTTAAGGCAGCAACTTTTTTTTTTTACAGTGTGTGATTTTGAAATCCATCTTTTTACACTGAGGACAATTGAGGGACTCAAACACGACTATTAAAAAAGTTCAAACATTCACTGAGAATCCAGAAGGAAACACGATGCATTTAGAGCCAGGGGAGTTAAAACTTTTTGAATTTGATGATCAAGGTAAATTGTACTTAAAGGAGAACTCCGGCGCAAAATGAACCTTTGGTCTAATAAAACATTGGTGCCTAGTCAACCGTTCTCTGAGATTTGTTTTCATGATAATCAAATGTAAAGACAGTCCAATTCGTGTATACAGACAGGAGCCATCTTTGGAAAACAGTCTCGACTAGTCAAACCACGAACGCCATTCATACAGTTCAGAGGTTCACTGAACTTCATACAGTTCAGCTCACTTAGCACGTCGTTCGTGGTTTGACTAGTCGAGACTGTTTTCCAAAGATGGCTCCTGTCTGTATACACGAATTGGACTGTCTTTATAAGACATCTTCTTATTAAACGGTCTGTACACTTACAAAGTTCTCAATGCTTCGTTTTGCATGTAGGGACCCTCATTATGTTACTGTGTTCGTGTGGGGCTATTTTGAGCCTTGTTAGTGGTATTAACTAGCGATTTATTTTTACTTATTAAATGCCCCCATTACTAACGTTATACGCTAAACAGTTTTTAGAGATACAACTCTTTACATTCGATTATCATGAAAACAAATCTCAGAGAACGGTTGACTAGGTACCAATGTTTTATTAGACCAAAGGTTCATTTTGCGCCGGAGTTCTCCTTTAATTTGTCTTCCAGGAGACATATAAGTATCTTCTGTTGCTTCCGAAGGGCGGTACATGATATTTAAATAAAATAAAATAAAATAAAATATTTGGACATCTTCATCCTGTTCAAAAGTTTTCAGGAGGCTCCCCGTTCTTAAGTTGCGCAATGTCACATTTTAATATTAGAATAAAACAAACTGAAAATGTATTAAATAGTTACACATTACAACCACTAGAGGACAGTAGAGAATAAAAAAATGCAAGCAATGCAGTATGCAGTGCAACATTAGAATATTGAATTTCTTTCTCATAGGTCCTTATCCTCACCATGAAATAATTACACGGCAACTGAAAATAGAAGGCTTTATGGTGAGAAGTTGGAGACACAAAGATGAAGAATCTGTGAAGAGAATGCTTAAATGGAAGAAAGAGGTAAACTGCTTTAGAAATTGACCTTTTTTCTGGTCTAAAACAACAAAAGAATATTTGATCATTACACTTCTTATAGCTCATGACCTGAAGTTCATTGAATAATTGCCATTAATACGCAGCACATAGTACCAGCCTGTGAATGAATGAGTGAGTGAATTGGAATCACATTCAACTGTTTCATTCCAGGGCAAGCTGAAGACGAAGGAAGTGGTCACTGTTGGCTTTGAAAACATGCCGATTGCCTTCATGAAGATGCTGAAGGGCGATGGACTTGGGAAGGCTATTGTTAAAGTCTGAAGCATGCTTAGACATGCATCTGTTGTCTTTTTCAAATGAACAAATAGTCTATTAATATACACATAAAATGCAGTGACACATTTGTAGGCCTGTATCTTGAAAACATGACACATGTCTGTGTCTAAAAGGTTCAGGGTACTGTGGAATTACAAATTTAAGAATCTGTTTAAGATCTACTGATCTTACATCCTTACATAACATCACATGAAAAACTAAGGGAAAGTACATTGTATTTAGCAATTAAGGTAAAGATGATGACATCAGATGAATGATTCGGTTTAGCAAAGATTTTAGCAATAAGTTCCTGCCAGTCCTGTTCTCTTTATTGTAAGTCAAATGAGTCAGATTACTGAGATTCACCCGTTGTCTTTAATGGATCTCGGAGCCCCTGACCCATTCTTTGAATAGTTAAGATGGTTGGATTAGGACTGGTAACACTCTAAAGTCTTGGGCGGGTTCCTATACCTGGATACTTTATTTGCATGCTTTGTTTAAGGTCGTCAGCCAGGTGCTTTGTCTCCAATTCTAAGCACTGCCTCCTAAAATCTATAAACTACAATGTACACTGCCTTAGTTAGACTTGATGACTGCGGCTACCAACAGTTCGTGTTCTCAATAAAGAATCCTGCTGAAGATACAACCTTGTTGAGTCTCTTGGTCTTCACTTCTGAGTTTCCTACAAATTAAACTTGTCCACTAAGTGCTTTTAGTAGTATGATGTTACAAGAAGTTATATTAACTGCCTGCAATCTGTTTACAAATAACCATGTGAAGCCTCAGATTTCATCTTTATATTTGGGTATTAAATACTCTGTCTGATTAATAATGTTCATTATTTCTTGGGGAAATGTTGCAAGCCAGATTCAAAACATGTCAACTGCAATAGGCCACAGCTCCAACATACAGATATTGGTTACGGCTCAGTTAGTTAAAACTAAACTGTGTAACCAAAAAGTTTGACAATACATTTACATGTTCCATTTGTTGAGGCTCATCCCGAAACTGCATGTTGACTTATGAAACATTTAATTTTAGGTGTATCAGTACACAAAACCACAGTGAAACATGTTTGCTCTTTATTAGATACATCCAAAAGTGTCTGATGGTTCTGCCGCAAAATAATTGGCTGACATTAAATGCTACATTTTTCCACAGAAAAGTAAAAGTACTTTGAGTAATAAATAATAAAAAGCTGATTGCCTGTTGCAGCCACTAAAGGATGTAAAACATCAACAGGACATAATTTCAAGGAATATATTATTAAGGACTGGATGTAAATTAAATTTCACAAATGTGTGCTTTCAAGATAAAGCATGCTGTCTTAAGGTTCAGCTTATTAACAGGCTATAGAGAAGCAGAAGATTTGAGGGTACGCCTACACATATATAGTCACAGTGATTCTGTCAAACGAAACATAGGAAGTGTGACAAAAAAATTCCAAAGAACAATACTAATACTCCCATGACTAATCTCATGATATGTTTTTATTACCTATTTGCTCATGAAGATAGCGTTATTTTTAAGAACAGTCTTCTTTCCAACTCTCTTCATGGTGATTTCTTATTTCTACTATAAACCTGTTGTGAAAGGTATTGGATGTTCAGTTTTTGTACAGTTTAGCAGTCAACCACTACTCTCTGTGACGTCATGGCGCATACAGTAGCCTAATCCCGGAATCTGTCAAGTCATTCTGACTTGCTCATAACAAAACAGTGATTCTCTTTCAGGATAAATAAATAGGTTTAGCTACTCGTTATAGGGGTGATGTACATATTTATGTCACAAACTGTGCAAAACCTACACATATATCGCATTTACTGAACAATTTCAACTGATTATATTTGTAGGGTGTAGCGGTAGGCGGGGACATAGGAACTCAGAATTCCATGATTGGATCGTTGTCTTCTTTGAAGGTGGGGTTACGTGACAGTGTTTATATACGGCGCTAATGACTCGTGCTGCCACTCTGGCTGTCAATGAAGCAGGACCTTTCAGAACATACAGTAGTCCATTAGAAGACAGACATCAAAATGATTGTCATAATTGAGGATAAGGTAGGAACATAATACAATGTTTTAGCTGTTTCCTTTAGGCTACTTTGGCTGTAATTCTTTATAGGTAGCTAGCCTAATGTTTGACTTCTGATTTGGGGGGGGGGGGGGGGGGGGGGGGGGGGGTTATATTCGAAAAAGTTATTAACTTAAAAGTTATTAACTTATTTGAAGTATGATAAGTATTTAGCTAAAAAACAGACGAGCGCATTTTTGTTTTGAAATGCGATGACACATGGTTGTTTTTCCTCCCCCCACACAGAACCACAAAGCAGAGTGCAATTGTGAAAAGTAAGGAAATGAAAAGTGCTTTTGTTTTCAGTTAAAACTTATGATTTAGTAGGCTAAGTGTTTGTCAGTGAGAAGGTGCTGGCGTGTGTGAACACTTGGAACACACCATGAGAGATCTGACTCATTTAAAGCAAATCGGTTCTTTCGAAGAGTTCATTTCAAAGAGCGGTTCTTTTTGTCGTCACGTAATTACGCCATGGTGTTTATTTCGGTGTGTCGGAAAGATCGTATACGAGTTGAACGCACAAGAATGCCACCAAGTCGCAAATACCAGTGGCAAACTCGGTATTTTGGGGGCGTTTCATTAAGAAAATATCACAATAGCCTATTAAGCAGTGACATTATCAGACCTTTTTATTTACAACAAAATAGCTTGCCTGCAAAAAATATGATAGCATTGTAATATAACAATACAAAAAGTTTAGTTTCTTCCTAAATGAATAAAAACCATAAAAAAGCCAACACACCTAAGCCTACATTTTGTTCTTTATCATTGCTGTACTTTTGCACACGCAAGGTCTCTCGCTCGCTTTCCCTCTCTCCCGTACGCGCGCGCTACGCGGTTTGAAGCACAATCTCTGTCTCGCGTGCGCGCTCGCTCTAGATTCCAGGAGATTTGAACTATTTTACTAGATAAATACATAACTAGTCGATCACGAGTGGCTCAACAGGTAGATATATAGATAAACTCATCTTCCAGGCATTTGACCGACCAGGTTGACACTTCATGCGTGAAAAATCGGGGGTGTGGCGTGAGAGCGTGTGAAACCAATCAAATGCGTGTGTCTCACGGCCAATGCGTGAGAGTTGGCAGCTCTGCAATACACATAGGCCTATATGTAATAAATGGTTCGATTAATAATGGACCATAAAGTGGTAATTTCTTAATTTCTTAAGTGTAATTTCATTGAAAAGAATGTGAGCTGTTTTCCACAGTATCTCATATAGAACCCGAAAGCAATGTCAACCCCTTTCTGAGTATGCTTTCTGTTACCTCATAGGCCATAATTATGGTTCTTTTGTAAAAATCTCAATCACCCTGCTTAAGTTACAGCATTATGACTCATCTGCCATTTTAATGAACTTCAGCAGGAAGGAATGTGTCATGTTAGTTTTTGAAATTAAATGTACTTTTCCTTCCTCTCTCTTTTTTACAGCCTGCTTTCGACAACGCTCTAAAAAATGCCGGGAACAAGTTGGTGGTGGTGGACTTCACAGCCACATGGTGTGGGCCCTGCCAGAACATCGCTCCATTCTTTAAAGTGAGCACTCATACACCGCATCCGAGATTCAGAGTGACATCTGGAGCTGTCATGATTCTAATGTTTATTCTATAGAGGCCCCTGGAAACATCGGGAGTGGCTCTGTTGTTGTGCTGTGTTGTCGGGGCAACCGCTGGGGAAGCTTCCTTAAGAATTAAAGTGTGAATCATTCACAGAATGCAAATGAGAGGTAGTCCTGATAAAGGAAGAAGAGAGGTATAAAAGACAAAAAGAGCCTTAAAAGTGCAGATTCATTCTTTAAAGACAATAGTTAGCTTATTTTGATATTCTGGTGTACTTGAGAACCAACCACAAGAAAAAACTAACCTCAGCCGCATGGTTAAACTACATAACAACATTAAATGGCTGTTTATTTTTACTTTCATTCAATACACATTCATTTGTACCTGGTTTAGGAAATAAAAGAAAGAATATGCAAATGTCACAGATGAAACAGAAGGAACAAAATTTTAAAGCTCAAAGGAAGTGCTTTGATTGAGAGCTTTGTGGTCTGCTTTTTACTACCGCCTTTTTTCCCTCCACAGGTGCTGTCTGAAAAAGAAGAGAACAAAAATGTGGTGTTTCTAAAGGTGGATGTGGATGATGCACAGGTTAGTCACCTGCTGTCTTTTTTCTCTGATGAATACACTCAAAAGCCTACAGACTATTGAGGCAAATGAGCAAAACACCCTTTTACATCATAGATTCACCATCTGGGTTTTACTGTGTTACTTTCATTTGAATACTTGCCTCGCTAACCCCCTCGAGTTGACACGGATATCTGGTGTAGTATAGTGTATTTGGATACTCACATACAGCCAAACCTTATAAAAGGGCCCAAACACATTAGAAGATCCCAGCACACCCGTCAGCTGGTTGCTGTTCTCCAGATCGACTTGCTGATAGTGTGTTATTTGATTCACAGGATAGTGCTGAGAAAGGATATTGGCTGTCATTCAGTTTTATCAGAGGTAGATTGAGACACTGCCAGAATGGGACAATTTTGATGTTTGCCCATGTTGGCATGGTTACAAACACTAGCTATTATTACAATGCTGTGTTGCAAAGCAGATTAGAGGATGCGTGTTTGTATAAAGCTGAATCCTTTATACATGTTTGCGATTTGTTAAAATGTCATGCTTTCTGACTGACATTTAAATCGCAAGGTGCGGATGGCAAAGGCAAGCAGAGCGTTTGAAGATCCTGATAACAATTCACACATCCCACAATCCAGTGGACCTTTTTGTGACTGAATTTACCATTGGCGGAAAATATCAAATAAGATGATTTGAATATGAAACAAAGCCATTTAAAGGATTTTACATTTCGACAGCCATCGTGTCATGGACGTAATTTCAGCCCTATAGATCTGGCCAGACTAGCAAAGCAAAATGAAAAGACACTATTAAAGATGGTTATCATGGTTATAAACCTATTCAGACCTGATCTCCGCTCCCCTTTTCTCTGTTCTAGGATGTGGCCGCTTACTGTGACATTAAATGTATGCCAACATTCCAGTTCTACAAGAATGGACTGAAGGTAAAACATCATTCCTGGAGGTTTTCTTCCAGTTCTCTTTTGGGGAACTATTTTTATAAGCTGATTTTGTTCCCCCTAACTGGGATTCAACAATTGTTTTGCAGATTGATGACTTTTCTGGATCAAACCAATCTAAGCTGGAAGAGAAGATCAAAATGCATAAATGAAGAAAAAAGAACACGCATAAACAAAAACACAAACCAACCGTTTATAACTAAATACATATAATAGGTGTATTTGAAGCTAAATACACAACAGGTTTTCTGATCTTGATTTCAGAAGTTTAAATCAAGTACAACAACATCATTCTCATCCTCTAATTCTATGACAGCTACAAAAACCAAAACTATGGTAATACTTTCCTCAAAGACTTTTTTGTTAAATATTTTGACCTTCTACAATGGCTGCCTCTAATGTATTTTATGTTGGCTTTGTATGAAATTAAAACTGTAAAAAGAAATCAAAAGTTCTTGTGTTGTAATGGGATTGTCAAATTATCCAAGTCAAATGTTTATTTAGTCATACGAGACAGGCAAGTAAAACAAACTGAAAGTTTAATTGAGAATTCTTCATCATTAACTGTGGTAATGAGAATTACAGTTGGTTTTCATATAGTAGTGTTTTCTGTTTCAATAAAAACATGAAAAGAATAGTTTATATACATGTACATTGGACAATCACATCAAAATTTTTACACATCATACAAGTTCATGTATATAGCAGCAGCATATATTTAATACTGTTTCATTTCCTACATGAAAAAATACAGCTTTAATTTACAAAACCACTTAGGACTCTTTGAGGGAAAGAGATAATGAGTTGTGTACAAGTTTCTGACATTAAGCCATCTTGTTCCAACACGTGGCAAATTAAAAATGAAAGTATCCAGATTTTCTTTTTCTGAAAGACAATAATTAATAACAAAGATCAGCTGAAGAACGTTAAAACCCTTTTTGACCAAAATATTATAACCATAATCTCTAAATCAATAATTAAAACATTTATGATACCTTCCTTAAGCATGGGTAAATAATATTTGTTTGAGGCATTTGTCCATTCTGCATGAAGATGGACCTTGAAAGTGTCTTTAAAGCTCAGTTTTTTACTTAGATTAACCAAATGTCACGTACATCTAATTGGCAATCACTCTAACCAGCTATGACGACTGCAGCATCTAATTAGCTGAGGGATGCGGGTATCAAGTCGATTGACTGGAAACACTTATAGTAAAACCGTCAGATCAATAGTCCTCTAGTCAGAGGCTGTATTTGCTCAATAAAATCTTGACACTGGCACTGAATCAGTGAAATAAACATCGGAAAGGAGCAGATTACTTAAAAGAATAAATCGTAAAAGAAATGGTCCCTCTGCCAACTCAATGAAAGGATTGAAACCAACTGCAGTGCCTTGGGAAATGTACGTTTATTGTAAGAGATACGCTATCATGAAACTAGGTGTGTCAGAGGCCTACATTCACATACTGACACACATAGACAAAGATGGTTCTTATCTGTATTTCCCTACTCGTTTTTTTACTTGTCTTTCACAATCAACGGGAACTTCCCAGATGAGTGTTTCAGTGTTCCTTGTACAGTTAGTGGAAATACATTACATTACAATGTGTTGAAGTTTATATAATGTAAGTCATCAAATGTCAAAATCTCTATGCAATGTGCTGATGTCACATATATTATTTATATTTGGTTTACCTAGAGCAGTCATATCCTCCCCATCCTTGACTGCAATGACACCTGTTGGGTCGGATACACCTTCCTCCATTCAAACAGGGCATGGAGCACACCGCTAAGAACACACACACAAAATACTCATATTAACCAATAATTCCCCACTAATCCAGTATATATATTTATACTTTATAACTGTGTTGCTACAACATCATAGTACAGTTCAAAAATGTATTATGAGGGTTTGTAGAACTTGTATAACTTCTATGTTTATCATGGTGTGCCAAAACATGTAGCACTTTAACATTGTCTTTAAGAAAAGTACAGGAACTAAATTCTTTCCTTTATTAATGTGCATACATTCACACAATCAGTTTTGGAGAGCAACCAGGATCGTATTTCAAAGGGGACATTCCGTGAAATTTTTAAGAGGGATCCAGATTTTCCAGAATTCATATTCGCCCTGACAGTTCATTTAAACCCACATCATGTAAATCAACACCGATAAAACACAAAGAGACAGACCAGCAACAACTGCAGAATGAGAACCAGCAAGCTCTGCAGGTGACGTACTGTGCATATTGTGCTTGAGTCTGCTAAACCAAGTTTGCTTTAAAGGGTTAGTTCACCCAAAAATGAAAATTAAGTCATTAATTACTCACCCCCATGCTGTACCAACCCCGTAAGACCTTCGTTCGTCTTCGGAACACAAATGAAGATATTTTTGTTTAAATGTGACAGCTGGATCACTCCTCCATAGGCTGCCTAAGGGAATGAATCCTGACGGCCCAGAAAGTCAATGAAGAAAATGTTTAAATATTCCATGTCACAACAGTGGCTCAACTATAAGTTTATCAAGCGACGAGAATACTTTTTGTGCGGAAATAAAACAAAAATAACGACTTTATTCGACTATTCCTTTTCTTCCTTGTAGGCCTGAAACGAGACTTCAAGAGATTTCCACGACGCATGCGCGAGAATTGCGATCTCCTTCAACTACTTCAGTTAAGTTCTCGCGCGTGCGCGTCGTGGAAATCTCTTGTTGTGACATGGAATATTTAAACATTTTCTTCATTGACTTTCTGGGTCGTCAGGATTCATTCCCTTAGGGAGCCTATGGAGGAGTGATCCAGCTGTCACATTTAATCAAAAATATCTTCATTTGTGTTCCGAAGATGAACGAAGGCCTTACGGGGTTGGTACAGCATGGGGGTGAGTAATTAATGACTTAATTTTCATTTTTGGGTGAACTAACCCTTTAATGCATTATCAACAGCTCAGCAAGTAGGTTTGTTTATCTTGGTACTGGAGCTGGTGGTGTTCTCAATAAATCTAATGAAGTTTCATTGGTAAATGTTAAAATATAATGTATGTGGTATTGTAAAGGAGTTCTTGCCCTTTATAAGTCATTCATTATGGAGATGTTCATGGTATTGTGAAAGCAAACGCATCAATACACATCAATATGATAAAAGAAAAGAAGCAGTTTCAGCAATTAGACAGTTCAAAGTTCACTATACAAACAAAGATACTGACTTAAATGGTGACAAATAAAATCCGTTTAAATATATAAAATAATACATTAAACTTAATGTACATTCATGTAATAAATAAGCCTGAATTCAAATGAACATCTTAGACATTAATGTGAGCATGAACCTGACCCCCCCCCCCTTTTTTTTTATTAATAAAAATATATAAATATTCAATGAAGTCTCTCAATTAATGGGAGTTCATAAAACTAGAAGTATAATAATTGCTGTTTAAAATTATTTAAGATGAAGTATAGCATATCACCAGTGTCACTGCTCGACATGTCATGTCAACTGCCCCTAAGCGTTTTCAATAATTGTGTTTTGTTTTGCTGCTTGAGCTCCTGGGATCTACTGGATATCACTATTAGGGGCCTGTTGTCACAGGTGTTGCCTGGAAACAACATGAGCATGACACGGTATGACCCCAGGAGAATGAGCCACGGCCCCATCCCACCATGAGGTCCTTCTGTCTATAATAAGTGTAATCACTCCACTACACCCTTAAACTCTTAAATTTAATCGGTTCATCATAATGTCTTTAGTTAACAGCAAGAGATATTTCCCTAAATAGTCACTTTTAGAGTTGAACTAAATGCCAGACAAACACGTTTGTTGGGTTTTATCGGATCAGTGTCACAGTCTGTTGTGCGTTGGTCGGGTTTGTTTTCACCTGACTCACTGAACATGTTCAATCAACGTTTGCCTGTGTCTGTTGGGGCAGTGTGAACATATGTGTGACAGTTATTTTTCATAAAATTCTAAATTCAACGGTCAACTTGTTTGTTGTCTGTGCAGTGTGATTTGGCCTTAAGACTCATGCTAACAGGCAAGATCACAGATAGCTTGAGGTAAATGGCAGATGTTCTCTAGACTCCATTAATTGGCTGTAATTAAATACTGTGAGGTTATCACTAATTGTATGTCAGGACTGAAAAAACGCAGATGATATTTCTACTTCCTCAGTTTTGTAGATTTTGTTATATTATTGTTTGATTGCTTCTATTACTCATTTTTAAGTCACTTTGGATGAAAGCGTCTGCTAAACGATTAAATGTAAATGTATTACTCATACAAGATCCACAACGTTAGAGGTTGCACTGACTAGTCAACTAGTTCTGCTACTAATCATTATTTATGTAATAAATTAACTAGTTTTCTCGACGACCATCATGAGTCATCACATACAAACACACACTCTTACCACTGTGGCAGCGTGTGCCCGTCCATCCTGCTGGACATTCACACTGGTATGGAGCAACACAGCGTCCTCCATTGAGACACGGTAGGATGCAGATCGCTGCAAAAAAGGCACATGGATTATGAAACTGTGTGACATTTGGGATGATAAGACACAGTAATAATCAGAATTAGTTCAGTCAACTGTTTAAAACCAACCTCTCTTTCACTTTCTACTTCCCATATATATTCATGCATGTACAGACATTCACACCACACCCAACAGTTCTGGCTTTCCGATAAAGAAGTAGTGAAGACACAGAGATAAATGCAGCTTGTTTTTGTGGGATGACTGTTAATGAGCAAGGCTTTTTAAGAAGCTGTTGTAATGCACGATATTACTGTTCCATGAACTATTGCCAAAATGAATGGACTGTCATGTAGAAATAATCATCTCTGTTTGTGTATGCAGTTGTTGTTATTGTGGATGTTTGTGTGTGTACTTACGCTCCTCACAAAATCGGCCCATCCATCCCTCTGGACAGGAGCAAGTGTTTGGTCTTTGGCACACACCTCCATTCTGACACTGGAGCCAACACACAGCTGCACAAACACAACATGATTGGTACAGTGATGAAACTGAAACAATCTAAAAAAAAGCAGAGACTGTACACAGTGCCACTTTCCTACAGAATTCCAAAACACTACGAAAAGACATGCAGTATTCAAAGAACTAGATGTTAGATGTTCAGACCGGTGTGAAATTGCACTGATCTGAGTTAATTTCTGCAAGCACCCACACCATTTGACCAAAAGAGAGGCTCAGAAGTACAAGGTTAAAACATCAACATGCCCAAAATTAAAGCTTTATATACTGAATCATTCATGCCTTATTGAAAAGAGTGACATCCATACCAAAGCCCATCTCAATAATCTCTGTGAGACAACGCTGTTGTTCAATAACTATTATAAAATAAATTCTGGCCCTGCATTAATCAATTAAGCATTCTCGCTATGCTAAAATAAAGTAACATCCATGACACAAAGTAACAGTTAGCTTAGCTATACTTGTATGTATTTGCACAGCACCTATTGAGAACATTGTTATTATATATATGTCAGATACTATAACCGAATGACAATTACATTTATTATAAAATAATATTTTATTAAGAGCTAGAGGTAGTACTATACTGGAAGGCGTTAAAAAGAAACGTTAAAAAGTTTTGGGGTAAATATTTTTTCAACTATTCATCAATGAATCCTGGGATGTGTCACAGTTTCCACAAAAATATTAAGCAGCACAACCATTTTCAACATTGATAATAATAAGAAATGTTTCTTTTTCTTTTCTGAAGGATCATGTGACACTGAAGACTGGAGTAACAGCTGCTGAAAATAAAAAAACAGTTATATTGTAACAATATATTTACAATATACCAGTTTTTACTGTATTTTAACCAAATAATGCAGCCTTGGTGAGCATGATCATTTAAAAAAAAAAAAAATCTTACCGCCCCCAAACTTTTCAATGGTAGTGTAGATCAACAAGTTAAATATCATCTATTTGCAATAATGTACAGAAAGGGAATGGAACTTTGGAGTTTCTTTTGAATACGTTTAGTGAGACTCTTGACACCAAAAATGCACAAATAGCGCTAGTAAATCTCAAGCCATTGACTAGCAGTGTTGCTTAATAGTCATTAGCTGTAAAGATGTCCAAAGTGCCCAATGCTCATGTTTATATGTGTAAATGTGCAAGACCAGTCAAAGGGAATAGCAGGATTTTGCAAAGATACAGAAAAAGGCTGAAGGCAGAACTCCAAGTGGGATTTAAGGGCAAGTCCTTGTGCTACCTTTGCAGGTAGGAGGTGGGGTCCAAGTGCCATTCTCCAAGCACACACTCCTGCTAGAACCCTCCATGGTGTAGCCTGCGTAACATGAGTACACCACCACATCTCCAAACTGGAACACTGCCCCACGGACTATCCCATTTGCCACGTACAGTGGTGGGCCGCAGGACACCCCTGTGTGTGATTAAAATGGACCGGACCAGTAGGTTAGAAAGGAAGATTCTCAGCAAGGCTGAGCAGTCCATTGAAGAACTAAAGAGAGCTTTCTGGGTCTTTAAAGGATGGTTAAGAAATGGCATTTTCTTGAGCTCTCTAATTTCAATCTTTTTAGGTAGTTGTATTTGAGAATATTTGACATGTTTTTCATGTAACAGGAAGCCTCATTAGTGTTGGGAACATACAAACAAATCCACAAAAAAGGAGATGGTGCACGGGAAATGCACATTTGAGAGATGACATCATAGTATCCTCTCACATCTGATAATAGTAATGCTATAGGCAGTAAGTGAAGTTCAACAGGTGTCTCACAGAGAGAAAAGTGAATATACACACATAATGTTCAGATCCAGGCAATAACCAACTAAAAATGTGCACACAATCCACCACATACATACGCATGTCATATTACAGAGCTAGCATGCAAATTGCCCAAGGATCAAAATATCATGAATAATACAAAACAACAAAGGAACATTAACTAACTGTGAGAGAAAAGGCTAGTTTTATTTTGTATGATAGCATGCAGAAGCAACGGGGACAGAGGAAAATAGAGACGAAAGTTTCCAACAACACACAGACAGTACAATAGAGATTCCATGCAATGAGAAAAGCAGAGTTTACAATCAATATGACACGTAAGCAATGTTCCACAACCTACTGAGCTATTGAAATTGATTTTAATAGAGTTTGGTGTTAGCATGTTGGTATGCTAATGGCAAAACATTCTAGTAATAATCATAAAAATACACAGCCACACAAATATTAGGTAAACTACATATAACTACATATATTCCACTCAATACTGAAAAGTGTTGATTAATTCAATTTATTTTTAATCAACTTTTCTTCCGTCTAATTTGCCATCTTGGATTTATTTATTTTTCACTGAACTGAATATAATGTATTCTGAGACTTAGAGTTTGGGCAAAACAAGAATCTCAGGAATAATTAGGATACCTGCTTTTGCATCAGGAGCATGCCTGAAATGCCATAAAATGCTGCCTCTGTAGTAGCTCACTAGGGTTTGGAACAGACCACTTGTCTTTGACACCATTAGCATATGCACCCATATACAGTATGTCCCTAATAAAACTTTCCACAATTCTTTCTTTCATTACAAATGAATTTGCACAAGTTGTGATGCTGCAGCCTGAATGAGGAACTGAATGAGGAGTTATTGGTCAAATCTTACTCCTCAAGCTGTTGTAATCAGCAACTGTGCTTGAGTCAGCACGAATACACTATGTGGAAGTACTTAGGGACAAAGTTCGTAGTTTCTTAACCCATCACAATATTGCAAATCTCCAGCTCGTCAAATCCGGAAGTCTATTTGCCCTCGATTTTGTTAATATGCAAATTCTGTTTAGAGTATGTGATTTAGACATTTTCGTGCTGTACATGTTCAGATTTATCATGGGATAGTGAGGTGCACCAAAGAGAAGCTGAAATATGTTTTAATATGGCCCAAATATCTTGGAAAAGTATTTTAGATATTTTGCCTGTGCTGAATAATATGAGATCGAATTGGGGATAAATTCCCCTAACATTTGGTGCAAAATGCTTCTGGGCATTAAAATAAATTCATATAGCTATTTTTTTTTGTCATTCAAAGCAACTAATAAATACAGTAAAGATGGAAATAATGAATGCTTGTACTCACTCTCGCATACTGCAGTGATGGGGGTCCAGGTCTGATCACTCCTGCAAGTTAAAGTGCCGTTACCTTTTCTCTGGTAACCTTTGAATCGCTGACCTTTAGGACAACTGACTGGTATTGACTGGCCTACCAGGAAAGCCGTCTGAGCAATGTTGACATTGCCTCCAGTCCAGCCAGGAGGAGGGGGGCATGGTTTGGCTGTGTGTGTGGGAGGGGGGGGGGGGGGGGGGGGGGGAAATAAAATTTGAGTCATATATTACTGAAAAGCCTTTCTGGATAAACAAAAAAAGCAGACCTATAATGCAGTAAGTAACATCTTAACTTCTTAGAAATGTAAATTTAGTTTGTATGTTTCTTGGTGGAAAATAAGGTGTTTTGCTATTCTCTCATTGACGAAGGTCTAACAGAAGTCTTATACTGGCTTGGTTGTGAAATTACTTTCCCAAAAATGTACACAGACAGAAATGTCTGTTTTTGAAAGAATGTTTCAATTCACTGAAAATAAATTGCACTTACTGCAATGGTGCAGTGTCAACTGCCGGAAGGTATACAATCTATACTGAGCCTAATTTCTTACAATGGAAGTTATTTGAGCAGAAAAGACTACTCACGACAATGTATTTAACACCTAGATATATGGGGTTCTGTCAGGTCCATTAAGTCAAGAACACACAGACAAAATAATTTAGAATTTAATTGAATAGATTGCAAACAGGTTGATATTCCTGAATTGAAATTTGGCGGTATGGCTCTGTTCAGGGAGTCCTCTGACCTTTCATGAGCACCATGAAATAGCAGAGAGTCAGAGGACAGCAGCACCAGCATTAGGGAACGCTCACACAGTTTTAGACTGTGAGAGCTAAAATATCCCCCTGTGAATAGAGCAGGCAACATGACATAAGCAAATGCCACGTTATGCATAAGGAGGAGCTGGGGAGGTGGCGGGCAGCAGAATCGAGCAGCGAGCCAGCAGAGCGAGCAGCAAGCATGTATGAGCAAGGTGAATGAGCTTTAAATAGGGCGCCTTGTTTGAGCTTTGGCCATTGAGCAGCGAAGGGAGTTGACAAGCTAATGCAGCTCAGCTGGAGCAGATCAGCTGACGGAACAGTGTTGATAGCAAATAGCATAAGCAGCGGCTTGACTACCTGGCCTGCCAGAACTGACGCTGACGCTCAATTTGTGAGTAGTTTTTTCAAAATGCAAGTCCCTCATCCAGAAAGCTTCCCTTTAAATATTGTCAGAGTATTTGAAACCATAGTGCTTGACATACGTATACAGACTGGGAAGGGTGAACTCCAGGAGCCGTTTCCCACACACATGACGAGAAACTCTCCCTGCAGTGTGTAGCCTTTGTCACAGTGAAACTCAAGAGCTTGCCCGTTTGACAGGTTGTGCTCGTGCACTTTTCCATTCAACAAATCTGTTATCTTCTCACAGCCTCCTGAAACTGTGAGTTTATGTATGTACATTTGTGAAAAAAAGAAGAGGAAAGAATGCAAAAAGGTTAGATAGAGAACCACGGAAAGACGTTGAACTTATACTGTTTCTTAAAGCTAAAGAGTGACTGTTTATCTATTCTTACCTTCACACGCTGGTGTAGGTAAGCTCCATGTTCTGTTGGCTTGGCAAGTGAGGTTCTGTGAACCAACCAAACTCATCCCTGAATGACACATGTAACTCACAATACTCTGGTATGTCTGACCACTGGACAAAGTAACTGCATGGGGAACCACTGGTGGAGGACCACATGATACAGCTAGACAAAAGATGAGTTTAGAGATCAAGTAGAATGAATGTGTAATAATAACAATAACAATATAAATATGAACAACTTTTTTTCTACCAAATCTTGTACATTATTAAAGATAGCCAGAAAACAAGAAAAAAATCCTGATTAATTTTTTTTTCAGTTTGAAAAAGTCTTACCAGCACACACTGGCTGAATTCCACTCCAGGTTTTATCACCTTGACATATCTGAACAGAATCACCCTGGATGATGTGAAATAAGAATATAAATACAGTATATACATGCTTTTGGCTTATTAACTCTCATTCACCACTATTATAAATACATTTATTGGGGCAATGGTTTGTGGGGAAATATGGCATTAGATAATATAAGGACTAATCCCTTTTCCAGGGTGTTTCCCTGCCTACGGCCTGAGACAATGGGATAGGCTCAAGCGGTTTAGAAATGGATTGATAAATAAATACGTACCTGTATTTCAAATCCCGGTAGACAAGTATGGCTAATAATATCTCCATAATTGTAGCTCTTGCCCTCAACCAAACCATTAATAATGGCGAGAGGCTTCTCACAAATAACAGGCACACAAGACTTGGAAGAGAAAGATGGAGACCATTTGCCAGAGATCTGGACGAAATAAAGGGAAAATAACATTGAGGCATAATTAGAAAATGACAAATTTATCAGCAAATGATGCAAGGAGTGTCTACACAGAATGATGATCTTAACATATCACTTACTGTACACTCAGATAATCCAGGTCCCTCAAGATAGTATCCTGGTCTACAGGAGAGTATGATTGCGCCCCCTACAGGTGTGAGCTGCTTGCCTGTGACAACTACATTGGTGAGGTTAGCAGGCAGCCTGCAGGGTGAAAGTCGACATCTGACGCTGTGTTTGGACCAGGTGCCATCACTTTCACAGGTAATTGAGTCTGTCTTTGTTGCTAACTCAAAGCCTTCTTTACACCTGTGTCAAGTGGAAACATTCAGTTGAATGGATCTCAGCATTTGTATTTGTATAATTTAGCTTTTATTGGATATTTATGTTATGTCAAAGTACCTGTACTGAGCTTTGCTGCCATAGGTTAACACCACTCCTGCAGTCTCTGCATTTGGGATGAGAGGGGGCACTCCACAAGAAACTGGTTCACAGTTCAGGTTAGGCTCTCCCCATCTACCCAACCTTCCACAGGAAAGATGGGGAAAACCTTTCAAATTATATCCTGGCCTACAGCGGTAGGTGACTGTATCAATAGAGTATGCAGCACTGCCTTGTACGATAGCATTAGGCACAGCTGGGGGAGGGCTGGAACATCTCCCTCGGGTGCAGATGGGTACTCCTGGACTCCACACTCCGCCCTTGTCACATATGGCCTCTGGGGGGCCAAGAATTTTATAGCCATCATCACATCGGAACCAGATGCTTGCACCACAGGTGTGGTCTCGGCCGAGAATGGTGCCGTACTTCAGAACCGGGGTACTGCAGACACATGGTCGGCATTCTGGAACTTGCCCCAGCCAGACACCATCAGCAGCACATCGTAAAACCGGACTGCCAAAAACCTCATAGCCTGGAAAGCAAATATACTCCACAACATCATCAAAATTAAAGCTTGATCCATTCAGGTAACCATGGCTAATGTCCTCAGGTGGGTCGCATGTGACTATGTCGCACCGCGGAGGAGGGTCATCCCATAGTCCATCAGCTCTGCATATTAGCGTAGGATTTCCCGTCAAGACGTAGCCAATGTCACACGCATACCTAACCATACCGTTGTAGCCATAATCCGTGCCTGTTACTCTGCCATTTTCAATTATCGGTGGTTGACCACAGTTGGCTGGAAGGCACTTTGGAGGAGCCTCAGTCCAACTGCCATTGGCCGAACAAACACTTGTCGGCGCCCCCTGTAGGATGAAGCCAAGATTGCAGCTGAACAACAACCTCTTACCAAACGTATAGTCGTCTCCTCTTACTAAAACGTCCTTTGATACAACAGGGCGCCCACAGTAGACTGCTCTACACATTGGAGCTTTGTTGTCCCATTTCCCATCAACCTGACAAGTTCTAATTTTAACACCCTCAAGGACAAACCCTTTATGGCATTCATAATGAATAAGCATCTTGACGTGAAAGGATTTTCCAATCACCTCACCATTCGCAATGCCTCCAGGATTACCACATGAGATGGGCAAACAGCGAGGAGCATCATCACTCCACTGCTGCCCAGAGATACACTGTCGGATTGTCTGTCCACTGAGCTCGTAACCCTCCTCGCAACTGTACTCTGCGAGGCTGGCATGTGGGCTATTTGATACCATAACTGATCCATATTCAGGGCTGGGTGGAGTCTCACATTGTGCCGGAGCACACACAGGTGCGGTTCCATTCCACGTGCCGTCTTCTTGGCACATCAACACGACACCACCATTCATTTCATAGCCAGCATGACAGTGATATTGAACTAGGGAACCATGTAAAAAGCTGTTGTCTACTGGTAAATGTTGGCTTGTGAGTGTATCATCATCGTCTTCTTTGACCTTCAAGTAGTCACCAAAATCAATATGCGGAGGCAGGCCGCAGTCAGCAGGAGAACATTTTGGCTCAGAGCTTGACCAGCCATGTTCTTCACAAGTGAGATGATTATTACCCACTAGCAGAAAACCTGGGAAACAGCTATAGAAGATAGTAACCCCAAACTTGCGGTCCCGTCCTTCTACAAAGCCATTGTCAATTGGTTTTGGAGGAGAACAGTAAATCTGCACACAGGTAGGAGCCTCCTGGTGCCACTGTCCATTCTCCAGACAGGTGAGGGTTTCTGGCCCTTGTAAACGGTACCCCCTTTGGCAGGAATATGTAACTGATTGGCTAAACTGAAGCCTGGAGTATCTAACAGCACCATTGGGAATCTCCTTGGGTGCAGCACACTTAACAGGGTGACATACAGGTACACCTCCTATCCACAGTCCACTTTGACCACAAAGCACAGTGCTGTTGCCTACTAAGTCATACCCTGCCTTACAGCTATAGATGGCAGTACTAAGATACATTAGTCCTTGGACATCCACAATTCCATTTGGTATGTCCTCAGGCTGTGGGCATTCAATAGGAATGCACTCAGGATAAGGTTTACTCCAGTTCCCATCTGCCTGACAACGGACAGAAGCTTCCTTCCGGAGTGTAAAGCCATCCATGCAAGAGTAGTTCACCACACTAGCAAAGTAGGACAGTGTGTCAGATGGGTCACCAAAGGCAACCTCAGGGGGAGGTCCACAAAACACTTGTTTGCAGACAGGGAAAGAGTCATTCCACTCTTGGGATGGGGTACAACGAAGAGTTCGTGCTCCATGGAGAACATAACCTTCCTCACAAGAAAGCTCCACAGTGCCTGAGTCAGAATCCAATCCACGCAGTACAAGGTGATTCTCCTCTAAAGGTGGTTCGGGGCACTGTACTGGGGAACAACGTGGGGTTACGCTCTTATCCCAATTTTCGAACTTTAAACAAGTCCATACAGAATCTCCAATGAGTTCATATCCCTCGTTGCAGAAAAATTCCACCTTGCTGCCGACTTCAAAGGTGGAGCCGTGATAATGCCCATTTTTTATATCAGGTGGGGTAGGGCAGGTGAGGAGGACACAAACAGCAGGAGGGTTGTTGTTCGACCACTGCTTATTGGCCATACATATACGTTCAGGTTTTCCAGTTAGGCGATAACCATCATTGCAAGCATAGGTCACTCTACTGCTGTATACATAGCCGTTCTTTCTTAGTTGGCCCTACATAGAGAAAAAATTAAAATATGTTTAATAATGTATGTGAAATAATCAAGGATTACATTGACATTAGAATTCTTTATTGTTTTGTTTAAATAAAAAAAAAAAAAAAAAAAAAAAATAATAATATATATATATATATATATATATATATATATATATATATATATATATATATATATATATATATATACACACATCATGCATCCCAGGAAGACAGTATTGAATTTACCTGGATAAAACCATTTGCCAAGCGAGTAGGGCTGGGACAGGAAATAGGCTGGCATGTGGGCAAGACACCTCCCCACTCACCGTTGGCTTTACAAATTCTTCTTTTCTCTCCTCGAATGAAATACCCTTTGTCACAGCTGTAAGCAATTACCGCGCCAAAACTGTAATTGCTCCCACTTACATAGCCCTTCTCAATACTGTCTGGCTTTGAGCATCTGACAGGCATACAGCCAATGTCCAAAGGTGAGGGTGTCCACTCTCCCCCTATCATGCACTTCAGGGTTCCTGTTGTGTTGAGAACAAAGCCCTCCTCACACTTGTAGTTGACCTCTGTGTTGCTAGCATACTTCAGTTTCTTTATGGAGTCCAGAATGGCATGAGGTAAATCTGGGGGACGCTGGCAGAAGTTGGCAATGCAGTGAGGAATGCCAAAGCCATCTGGGGGTGCCCAAACACCTTGGGCATTGCAGAACAGTTTTGTATTGTTACCAGCAGTGTAGCCGTCATCGCAGAAATAGATAGCAGTGTCCCCAAAAAGCTGGTGTCCAGTGTCAGGTAGGGCATGGTCAACTTGGGGTGGTGGCCCACAAGACAGAGGCACACACTGGGCAGTATTACGAGTCCAGTTGCCACTTGGGAGGCATTCTTGAGTTTCTAAGCCAAGCAGGGTGTAACTACAATAAAACAAATTTTACAAATCATTATTACAGAGATTGAAAAAGATATTTTACAGGGCATCAAACATCTGTTTTTGCTGAACGCAGACAAATTAGGGGTTGCACAGACTAGTTGACTTTAATGCTCTGGCATGCCACTTTAAGCTTGACGTCAACTCGTGTAGATCGCGCACACACATAAACATTCAGTAGCGCAGAAATGTATCGTCAACACTGTGATTTACTTCTTTTTAGAGAAGCTGGCAGGTAGAATGAACTCACATGCAATCACCCTTTCACTAATGTATTCATATAAAAGTAATATTTACTGTGCTACTTTATCTGTATCTCATTTAGAACGAGGAGAAATCTGTGAGAAATATAACGGCCCAAAGACAAAAGAAAAGAACTGATCAAAATAAGCTGTTATGTAGGAGCAATAGCCTTATGGGCAGCACTGTGTAATATGCCATAGCTGTGCACAAGGCAACCTGCGTTCGAGTCTCAGCTCGAGGTTCAGGCTTATTTGTTAATTAATGACGTCATCGGTGAATAGTAGACGTCAAGTCGACTTTCATCACATAAATGTCGACTTAAAAAAATCTGAAGTCGTTTAACCCCTAAGACAAATATAATCGGTTCAGAGCCCTTGGCACACAAATATACACAAATTAAGTTACCCCTCTTTGCAAATATAGATGATTCTGCTACCCAGCGTAAAGTTGTCGCCCTTAATCACAGCGTCCCTCAAAGGAGGAGGTTTGCCACAATCCACTCTGGCACAGAGGGGGGGAGGAAATGCCCACTCTCCTGATGACTCACACTTCAGTTCCATGGCACCCAGCAATCTTTACACAAAAAAAACTGGTGAGTCAACACATTCTTTGACTGTGTATTCTCTATTCATTCTCTATCTGGATTGTGTATAAACCAACCATACCATCTAAAATGTTTTCCAGTATGGTCCCTGCTGAAATTATCATAGAGTCAGTTATTAAAATGTATCAGACTTTACCTGTATCCCTCTATGCAGGTGTAGGTTAGCGTGGAGAGGAAGACTTTTCCATTGAGGGTATACTCAGCATAATCCACCACTGGGGGCTCACCACAGGTTACAGGCTTACAAACATGGGCCTCTCTGCTCCACTTCAAATCCGATTGACACTGGCTTTCTATTGGCTCCTGGGGGACATAGCCCTTCTCACAACTGCAGCAGAGCAAAAAATACAAAGATTAGCAACACACAAAAATATCATCCTTTCCCATTATGTTATTCAGTAAAAACATATTTTTTTCATATTTAATCAGGTCTCTTAAAAGTGGCTATACAATACCTCTAGAAACCGACTCTACATCTAACACTGACAGTGATACCTGAAAGTCACCTTGCTTCCGTATGTGAAGTTTGCCCCTTTTAGGATTCCATATTCTGGGAGAGTGGGATGAGCACAGGAAAGGGCTGTGGGAGGAGGTCATTAGAAGCATATTATGTCAGTGTTTTAAATGCACTTCAGACAGAAATTGTCTTCATCATTGCATTAAATTCCGTTATGTCAAGAAAAAAAAAATCAATTCATCTGGAGAGTATCGGGAATCCGCCTAAGCAAAATGCATGTAACTTTGATTGACATACAGTAATCTGAGGTTCCCAGGCATAAAAGCCTCATAAAAGCTGCTGGCTGAAGTTCAGAATAACGTTCAGTGTGCTGGCAATGCAAAAATACTGAATAGTTCCAGTAACATGGACTGAACAAAGCTGAACAATTGTTTATCAGATAAGGTTCCTATATAGACACAGAATGTCTCTATCAGGTCAGTTTCCCAACCTCAAACCCAGCAATAAGATTAAGAAACAATGTATCTGCATTGTATGTGGTACGATTACACAAACATTTACATATAAATTGGAGGCTCTAACCATTTGGATTCCAATACAAGCTCTAATTAGTTTCAATTATCTAACTACTATTACATTAATGGAATATTTGCATTAGCTTGCCTCTTCTAATTCTAGTGAAGAATAAAACATGAATTATGTTCAAATCATTGTGTTGTGTGCTAGCTTTGTTTTCTTATTTGCTACACTACCATTTCATTTTTTTCAAAGATTTTTGTTTTGTATTTGAAAAAAGCTTATGCTTGCTCACCAAGGCTGCATTTATTTCATTAAAAAAAAAACAGTAAAAACAGTAATGTTGTGAAATATTATTACAAATTAAAATAACTCTATTTTAATATATATATATTTTTTTTAGCAGTCCTTACTCCAGGCTTCAGTCACATGATCCTCCTAAATCATTATATGCTCATGATTTGGTGCTCAAGAAATATTTCTATTTATTATCAGTTGAAAACAGTGCTGTTTAATATTTGTGTGTAAACCGTGATACTTTTTTTTTTCTTCATTTATATGCTACTTTGCTAAATAAAATTATTAATTTCTTTAAAAACGGTAGTGTATGTAGGCAAACAGTAGCACCAGTGTACAAATCTGAAAGCTAGGCCTACCTTTGCAGTATGGGACATCTTCCTTCCATATTCCTTCCTCTGTGCAGGAAAGATGGGATGAGCCAATCAACTCATAGCCGTCCTTACAGGAAAAGACCACCTCACTGCCCATGATGAAATTAATGCCCTCACGGTACCCAAACTCCGGAATACCTGGATCTTTACATTTTACAGGCTCTTGTGAAAATAAAGAAAAACAAATAATAATTGTCTTCAGTTTATTAAAGTATTTGTTAAGAAAAATACATTAGTGATTTTAGAAACTTGTTGTGGACAATATGTTATCCGATTTGTGACAGAGTGGCAGACAGGTCCAAAATGCACAAATGTAATAATAATGATTCAAATGTGTGGACTGGCAGTGCACTGATCAAGAGACTGCTACCAGTGGAAACTTATTTGGCCATATAAATTGTCCAACTTATGATGAGATTGTGTTACCTGTGCAGTTTCTTCCATCTCCACTGTAAGGAGGTATGCAGGTGCATATATGAGAGCCATCAGTGTTCTGGCAACTAGCATGTTCATCACATTCAGAGCCCAGAGAACATTCGTCCACATCTGTAATATGAGCACAACCCAAATTAGAACAAAGGAATGCAAAGTGTAAATGATAAATGAAAGATTGTATGTATGTAAAATGATATTTCAGGTTCCATGTGCACCTGTGCATAGTAGTGCTTGATAACTCTGATATAGACCTATTGTCTATTCACTGCCTATCTGCTTCTTTCAAATATTTGCTGTGTATCTCTTACCCAGACAGGCAGGTGGGTTGCCAATCCATTTTCCATTATTGGTACACGTCATCTTATTCTCTCCGAGTAGATAGAACCCTGGTTTACATTGATAAAGCACTAAGCTCCCAGCATAGAAATCGTCTCCATGATACTGGCCATGCTCCAGATCAGGGGGAGGACCACATTCCACACCTGCATATATAGAGAAAGGCCCAGTAACGTTAATACTACATTGTGTTTATATGCAGTACTGTACATGCGAGTATGCACACAAATGCATCTATTTGTGTTATGGCATGTGTTTATTTGCATTTAAAAATTTTAAACATAAGTTGTACGATTGTATCTCAGTGCAGTGTAAGCAGGGCCGGCGCTCCGCACACGCACATCACGCGCTGCGCGTAGGGCACCAAGTGCTTGGGGGGGCACCAAAAAATCTGGGTCGTGAAAAATCATCACAATAGGCTACTAGTATAAATAACAAATAAAATATGTCTAAAGCATGTTAATATACAAAAGCAATACAAAAGTAATATAGGCCTAGACCAAATTAGTCGAGAAAAAGGTGAATCTCCTTTTTCGTCTCCCTCTGGTGCCCCCCCTTCCCCACCTCCCAGTGGTCTGTTCGATTATGCCTCAATCAATGTCAAATTTGGCAGACACCGACCTCAGACATGGCCTCGAAAAGGCACCAAGAGTCGGGGGCGAAAAAAGGAAAAAGAATAGACAGCGGGATGATACTCGCGCGTCGCTTTGCAGGTAAGACAATGTTTTAAATAAAAATGTTAGTTTTGTAGCGCGGGCGCCCTTGCGTCGTGTATGCATGTCCAGGGGGGGCTTCGCTAGTAGTGCAAATGAAATGATCCGGGGCTTTCTCCCCCGGAAAATTTTGAAACTTGGCCTGTTTAAGATGCAGTTAGTTTGTTTGGGGAGAAAAGGAAGACCGCTTAGATACGTTTTTTCGTTGTTGTTTTATGCGGATAATGCGGTCATTTTCAAGAGGTTCATAGGCCAAGGCCCAAGGGCGACATCTGTTGGTGAAACTGCAATTAGAAAAAAAAAAAAAAAAACACAATCTCAGTGTTTGTATATTTTCATATTCACAGAGTTGTCAAATTATTAGGGCTGGGAAAAGATTAATCGCATCCAAAATAAAAGTTTGTGTCTACATGATATATGTGTGTGTACTGTGTATAATTATTTTGTATATATAAATACACACACATATGCACGTATATATTTAAGAAATATTTGCATGTATATACTGTATATATTTATATATAATTTATATTATATAAATTTAAATATTTTATATATAAATAATAAATATCTCTTAAATACATAAATGCAAATGTGTATTTATATATATACAAAATAATTATACACAGTACACACACATATATCAATTATGTACAGAATTATTATATTGTGCTTCATCAGACTAAGAAATTCTGAATGGTTGTTATTCCTTGGGTGAGTGGGTGGTGGGTGGGGGGTGGGGGTGGGGGGCACCACCAAGCATTTGTGCTTAGGGCACCCAAATGGCTAGCGCCGGCCCTGAGTGTAAGTATATTGTTGTAAACATTGCTGTGATTGTAGTTTTGAACATGAGTCACAGTTTAAACAGTCAGTGTATGCTTTTGTGTCTTTTGTTGTTTATCTGTGCATTCACATCACTCACGTTCACATATTGGCTCTGCATGGTTCCACTGGCCTCTGTTTAAGCACTGCTGCACTGGCTCCCCCACCAGATAGAACCCGGGACTGCAAGAGAACTGCACCTTAGAGCCTGGATTCACAGCTTTACTGGATGAGCGCAGTTGAGAAACAGAAGATTCCACCACAGGGCAGTCTAACAAAGACCAAAACAGTGGACAACAAATGTTACAATGGCACATGGTTAGGTTAATATGTGTTTGGTAGTTACACATCAGGATACGTTTGATAAAATCAGACAAAATGTGAGTACTGTTGTTATTGTGCAGCAGTATGAAAAAATCCCAACCAAGACCTGCAGAGAAACAGTTTTGTTCCCCAATGCACACACGGTTGATTGACAATAATAGAAAAGGTTGTACTTCATTCTTACCAGCGCAGAAAATGCTCTTGCTACTTGTCTTTACTCGGCCCGTGACCCCTCCTAAGAAGTCAGGCCAGGCAAACACGTTCCCTTTCTGCAGATCATGTGGACAGCTGCTGGCCAGAGACGTGATCTGAGAATAGTGGAAATATGCTTAGTTTCTGATCTCAGAGCAGTTCAGAAAAAATACTTTTTTTTTCTCAGTCTTGTTGAACTCAGTACACTGTTAACATGAAGACTAAGAGTAAGGAATGTGTATAAAGTGTTACCTGCTGTGGTGTTAAAACATAGTTCCATATATTAAGTTGGCTAACAGTGCCCACAAAAGACTCTACTGGGTTGAAGCCATCCCCCCTCTGGTCCTGATCCTGTCCAAGTACCAGAGCTCCCCCTCCTGTTTGATGTATAGAGCAAACATTTCATCTTCTGGACACACACTCTCTTTGAAGCACCATAAAGCAATAAAGGCGTCTTAATAAACTGGCAGTGTGTTTAAACTGTTTATCAGCTATTTAGGTCAACCTGGTATGGTAGTGCCGACTGATAGTCCTTTCCCTCCATCTGAAGGGCTCCCATCAATATAGACTCTCCAGTCACCATCCTTGCTGCGCCATGATACACCAATGTGGTGCCAGAGGCCATCATTTACTGCTGGGCAGTCAGTGATCCGCTCCTTACCATTAACATACAACACCCACCTGAAAGTAAGATAGTAAGAAAAACAAGGGAAGACAGACATGAGAATGCAAGAAAAAGAGTGAGGATTAAACAAGAGTAAAACCAAACCCTTGTTTGGCTTTTATATTTGTTTGGGTGTTGGTAAGACCAACTTACATAATTTAAACATGTTAAACAAGTCATAGCATATACGCATATTCAATTGAGGTATGCAAACGAAAACACAGCTCTCACCCATTATAGTCGATGAGGAGGAAGGCATTGTCACTTCCCTCTACAGCGTAGGAGATTGGAGTTCCATAATTAACAGTGTCTGATGACCTCATCCAGAATGTACATGTGATCTGTGTAAGAGATGGCATCTGACCGTCCATCATCACATAACCATGGATACCAGAAACTGCAAACTCCAGATCAAAGGAATAGGTCAGTTCTGTTTAGACAAAAACAACAACAACAACAACAGATGATATACAGTATTATACATTCATTTTTAATAAGTATTTTTTTTTTGTGTCTGAGGTTAACTTATGTTAATTGGGTTTTACCCCCAACTATTATATAACAAATGTGTGGATGAATGTATTCATTTGTGGGATGTCAGAAAGATGCAGAAGTTCAAAGCAAATGTTTCTGCAGCTTAATTCTAATAAATAGTCTTTTTAGACTGGGGAGGAAGTCTGGCTCTGAGAGTTATGGTTTGTTGTCACAGTACATCAAACTTTATCTGAAAACATAAATGAAAAATTGATTCTGTATAACAGGGTGTGAAGATCATTTTAAGTGCTATCTAAATTAAAGTGACACTATTCTGTCTGTAACAAGCCTTTGTAAAACTTATCTCTATGATGATGATGATTTCAATGATTTTTTCATCTCTTTCCCTCAATACCTGTCTCACACCTGGTTCCGTTGAACCCAGGAGGGCATCGACAGGTGAAAGTAGCCACTCCATCCACGCAGGTTGCGCCATTCAAACACAAATTCGGTTCACAGTTGTCTACGTCCACCTGGCACAGTCTGCCTCTGTATCCATTCACACATTCACACCTGATCGCAAATGCGAGATAAAGTCTTTTATCTATCATATGTCTGTTGTTGATTGCATTATAAACATGCATGAACAGTTCCCACAAAGGTTTCCTCACAAACCTGAAATCATTGACAGCATCCACACATGTACCTCCATTCAGACAGGGGGCGCTGTAGCACTCATCAACGTCAACCTCACAATTGTCGCCAGTGAAGCCATGAGGACATATGCAGAAATACCCACCCTCCAAGTCTTTACAAACACCTCCGTTTTGGCACGGGCTGGAAGCACACTCATTTATTTCCAACTCACAACGTGGACCTAGATGTAAATTACAAAAAAGCAGTGGTGTAAAGTAACGAATTACAAATACTCTCGTTACTGTAATTGAGTAGTTTTTTTTTATTTTGTTCTTTCTATTTTTCCTCAAAAAATTTACAAATTCCGTGAAATTCCGAGTTATAAATTCCTTTTTTATGACTGGATTTTGTCAGCATTTTAGGGGTGGCTGGGGTCGTCCAAAACAATGGTAGGGGAAACGCTGTATTTTTAGTGCTAGCAGTCAAAAATAAAACTGTTGGAGAAATATTAAAATACTGTTTCTTTTTTTCTATGAATCTGTGATAAAAGAGTAAGCTACATTTTCAATTTGCAGGGTATAAGGTGGACTAACATTCATAGCATAATACTCACTACTCTTGAGTACTTTTAAAAGGGCTACTTTTTACTCCTACTTTGAGTAGTTTTTAGGGCCGGTACTTTTACTCTACTCTCACTACATTTTTTGACAAGTAACAGTACTTTTACTTGAGTATGCTTTTTCAGTACTCTTTCCACCACTGCAAAAAAGCCATTGATTACTGCACTACAATTTAAGAGCATTCAATTCAATGTATTATACTATATTTAAAATTATATTTAAGTGAAGGGGTGTGGCAGAGGTGAAGTACTGACCTGTGAATCCATCTGGACAGCTACATGTGAAGTGATTCACTTCATCCACGCAGACTCCTTCATTCTGACACGGGGAAGAGCTGCATTCGTTCACCTCAGCCTCACACAGCAAGCCTTCCAGAGACAAAACACACAAAGACATGTGGAACATAATTTTACCTGTTACTTGGGACAATGAACAAGCAACCAATACATTATTATTTCTGTTATAAGTCACATCACAGATCTTGTGTTTATGTGGCAGGTCCTCCTCTCACTTTTCACCTGTATTCTGCTGTTACACCCTCACATTCATGGCATGCTGGGCCACTTTGAGAACTCAATAAGCTCAAGGGAGACAAGAGAGATGTCTTTATCAGCTGTTGTCACTAGCTTTGACTAGCTACAAGTTTCCATCCAATAATTTTTAACGCATCAATACGTTTACAGATATGGCTGATAGAAATTCTAATTATCGATAAAATTGCGACAAAGTGCAGACATTTTTTTTTTAACCTTTATTTAACCAGGTTTGTCTCATTGAGATATAAAATCTCTTTTTCAAGAGAGACCTGGCCAAGATGGCAGAACAAATTAGGTCACAAAATCACAGAACAAACACAAAAGAGGCAAAGACAACTCAAGTACATTTAAATTTAAATAAAAGTGCCATTAATTAAAACATTTGCACGTGTGGATCGACTCATAATCATAAGAGACATAATCTCTGTTTATTTTAATTCAGTGCATAAATTCTATGTTGATACTTCAAATAATTTTTCACTGTATCAGTATTTTTAATGATCCCATTACATGGTACTCTCTCCATTTTTCGAGAACATGTAGGACGCAAAAGGTAGATCATTTGCGATACACACAAAATTATATATTGAAGCGGCACAAGGGCAGATTTAATTTGTGATACACCAAAACTTGTATGACAAATAATTTTTTTTAGGATGACATCCATTACGCACACAATTTTATCTGTAAAAGGCCAATTGGACGCAAACAGGCTTGAGACACCCCCCTCCCACTTTGTAGATGAGGTGGATGGAAACTTGGCTAATGTTGAATAGTGTTACTTTTCTTACATACTGTTTGAACTCATATTTAATATTTGTTTTGATTCATCCTTGTACTTTTTTCATCCAAATTTTTTGTAAAGATGTGTCTCTTTTGCCACCTTGGACACAAACACGCAGGACACATACATAGATTCGGAAAAGAACAAACATTCTTCAATTCAAATTCTCCATATCTAGGGCAGCCACAGGCTTAATCATGGCCACGTCTTAAAGAGGAGAGACAATGGCCTGAATGGAAAAGTGCTGTAAGGTTCTGAGAATGAGAGCTTGTGTAGTTTGACTGCCAGACTCAAGAGATTCAGAGACAGCTAAATCCATCACAATAGTGAGACTAAAGGAAACTTTCAGGACCTTTAACAGAGAGGAATTTTGGGTTTTAATTGCCTCAAACATTTCACTTGTAGAAACTTGTTTTTTGCAGTTCTATTGGGATTCCCCAGTGTGAAGCTGAGCTGTCAGATTATGTGAGTGGACTTTCTCATACCTACAAACCCAGGCTGACACTGACATTGGAAATCTCCCATGCCATCTCTGCACAAGCCACCATTTTTACAAGGAGCAGAATCACATTCATCAATGTCGCTCTCACACTTGGCTCCTATAAGGCAATGAATGAGGAAAATAGGAAAAAAGTAGGCAGTGATTAAATCAACCACAGAGGCTGAGGTAAATCTATCAAAATTATATAGTGTAATACAAGACCAGCTGAATTATTTAAAAAAAAGATTGTAGTCTCAGCTGAGTTGTCTTAAATACACACATTGTCGTACATACCACAACAGATAGTTTGAGAAAACAGTACATAAGGAAACAATAAAAGTTTAAAAGTTGTTTTCCTTAACCCAACTGAACTTAACATCTGTTTTTTACTTGTGAGTTATGGTTATAGAACATGCCAAACCTGTGAATCCCGGAAGACAGGTGCATACATATCCGACCCCGACTTCCTCACAAGTACCTTGGTTTTGACACGGATTCAGGAGACATTCATGGAACATCTGCTGGAGAGAGTAGAGCTAAATTTTCAGCTATTTCACTTCAGCCCCCAGAGGGTGCTGTGACATCAACAAAAAGTCATAAACACTATCCACTGAAGACATGTCTGAATGTCAATGCATTAATTAATAAAATAGCTAAACTAACTTGCATCTTCAAACAGATGATGCAAAAACTATCTTCTGTACTAACTATTTTAACTACAGTATTAATTATTTAATGGCTGTATGATGGCAGTTCTTCTCAAAAATGAGTCAGTGATTTTTCTTGATGTTTTGTCTGTGCTATCTTTCTTTAAAATAAAACACTTGTTATTTGTCATTTATAACAATGGCATTCATACATTTATTGGTGTGAATTAAGTGTTCAAATATATTTTAGGCTTACTATATGTGATCCAAACACAGCAGGAACAAATTTCAAAGTTCAGAAGATTTCCAGATTCAGGTACCAACCGGTGAAAGTGAGAAGACGACTCACCTGGCTACTGGCTTGATAATCCTTTCTCAGGACCACTTCTGGCGCTGTAGTTGCACTTTCCTCTTTAGGCAGAAAACTAGAGCCAAAGCCTGAGTCAGACCAAGAGAAAAGAGGGAAAAAGTACAAGGAGACAGAAATGAGAAAATGAAACAGACAGAATAAGCACAACACAGACATAAAAAAAAGATGTGAAAGAAGAGAATTTCTGCTGTCAAAACTGGAAAACATTTTCCAAAGGCATTCATCATCCTCATCTTTTCCACATTGATGCACTTTTTCCCTGCGTGTACAGAGAATCAGATTCCAATATGTGCATTGGATTCTCATTGCAAATCGTTTACAAACCTACCCAAAGCCTGAAAATTAGCCATATATTCCACTGGTGAATGAATGAAGAAACCCTCTGCACACCATTGTCTTACAAAACCAACACCTTATAACTCATTAAAGCTGAAGCATTTTATTTTTTATGATAAAAAAACCCAACCAAGTCTACCTATAATAATCTCTTTGTTCCACCTTGGTTTAAATCGTGTTCCGGGGGCGGGGTGGTCAAAGTACCGGCAGCATGTGAGAAGTCCGCAAGAAAAAGTGAGGGTACGCTACAGTACTACCCACTTCGAGCTAACCCACTTCGAGCACTGCTTTGGTCAAATAAATGCAGACTTTGAGAGCATAAGAGACCGACCACACACGTCAATCACCGACCACAAACATTAGTGTAGGGAAATAAGGAAAAGACCTAAGGAAAAGATACATACTGGAGCACTGTTGAATGGCTTTGGCTCCTGTTATCGTGGTAGTGCCATAGAATGGGCAGGAGAGGCAATAGGAACGACCCTCCTCAGGCTGGTAATAATCTCTGGGACATGGGTAACATGGAACCAGACCCGTACGAGAGAAATGACCCGCGGTACATGGTACTGGGAAGACAGAGAGATAGAGAAACCATGTATTCAAAAAGCAAATGGAACTATTCCCCTAAATAAGTCTCTTTTTAGTCTTGTATGTTAAAGTAATTCATAGGTATTTATTCAATTGTTACATCTCACCACCACACTCATTGACATCCAGAGCCCCTCTATTGACAGTGGTCGTGGTAGGAGGACAGGACAGACAGACCTGAGAGCCGAAACCTGGCTGGAATTCCCCAAGAGGACAGGACTCGCACGTCTCCAACCCGGTAAATGACGAGCTGCCAGGCTGGCACTGCGCTGGAAACATGCACACACATGCAGGTATGCACACATACAAAGATGGAGACACACTTAGAAATCCCGTTTATAAGCACCCTTCTGCTGGAATGGAATAGAATGATAGAGTAGATTTATGAACAAACATATGGACTGCTGACTGATTACCTTTGCACTCTGCCAGGCTGCGTGAATGGAGATAAGGAGTGGAGAAGCCATCTGGGCATGACTTACACTCCATCTGCCCCTCCTCATCCTGATATGACCCTCTCCAGCAGCTCTCACACTCAGCATACTCCAGGGAGAAATACGTCCCTACTGGGCATTGCACTATGGGTCAAAACAAACAGGGAGGTCAAAAAAATGTTGTGGTAAAACTGCAGTTAATTTGTGCCAAATTTACAAAAAATGCAACAGTTTGCCGCAAATGTTTTCCAGACGTTCACAGATCTTCACCCTAACCCAAGAACGCTTTAAATGCTTGTCATATTTTTCACTACTGAATCTATATCAGATGTGCCCTGTTGAATGTGTATTTCATTTTCAAACTCACCACACACCCTGCCTTTGAGAACGGACCCTGGCCGGCAGTACAGTGTAGCCTTTTTACTTTCCAATGATTTGGGGTCCGCTACGATCATCTCTGACGACACATGGAAGGTAGAGAATGGTTGCTTGCTCAGTGTCCGCTTAAGCCGATTGGTCAGCTGCTCAAGTGCCCTCAGTAAACGTTTTTGATTGACCATTTCCGCAGAGTCATTCCTCGACAAGGGCAGTGGGATGCTTGCTGGGAAAAAGGAATGGTGTTGGGAGAAGTTGCAACTGGATTTGGGTGTAAAACTAAGGCTCTGTTTACACTGCAAGTCCTAATGCAAGGATCTGATCTTTTGACCATATGGTTTTGTCCCTTGGGTTTTGAATGGTCGTACTAAAATTATTTATATAATTCACATCGGGTGGAACCATGATTATTTGCCAAGATGGAGAAGTTAAAAGCTGTCATGGATGTTAGCAGCGCAAAATCTGACCGAACGGATATAGACCGGAAAATAATGGTAATTTTCAGTTGTTATTTTATCTATGGCTTGTTAGATCTAGAATTCTGAAGTGAGTAAGATTACATCTATTTGAATTAATTCAAATTCAAATGAATTAACGAGAGAGAGAGAGAGAGAGAGAGAGAGAGAGAGAAAGAAAGAGATAGTGTGTATTACCTGCATGCGTCTGTACAGTGTCTGTCTCTATGTAATAGTGAAGCATGTGTTTAATTACAAAAAAGCAAAGTTATCACTGTTGCTGAGAAACAATGTAGCTTTCAGTAGCGAAGTTGTTTTATTTGTAAAATTCACTGGGCAGAGGTTGAAAACCAGTTTCTATGCACCTGAATGTTTCTATGTGTGCACAATTTCTTACCTATATACAGTTGTAATCGAAATTATTTAACCCTCAATTACAAATCAGGTTTATTGTTTATTACAAAATGTACAGACTTTCAGCTGTTTGCAATGAACACAAACAAAAGTAATTGAAATAGCTCAACACAACACGTTTCAAGTGGTTTCCCCACATTCAACTGAAAATGCAACTTTTAATGACTTCTGCAGTCTCAAAATTATTCAACCCCCTGAATAAAATCCCTCACAACAGCAAAAATCTGCAAAACAGGTGTTGTCTCAAGCACACCTGATGCAACTAATCAAGGGCTTTATTAGTTGCACCAGGTGTGCTTGAGCTAGAACACATTAAATATCTGAACTGGCTAGGTTTGTTGAGTGTCACGTTTGACTGCATGTTAGAAATATGGCTAAGTCAAAAAGAATGATCCAAAAAGAAACAAGAAAAGTGCTCAAAATCATGTAAATAAGCCACAGAAGTTTTGAAATTCTGTTCTGTGGAGCGATGAAACAAAACTAGAACTTTTCGTCCCTATGGATCAGCGGTATGCAGAGGTGGAAAGTAACAAATTACATTTACTAGTGTTAAGTAATTGAGTAGTTTTTTGTGTACTTCTACTTTAAGGAGTTTTTTTAATCTGTAATTTTACTTAAGTACGATAATCATTCCTGTGTATTTGACGTGTGTGTAGATGTGAGTGTGGGGGCGGGGATGTTTGTTTTTGCACAAGCGCATATTACAAGCGCAAGTTCTGTCAGTTTAAACATCAAGCGCAAGAAGACTGGAACTTGCGCGCTGTTTTCTGTCAGCCTTACTAAGGCGTATTTTTGTCCCGCCAAAGCCTTATTTGACCGGTGAGTGATGCGCATAGACTGTAGGGGTGATGTGTAGATGACTGACTGCTGCGCTTGTTTAACTGAGAGAATGAGCAGAGAGAGTGAAAGCCCCGGTCGCGCGCATTCTCGCCGTCTTCAAACTGTCTTGCTCTCTCTCCCTTCCTCGCGCATATTAATGAATTGAGTTGACTGAATATCTTTGAGAATACACGATGGTAAAAGGTCGGAAGACCGAAGTTTTTTTTTTTCTGAACCACTGCTGGTTGTGAATTGTGCTAAAATAACGTTGCCTTATCTTCGCTGAAAAGCTTTCCACAAATTTAGGTGACGTAAACCACAATTTCAATAAACAAAACAAAAATCAAAAATAGTGATGAAATGTTTTCTGTGTTGAGACAAATCTTGTGCGATGTCCTAAACTGCCTGGATAATCACACAACGTGTGCTGTGGTCCGTTAATGACACGTCCGATTCGCAAACTAATGACTCCTTTGAACCGATTCACTTTAATGAATGGTTAAAACAACTGATCTGTCCAACACTGAACTCAAGAGACATAAATCGGAAACACTTTACAATAAGGTTCCATTTATTAAAGTCTAGTTAACTACATTAGTTAACATTCTATTAATATTAGTTTCTATGCGGATTTACTCCATGACAAAACCACCCCAGTCATTCTAGACTGATTCATTCTTTCCAAATAGAGCTTCAAGACATCTGGTGAAATTGTTTTTATATCGCAATATATATCGCAGAAAAATAAAATATCGCAATGTCATTTTTTACCAATATCGTGCAGCCCTAATCCTCGCTATGTGTTTTCTATACAGAGATATCGACATCGGTAAATATTGGTATCGGCCATAACAGCAATATTAATATCGGTTATCGGTATCGGCCACAATTTTCACATCGGTGCATCACTAATAGTTATCCATTAAAAGTTGCATTTTCAGCTGAATTTGGGGAAACCACTTAAAACATTTGTTGTGTTGAGCTCTTTCAATTACTTTTGTTTGATTTGTTCATTTCAAACTGCTGAAAGTCTGTACATTTTGCAAATAAACCTGATTTGCAATGGGGGTTGAATAATTTCGATAACAACTGTATAAAGTTTCCACCTCAAAAAAAGCTGTGAGTTTTAGTGCAACCTTATTATGTTTGTGGGCAAACGTGTCGCCCCGTGTCGTGTTTAGACATAGGTCAGATGTTTAGATATTGGATATGTATCTGATTTAAAACCACATTTGGAAGTGGCTCAGAACGCATGCGGGGAAAAAAACAGATCTCGTGCGTATTTTCTTGTTTACACATGTGCAACAAATTCTGATCTGTGTCAGATGCGAGTAAAAAATTTAGATTTTTTTGTGCCAGTGTAAACGCAGCCTAATTATCAACAACAATAATGCAATAACAACACAGGGCCTAACTAGCCCAAAAGTTGGTATTTCTCTACCTGTGATGTTGAAATGGATTTGTATCTTCTGCTCTCTGGTAGGGCCAGTGGCTTTCCGATGCCGTTTGGTCCTCATGTGATAGCCATGCTGTGATGAGCCATCTCGCTGTAAGTGGTGCTCTGGAGCAAAACCAGTGTCAAAATATGCATAGTCCTGGCCATTCTGAGAGCCCCAATTACTGCCCCACCCTCCAGGACCTGAGGAGAAGAAAAAAACGGCAAATTTAATCAATGACAAAATAATATAAAAATGTAAGAAAGATTTAGAGTTTAAATGAAAAAAAGCAACAAAAAAAAGCAAAAATGAAAATCTACAGAGTTTATACATTATGTGGAACAAAATGCTGATAACAGTTTAAAGTCATCTTACAAATGCTATTGAAAAAAACGAGTTTCACTAAACCGTTCTACATATTTTTTGCTAATCAGTGCATAATCAGCATAAGATTGTGCATGTAAACACTCATGCAAAGCTCCATAGATCAGAGATATTAAAATAACTTCTTGCCAACATGTGACCATTACAGACAATCCCCAAAATATTAAATACAATTTTGTTAGATCGAGCAGAAAAAATTTGTAGTTATAATGATGGACTCACTTTAGATTAACAGTTTTTGAGAAATTAGCAAAACAATATTGTGACCATTTCAGCTTGTAAGGCTTCCAGGCTCAGCTCTTTGGCTCCCCAGTTGAGGTGCTTTTTGAGGATAAAGAAGCACTTTAACAATCAGTCAAAACTTGGTTCATTCAATTTGGTGGCAGTTTTATTTTAATATTATGTATATACTATTATTAGTGTTTATAAATATTTTGATTTAGGTATTTTTACATTTTCAGTTTTCATTCTAGTTTCAATTGTAGTAATTTTGTTATATGCTTCTGTCAATTTTCTTAGCTTTTTTTGTGTAAATTTTTTATTTAGCTTTTGTTTTAGTTTTAGTCATTTATTTAGTACTCTTCAACTTAAACTTATTTCAGGTAGTTTCCAAATAAACATTTCTAATTTTTTTATTTAAAAATAATTTAATTTAAGTTTTTAAGTTTAAAGTTTTTCATCTAATATTATATTTTATTTTAGCTATTTTTATTATTTTTTTTAAATTTTATTCTATTTTATTTCAATTATCAAAATTACAGATTTTTAATAGTTTTAGTTAACAATAATAACATTGCCTGGTGAAAAGAATCAAATCATTTGACATTAGCATGCCATTATTTACCAATAGCAAATCCATTTGGATAGTCGTAGTTATACTCTAGGCACTGTCCAGGTAAATCCATTTCCAGTTTGCAGGAGACCTCATCTCCACCGCAGATGTTAGGGACCTGTGGGATTATGATTATTGTTAAAAAAAAAAAACAATGAGTGTAAACAAGATAAAATGTCATGTGGCTAAAGTAAATGTGCATGTCTATGCGTCAGATCTCACCATATCTTTAAGAACAGTTGAAAACTCTCCCGTGAAGGACTTTAGCAAGTCAATATCATCACAGTGGGATGCTTTGAACAGCATCTCAAAGGGCTTAAAGCCATTGTTTGCAATTCTGTTCACTGTACACAGGAGATACATAGAGCAAAATTGCTTACAATAAACTCAAAATAAAAGCATAGAAATCAAGAGATTTGTTTGTGCGCTGTGTAAGATAGTATGTGTATGAATCTGTGTGTGGAAAGAGGAAATTATGAACAGTAGAGAAAAAATGAAAGACAAATGTTGAGTAACAGTGAAGCAATCCTCACGGGAGCAATCAGGTCTGTCTGGTGAGCGGGGCGGCTCCCAGATTCCATTATTGGCGCAAAAGTAGCTGCGCACAGCATCCTGGGCAAGACTGTAACCCTGTCTGCATATCAGAGTGCAGTTCATCCCTTCCTCCGTCTTGGCACATGAGAAATCTGCATTCACTGGCACGAATGGCTTCTCACAGGTTGAACCTGAGGTTAGAAACATCCTTCAGTGCCGGTGAATTAACTAGTTTATTTAAATAAAGAACAGTGTAATCTGGAAAAATTCACAGCATTTAGCTTAATTGGCTAGACAGATCCAAAGACAGATTATAACAGAGTACTTTCTTTTTTAAGAAAAACTCTTGGCATGAAAAACAAACTAGAATAATAGACTGTAGCATGCTTTGAGGAATGAACTTCTTAGTCAACAACGAGAAAGTTTATGTAAAGTCCTTACTGTACATACCTTGTACAGTAATGATGAGCTCACAAGTTCGATTGTTGCCTGAAGGGTCAGTGGCTATGTAGTAAACTGAAGTTTCTCCCACAGGAAATACATCACCGGATGAGTGAGTACTGGAGATATTCAGATAGGCTCCTGAGAAAGCAAAATAAACAAATGAATAATTTAATACAGACAAGGCGGCAGCACATTATTATATACACTACAGTTCAAAAGTTTAGAGTCAGTAAGATTTTTTTTAAAGAAATAAATACTTTTATTTAGCAAGGATGCCGAATTGATCAAAAGTGCCAGTAAATACTTATACATTGTTACAAAAAAAAATTCAAATAAATGCCGTTCTTTTGAACTTTCTAATAATCAAGGAAAAGAATGATATATCTGAAAAACATGTATCATGGTTTTTAACAAAAATGTTAGGCAACATTGATAATAATAAATGTTTTTAACCACGAAATCAGCATATTAGAATAATTATTGAAAGATCATGTGACACTGAAGACTCAAGTAATGATGCTGAAAATCAGCTTTGCCATCACAGGAATAAATTCCATTTTAAAATTGATTAAAATAGAAAAAAAGTTATTTTAAATTGTATTAATATTTCACAATATCACTGTGCTTTTTGATCAAATAAATGCAGCTTTAGCGAGCATAAGCGACTTCTTTCAAAATAAAAAAAATATAAAAATATTACTGACCCCAAGACGTTTGGAATGGTAGTGTACAATACATATCCTTTAATATAAAAGTAAGTGGACATCAACATGCCCTTGTATATTTAATATCAAAACCATCTGTATCTCTCTTTGCAGCTATAACAGCTTACAGACTTCTGGGAAGGCTTTCCACTAGATGCTGGAACATGGAAGCAGGGTTTGTTCCCATTCAGACACAAGGGTGTCCAAATCATCCCAAAGGTGTTCAGTGGAGGTCAGGTCTGGGCTTTGTGCAGGCCAGACAAGTTCTTAAACACCAGACTCAGTAATCAGTTTCTCTGTGGACTTTGCTTTGTGCACTGGGGCATCATCATGCTGGAGCAGAAAAATGCCTTTCCCAAATCATTGCAACAAATTTGGAAGCACACAATTCTCTAGAAAGTCACAGTAATGTTTAACATTAAGATTTATCTTCACTGGAATTAGAACAGCTAAACCTGTTAATTAGAAGTGCGTGTCCACATACTTTTGGCAATGTAGTGTATATACTGTATGTCTGCATCTGTTTGCAATATCGCAGACATTGCCTTAGTTGTGCAATCTGGCAATAGCCAATGATGTAACAGGTACTTTCACAGACATTTACCACAGGGAGCAATGTGGAGCTCCACAAGGACTCGCTCTGGTCAACCACAAAGTCCTACAAAGGGTGATACGCTACTGTACAGCTCCTCACGAGGCCTTGGAATAACAGGCCTTGGTGCCAGAGGAGAGTAATTGCTAGAATGTTTAATGACACAGAACTAAGGGTGCTACACTGCGGTCAGACAATAGAGTCTTTCAAGGATCATATACTTCAAACACTCAAAGACACAAACATACACGCACACTTATTTGCATGCACATATCAGTACCCATAACTATAATGAAACCTTCATACACTTATTCACTAAAATAAGGTTTTGTGACCACACTGAGGCTGCTTGTCGACGTCACACCACGCTGCCCCAACGTCAGCATGTTTTGTTTTTCCATGCCCACACCCTGACGCTGGTTTATATTTAGTGCAGACAAAACTCCCTCCAAACCCCGCCAGACGCAGACATTTGTCAGACAGTTTGGAATAGCCCTGGAACTGGAACTTAAGAACAAAATGAATTATCTTGCAGAATTTGGAGTGCTTGTGCATTTGTACCAATGCCTTTGTGTGCATGAATTATTTCTCTTATGTTTTCTTATCTTGTTTTATCTCAATAATCTCCATACACCACAATCACCATACCATATACCTCATTTCATTCTTTGTTCACTGGATTTGCAGTAAGAGTATAAAACTAAAGTAATTTCACCTGTCTGAGACCAAAAGACTGATACCAATCCTTATTGCTGCTTATGTAGCCAATTCAATAAATACTTTTTGCAGGAAAACATTTCCTTCCCAGAGTTCTTAAAATGTTCATAAATCAAACCATTTCCATTCTCTGTAGCTACTGTAAAAGATAATTCAACCCTGTTCAACCTCCACAGGTGTTCTGAAAAGAATCCTCTCTGTGATGATTTTACCAAACGTCAATCCCTGAAGATTCATTTTCTCACGCACAAACGCTCAGATTCAAGGTCTTTCCAAAAAGGCCTACATTTTTTTTCCTGAACCCGTTTAATATTTAATTTGAACACAAAAATAAACTGTAAACATGATAAGTGTGGCCTTACAATTGACATTGTTCCTCTTTTTGCTGTTTATTAATTGTTAAAACAGTAAAAGATCATGTTCAATTATTTTAGTGACCTAATTAATATACATGAGTACGCTTTCTCCTACTTAAACACTTTTCCCAATCTCTTATAAATTAATTTATATGTACCTGAGTTGTCTGAAAACTGAGGTTCTTCCCAGTATACTGCAATTTTTCTCCCAGAGGCCTTAACAGTGGGTGGAGATCGACACCTGTCAATCAAAGGTGGTTCCGTATCTAAGGAAACAAAGATTTTTTATTGACTTTTTTTTTTAAAGTAGCAAAAACAAATGTCTTGTTTTTTTGCTTCTATTCTGTAAATTCTACTATGTATAAAAAAGTTGTAGAAGACAGGAACTGTACAAAACAAGATATTTATAGTAAATAGTGAATAATAGTCATAATAGTAAATTGAATGTAGTAAATAATATATTAATTATGTTGTAGTTTTGTTTTTGCAAAACAATACAACATTTAAATATGAAGATGTCAATAAATATTAGTTGTACAAGGAATCCAACCTCACCAACTACAGTAACAGTGAAAGAGCAGTTGGCCTTGTTTCCTGTGCGGTCGGTTGCTGTGTATGTTATGAACTCAGTTCCTATAGGGAAAGGCTGCATGGGGTTTAGAACGGGGGTCACCTGCACCACAACCTGAGGAAGAAAGGCATGACCTCATTTTAAAACGACACGCACAAACCTGTGTTTTTAATTTGAAAGGGGGTAAATAAAGCTGATTCAAAACTCACCTCATCTCCAGAATTGTCTCTCAGCATGGGTGCGCTCAAACTGACGTTAGCTGACCTCTGATGTTCATCCGTCTCTGTGATGACATCACCAGGGCACTGAATCCACGGAGGCTCTATATCTACAAAAGAGGAGGAAATCAGTTCAGGCTCAAAAGTCTCCATAACGTCAACTCCATTACCAATTACTGATGTAAACATGACAATGATGTCACTCATTACCTCCAGCCATCTCATATTTAATCTTATGCTCTATGTAAAACATCTGTAATGTAAAAAGATTTCATCCCTTTTGGTGCTTGACGGCCTCCTCTTACTATATGTCCTTGTAAACTGCAAGAATTTTTCTTCTTCATTAGTTATTGAAATACAAACTTTTTTCTTTATTGTTTTAAATAAGTCTAGATATCTTAAAGGGATAGTTCACACCGTCTGTTGTCATTTACTATTAGATATTTTGAGAAATGCCTGTTTGTTCGTCCATAGAATGAAAGTCAATGGTAACCAAAAGGTTTTGGTTACTAACATTTTTCTACGCAACTACGTATCTTGTTTTGTGTTCAGCACAAGAAAGTAGGTCATACAGGTTTGGAAATGGGTGAATAAATTATGACAGTTTTTATTTTTAAGTGAACTATCCATTTAAACAATTTTGCTTCTTAAAGGATACGTTTGCTGAGTTTGAACCAGCTTTGTATTGATACAATGTTGGAAGTATATGTAAATGAACAAAGTGTACTCTTTCTTCGTGTTATCTGCACCTAGATATCCTTGTTTATTTATCAGCCAAAGTCTGTCAGATAACACAAAACGTGTTACTTTGCATCATCCAGCAAACTTTTGACAGCTCCAGGGCTTTTGTTAAAACTACAGGGGCCAGTTGCATAAACTTAGCCACTTTGTTAAGACTGTGTCTTAAGAAGTTTGACTAACTAGCAGATAACCAAGGGGCATGAGTTGTACTTTTCCAATTCAAATTAGACTGATCTACCTTTTTATATAACTGACTTTAAAAAGTTAGGACCAGTTTTTCAGAAGAAATTTAGATGACTAACTTTTAATACTAATCTAAGCAGTTTATGAAATCGGCCACTGATCAAACTTTCACATTTTTGTATTATATAATTTTTTTTAAATCACGTTTCTATTGCATAGACAGCCAAGTTTTATTAAAAGCCCATCTTGCCAGCGGTGAATTCCCCCTTTAAGTAAAATGAAAGATCTTTAGGGTTGTTAGATATATTTTTGGAGTGAACTACCCATTTGATGATAATGTGACTCTAGATTGTTGGTGTTGAAGAGACATGACTTATATAGAGGTGTTTCATTATCACATGCAGCTCAGAGTAGAACTTACTAATCACATTATCTGTGTTTTGTCACTCCAAGCAAAACAAATACTTCATTGTTACAGTAACTGGGCCAAAAAAGAACAAAAAATTAAAATTCTGTAACAATTTCCTCACCATAACATCGTTCCAAATTAGACTCTATTCATGTAGAGTCTATGAGCAAAGAGCAGTTGTTGGTGTTGCTCTGTTGAGAGATTTTGACTGAACTGTCAATTATTATCACATCCAGGTTGGAGTAGAGTTTATTAATCACACCGCTTCTGCTGTCCCTCCAAGCTAAACAAATACTTCATCTTTTGTCAGCCCTAGAAAGAACCTAGATCAGACGAAAACACCCTGTCTTTTCTGCTCTGCCCTAATCTCTTTAGACACTGATGAGCCACAAACTCACAAAAATACACAAACATAATCTCTCCTCTCATCAGTAAATCATAGAGGTTCAGGGGTGAAAGCCAAAACTAATTGATGCTTTGTTCAGTTTCAGCTTGGAGGGGCAGTTTTTGAGTTTTATGATCTTGGAATCCTTTAGTTTTACACACTGGTGTACTTTCTTTGATGATCGTCCACTTATTCTGTTGTTCATCATCTTAAAGATTTTGCAGCAACAAATTGAATGCACCTGTCCCACTGGCAGCACATCTGTCCCATTGCAAAACATCAAGTTACAGAACTAATTTAGGATCACAGAGGGTTTTTTCAGACACATGTATATGGACAGGGTCGTGCAATACACATCCTTGCAAACACAAACAAAAAACAAATCACCTGTACAGGTTGCTTTACGTAGATTGTCACTCCAGATTCCAGAAGGCAGACATTTGACTTCAGAGTCACCAAGGAGACGATAACTACGGGGACAGGTTAACTGACACGATGTTCCGGTCCTGACCTCATTCTCCCCACAAGTAGGGGGCGACAGATGAATATGCTTCAAAGTAACAATCGGAGGACAGCGCACCTCTTAGAAAGAGAGAAAGAAGAGGGACACAGTAAAACAAGAACAAACATTTTCCACAAAGATAAATCAAAAGAATGAGAGAGCAAGAGAATGAGAGAGAGCATGCAAAAATATCTCCAGAAAGGGAAATGTAAGAGCGGTTGTTGACCACATTGCTTGACATTCTTGGAAAAAACCTCAACACACGCATACTCGCACAAAAAAATTATTTTCAATCTGACATCAGGATCACCCTGTACTGCCAAAGCAAGAGAGATTGATAAGCACAGAGAGAAACAGAGTAAAAAAATTACAGTGAAGACAGGAAAACATGTCATATGACTCAAACGGGCCAAAGGCTGGAGTATCAGTTCAAACGATCTACAAAAGATTGATGAAACCGAGAAGAGCCAAGTGATGCTGATTGACAGTCAGTAGAATGTGGGACAGATCAAAATACATAAACGGTTCCTCAGGATGGAAGTTAAAATAAAATGTATAAAAGATTATTTTGGCCGGCCATGCTTACAAATGTAATTTGCTTTTATATGGGAAACCAAGCAGAAGGTAGGATTGTGGGTAAAAACTAGCAAAGATGCTGCCATAGCTTAGCTGTGTGTACGTTTATGTCTGATAAACCACTGAGACAGAGAGAGAGAGACAAAGAAACACCCACAAAAAGGCACAATTATGTATTTAGTTACATGACTGGTTGACTGTCTTGTGGAGATCAAAGACATAGTTCTAAAAACAAAGCTTGAGCATTCTTGTAGGACTGAAGCCTACGCCATGCGTAGGGGGTCGAACATGGTGCAATTTTTGCGTTTTGAAAGCTCCCAACCATTTTCTTGTTAATGCTTGTATGGTCGCAGCTCACATCGCGTTTTCAAAATCATTTCTACACAAGATAAAATTTAAACAGGTTAAACAGATTTGTACCATGCAAAAGCTCACAAACTCCTGATTGTTGGAACTTAATAGACTACTTAAGACATTTTTTTTTTACCAAAATACTAAGAAAAATATGAATACAATTTAAAATAACTTTTACATTTTGATACATTTCAAAGTGTAATTTACTCTCTGATGGAAAAACAGAATTTTCAACAGTCATTACTCCAGTCTTCAGTGTCATGTGTTCCTTCAGAAATCATTCTGATATGCTAATTTGGTGCTCAAGAATTTTTTTTTATTGCTATCAATGTTTATAACAGTTTTTTTCATTATTTTTGTGGAAAATGTGATACTTTTTTTCGCCAAGATTCTAATGCCGCTTTTCCACTGCTGGTACGGCTCAATACCGTTCGGCTAGCTTCACTTTTCCACTGCGTGGTACGACTCGGCTCGGTTCGCTTTAGCTCGGTTTGCTTTTCCACTGCAGTTAGTACCGCTTCAAAGTGGGTGGGACCGTTATAGTTTATCCGCTCCTCGGCAACCAACTGACCACGATTCAGCCATTTCTTTTTTGGAAGTTTTCTTTCTTTCTTTTTTCTTCAAGAAATTTAAAGTAGTTTTAAAACAGGTGCTACAGCGGTGGCAGTTACCATGGCTGTTACTGGCTATTTAAATCTAGCGGGTTTGATGTCTCGCAAATACAATGACGCTGGTAGTGACGATTCTGTCTGACCAATCAGTGATCTGCAGTGTGTTCACTTCACATTTTAGTATTGGTACGGTACGCTTGGAACCTCAACAGAGGTGGTACCATTTAAAGCGAGCCGAAGCGAGCCGTACCGTACCGTACCGTATCATGCAGTGGAAAAGTGCCACAAATGAGCCGTCCTGAGCCGAGCCGTCCCGAGCCGAGCCGTCCCGTACCGTACCATGCAGTGGAAAAGCGCCAAAGCGTGCCGTACCGAACCGTGCCGTACCGGACCATGCAGTGGAAAAGCACCATTGGATGAATAGACACTACTTTTTTTGAAGTACAAATTAATTAATTTTTTTTGCAACAATGTAAAAGTCTTTATACACATAGATCAACTATCTTACCGGCACACCGGGGCTGTGGTCCACTCCACTGTGAGTTGGCCAGGCAGGTGAGTCTGGCTCTGCCCTGCAGCCTGTAGCCCTGTTCACAGCGCACCGAACACTCCAGCCTGTAGGGGGCAGTCCGCTCACTGCAGTTCAGTACCCCGTGATGCGGAGGAGAGAGATCTGGGCAAGACCGAACTATGGGAAAATGCCACACACAGGGGTTAGAGCATCGCACAGAAAGTCTGGTCCTACGTTATTAAAACTTCGCTGTATTGAACAAACTTTAAATCATTCCATGGAACAATACAGCTAAAATGAACAGCCAGGGAGAAACTAAAATGGAAAAGATGGACAGGCTAGAGAAGAAGAGAGATTTTAAGAGAAAACAGGAAGAAAAGAAAGAAAAAGAAGAGGGTGGCTGGTAGTTTAGTCTGTGGTTAGAACTTTGAGGCCTGTAATTTATTTCCAAACAAAGAACATCCCAAATGTTATTTCAGGGCTGAGGTCACAATAGAGGGAACTCTTGACAGGTCAACTTGCATACATCTCTCTGAGCATGTGATTTGGAGTGTGTGTGTGTGTAGGTGCATATTCATATTGTATTCATTTGTCGGTGTGTTGAAGTGTGTAAGCACTCACATAGTTGGCAAAGCATTCGAGTTTACTTTCCAGCTATCTAAACACACATGAACTCAGAGCTCTGCAGGCAGACATGCAGAGAAATAGCTTTATGAGCCCCACTGCACACACGCATACATACTCACGGGCTGCAGTATATTACCGTTTCTGGGGGTGATGAAACATATGGGGTGACTCAAAGCCCTTTGAGCTATCAATTGTGTAACACATAAACTGACAATAAAACCAATATGTTTTCCGCTTAGATGGAATTAGAGGCAAATATAGCACAAAAGAGTGGGGAAAGGGTGAGTGAACAAAAGAATGAGTGAAAGAAAAGGAAGAGAAAAGAAAAACAATTAATAAATCAGTTTATTTTCACTTTACAGGACTGGTGATGTCATAAAATCCAGTGCCCGGTTGCATGAAAGGCCATAGATAAAAAAAAAAAACTAAGTTATAAGGTTAAGGGTACCCTTAAGCCGGGTTTACACTGTACGATTTTGGCCACAATTTGGCCATCTGAGACTAATTTTGTGAATCCTAAAAGATTCCTCGGATCCTAGGCAAAAATCTAGTCTTTGATCGCTAGTTTGATATGTTCACACACAGCAGTTAACCCTCTGGGGACCAGTAACGCGCCGGCGCGTTTTGCACGTTTTTTTCACATAGCAGAAAAATAGACTTAAAGTACTACCATCATTTCTGTTCATATAGAGTTAAGAAATATGAGAAAATAATCTGTTAAATGTCTACTTTTTTATGTGCCCACATACAATCGAAATAAAATATTGTGCTTTTGTAAAATAAAGAATATAAACAGGGTGTGCGTTCTGCCTCTCAGTCACCGTGAACTTTTTTCCTGGAGCACGTCTCTAAACTTCAACAAAACTCAGCAAATACTATTCACCCAGCCATAAGCAATATATCTTTTAAATCATTTGAGTTTGTACTTTTAAATGATCCGATTCAAAACTAAAATAAATATTCTCCGTTTATGTCATCTAAGTTATATAAAAAGAGAGACGTGTCAGCCATTCTAATTATTTTTCTCTCAGCTCTTTATCTCTGGTAATGTGACACGCCCACGGAGAGCACGCGCTATTCAAACGCAAATACGTGAAGCACCACATTGAGACGCGTTAACGCCCATAAACTCTGAAAACACACTATATTTTTTAGTCAGATTAATCTACTGTCATCTTGCGCGGCTATGAGGAATAATCCTGGGACATTTACCTACCTCAGAACAAGTGCTGGTTTATTTTCACCACGAGGAGGAGCAACAGATTCAGCTGAGAAGTGTGTAAGTGTTTTATGCTTGTGCTTTGTTCTAATCGCGATATAGAATAACGTTAGTGTCTGTAAACGGAAAAATAGCATACTGTTTAAATGTGAATCATGTTTCTGTGTGTAATCATGTTTCTGTGTGTGTGTGCGTGTGTGTGTGTGTGAGTGTGTGTGTGTGTGTGTGTGTGTGTGTGAATGAATGAATGAATGCACACACAGATACGCACTGTTATAGACTAAATAAAAGACATTTTGTTGACTAGTTTTGGATAGAGTATAAAGTTTTTACTCTAAAATAGACATCAAATAAGCTTTTGTTAGGAGTTTCTGCTGTTAAATATATAGTATGTTTTGTCAATAAACTAATCAACTAAGACGTTATAGTGTTTGTTCCAATCCAAGCTATATCAAAATAATGAATTCTCAACTTTGAAATATGTATGATCAAACTAAGACATTTATGGAAAAAGACAATTTTCTTTTCAAGATTTTTCCAACTCTAACTTTGAACTGAAATAAAACCTTGTCTATATGGTGAAGGGTGTGTGATAGAAGTGTCCAGACGTATGCACCCTGTATTTTAAAGAAGAACATTTAATTATTTGTGATACATTATTCATTCACAAAGAATTCAAGGACATTATTCATGTCCCTAAAGGTTGGAGTTTTCCTCATTTTTTTAATCAAGGCATTACAATTTTTTATTCCTCTTTTTAGTCAACTTTAGCATGGGTGTGTTCACTTATTCTAAGCAGTGTGTGTGTGTGTGTTGTAAATAAATCCAAACAATCTAAAAGCCATTCTTTTTTAAATCTCCTCATTCTTTGTGCAAGGGTCTTCATAATGATATGGCCTGATAGCACCTAATAGGGCCATTATGGGAGGGTCTTTGTCTTTCTCAGGTGTGAAATAGAGGGTATGCGCATGACGTCAACGTCGGCCGGGGTGAATGCGGTCACGCCCACAAGTGGCAAAAAGACTGAGCGGCGGCATTTGTTTTCAGCGTGAATGCCGTGAAAAACACACAAAACACATCTAAAACTGGAAAGAGCTTTGCGATTGACTGTACAACTAGATTTGACCAGAAATCTGAGGTACTGTATATTTTTACAGACTGCAAAAAGCTACAGAACAGACTATATTCTGCATAATTGGATGTTTTTAAATAAACACGGACAAAAAACTATACAAGTTTTAGGGCTGGACGATATGATGATATACAGTATAACATTAATGTAAGTGATCACTCGGATTTAGACCTATCTATATTCTATTTATATAAAACGTTTACAGGCAAATTGTGTTAATTTATTTCCCGGGCGTCGAAATCAGGCACATATAAATGTCAGGAAACACGATTCCTGGCTGCATGTCAATATCCATTGATCACTGGATCTTTGATAAGTTGTAAGGAACACTATATCGAGTCCAACTTTTAGTTTAAACTGATAATAGTTTGTTTTACTCGCGTTTTCGCTGTTTCCCCTATTAACTCCAGCCACGCAGCAGCTCTTTTGCCACTCAGTCCGGCTGAGGGGGGCGTGTTCCGGCGGGGAAGTGACGTTAATGCATTCCCTCTATATCACACATATTAATGAGAGATCAAGCCTCCTCGCATAAAGCTTTCTCAAACAAAACACGTCATACACATTCTAAAAGACTTTATTGACTTATCTGAATGAGTAGTCAGGATGTTTCTCACATAGTTTTGGAGCAAATATTCTAGACTATGTGATACAATTTTCAAAAGTCTTGTGAAGAAATAACCAATATGTGTTTTGTGGCCTTCAGGGTTTTTCCTGCATAGACAATTATGAGGCGGCCGCCTCCGTCAAATTTCGTGCCTCCTCCGCCTCTCGACAAAACTCAAGTCAGGGAATCACATGATTAGATACCTCTTTTCCACCGACACGGTTCCGCTGCGGGTTCACGGCCTGTGTCCATTCTCAAACCGTTCTGCGCATTTCGATGGCATCAGAAAAAGCATTTAAACTTGCTGGTCTCGAACGGAGCAAGGTAAATTTCTGTGAAACCGCACGAGCCGCTGCCCCTCCCCCTTTTCAACATCTCCTGTCAGTCATCACAACCACCACAGACGCACGCAAGTCAAGAAGCACCTTCCTTCCGCAGCATCGAAGTGCCTTCACTTGTCACAGCCAGGTACCGATAGCGTTTTTCTTAAGCTTTGGCTTTGTTGTGAAATTAAAACACTTAGTTACTTAAAATATATCCATAGAGCCAGCCTGACTTGGATATAGTCAATAGTCCAACATTTTTCTGGCGTTTTTATAAAATAAGCTATCACAAGTAACTTAGCAGGCACGTAATTTACTACTGTTTTGTAATTTCATGGCTTACTAATTTACGTTGCATAGTATATTTTTTTTAGCGCTTTATTTACATTCAAGTGAAATACAGGGCTTGAAAAAAAAAAACATTTTCATAACAATAAACGTACAATTCTGTAACTTTTTTTAAGTTCACTTTTCAAACTGTTTTCACTTGAGCAATAATCTGCCAAGTGTCGTCGTTGAAAAGAGACACATTTTTCTATAAAATGAAAATTTGGAGGCTGAAATGTTCTGCTTCTGGTTGTACACTGTGTAGTTGATAATGCAATGTTTGAAAAATCTGAAATAGAGACACATTTTTCTGGTTGTGTTAAAGAAAGCAAATGCTTGTTGCTATTCAACTACACTGTTGTTAATATGGCCCCTATGAACTGTAAATAAAATCAAATTATCTGATTATTAAAATACCTAAAAAAAAAAAAACATGCTTGTAAAAAGTGTTGTTTTTTCAGCCAGTTGAAGGCGCGGTACACTTTCATGTGTACACATGATTTGGATTTTTTTTTACCACCTAATTTTCAGACAGAAAACGTTCCATAATGACGTGCGGAGTGCACCAGATTAATGCATTTATCTTTAAAATGTGCAAAATTTTTCTCCCGGGGGGGCATGCCCCCGGACCCCCCTAGTGTTACCATTTTAACACCTCCGCCTCATTTTCAGCCAGGAAAAACCCTGGCCTTATTTCAGAAACTTTTATTTTGAGTTTTTTCAATAACCACGCATAAATAATATTCTCTCAAAAATACAAACATGTGCATAGCCCCGTGTGTGCTATATAGAGTGAATTTACACCTTTGCCATTAACATGTTTAAAAATAACTGAAAAAAGCACAAATGTCAGTGCATGTCAAAAAATCCCAAGGGCCCCAAAAACCCCTTGGTCCCCAGAGGGGTAATGACCACGTGTCATGGATTGATGATGTAAAACGGCGGACGAGTCTTCTTGCGTGCGTCCGTTTTTAACGTGTCTTGACAGTCTGGCATTAATGACAACTGAGATCCCACAGTGTGACAAGGCTTATAGCGGGAGCCATGTTTGTATAGTCTGATAAACAACAGTTGTAAAGGACTGTTAAAAATTGTACAGTGTGCACCCGGCTTTAGTGAAACATGGGTTGCTAGAAAAAACCTATGGGTCCACTTAAGGAACCTCAAGCCTGCCATTAACTATTTTCCCTTAACTACTTATTTATCCGTTGCAACAAAGTCCTTAGTAGCCATTTAGCCCTAAACTTTAAGGAACCAAAACAGGTCCCTCAAGTCACCTGCTGAACTCAAACACAATGGATGATTTTGTGTAAATTGAGGAGAAAGTATCGATGTGCATTTTTATTGATCAAAATAAGCCTGTTGAAAGTATGACATGAAATGTGTATTGTCAGAAACAAAATTGACTGAACAACAACATTTTCATATTTTTCATCACTTCCACTGTGAGGCTTTCATCGTTCATGTGCAAGAGTGACTGATTATAGCAGCAGGCTTGGGTTGGGTGTTTCCCCTCGTCTTCTCAAAGAACAGGTTTTTTTGTCCTTAGTCCAGTTTGGTTTTTGTGTAAAGCTCATTAGCACACAGAACTAGGTGATGAGCTGCGTCGCTGCTAGGACCACGAACACCGGATGCATCATTCTGTACTTTCGTGCTTAAGTTCAAGAGGGCAAAATCAGTGAATCTAATCACCATACAGGCAAAGTGGCGTCGAAGATTGAGTACAATAACAACGAGTTGGACAAATTTAATGCAATTTATTGGAAAACTTATGAGTGGCGTGGCAGGATTCTGAGCATCCTCATGTGGTCGTAGCTGGACGCTGTCAGTGTGTGTACACTCATAGAAACAATGTGCTCAAATTTTAGGACGCTCTGTGTCATCCATCAGACCCCCTTTAATAATCCTAAACTCAAATATTGAAGTACTGCTGTATAGTTTAGTAAATGTTTAAATTGTCTAAAAGTCAGTGATCCGTTATGTTCTGTTTATTGTGGGAGATTTCATAACTTTAGCAACCGCTTCTGCATTGTCATGTTTTGCCAGAAACTATCGCAAAATGCTTAGTATAAACACTTGACGGTTAAGACGTTTGTTGCAACGCTCTTAAAGAAATTCCTTCCCTCAAGGATTTTTTCCCCCTGAGGGATACCTTTCAATCAAACCACTTACTAGGTTTCATGCAACCGGTCCCAGGTGTGCCCACCCCGCATCTCTCACCTCTGCAGTTTGGCTGAACTCCTGACCAGCTCCCGTCTGGCTGGCAAAGTCTGATTCCATCTCCCTGCAGGTCAAAGCCTGTGAGACAGCGCACCCCACATGCAGAGTTAAACTGATTATTACACACATTCTGGATGAAGAAGCCATTCTCTGGAGGAGAGAGAACTGGACAGACCACCACTGCAGTAGGGAGAATAGAGAACAAGAGAGTAGGAGAGTTATATGATTATATTTTGTGTTTGAAAGGGCACGCATACAGACATATCTATAAACACATGATAGCAGATGTATGGTTAAAAAAAATACTGCAGATAGATCAGCACCTTGGCATGTGTTGTTGTGTGGTCTGTAGCCTTCCGTACACACACAGTCTGATACATCTGTACTCCCAGGTCTGGATGTGTGATGAGGGTCTGGGCAGGGCAGGCAGGTACTCGCACCTCCAGAAACTGATTCAGGTTTATATGTGCCAGAGGGACAAGCTGAGAAAGAAAAAAAGTGAAAATATAGCTGCGAGCAGCGATTACGGGCCCAAGCCGGTGGCACCGCAACCCCGGTGCCTTTAATTACCTAAAGGCACCGGAGTGGCGGTGCCGCCGGCTTTGGCCCTTCATCGCTGCTCGCAGCTATATTTATATGCACACTTTTGCACACCGGGGTGGCGGTGCCACCGGCTTGTTTATATATATATATATATATAAACAAGCCGGTGCCACCGCCACCCCGGTGCCTTTAGGGTTACTGTGCGTGACGGGCAATAACGTAACCCCGCTTTGACCTTTGAGAAGATGTGTGCTGTAGAGCTTGCATCAGTGTGGGCTCTGCAAAAGTGTGCATTGAGGGCACATATCAACCACAAAGTATGCGTGAGCAACCTTCTGAAACCTAAAATGAAAAATGAGACACCCTACGGTCTCATGGACTTAATGGAAACATGAAATAAGTACACAAGTTTGAAAGTTATATGAAGTGTGCCAAGACAGAATATTTGCCTGATCTGATTAGAAAAATAGTTTTTGTGTGTGTGTGTGTGTGTGTGAGGCGTGATTGAACAATGTAGACATAAAAACATACTCCGTCCTTTTGTTCATACAGGACATTATTCAAACTACAAAGTGTTTACTTATATTTGTGTACAATCGCAATAAAACACAACATTGTGCTTTTGTCAAACTGTAAACTACAACTGTCACCCAACCAAAATCTCTTACACACACACACACACACACACACACACACACACACAGACACACATAGTTTAAAAGCAAAAAAATCTTTTGGACATTCATCATATTGCATTGGTTTTCATTTCTTGTTCTCGAACAGAGCCCTAATCTGTTTATTTTTTCAGTTACACATTCTACATTGATTAAAAAAGAAAAATCAAATGTGCTTTTATTTTAGACATAAATAAATAATCTATCATTCAGATGAGAGTAAAGTTAGTGTTAGTTCAAATTTTAAGGAAAACAAAAATATGATCTGAAATATCGCACATTCATTTAAAATTCATTCAGGTTCAATTACCAAACATACAAATCTCAATGTAATTTAAAGCAAACAATACATTTAAAATATATGGGTTGTATGCAATTTTTTTATATATAAAAAGATATATATCCAAAAATACAAAGCCTAAACTTTAACAAGGGTTAAACAATCACTGTAACAGACACAATCACACACACACACACACACACACACGTCAAATCACTTACATTTTAGATGCAATATTGACTTTTTTTCTGTTTCAGCAGCGAAAATAGTTCGACAAAGATCACAGCAGAACCATCGAGCATCTCACAGCAACGCGTTCTCATTACTGAATGATTCAGCATTTTGAACAAATCGGTTGACTCAAAGATTCAACGACCAATCCATAATCTGTCTCATTCATGAATGACTCAGCCGTTCGAACGAATCGTTTGAACGAATGAATCAATGACTCGCTCATTAAGACGGTCGCCTGGCGACACCTAATGACGGTTTAGTGATATGTTTAAAAGTATCATTCTTTCCAACGATTGTTAATTAACTCATATTTGAAACATAAGCTATATATATATATATATATATATATATAATATATATATATATATACACACATATATATACACAAAAATAAAATAAACACATTTGAAGCGTGTTTGCTTACTAAATTGTGAGCTGAACGAAAGTTGCAGCAAATATCAGCAACAGGAGTCAAATTTCATTAATCACGAGAGTGAAGAGCTGACTGAAAAGATGATGACGGAATAGGCTATTTTATGTAAAAGCGCCTATTTAAGCGAATCTATCATTATACTCTTTTGTTGTTGTGTTTTCCGTGAAAAATAATAGACTATTGAACTCACAATTCAAGCACGCGCTCTGCACGCGCCACCATTATCAATGTCCGTGTGGACGTCCGCGATCGAACAGTGGAAACATTGGCTACTCCGTCATTTTATTCAAGAAGATCATTCAAACTGCAAAGTGTTTACTAATTTTTGGATACTCGCAATCAAACACAACATTGTGATTTTGTAAAATACATTCAAGAAATCCGCCCCCGAAATGGGGCTTCTTTTAAAATGAAACGAAAATGCTCACAGCTGCACGTCTTGTGGAGACGTCCGTTACTTTCGCTTTCAAGTTAGCGATTTTAAAGCCCCCAGCGGAGTCACGGTGGGAAAATATTCCCATAGTAGCATCAATTGGCCTACCTGATTTTGAACACAAGAGGGCAGTAAAGCACTATGAATGATTTTAATTTTTTTAATTTTTTTGGCTAAACAACCATTCTGGCTGTTTTTAAACTTAAACATAAATCTTAAATTGAAAAAAAGGAAGACAATGGGTTTAGTTCTAATATTAGTATAATTTTATAGAAAAATAAATGGTGTATAATTACATTTTAGAAAGATATGAGACATTTCCTGATTCTTTTTTTGACATAATCCCTCGCCATAGCAAAACCGTTTGAGATATTCAATATCCGTTCACAATTTAGCATCTTTAAAGTATTTTCATCAAGTTGAAAAAGTTTTGTAACTGTAGATGAAACTAACCCCCCCCACACACACACTTTTGTCACAAAAGGTGGCGCTACTGAGCCCCTGCACCACGCCCGTTTCTGAAACTTTGCACATGTCTACTGGCTAATAAATGTGATCTGTCTGTCAAGTTTCATGCAATTTTAAGCAATTTCAGGCATGCTAAGAGTCTCAAAAGCATCCAAAAAGAATATTAAAGTTTGATGCGTTGTCACGGCAACAGTATCTAAGATATCAATAATCCTTTCACAGGTCTACATCTGGCGTGTGTCTACATTATACACATAAAGTTTGAAGCAAATCGGGTAAAAATAAGAGGGTGATTTAAAAGCATTTTGAAAGTTACACACTTCCTGCTGCCAGTTGGTGGCGCTATAACTTTGACTCACAATAGTCACATCCATGTGATCGGCCTCTTACAGCGAACACACTGCTAAAGTTTCATCAAGATCAGTTACTGTATGCTGAAGTTATAACACACTTCCTGTTTCACGTTTCTCGCCATAAATTCGTTTCCTCGCCACGGCCAAACCGTTCGAGATATCAAAAATCCCCTGGCAATTTTTCATGCTCAATGTCTTGACTTCATGCTGACCGAGTTTCGTGGCGATTGGTTGAATTCTCTAGGAGGAGTATATCGAATTCCAGGGGCATACGCTTCCAAACAAACCATAATAGCCGACTTCCTGTTGGGCTGGGGTAAAAAGTAAAAGTACAAAGGATATATGAATCGATGAGATCTATATGTGTACCGAGTTTCATATTATTACATTCAAGCGTGTTTGATTTATGGACCAAGTTTTCGGACCCCGTTCCAGGGGGCACTGTCGAGCCCCCCTGCCACGCCCGGGTACCAGCTTCAGCCCGGCCCTGATGGCCACGGGTTCTGACCCGTGTGCAAAGTTTCAAGAGTTTTTGAGCACGTTAAGGGCCCCCAAAGTGCGCTGAGAGTCTCAAAAGTATCCAAAAAGAATATTAAAGTTTGATGCGTTGTCACGGCAACAGCATCTAAGATATCAACAATCCTTTCACAGGTCTAAATCTGGCGTGTGTCTACATTATACACATCAAGTTTGAAGCAAATCGGGTAAAGCCTGTTTGATTTATGGACCAAGTTTTCGGACCCCATTCCAGGGGGCGCTGTCGAGCCCCCCTGCCACGCCCGGGTACCAGCTTCAGCCCGGCCCTGATGGCCGCGGTTTCTGACCCGTGTGCAAAGTTTCAAGAGTTTTTGAGCATGTTAAGGGCCCCAAAAGTGCGCTAAGAATCTCAAAAGTATCCAAAAAGAATATTAAAGTTTGATGCGTTGTCACGGCAACAGCATCTAAGATATCAACAATCCTTTCACAGGTCTACATCTGGCTTGTGTCTACATTATACACATCAAGTTTGAAGCAAATAGGGTAAAGCGTGTTGGATATATGGACCAAATTGTCTGACCCGTTCAAGGGGGCGCTGTCGAGCCCCCCTGCCACGCCCGGGTACCAGCTTCAGCCTGGCCCTGATGGCCGCGGGTTTTGTCCCGTGTGCAAAGTTTCAAGAGTTTTTGAGCATGTTAAGAACCCCAAAAGTGCCCGAAAGCATAAAAAAGCATGAAAAAGCTTAAAAAAAGGAATATTAATGTTTGATGCATTGCCATGGCAACAGTATCTAAGATATCAATAATCCTTTCACAGGTCTACATCTGGCGTGTGTCTACATTATGCACATGAAGTTTGAAGCAAATCGGGTAAAAATAAGAGGGTGATTTAAAAGCATTTTGAAAGTGACACACTTCCTGCTTCCAGTTGGTGGCGCTATAACTTTGACTCACAAGAGTCACATCCATGTGATCGGGCTCTTACAACGAACACACTGCTGAAGTTTCATCGAGATTAGTTAATGTATGCAGTAGTTATAACACACTTCCTGTTTCACGTTTCTCGCCATAATTTCGTTTACTCGCCACGGCCAAACCGTTCGAAATATCAAAAATCCCCTGGCAATTTTTCATCCTCAGTGTCTTGACTTCATGCTGACCGAGTTTCGTGCCGTGTGTTTGAATTCTCTAGGAGGAGTATTTCACATTCCATTGCATGTGTTTTCCAAACAACCCTTAATAGCCGACTTCCTGTTGGGCTGGGGTAAAAAGTAAGAGCATGAAGTATATATGAACCGATGAGATCTATATGTGTACTGAGTTTCATATTATTACATGCAAGCGTGTTTGATTTATGGACCAAGTGTTCAAACCCCGTTCCAGGGGGCGCTGTCGAGCCCCCCTGCCACGCCCGGGTACCAGCTTCAGCCCGGCCCTGATGGCCGCGGGTTCTGAGATGTGTGCAAAGTTTCAAGAGTTTTCGAGCACGTTAAGGCCCCCAAAAGTGCCCAAAAGGTAGTAAAATAATAATAATAATAATAATAAATAAATATAGCTGCGAGCAGCGATTACGGGCCCAAGCCGGTGGCACCGCAACCCCGGTGCCTTTAATTACCTAAAGGCACCGGAGTGGCGGTGCCGCCGGCGTTGGCCCTTCATCGCTGCTCGCAGCTATATTTATATGCACACTTTTGCACACCGGGGTGGCGGTGCCACCGGCTTGTTTATATATATATATATATATAAACAAGCCGGTGCCACCGGCTTGTTTATATATATATATATATATAAACAAGCCGGTGGCACCGCCACCCCGGTGCCTTTAGGGTTACTGTGCGTGACGGGCAATAACGTAACCCCGCTTTGACCTTTGAGAAGATGTGTGCTGTAGAGCTTGCATCAGTGTGGGCTCTGCAAAAGTGTGCATTGAGGGCACATATCAACCACAAAGTATGCGTGAGCAAGCTTCTGAAACCTAAAATGAAAAATGAGACACCCTACGGTCTCATGGACTTAATGGAAACATGAAATAAGTACACAAGTTTGAAAGTTATATGAAGTGTGCCAAGACAGAATATTTCCCTGATCTGATTAGAAAAATAGTTTTTGTGTGTGTGTGTGTGTGTGTGAGGCGTGATTGAACAATGTAGACATAAAAACATACTCCGTCCTTTTGTTCATACAGGACATTATTCAAACTACAAAGTGTTTACTTATATTTGTGTACAATCGCAATAAAACACAACATTGTGCTTTTGTCAAACTGTAAACTACAACTGTCACCCAACCAAAATCTCTTACACACACACACACACACACACACACACACACACACACACACACACACACACACACAGACACACATAGTTTAAAAGCAAAAAAATCTTTTGGACATTCATCATATTGCATTGGTTTTCATTTCTTGTTCTCGAACAGAGCCCTAATCTGTTTATTTTTTCAGTTACACATTCTACATTGATTAAAAAAGAAAAATCAAATGTGCTTTTATTTTAGACATAAATAAATAATCTATCATTCAGATGAGAGTAAAGTTAGTGTTAGTTCAAATTTTAAGGAAAACAAAAATATGATCTGAAATATCGCACATTCATTTAAAATTCATTCAGGTTCAATTACCAAACATACAAATCTCAATGTAATTTAAAGCAAACAATACATTTAAAATATATGGGTTGTATGCAATTTTTTTATATATAAAAAGATATATATCCAAAAATACAAAGCCTAAACTTTAACAAGGGTTAAACAATCACTGTAACAGACACAATCACACACACACACACACACACACACGTCAAATCACTTACATTTTAGATGCAATATTGACTTTTTTTCTGTTTCAGCAGCGAAAATAGTTCGACAAAGATCACAGCAGAACCATCGAGCATCTCACAGCAACGCGTTCTCATTACTGAATGATTCAGCATTTTGAACAAATCGGTTGACTCAAAGATTCAACGACCAATCCATAATCTGTCTCATTCATGAATGACTCAGCCGTTCGAACGAATCGTTTGAACGAATGAATCAATGACTCGCTCATTAAGACGGTCGCCTGGCGACACCTAATGACGGTTTAGTGATATGTTTAAAAGTATCATTCTTTCCAACGATTGTTAATTAACTCATATTTGAAACATAAGCTATATATATATATATATATATAATATATATATATATATATATACACACATATATATACACAAAAATAAAATAAACACATTTGAAGCGTGTTTGCTTACTAAATTGTGAGCTGAACGAAAGTTGCAGCAAATATCAGCAACAGGAGTCAAATTTCATTAATCACGAGAGTGAAGAGCTGACTGAAAAGATTATGACGGAATAGGCTATTTTATGTAAAAGCGCCTATTTAAGCGAATCTATCATTATACTCTTTTGTTGTTGTGTTTTCCGTGAAAAATAATAGACTATTGAACTCACAATTCAAGCACGCGCTCTGCACGCGCCACCATTATCAATGTCCGTGTGGACGTCCGCGATCGAACAGTGGAAACATTGGCTACTCCGTCATTTTATTCAAGAAGATCATTCAAACTGCAAAGTGTTTACTAATTTTTGGATACTCGCAATCAAACACAACATTGTGATTTTGTAAAATACATTCAAGAAATCCGCCCCCGAAATGGGGCTTCTTTTAAAATGAAACGAAAATGCTCACAGCTGCACGTCTTGTGGAGACGTCCGTTACTTTCGCTTTCAAGTTAGCGATTTTAAAGCCCCCAGCGGAGTCACGGTGGGAAAATATTCCCATAGTAGCATCAATTGGCCTACCTGATTTTGAACACAAGAGGGCAGTAAAGCACTATGAATGATTTTAATTTTTTTTATTTTTTTGGCTAAACAACCATTCTGGCTGTTTTTAAACTTAAACATAAATCTTAAATTGAAAAAAAGGAAGACAATGGGTTTAGTTCTAATATTAGTATAATTTTATAGAAAAATAAATGGTGTATAATTACATTTTAGAAAGATATGAGACATTTCCTGATTCTTTTTTTGACATAATCCCTCGCCATAGCAAAACCGTTTGAGATATTCAATATCCGTTCACAATTTAGCATCTTTAAAGTATTTTCATCAAGTTGAAAAAGTTTTGTAACTGTAGATGAAACTAACCCCCCCCACACACACACTTTTGTCACAAAAGGTGGCGCTACTGAGCCCCTGCACCACGCCCGTTTCTGAAACTTTGCACATGTCTACTGGCTAATAAATGTGATCTGTCTGTCAAGTTTCATGCAATTTTAAGCAATTTCAGGCATGCTAAGAGTCTCAAAAGCATCCAAAAAGAATATTAAAGTTTGATGCGTTGTCACGGCAACAGTATCTAAGATATCAATAATCCTTTCACAGGTCTACATCTGGCGTGTGTCTACATTATACACATAAAGTTTGAAGCAAATCGGGTAAAAATAAGAGGGTGATTTAAAAGCATTTTGAAAGTTACACACTTCCTGCTGCCAGTTGGTGGCGCTATAACTTTGACTCACAATAGTCACATCCATGTGATCGGCCTCTTACAGCGAACACACTGCTAAAGTTTCATCAAGATCAGTTACTGTATGCTGAAGTTATAACACACTTCCTGTTTCACGTTTCTCGCCATAAATTCGTTTCCTCGCCACGGCCAAACCGTTCGAGATATCAAAAATCCCCTGGCAATTTTTCATGCTCAATGTCTTGACTTCATGCTGACCGAGTTTCGTGGCGATTGGTTGAATTCTCTAGGAGGAGTATATCGAATTCCAGGGGCATACGCTTCCAAACAAACCATAATAGCCGACTTCCTGTTGGGCTGGGGTAAAAAGTAAAAGTACAAAGGATATATGAATCGATGAGATCTATATGTGTACCGAGTTTCATATTATTACATTCAAGCGTGTTTGATTTATGGACCAAGTTTTCGGACCCCGTTCCAGGGGGCACTGTCGAGCCCCCCTGCCACGCCCGGGTACCAGCTTCAGCCCGGCCCTGATGGCCACGGGTTCTAACCCGTGTGCAAAGTTTCAAGAGTTTTTGAGCACGTTAAGGGCCCCCAAAGTGCGCTGAGAGTCTCAAAAGTATCCAAAAAGAATATTAAAGTTTGATGCGTTGTCACGGCAACAGCATCTAAGATATCAACAATCCTTTCACAGGTCTAAATCTGGCGTGTGTCTACATTATACACATCAAGTTTGAAGCAAATCGGGTAAAGCCTGTTTGATTTATGGACCAAGTTTTCGGACCCCATTCCAGGGGGCGCTGTCGAGCCCCCCTGCCACGCCCGGGTACCAGCTTCAGCCCGGCCCTGATGGCCGCGGTTTCTGACCCGTGTGCAAAGTTTCAAGAGTTTTTGAGCATGTTAAGGGCCCCAAAAGTGCGCTAAGAATCTCAAAAGTATCCAAAAAGAATATTAAAGTTTGATGCGTTGTCACGGCAACAGCATCTAAGATATCAACAATCCTTTCACAGGTCTACATCTGGCTTGTGTCTACATTATACACATCAAGTTTGAAGCAAATAGGGTAAAGCGTGTTGGATATATGGACCAAATTGTCTGACCCGTTCAAGGGGGCGCTGTCGAGCCCCCCTGCCACGCCCGGGTACCAGCTTCAGCCTGGCCCTGATGGCCGCGGGTTTTGTCCCGTGTGCAAAGTTTCAAGAGTTTTTGAGCACGTTAAGAACCCCAAAAGTGCCCGAAAGCATAAAAAAGCATGAAAAAGCTTAAAAAAAGGAATATTAATGTTTGATGCATTGCCATGGCAACAGTATCTAAGATATCAATAATCCTTTCACAGGTCTACATCTGGCGTGTGTCTACATTATGCACATGAAGTTTGAAGCAAATCGGGTAAAAATAAGAGGGTGATTTAAAAGCATTTTGAAAGTGACACACTTCCTGCTTCCAGTTGGTGGCGCTATAACTTTGACTCACAATAGTCACATCCATGTGATCGGGCTCTTACAACGAACACACTGCTGAAGTTTCATCGAGAT